>CM062804.1:279496597-280127567 GCA_031772625.1 Pinus tabuliformis | reverse complement strand
TACTCCACCCTCCCCTGCCACTACCCACACTAACTTCTCATCTTTTGGTGCTACATAATAATTGATAGAATGAATCCCCTCATTTCCACATAGGTTGGGATAATAATACAGGTTTGGATATAAGAGTGAACCAAAGTCTGAGCCTTACTTCGACCAAAGCTGAGGGACACAAAATGAGAAAGCCCAACATAATACCAATAAAATACAGCACCAAGTAGTAAGGTGACTCTGATATAAGTAAGGGAAATTAAAATGAAAATAAAAGCTACCATTGTATAGGGGCAACCCCCTGCAGCTGAAAATACAAAGAAAATCCACTCTCAACACTATATTGAACCATAAAATATCACAACGATACCCGTTCCAGAAACAAACAGAGTGCATATGAATAATGTATGAAAATAGTTGTATGGAATCAAATATACCTCAATCATGGTGGTTATTGAATACCCATGATAAAATGATATAGAGGAACCTTGTGTAATAGTTATTATAGGAGCATTCAATAAGCCTTTGTATGTTATGGGTGAATATCTATTTCTCCATTCAATCTTCCAAATCCCCATGCCTCTCATAACCAACACCAAGTTCTTCAACAAGCAACTTTCTCTCATAACCTATCGAATGTCAATTATCCCTAATGTTGTGCCCAAGAAATTTGGATGATAATTTCCTCACAATGTTTGAACCCCACAATTTATAATATCCTCAATATTCTCTCGAGCATCAGACGAAACCTCAATTTGTTTCCCCTCACCTCTGTTGCTCCTCTAGACTCACCAACTTTCCTTCCTCTTCTATACATTATGGTCCATGGCATGTCAATAAAATTTACCTGCATGCATGGGGATGATCATGCCACCCATCCATTTAATGGATTAATCTCATTAGGGTGGGAAGCACAAACCCTAACTCCATTATCCTCCTCGAATAACACCCCATAAGGGAGATAAGAACAAATTTTTATCAACAACAATTTCCAGTATTGAAAAAGTGGATGTTAATGAGGAAATCAAAGACTAAATAAATTCAAATAAAAGACATTCCATTAATCATGATGGTTGTGTTCATGAATTTAGCAACTTTTGTGAAAATTATACCTATAGAATACATTCTTCTAAGATACTTTTAAAGGCCATTATTTAATATGAAGAAGAAGAATTAGATTATTTTGAACAACTAAAAAAAGAAATAATTTATATAAGAATTCTTATGTTTTCTCTCATCTTGTTCATAAATGGAAAGAAATAAAGGTTAAAATTCCATTAATAAAAATGGTTAAGGAAGAGAAATATAGAGCAAAGTATTTTGAATACAAAATAATCCTACATATCAAGATGCTATAATTTTAAGAAGATGCATGGAAATAAAAGAGAGGTACAAAAGAGAAAATAGTTCCCCCTGATCCCTCAAACACTCCTACATTTTCTAAGGAGATATTCAACCCATATCAAATTTCAACTATATAAGTCCTTCAACATTAGTAAACCAATTCAACCATGGGTATTTTGAGCTAAAAATCCATGGGGGCTTCACTCAATGAACCTTGGACATATCACATGCATTTGTGACATACTAAACAATACCCTTAATTTGACGGCATATTGAAAAATACCTCTAAAAATCACATAAAAAATGAACTCAATACACCTTCCCAATTTAAAAACCCTTACTTTCACTAGATATTGTAGGTATCGATTTTTTCACAAACCTTTTTTTTTCCACTTTATATTTTTCATTAACTTTGAGCCCCATTTTTTATACCTGCCAATATAAAAACCACTTACCCCCTATTGTATGCTCAATATATTATGTCACATTTTATTCAATGTATATCCCCCAATATGAATGACGTGGTATGGTATTTCTCCCCCAGTGAAGCCCCCATGTATAACTAAAAGAGCCCTATCTAATATTGGGATTCTTTTGTCAAATGTTGGACTTAATGATCTATAAATTGTCATGCATACTACACTAGGATAGTTCGTAACAATAAATCTAATAAAGTATAGAAATATTCAATATAAATGTTAATTTCCTTAGATCTTAAATTCTTTGTTTACTATTTTTATGTTTAAATGAATAAATTAGTTAACATGTGATTAATATAAAATAGAAAAAAGTATTTATAGAATCCATAAGACACAAAATTTCCCTTGAGAAACCCTTATGGAAGAAAAACCAGATAGGAGGTGAGGCTACTATACTCTCTCTTTTCTATAGTATGGAAATATGCAAGTACAAATGAAGAAGTACACTTTATGAACTTACTTGAGATATGTGATCTATAAGGCTACTACAAATAGGGAATATTTTAGGGGTGAAATTTTGCCAACTAACTATTTTTTGGAAAATAAAAAAAAAAAATATTTCCTCATTTGGTTAAAATATTTTTCCTATTATATCTATATATATATATATATATATATATATATCTATATATATATATATATATATATATATATATATATATATATATATATGAATAAATTAATGATATTCATGAAATATTTACTAGATTTAATAGTAAATTACATACCTTTTATTCAATATTTTCCTACATTATATATGTATGATTTTTCAAACTAGAATAGTCACCTGTAATACTATACATAGGAATAATTTTTGAACCCTTTAAAAATACCCTGAATACAAAACGTCAACTCCCTTTATTACACTCTCTAACTTCCTATTCCTAGTTTCTCTTATCAACCATGGATTTAAATTCAATAATGTAGAATGGAAACCTTACTCCTCCTACTGGCTCGATATTTAACATAGTTTGATCACCAATTATGGTTATCATTTGACTCCCCAAATCCTCAACTACATTTACAATTTTTGACCTTCTAGAGTCTTCTTGAAAGTACATACATGGCTTGCCCCATATACATGAGTAATGGGACTAATGTGACATCCTCTCATACCATGGTGCTCAACACTACAATTTAACTTGTAAGAGGTATAATTTTTTCATATGAAATCTATTTAATGCGATTATTGTGCCATTGGAAAATTATGTAAGTATAGAATAGTGCCAAGGGGATTAACATGAACAAGATTTCTTTTGAACACAGAAAAAATTATATTTAGTTCCACAAAATAGTTTTGGCAGGTTTTAAGACACCAATTCTTTACTCATCATTAAAATGACCCTACAAGCTAATTCCTCTAATTATTTTCCACTCTAAAAGCATGAAGATAGAGAAAAAGTAATCTAATTACCCAATTTGTCTCATAGCTCTAGATTCAAGGAAGACTTTGGTATTGACAATATTCATTACGTGGAGTGAAGAAAATTTTCCTCTACCTTGTCCTTGGAATACCATTTTTATTTTCTTGTAAGTTTCCCTTTCAACCTAATCTACCAAACGTCCTGTAGTTTGTACCTTTTAATTTTGGACCTCTTTTGCAAAACTATGTTTGCATATAACTATACACGGGAATATGATATTAAGTCCTTTATTGAAGGTAAAAACTACCCCTCTTCCTTATCCAATATGATAGCTAATAGAGTTCAAGATTCTTCACATTCACCACTAAGTAAATGTGTATATATGGGGGTAACTAAGTCTATAAGAATTACTTCCCACCTTTTCTAATGTATTAAAATGAGATGTTCATTGGAGGAGTTGTCCCATCCCAATAAGAGGGAAAATTTCAAGATGATAGGTCCCAACTAGTCCCACTCTCTTTTGGTATTGAAATTTCCACTAGTATGTGGTCCCAGTTTCCACCAACTAAATAGATTTCTCCTAAAAAAGAGAGTTTCTCATTGAATTTTTTCTAAACCGTAAATATTGAACTAATCTATTATTTAAATGAAATCCTACAATAACCTATACATAATCTTAATATAACATGAAAAAAAATGTTTTTTTCAAGGATAAGGTAGCTACTAAAATAAACAAATAATTCACTGCTATCAACATAAATCAAAGTAGCATATTCAATTCTAATCCACTACAAATAATTTGCATGGATATAATATTGAATATGTTCCTAATATTAAATTAGTAGCTATATCATAACGTTTCCTATAAAAAAAAATGATAGAATGACAAATTGGAAGAATCTATAGATAGAAAACAATCAACAATAATGCATAATTGCTTAAATAGACTATGAATTAAATTGTCCTTTTATTCACTCTTAAGAAATAGTTCCTAAGATTCAAGAAAAATTATCCATCCTTAAAGTGACTTATTAAATCTGATACAATTATACCAGCATCAATTTTGAGTTTTCTAGCTCTCTAGTCATCAATCTTTCAATTCATCTTATAAGAATATACGAGTAACAATCTTTGATTTTCCAACGATCATTCTGAGTGTAGGAAACCATTTCTCATAAAAAAAAAAATCCTAAATAGTTCCTCGATTCCTTTATCTTGTTATATGGTTATAACTAATTCTTTTATTCTCTTCAAAAATTCAATACTCATTTACGAACAATATCTTGAGAATAACAATAAAATAAAATAAAAATATAATTTAACCATTTGAATCATTTCCAGTTTTATTCTTACTAAATTAACGATTCCCACTCCATAAAAATTTTAATTTTTTATACAAATGTGAAAGTATGATTAAGGACATGGAAACAAATATTATTTATGTTTATTTATCCTTATAAGTACATTGTTACCATAGCTTAGTATCCATTAATTTCGTACCAAAAAGAAAACATACATCAACATTTTTTAATTGATTGATTAAATATTTCTAATTAAATTATTTAAAGTGATAGAGAATTTCATTAAAATGGGATGGAGAAATTTAAATAGCTAATTAAGTTTCTCCCCAAATTTTAATCATTCGAACAAGATCTTTCTTACTTGATTTAGTCATTTTCTGCTAAAGATCTAGCCTGCAAAAAAAATTGGTTACAACAACATTTGAGGTTGTCTCTAGGTGAACTTGAGGTATTCATTTATAAGTTTTTTATCTATACCACATGCATCATGGGTTTTAATTATAGAGAATTTAAAATGGACATGCTTCTCAACAAATTTTTTATTTGAAGCCATTATGGTATGGAAGCCCATGTAGCCCATTTGTAGTCTAATTTTGGAATTACCTAGTCATTTTGTAAATTATTATTTAGTGATTTGAGTCATACCATGCCTCACCAAGTGTCCAAACAATGTTTATAAAGTGTCTAAGAGTCATTGATTATCATCTACATGTGGAGGTCAAAGGTGTCTAAAGAGAGATCTAGAATCAGCTAGAATCTATAAATTTAGAAACTAAATTTTTTTTTGGGAGGTTGAATACCTAAATTCACATATATCTTATGATCTAGTAGCACTATATGTACAAAAGTAAGCCTGAAACATGAACCTAGATGAGGAGTTAGATAGGAAACATCCCATCCATGTCGATGACACATAGTAAAATCCTCATACACCACATAACATGACCTAATGATCTAGGTGGCTCTAGAAACACTTAGAAGTCAACGTGGGCTCAGGAAAAGCTCAAAAGTAAAATTTGTTGGATCATATTGAAACTACATTCATATCGAAGAGCTCGTCATAATAGTTTCAATAGCGCAAATGAAACCTAAATCCGAGTTCGTATGTGAAAGTTATGGGAAGTCAAAATTTTGGTCAACTAGGCATCTTAGCTAAAGTTAGTAGAGTGCCAACTAAATTTGGAGCCCCACTAAATTTGGTGGAAATTAACGAAGAAAAAAATTGACACTTGTCGGTGATGGTTTCCTGTAGTCAGAAAGGGAGAAATTGTCACCTACTTAATTTTTTTGGTGACCCCAAAATTTTAGCGAATGAGTTTTGTCCATATTATTATAAAATAAAATAAAAATTTATAAAAAAATGGGGTGGGCCGGGCTTGGCAGGCTCGATCACCCAAGTGATTGTTTTAAATTAATATATATAAACATATATATTGGTAATTGTTACAAATGGCTATATATATATATATATATATAACGACTGTTGTAAAGAAAATGACACTGACAGGTGTCGAACCTGCGCTGGCCGAGTGGGCTCGCCCGCCACTAACAGCTTCACATAACACCATATTCCATAGAAAAAAACACACCAAAATAAATTTAATCGTCCTCCAACCACTTGGGGGTCCCGCGAGGTTTAACCCCGGGACCTCCCACAACTGTTATGTTTAAAATAACTCCACCCGCCAACATGCCAACAAACACATTGTAAAATCCGATCGAGAATTTTATCTAAAAACCGAATTTCTCATTCACTTGAGATGAAGGATTGCACACAGAGGCCAAGGCAATGCAACCATGCTTGGAATGGATTTCTAGGAGAATATTCTTTGATGCAGAGGAGGAATCTTAGATATTCTTTGGAGGGAAAATTTTCACAATGACAAAATTATGTTGAATTTATACTCAAATTACTCAAAAATTCGCTAGGAGTCTTGTGGTGCCGATGGTTTTCTAATCTGAGCAACGAATTTTTTAGAGACACAATGTTGAGGCCAGAACGATGAAGGTGGAACCATGATGCAAGGATCTGCATGGAATCTGAAATATTCCCTTGAGGGTAATTTTTGAAGGTGACAGAAGTATGTCGACTTTATACTCATTTTTCTTAGTTTTTTTCAAGGAGTTTGATGGTGTAATCAATTTCCTTATCTAAGAAAAATAATTTCGTTCTGTCCAACAAAAGGAATATTTAAGGAATCTTTAGGAATCTAAAAGATTCCCTTGACGCCTGAAAATGATAGTTTCAAAACCAGGCCAACTTTATACTCATTCTTCTCAGTTTTTCATAAGAGTCTGACAGTGTAATTAGATTCCTCATCTAAGAAACATAATTTCATTTAATCGACAGAAAGGAATATTTGTGGAATCTTTAAGATTACTTGGCAGCCCAAACTTGACCGAGTTAGAAAGGGGTCAAGTTTACAATCAAATTTCACCAATTTTCAGCAGGAATTTAATTGTGCAATTTGTTTCTTCAGCAGAGGTGTGCATTTTCAAGTCATCCCTAGATGTGGAGGTATAAGAGATGTCATGTCTTCTTTTGATTTTTGGTGAGATGATGCTTTGATGTTGAGATCCTTGTTTGCTACTATGTTGGAGGATCCTTGTATTCCACTTCATTTGAAACTTTGGTATCTTGTCAAGCTAATTGAGAGATTTTATGAGTGAGAGTTCTTATAGAAGAGTGTCTTGTGGAGAGACATGCCACTCTTGTTAAGAGAGGTATTCCTTGCATTGACAAAGAACACATCATGTATTCATCATCATCTTGCAACAATTAATGAATCGGCCTCCCCACTCTTGACACTAGGCCCGAAGACATAGCCTACACTAGTTGAAATCCATTATCAAGTTGTTTGTGCCCTTTGATTTGATGGTTTCCTTTATGTATCTGCTTATTTAGAGTTTGCACATGTGCTTTTTAATACTCTTTAACATTCAATTCTATTAACATCACAAAAGTAAAAGATCTTGTTTAATTCTGATAGTTGAGAGAATCTAGATCAAGTTTGGTATCAGAGCAGTCTTTTTGTTGGTGTGAATTGTGAGTGTGAATGATAACCAGAGATTGAATGTGCAACAAGAAGGGAAATGGAGGATCACAAATATCTCTATGAGGACATACTCACAATGGCACACATGGTACATATAAAATATGTAGATTATGTAGAGAAAATGGAAAAAGAGAAACATAAGAAAGAGAGAGAAGAGGACGATGCTCTATCTCCATCTTTGAGAGAATATTCTTCTCATCATTCAAATGAAGAGATCAACAAGAGCCTTCAAGCAGAGAATGTTGATTTTAAGAGACTTTTACAAGAAGTAGAGATTGCAACTTCAATTACGAGCCATGGAAGAAGCCTTGGAAAAGTTGAAGCACAACAAAGGCTTAGCGAGTCCATCATTGCCAGCTTCAGAATCAACAACTGAGGAAAACAATGTTGATTGTTCTTTAGTTCCATTTTCACATGATGTTATTTCAGTTGGAAGCCTTGATGTACCCATTTGAGGAACCGACATGAGATTCCTTACCAAGATGGGATATAAAGGGGGAGGACTTGGTGTTAATGGCCAAGGAATGACTAAGACATTGGAGGTTGTACAAAGACATTGATTTGGAGGATTGGGATATACTGAAGGAGAGTGTTCAAAGGTAGCGGAAGCTTCTAAGCCATTGAAACCATTGAGGAAAGACTATGATGGGAACACATCAAAATATTCCCATGATATTGCACATTATAGAGGAAGAGCTAAGGCAAGCTCTCGTTGCCAGGAACCAAAGACAACCAAGAGAGTTGTAAAAAGTCGCATTATGCTCATATTCATTTTATTTTCAAGCACATTGTTAAGGATGAACATAATTTGTGGCATACGAAACCATGTAGTTTTCATGACTTGTATAACCATGTGGTTATCGAGTGTTGGAAGAGAATGATAGTAAGAAAGAGGACAAGACATTAAAGTCCCTCTCCACATCATGGAAGGAGGAAGGTTAAGCAGGTTTGGAGGAAGAAGAATTTGTGAAGTCATTGCAATAGAGGTGGACATCAAAGATCCACATGTTGGGAGCTCCATCCAAACTAGTGACTCAAGAAGGATAAAGCGCCCATGCAGGAACTAGTTGGAAAAGTTGTTCAACAAGTGAATCAGCTCCAAGATGATTACCAATTCACTTTAATGAGTGAGAGATGGTTTTATTAGATATAGTAGTTTTTCATGGCCATATTATCGTAAATCATATGTTGTTCAATGATTCTAAAAGTGTTGATGTGTTTTCCATCACTTATGAAAGAAGCATGATGATGTTTTTGGCCTTTTGTTGATAGTTGGGGTATCGGTTTCTCTTATTATTCTAATGTAAACTTGACCAAAGCATGTGTTATAAACTCTTGGAAAGTATGGGGTTTTTCTTGGGTCATGATAGGTCTTAAATTGTAACATGTATTTTGCAAGATTTACTACAGGTTTGCAGAGAGTACAGGTGTTGGTTCATCCCTTATGGATTTGAAGAACAAAAGTGAAGGAGAAGGAAGTGTGTCATGTTAGGGCACTTGTTATGTAAAAAAGGGAGAAGAACAGATTTCACATTACTTTGATGCTTTTGGAGGACCAAAAGCTCCTCAGTGGGGAGGAATGATCCAAATGGCTCCAAAAACACTCAAAAGCCAAAGAGGGATCACGAAAAGCTCAAAAATAAAATTTGTTGGATTGTAGTGAAAACAAGGTCAGATTGAAGAGGTCGTCACAATACTTCCAACAAAGAAAACAACACCTCAATCTGAGTTCGTATGTGAAAGTTATGGCTAGCCAAAGTTTTCGTTAGCTAGGCCCCCTAGCTAAAGTTATAAGAGTGCGAACTAATTTTGGTGCCCAACCAAATCTGGTGGAGCCGTTAAATTTGGCAGAAATTAATGAAGCAACAAATTGACACTTATTGGTGATAGTTTCCTGCAGTCGAAAAGGATGAAAGCGTCGCCTACTCAATTTTTCCAACCACCCCAAAATTTCTGCCAATGAATTTTCTCCACATTATTATAAAATCAAAAAAATTAATAAAAAAGGGGGTGGGTCGGACCTGACAGACCTGCCTATCCCACTGGTCGCTTTAGATTAATATGCATGTTGGTCGATGTTACACACATTTGACCATATCTCTCTCTCTCTCTCTCTCTCTCTCTCTCTCTCTCTCTCTCTCTCTCTCTCTCTATATATATATATATATATATATATATATATATATATATATATATATGTTGAAAAGAAAACGGGGCTGGCGAGTGTTGAACTCGGGCCGACTGGGTGCGCTGTCCTACCACCCGTGGCCCCGCATAACACCATATTCCACACAACAAAACACACCAAAATAAATTGAACTACTTTCCAACCACTCGGTGGTCCCTCGCGGTTTGACCCTGAAACCTCCCCAAATTGTTATGTTTAAAATAACTCTGACAACCACTAGGCCAACAACCCCATTGTAAAATCTGCTTGAGAGTTTTATATAAAAACCAATTCTCTAATTCGTCCAAGATAGATGAGTGCGCACAGATTCCAAGGGAGTGGAACCATGTCTGGCATATATTTCAAGGAGAATATTCTTTGATGTAGAGGAGAAATATTAGAGATTCCTTGGAGGGAAAATTTTCACGGTGATAGAATTATTTTGAATTTATACTCAAATTACTTAGAGTTTTGCTAGGAGTCTGATGGTTCCGATGGTTTTCTGATTTGAGAATTATGTTTTCCAGTGACATAATGTTGAGGGCAGAACCATGATGTAGGAACCTGCATGAAATTTGAAATATTCCATAGAGGCCAATTTTTGAAGGCGACAGAAGTGTGTTGAATTTAAACTCATTCTTCTCAGTTTTTCACAATGAGTCAGATGGTGTAATCAATTTCCTCATCTGAGTAGAAAAATTTTAGTCAATCTACAATATATATATATATATATATATATATATATATATATATATATATATATATATATATATATATATATATATATATATATATATATATATATATATATATATATAGATATAGATATATCGAATCTTGAGGAATCTAAAAGATTCCCTTAAGGCCCGAAAATGACAGTTTCAGAACCAGGCTGACTTTATACTCATTCTTCTCATTTTTTCTCAAGGAGACTGATGGTGTGATCAATTTCCTCATCTGAGCAGTGAAATTTCAGTCAATTGGAAAAAAAAAATGACCAAATTTGACCAAGTCAGAAATGGGTCAAGTTTACAGTCATATTTCATGATTTTTTGCTAGGAATTCAATCGCGTATTATGTTTCTTCAGCCACACTCAAATGTGGAGGTATAAGAGATGTCATGTCTTCTTCTGATTTTTGCTGAGGTGATGCTTTGATGTTGAGATCCTTGCTTGCTACTATGTTGGATGATCCTTGTATGCCACTTCATGTGAGAGTTTGGTATCTTGCCATGTTGATGGAGAGTATTATAGAAGAGCGCTTAGTGGAGAGACATGCCAATCTAGTTAAGGGAGTTCTTACTTACATTGACAAAGAACACATCATGTATTCATCATCATCTTGCAATAATTAATGAACCAAACTCCCCACTCTTGACATCGAGCCCAGAGACATATCCCACACTGGGTGAAATATATTATCAAGTTGTGTGTGTCCTTTGATTTGATGGTTGCCTTTATGTTTCCTCTTCTTTAAAGTATGCACGTGGTTTTTCATAGTCTTTCACATGCAATTCTACTAACATCACAAAAGTAAAAGATCTTGATTAATTATGGTACCTAAGATAATCTGGATCGAGTTTGGTGTCAGAGCGATCATCTTGCTAATGAAAATTGTGAGTATGAATGATAACCAGAGATTGAACGTGAAACAGGAAAGAAAATTGAGGATCACAAAGATCTCTATGGGGACCTCCTCAAGATGGAACACATGGTAAATATAATGTATACAGATTATGAGGAGAAAATGGAAAAAGAGGAACATGAGATAGAGTATAGAACGATGCTCCATCTCCATCTATGAGATATTCGTCTCCTTCATCTACTTCCCATCATTGAAATGAAGAGATCAATGAGAGCCTTCAATCAGATAATGTTGAATTGAAAAGACTCCTACAAGAAGAAGAAGAGGAGAAGCAAAGATTGCAACTTGAATTACGAGCCATGGAAGAAGCCTTGGAAACATTTAAGGGCAAAAAAGGCTTAGCGAAGCCATCATCGCCAGCTTCAGAATCAACGTTTGAGGTAAATAATGTTGATAGTTCTTTAGTTTCATTTTCACATGATGTTATTTCTATTGGAAGCCTTGAGGTATCCATTTTAGGAACCTGCATGAGATTCCTTACCAAGATGGGATATAAAGGAGGAGGACTTGGTATTAATTGCCAAGAAATGACTCAGCCATTGGAGTTTGTACAAAGACCTTGATTTATAGGATTCAGATACACTAAAGGAGAGTGTTCGAAGGTAGCAAAAGATTCCAAGCCATTGTCAAAACGATCGAGGAAAGAGGATGATGGGTACACATCAAAATCCTCCCAGATGGTGCTCATTGGAGAGGAAGAGCTAAGGCAAGCTCTCATCGCCAGGATTGCACCAAAGACAACCAAGATAGGTATAAAAGGTCTCATTATGCTAATTTTCATTTTGTTTATAGGGACATTATTAAGGATGGATAGAATTTGTGGCATCAAAAACCATGTAGCTTTTATAGCTTGTATAACCTTATGATTGCCAATTGTTGGAAGAGAATGGCAACAACAAAGAGGACAAGACATGAAAGGCCTTATCCACATCAAGGAAGGAAGAAGGTTAAGTAGGCCTGGAGGAAGAAGAATTTTTACAGTCATTGCAACAAAGGTGGACATCAAAGAGCCACATGTTGGGAGCTCTATCGAGACCAACGACTCAACAAGGACAAAACTTCCGTTCAGGAACCAACTAAAAAATTTGTTCAATAAGCGAATAAGCTCCAGGATGATGACCCATTCACTTTGATTAGTGAGAGATGGTTTTATTAGAGATAGTAGTTTGTCATGGCCATCTTACTGTAAATCATATGTTTCCAAATGATTGTAAAAGTGATTATATGTTTTCCATCACTTGTGAAAGTAGCATGACGATGTTTTTGGCCTTTTGTTGATAGATGGGGTTTTGGTTTCTCTTATGATTTTGATGTAAACTTTCCCAAAGATTGTGTTATAAACTCTTGGAAGGTATGGGGTTTTTCTTAGGTAATTAGAGGACTTGAATTTGAACATGTATTTTGCAAGATGTACTAGAGGTTTGCAGAGAGTACATGTGTCAACTCATCACTTATGGCTCTAAATAACAAAGGTGAATGACAAGGAAGTGTGGCTTGTGAGGGCACTTGTTGTGCAGACAAAGGAGCACAACAAATTGTAGGTTGTGTTCTTGCTTTTGGAGGATCAAAAGATCCTCAGTGCGGAGGAATGATCTAGGTTGATCTAAAAACACCCATAAGTCAAAGAGAGCTCAATAAAAGCTCAAAAGTCAAATTTTTTGGATCACAGTGAAAGCAGGGTTAGATAGAAATGGTCATCACAAGTTTTTTAACGACGCAAAAGACACCTTCATTAGAGCTCATCTGTGAAATTTATGTCCTTTCAAAGTTTTGGTCAACTAGGTGCCATGGCTAAAGTTGGAAGAGCACCAACTAAATTTAGAGCCCAATTAAATCTGGTGAAGTCGTTAAATTTGGTGGAAATTAATGAAGCAACAAATTGATGCTTATTGGTGATGGTTTTCGGAAATCGAAAATGGAGAATTTGATGCCTAGTTAGTTTTTCCAGTGACCCCAAAATTTCAGCCAATGAATTTTGTCCATATTTTTATGAAGTCAAAAAAATTAATAAAGAAAGGGGGTGGTCCAAGGTTGAAAGACCCGCCTACCCCACTAGTCTATATATATATATATATATATATATATATATATATATATATATATATATATGTATATGTATATGTATATGTATATGTATATGTATATGTATATGTATATGTATATGTATATGTATATGTATATGTATATGTATATGTATATGTATATGTATATATATATATATATATATATATATACATATATATATATACATATATATATATATATATACATATATATATATATATATACATATACATATACATATATACATATACATATACATATATATATATATATATATATATATATATATATATATATATATACATATATATATATATATATATATCTATACATATATATACATATATATATATATATATATATATATATATATGTGTATATATATATATATATATATATATGTTGGAGGACCGTCAAATTTATTTTTGCATGTTTTGTTGTATGGTATATCATGTTATGTGGGGTTGCCGGTGGCGAGCCGACCCACCCGTCTGGCACGGGTTCGACACTCGTTGGCCCCATTCTTTGAAACGATTGATATATATATATATATATACCAACGAGTGTCGAACCTGTGCCAGACGGGTGGGTCGGCTCGCCACCGGCAACCCCACATAACATCATATACCATACAACAAAACATGCAAAAATAAATTTGACGGTCCTCCAACCACTCAGGGGTCTCGCGAGGTTTGACTCCAGGGCCTCCCTAGGCTATTATCTTTAAAATAACTCCGCCAGCCGACGGGCCAATGACCCCATTGTAAAATATGCATAAGAATTTTATATAAAAAAAAAAACTAATTTTCTAATTGGCTTGAGACAGAGAAGCATGCACGGATGCCAAGGTTGTTGAACCATGCCTGGAACAAATTTTAAAGAGAACATTCTTCGATGCAGAGGAGGAATCATAGAGATTCATTAGAGGGAAAATTTTCATAATGACAGAATTATGTCGAGTTTATACTCAAATTACTCAAAATTTTGCCAGGAGTCTGATGGTGTTGACAATTTCTAATATGAGAAATGGATTTTCTAGAGACACAATGTTGAGGATGGAACCATGACAGAAGAATCTACATGGAATATGAAAGATTCCCTGGAGAGAAATTTTTGAAGGTGACAGAAGTATGTTGACTTTATAATAATTTTTCTTAGTTTCTCGCAAGGAGTATGATGGTGTAATCAGTTTCCTCATCTTAGAAGTATAAATTCAGTCAATTTTCATAAAAAAATCTTTGTAGAATCTTGAGGAATCTAAAAGATTCCCTTGAGGCCCGAAAATGACAATTTTAGAACTAGTTGACTTTATACTCATTCTTCTCAGTTTTTCCCAATGAGTCTGACGGTGTAATCAATTTTCTCATCTGAGTAGCAAAATTTCATTAAATTATTAGAAAGGAATATTTGTGGAATCTTTAAGATTCCCTGAGAGCCCAAATTTGAGTGAGTTAGAAAGGGGTCAAGTTTACATTCAGATTTCATAATTTCTCACCAGGAATTCAATCATTCAGTATGTTTCTTTAGCAAAGGTGTGCATTTTGAGGCCATCCCTGGACGTGGAGGTATAAGAGATGTCATGTCTTCTTTTGATTTTTTGTTATATGATGCTTTGATGTTGAGAGCCTTGTTTTCTACTATGTTGGAGGATCCTTGTATGCCACTTCTTGTGAGAGTTTGGTATATTTTCATGCTGATGGAGAGATTTTATGAGTGAGAGTTCTTATAGAAGAGTGTCTCGTGGAGAGACATGCCACTCTAGTTAAGGGAGTTCTTCCTTGCATTGAAAAATAACACATCATGTATTCATCATCATCTTGCATCAATTAATGAAGTGACCTCCCCACTCTTGACATCGGGCCGAGAGAAGTAGCCCGCACTGGGTGAACTCTATTATGAAGTTGTGTGTGCCCTTTGATTTAATGGTTTCATTTATGTTTCCTCTTATTTAAAGTATTTGCATTTGGTTTTTCATACTTTTTCACATGCAATTCTGCTAACATCACAGAAGTAAAAGATCTTGGTTAATTCTAGTAGCTGAGAGAATCTGGATCACCTAAGAACCTCAATCCAATGAGGAAGTTAGCTAGATTATGATGTGGAGATGAGTCATATTCGAAATCTAGGTTTGTGTTTGAATAGCAGATAGTGTGTGGATTTAGATAGCCCCATTAGGGGAATTTTGAGGTCTAAAATGGGCCTCCTAAGGAAATTATAAAATAATAGTGAAATAATAAAATAAGATTAAATTACATCATCAAGTTTTAGAGGGAAAAAAGGTAAAACTATTTTTTCAACTGGTATTTTCAACTTATCTCCCTACGAGTTTACTCAAATTTCGAACGAAAACACTCATTGGATGTAGAATTTGATTTCTCATCCAAGGAGTACCCATGTTGCATACTTTTGATGGACCCTGCTATTATCACTCAGATTTTTTCCTTAGATTTATCAAAGAAGGAATAGTCTGAGGTAACCACAAACCTAATCTTTTAGACTGAAGTTCTAGCCAACCTAAGCCCAGAGAGGGCTCTCTCTTTATAATTTAACTTTGTTTTGGGTAGGTTTCAGGCTAGTTATTAGTGCTCAAGGTGTTTTGTTTTGATTGGGTGGTGGAATAAAGAAACAGATGGGCAGAGAAAGTATTTAGGCCATTGGGCTATGGAGTCAATCAATAAAGCTTAACTGGATCTGATCAATCACTAAGGTAAGAGTCCACTGGGAAAGTTAGCACAGTAAAACCAAATCTGCAGGTTTAAGTGAATGAAGTAGTCCTAACCAGGGAAAAGGGCAATGAAGAATCCTTAACCAGGATTAAGATGAGGAAAGGAAGGATGATCAGTAGCAAAGGGCAATGAAGGATCCTTTACTATGGACCAAAGGGGGGTAAACTATGGAAGTAAGGGAGAAATTAAGAATTCCCAAACCAAGATAGCTTAGTTGAAAACATATAGAAAGTAAACAGTTAAAACAGAGAGCATTTAAGCTAATTCTGAGATATTATTCCTTGTTTACTTTACAGATTGTATAAGAAACACATATGACTATTCATAACATGAAGAGATAACAGTAATTCAACACGAAGAGATAATACTTATTTGTTCCATAGTGCACATGAATCCAGTGAAATGTCCTTAGCTTTATTTCATTTCCAGCAAAACCAGTCCAGTCTTGTTTACGATAACTCCTTGACTCAAAAATAAAATGTCTATAGAAATGTATTTTCATCCACACTAATTACTTCGTTTTGTGAAGTATTTATACAAAAATGTTTACAAAAATATCTCATAACTACATGAGAATTATTCAAGGAAATGAGAAGATATTTAGCAAGAAGATAGAGACAGATGGAGAACTATCTTCTTGTTGTCCCTTTTATTGTGACTGTGCTGGTTGTTGCAACTCAGATTTGGCTCTTTCAGTTGCTTTGTAGTTGTGTGCTGGAATCACTTTCTATCTTCTACCTACTGATACTCTTTACCTGTTCTGCTTTGACCCTGTATTACCTGTTTCACCTGACAACAATGTTTTACCATACAGATTTACCTTAGTAACTTTATAGTAAATCAGTCAAACTTGTCCACCATTCACTGTCAGGTAATTTCATCCTTATCATTTTCCTGTAAATCTCATCAACTTCTGTGTACTTGGAAAAATTTGGTTTGCTTGTGAACAAGTGCTTGATTTCATGCTCTATGTAGAATAGATTCTCAAGACCATCATATAACACTTTTCCAATGGGCAAAGATTTTGCTCCTAAAGTACTAGCTTGGCTTTTGGCAAGCTTGTTTAACCTTTCATTGTAATCTTCCTGGGTCATCAGCTTGTAATTTATTACCAAAGGATTGGGAAGTCCTTTTTCTCTTCAAATGCCATACTTTAGCATAAAGCTGTCAATGTCTATTTGGATTCTCTAACATCTTTTCTCTAGATTAAGCATTAGGTTCTTTTTGGTGAGAAACTTTTCAATTTTTATGATTGTTGTTGTTTGGTCTTCTATTTCTAGTTCATCAAGCTAATATCTATTTTTGTTGTTCAAAAATGTGATTAACTGATTGGCTTCTTTAGGCTTATTTCCCAATTCTTCCACTGTCTTGTGGATTGCTTTCGTAGCCATCTTGACTAATTTAGTTTGTTAAAAAAGAATCTAAATAGCAGGCCAAACTTCATTGATGGAATCAATGATGTTGGCCCAAAGGATTTCTTTCATGTCTCCCACAGGCTCTTGTAATGTTAAGTCCTTTTCAAGAGCTTTCATCTTATCTACCATCCTTTCGTTCTTCTGAGCTTCTTCTTTCTGCTGTATTTGAGCAAGTTTAAAATTGGTCTCTAAACTTGTCACTTGTTCTTTGAATTTTTTAAGCTCAATGGCCTTGATACTCATTTCTTCCATGGCCTTAATTAATTATGCAGTCTTCTTTGTTGGTGTCTCTGTGCTAGTTGATGTAGATGTGCCTACTGAAGTACTTGTTACTGGCAAAGCAGTTGTTGGTGGAATTTTTGGTGCTAATGCAGCAGCCAAGGTGGAGGGCACTGCTATGGAAACTGTAGGTATTACAGTCTGAGGAGCGGTGGCCAGCTCACTCTGCTTGGACTGTATCAAGTTATCAAATTCCTTTTCAATTTCCTTCAATTGGTCATTCAACTTAAGTACTAGGTCCATAAGTTCTTCTTCCTTCTATGTTTCTAACACTTCAACCGTTTGAGGATGATGCAGAGGAGGAATTTTAAGCTGCTTCTTCAGTGTAGTTATGTCATCATTTTTCTTCTTTATAAGCTTCTCTACAACTTTCAAATCCTTGGGATCATGCCCCAGTTCTATGACCAAGTCCTCTAAGGACTTTATTCTGGTGTCTCTGGCCTGTGAGGAGGCCTTCTCTAGTTGGAACTGTGCTGATATGTTGTTTAATGAATTTTGGAGTTGGTGGGTTGTGGTTTCCTTGCCGGTCAGTGTTGAATAAACCATTTCACCAGTCTATTTGTGAAACTCTATTTGGTCAATAGGATTGATATCCTTTGCCAATACCTCAAAATATGTTTTAAGATAATCTTCCATTGATTTAGGTTGCTGTGTGGTTGGCTTCAAAAAGCTCATTTGCATTTTAGCTTCTTTTACGTCAAAGGCTGACATTAGCTTGTTTGGTTTGTTGGAGCCATCTTCAGATAATGTGCATAACTTTTCACCTTTAGTCTTTCATTCCTTGCTTTGATTTCTTTGTATTTTTCCTTAATACCTAGGCTCTGCCTAGTAGGAGCCCTGAAGGAGGATACTTCCACACTTTGTTGCCTTTCTAGCATGTGAGCCTGTGAGGTGGAAGGTTCTTGTGTCCCTCCTGAAGGAGTGGTATGTCTGCCTTCTTCTCCTACTATACCTGTTGTTTCCTCAGTGTATTCTCTCTCTGAAAATGGATTTAACCTCTGCCTTTTAGCATAGGTTTGGGCAACAGGTCTGTTGGAAGGAGTGGCCTCCTCTCGGTCTCTTTTAAGGTTCCTTTCCTCATTTAGAGGAGCCTGCAAAACGAGAGGATTGCTCATGATTTTCTCAAGTGGAGCAAGCTCTTCTGAAATTTTAGGTTGTTCAGATTCCTCTGGCTGCTCTGTGTTCTTTGAATGCTTTGATGATTTTGGCTGCACTGAAGGCTGCTGCTCTAATTGACCCAGTTGCTCAGAAGGGCCTGGATGTTCTGCTTTGTGTTCATTGGGTATTTGTGACTGAATTGCTTCTGGCACATGTACAAGTGAATCCTCATCAAGTCTTATATCTAAATCAATCAAAACATTATTTACAATAGTCTCTGTGGTACCACGGTCTACCAAAGTATTTTCCCTCCATTCAAGTTGATTTGCATATTGTTCAATTTCAGGGATTCTATGGTGGATGTAAGGAGATAATTTATTCTTCTGTCTCCTATTACAAATGAAATCATAGGGATCATATATCCAAATGAAACTTTGTTTTAATCTCAGTCTTTGGAGAATCTCTTCTGCTACTTTTCCTACTTCCCTATTATTACAAATGAATGGGCCAAGTTGATCCTTTATTCTAAGTTGTGCTTTCTTCTTGGCTTTGACAAAGTGCACCTCATCTGAGTTGATCATTTATCTATAGTACTCTAGAGCAAATAATCTCATAGGGAGGTGTCTAGGAAATTTTCAGGGATCCAACTCACATCCATAAATTCTTGTCTAAGTTTGGTTTTGGTACAAGTACCAATCCCCCACTCTATACTATTTTGATAACTGAAGGACCCTCCTGATGTCTGCACTAATTCTGGGTGGAGGGCTTCCTAGCAACATGGTTGCTACTAGATGTACAAAGAGGTCTATGAAGTCATTATAAGAGTACTGAGAGTCAAACTGGTGGAACAACACAGTCCAGAAGAGCACTGACCTGGGGTTGCCTCTGGTATCAAGCTTTTGGAGGGCAATTGGAAATCTATCAGCTTGATAATACAAGAATAAATGATACAGAACTGAGGAATACTTAAACACTCTTTCATTTTCTAATCTCATGAATTGATCATGCATTTTGTTAGCAATGAACTTGGCATAATCAAACATGATGGCTGGTGGTTGCCCAGGAGAGTAGATGGACATAAAGGCTATAATGATTTCATCAACAAATTCACTTGTGGTATAACCTAACACATTGGAAATCATGTCTATGATGTCTCGGCCAAGGTCAGAGAATATGGTCCATAGATAAGGGGGAGAGTCCTTTGGGGTGTATTGTTCTTCTCTGATGAAGGTCTGGTACAATCGAGCAAGTCTGATTGAAGAAAGGGTAGGGTATCTATTCAACATATCTCTGATGGAAAGAGGAGTCAGGTCTTGACTTGGTCATAATTGCAGCATTTCGTTTATTGACTGAGTAGTTATAGTGAATAGTACAGACTGGTTCGGGGCTCTTACTGCTCTTTGGTTAGGATCATAGTTCATGTGGCAGTAATGTACAATCTTTGGGAAGATGTGGACCCTTGGGAATTGGTATTGGGGTAGTCCGGATTCCCAAAGCCCTATGTGGTCTACATGGTTGAGGAATTGGTCCCGGTACTTGCAATAGAGTTTCAAAGGGGATTCAGAGACAAAGGTATCTTTAATCTGGAAATCTTTGTCTGCAAGTGGGAGATGGTCTAAATCTCTGTGAGGAGTTGTAATGGGCATGATATTCAATGCAATTGGGGTGTCCATCCTTGGTTCTTGTGGATTCAAGGACTGGGGCAAAGGGTTTCAGTGGAATTGGGAAGAATTGGTCTGTTTTAGGGTGTTTTAGAGTCACCAGGCAACTTATCTTACCAAATTACTTAGTATTTAAAGCAATCTAGTTTCAGTCTTGGTAAGAAAACCGGGTTTCTTGGTGAAATTGGGGTAAATACCTGGTTTCGGCTATTGAGTAGGAAGTGCACGGGTCTGCAAGGTGGTCTGGAGTTCAGCAGCTTTGGTAAGTTGGCAGTTGATAGCAGGTTGATAGTTGAAAGTACTTTGTGCTTTACATGGAAGTCAGAATGATATTTTCATGATAAAACGAAAAACTATAATTTTTTTGGTTTTGTGAGTAAAGTCAATGACTTTGGAAGGTACATTGGGAAAAGGACAGTTGGTGCCAATCGAGGGATGTGATGTTTTGGCATGTAGCATAGGTCGTAAGTGGAATTCATCGCACCGCTTTTGGGAAAAAGTGGTTTTGGGTAGAGGTCACCCAATGCCATTCATCGGGCACTACGTAGTGGCGGAGTGAACAGTGAAACCGCTCACATCGGGCGAGTAATGTTCAGCTTTCAAAGGCCGCCTGATATGAACGTAAACTGTTGGATATAAAGAGGTCGTATCACACGGTGATTGGGATGGTGATTTGATCGAAGGTTTAGTGGAGGGGCCCGACGGTGTTTTAATGAGTGGAAGGATTAATTAATCGTGTATTAGGGAGGCTTAATGACGTTGGGAGTGATTTGGTTGGTGAGGAAAGATTATTAATTAACCACTGGTTGATTAATTAATTTCTTCATACGGTGGTGGGTCATGGTTATTAATTAGTCAATGATTGACTTAATTAGTCCCTTTATTTAGTTTACTAATAAGACTTATATTTCAAACCTCGAGGCAGGATAATAATATATGGGATTTAATAAAATATATGGGGAAGGGTTTATTTTCGAGAGTTAATAACTATAGTTAAAATTAAAGTTTAATATGAAATGAAAGTGGAAAATTGATTTTTGTGCTAAGCATAATTTGTTTGACAATTGTTTACATATTTGCATTTGCACATTATAACTTAGGCTAAATTGTTTTTTATGGGTTTTTGTGGAACAAGGGGTTTTGTATAGGGGTAATAACTTTCCCTAGGTAAATGGTGATTTCACCTTAGGAAAAGGGGTTTTTCAGATGAAATGAATGAATTATGGAGGGGTGAATATTGGGAAAGGGGCTTTAGTACTTAGACCCTATAAGTTATTGGGCCAAGGGTCCGATCCCTCCAGAAGTCAGAGAAATGCTCTGAGCCCCTTTAACTTACGGTTTTAGGTACTTTTGTCTTTACTTATGGGAAATTAGTAAAATTAAGGATGAAATGAATGGGGAAATTAACAATTTGACTTTTTGTAACTGCTCAATTATCCACCATACTTTAGCAACTTGATGATGAAAGTAAATGATATGATCTTAACTAATCATTCATCATAATTCTGCAACTATTCAACTACTTACCCATCTATTCATCCTACCATTTTTTCTACTCTTTAATGGGGTGCACTTAAGCTGGAAAACCGTTATCAAAACATTTTTCCTTTCTTTTACAATAGAAATCTAACTATGTCTATCCTTATTACATCCAAGGGCTCAGATGAAACAGTTGAGCTCCTTTTATTCACTCTACCTATCTATTTATCTGCCAAGATTACACTGTTTGGTCAGATCTTTATTCTCTATCTATCAACATGAAATTTAAAACATGGAATAACCAAGATTTAACTGTTTGATTACCATGGATTGTGGCATGAATAAAAAGTTGCACACAATCATTATTATGCATAAAAATTAAATGGTAGTGGAATTTGGACTTGCACACTTTCATGGTCTTTTTCTTTCTTGGGGTTCATTTTTTCATCTTTTTTGACCTTTTTCATTCTTTTTTGTCCTTTGATCTTTCTTTTAGGACATACCCTCTTTACATTTTTTATTTTTTTTTATATTTATAATATGGAAAACATTTGCAGAAAGAAAAGGTATGTACATATTATAGGTTTAATCTCAACCATTCATAAATTATGACTCCTATTGGTATAGGAACCTAACAGTGGCTCCACTTGGGGATGGCATTTCCTGGTGAAATGTCAAGAACTAGTAGATCAATGGCCTTCTGAATTGCTGTGATTTTTTCTGCAATTTTCCCTTTTACTTTGCTGCTTTATTGATACTTATGATAGTGAAACTTTTGAAGCTTAGGGCCTTCTCTTCGGGCTTCAACTCCAAAATTTTACCATCCAATCCACACTAAACTTTTTGTAAAGGATATAATATGTACAAGTGATTAGTGGAATTAGTTACTGGGATCTATATAGTGCTTTAACATTCGACCATTGATTGGTCCTCCTTCTACTTCAGCACCATCCAATTATTTGAGAAAATAAGCATTGTTACCTCTGAAAGCATAAATTATGTAAGGGCCTTTCCATAGGAAGTCAAACTTCCCATGTTTACCTTTTTCCTCCCTTCTGGAGTCCCATTTCAAAACTTTATCTCCTAGATAGAAATCTTCTGCCTTGGTTCTTTTGTCAAAAGCCTTTTTGATTTTCTCCTGCACAATTTGGGATCAGATATAGACTTCTTCCCTAGTCTGTTGCAAGTGTATTGTCTGGTTAATCCTCCTTTGAATGTCATTTGGCTCAACCTGTGCTTCTTGAAGCAGTTTCATTACTGGTGTTCCCAAAGAAGATGGGAAAACAACCTTCATTCCATAAACTTACTGATAGGGATGGGTACCAGTGGACTTGTTAGTGGTCAGCCTATCTGCCCACAAGGAATTTACTAGCTTCTTATTCCAGGTCTTCTTGTTATCTTCCAACAATTTTTTGATGATATTTACTAAGCTTTTGTTGGAAGACTCTACTAGTCCATTTCCCTAGGGATAGTAGGCTATGGAGTGACCAAGGGTTATGTGATATTTGTTGCAGAAATCAATCATTCTTTTTTATTTAAATGCTACTTCATTGTCTGTGATGATCTTGGAAGGGCAACCAAATCTGGATAGAATGTTAGCCTCAAGGAAACCTATTATGTCAGTATCAGTAGCTTGTCTTGAGGGTATAGCTTCAATCCATTTTGTAAAATAATCTATGGCAGTTAAGATCCATCTATGTTGGGTACAGGAAGGGGGATGAATTTCACCAATGAAGTCAAGACCGCATTGTTGAAATGGTGTTTCGGTAGATATAGGTTTCAATGTTAATGGCAATAATTTTCTTTTTCCTTCAAAACTCTGGCACTTGTGGCATGAGGTTACAAATTTTTTCACATCCGAGAATAGAGTGGGCCGGTAGAAACCAGCTCTTAAGATCTTATTAGCTATTGTCTTCCAATAAAGGTGTCCCCCACAGTCTACTGCATGAAATTCTTGCAATATCTTGTCAAATTCTTCCTTTAACAAACAATTCAAAAGGATGCCTTCATGAGTTTTCCAAAATAAAGCATTGTCGAATATGCAAAACTTTAAAGATTTCATTTTTAAGAACATACTTTTAGTTCTGGAAAACTATGGCAGAGCTTGAAGATTCTGTAGAATGTATATTATGCCATCATACCATGGTCAGTCTATAAAGGCCTGGCTAATCTGTGGAGTCGCCATCTCCTCTTTGTTATCCAATTCTATAATGAAACTTATGTCTAGGGCCTAGCAGTTTGATTTAGCCACGAGTTCGGCTAAACCTTTGCCTTTGATCAATTTTGTAGGTTTAATTTCTAAATCATACTCTAATATTGTATCTATCCAGTTCCCTCTCTTTCCATCTGGTCCATCCTATGTTAGAATGTCTTTGACTATAGCATTGGGAACATAAGCTACTATATGAGAGTACAAGATATAAACTCTGAAACCTTTAATAGCTTTGACTAGAGCAAAACCTTTTTTTTTCCATTATATTGTACTTTAAAGGTGCATCCCTCGAGGCTTTATTGAAAAAGGCTATTGGTTGTTCAAAACCCTGATCATTTTTCTGTAGTAGGACTGTAGCAATTATGTCTTCTGGGGTGAAAGAAAAAATGATGAAATCCCTATCAAAAATTGGACTAATGAGGACTGGTGTTTGTGTTAAGGCTAGCTTTATATCTTCAAATGACCTTTTACCCTCTAAAGTCCATTTAATAGTCGAATCTTTCTTTAACATGTTGTTTAGTAATCTAATTAGTTCAGCTGGATTAGAGATAAATCTTCTCAAAAATTTTATTTTATCTAAAAATGCTTGGAGTTCCTTGATGTTCCTCGATGTGGTATCTGCAAAATGGCTTCAATTCTGGTTGGGTCAATCCGGATACCATCTTTGGAGATTATGTGACCTAGTAGTTTTTCCTCTTCCAGTCCAAATAAAGATTTTTTAGGATTTAGGGAAATTCCATACTTTCTGCACTTAGTGAAGACTTGCCTCAGATGATCCAGGTGTTGTTGATCTGATTTAGAGAATATTGTGACATCATCTAGGTAGATTACTAGGAAGTCATGGATTTCCTTTGAAAATGCTATGTCCATTGCTCTTTGAAAAGTGGCCCCCGCATTTTTTTAACCCAAATGGCATTTTCACATACATGAAAGTGCCCCATGGTGTGGTGAATGCAGTTTTTTCCTAATCATTTGGGTTGACTAGGATTTGGTTATAACTGGAAAACCCATCTAGTAGTGAGATTCTGGTGGAACCTACTACCCTTTGTAATATGTGATCCATTTTAGGGAGGGGGTAGTTATCCTTTAGTGAAACTTTGTTTAAATTCCTAAGGTCAACAAACAGTGTAATTTTGCCAGTTTTCTTTCTTGTAGGAACCAAATTAGAAACCCAGTCTGAGAATATAATTGGTGCAATAATCTTAGCTTCATACATTCTTTTGATCTCCTTTTCAATGGAAGGCAATAGAATAGGGTTGATTCTTCTAAGCTTCTGTCTAAAAGGCTTTTGATTTTCTTTTAAGGGAATGGTGTGTTGTATTATGCTAGTACCATAGGACTTTAGGTCCTCATAATTCCAGGAAAAAACATCTTGGAATTCCTTTAGTAGTTCCATATATTTCACTTTTTCATTGGGAGGCAATGATTTTGAAAGTTTTATCATTTTGGGATCTTCTTCAGAGCCTATATTACATTCTTCAATGTCTGATTTTAAGGTTTCCATTTTAGGTTTTTTAGGAGCATCGTTTGAATCAAGTAAGTCCTCCAAAGGAGTTAATCCTTTGGGAAAAAAATTATCTTTCAGGTTGAGGACTTCAGACTCTTCATCAATTTCTTCATTAATTTCCATTTGTTTTAGGCTTCGAATATCTGATTTTGTAAAGTTTGTGGGATGAAATTTATCTATATGATCATCTTCTACTTTGTTAATTTCTACTTCATTAGAGCAATCAAAATATAATGCTATGTTTGTGTCTATTCTTCTATTTACAAATTCATCATCTAAAGTTAGAAAATTGTTAATTTGTTGATCTTTTTCAAACACTTTCCAGTTCTTTAAGTTGTCAAGAATAGCAGGTCTATGCCTCACCTCAACAGTGTATTGATGGTTTGGCTGAAATGGCAACTTGCAAGTACTAGCAAACATCGCTAAACTGTGAGCTTGCATATTGTGCTTTCTTGGAATAACAAGCAGCTTGGTTTCTAAAATAGTATTTAGTATTTCTACCACTGTTCGTCTATAAAATCCTAGCCTAGGATCCCTAGTCATATAAACAACATTAATTTGTCTTATTACCAACTCAAAATCTCCCATAATAGAGACTCTTATGGCTCCTAACCTTTTGACAAATTTCAGACCTAACAGAAGTGCTTCATATTTTTCCATATTGTTTGTACATTTAAAGTTCAATCTGTAGGCATGACCTTCTAAATGATCATTTTCCAAGTTGTAAATCCATACACCTACTCCTGCACCTAGTTTGTGGACTGACCCATCAAATTCAATATGCCAAATAATTTCGTGTTCATAATTCTTACTATCTAAGGGTACAAAATCTTCTTTGACTAAGGTATCTAGGTATTTTTTGTTATTTGAAATCTCATGAATTTGGACATTTTGATTTTCTTCTGATGCTGCAATTTATTTTGGTTCTGCTGTTATGCTGTTTGAAGTGTCTTCTTGATTAGATTCATCATTATAAAGTATGAAAGAATCAATATCAGAATGTACTAAATATATAGGAAAGTTCTGAGGTCTCTCCTGGGTACTCACTACATACTTCATTAGAGTCTCTCTATAAATTTTCCTAGGATGTCCAAAGACTGATATGGTAGCATATGGTATGTCCAGTTGCAGAAATCCCTGGAGTTTGGCGCCCCAAGATCTAGACAACAGCATACCATACTTAGGTGGTATATCAGCAACAACTATGTCCATAAGTATGGTCTTAGCAGGGTACTGCACTAGGGAAACACATAAATATTTTATAAGTCCTAAGCACTTAACTTGGCTTGAATCAAAGGAAAACAGATCCTTGTAAGGCCTAGTGATATCCAAGTTTAGTTTCTCCATTACAGACTTAGGCATAAGATTGTGTGAAGCCCTAGAGTCAAGCATGGCATTATGTAGGATTTTATCGTGGATGTTAAGGCTAATGTAGAAGGGTGGTATCCCTCCTTCCACTGGTTTTCCATTAACATCAGGTCTGAAAATTAACTCAGGTTTATCATCAAATAGGTTCACAGAGTCTTCATTTTCAACAAAGTTTAAATATTTACTTATTTGAGATCTGTAAGTTTCATGTTTAACCAATTTTGTTAGAGGCACTGATATTTTGAGTTTGGCCACCTCTGCTCCCAAATTGAAAGGCAAAGGGTTTTGTCTGTTTGAACATTTGAAATCTTAGCACTTAGGTTATGAGTGGTTTGTTCTTCTTTTTCATTCTTTGGAGTTGTTTTAGTTGGATTTTCTACTGCGATCTCTGGAGACTGTTCCACTATTTCCTTGAGGGAAACTAAAGTGGAAGGTTGGTCATTTGTTACATCTTCAATGATAGGACTGGGAGGATTTTTATTAGGTCTAGAAAGGATTTGCAGGGTTTTAGTAACTGGGGGATTCAGATTTGAAGCTTTTAATTTATTTGGTTGGTTAGGTACTAGCTTTTTATTTTGGTCTGGAACACCAGTGTTCTTTTTGCTCCTCAAATTGTACTATTTATGCACTTCGAAAATAGCAGAGTCATACCCTTGCTTGTAATCAAATGATTCTCCAGTTTGGGTTTGTAACTGTTGAAGCATGTATAATTCTTGGTCATCCTGAGTCAGAAAAATAGTTTCTTCTTCATCTAACCCCATTAAGTTGATTTGAGTGTCTAGCTCAAGGTCTTCTTGATGGGAAGTTTCCGCATAATTTTCTTGGAAAGGTGGTCTAATGTTTTGATCAGGCCCATTTTTACCAATGTTTTGGTTCTGGTTTTTCCTAAAGTTAGGATTCCTTACTGGAGGTGCTTGTTGGCTGTCCTAGTGATGTTTCCTTTCAATGACCTCTATTCTATCCATCAACCTTTTAATTCCTTTAGCTAAAGCATCCATTTTTTTATCAAAGGGTGTAGTCTCCTCTTTTAGGGTTTCTCTTCTCTCATTTTTAGCCCTAGCTCTCTTAGATAGCAGATTAGCTTCTACACTAACTGCTACGCTTTTCATATCTTCAAGTGTAGGGGGGTTCCTTTCTCTAAGTTGAAAAGCCATATCTATGTCAAATCTGTCTGGAAACTTAATCAGGGCTAAGTCAGGTAGAGGCCTAAGGTCAAGTGGGATTGCATTATATATATTGCTAAACCTAGTGCAATAGTCCTGAATCGTTTCGTTTGGTCCCCTTTTAAGGTTTTCATATTCAGAAACAATTTGAAGGGAATTCTTCTTCTTCTCCTACCTATGTAAAAATTACTGGTAAAGAACTTCTAAACTATCTATACTCTGATGGGGCAAGGTGCTAAACCATGTTCTCACTTCTCTAGCTAGATTTTGGACAAAGATTCTCATTTGGACATCTCCTATTTCTATTTCATGTAGTTCGAAATAATCTATCTTTTTCTTTGTGTGCTGCTGTGTAGTGTAAATTCCAGTGACATCAAATAAGGTAATTTTACTCTGATAATTTGCTGGTAAGGCACCCTGAGGAGCAGGCATGATAAGATGGGCATATTTGAGTGCCATAGCTCTAAGTTGGACTAGATTGAGAACAGGAGTTGGGGTAACAGGAAGATTTGAAACAACAGGGGGAGTTGGAGTAATAGGGATAATGGGTATTTGAAAGGTGGTGATAGGCTAATGGGGGAGTGAAGGTATGAATGGAGATGAGGGATGATATTCAGAGGCATGGGGAAATGATGGTGAGCTAAAAGAAGTCGAAGTAGCTTCAGAAAGTTCAGGGATTCTTTCAGAAGTGAGGGATGACTGAGGGGAATTCAGAAGGTACTGATCAATTGACAAGTTGGTTCGTTGGACTTCAAGTTCTACTGTGAATTCTGGGTCTAAAACTGTGTTCTCAAGTTCACTTTCAGACTTGGTTCTAAACAAAGAAAGGTCAAAATACTCATCAAAAGGGATGTCTTCAATGAATAACCACTCAGCAGGGCAGGAATTGGATCTGAATAGAGGTCTAGGGCTTACTGAACTTTCCTGTCTTCTAATTATTCTCGGAATAAGGTTGGGATTTTCAAATACTGGGGGAGGATTTGGATCAGGGTTGGCCCTGGTATAGTGAGTTCTCCCTGAAGCCAGATTTAGAGATTTTTATGATTATTTTACTCTTTTATGAAATTTTTCGAAATAACTTCTAGTAACCCCTTAAGATTTTTAAAAAATAAAGATTTGAATTTCTCAAAGGTTTATTAAGACTGAGGGTTTTGAATCCCCAACGGAGTCGCCATTATGTTATCACTCAAATTTTTCCTTAGAAGTTATCAAAGAAGGAATAGTCCGAGGTAACCACAAACCTAATCTTTTAGACTCAGGTTCTAGCCAACCTAAGTCCAAGGAGGGCTCTCTCTTTATAATTTAACTTTGTTTTGGGTAGGTTTCAAGATAGTTATTAGTGCTCAAGGTGTTTTGTTTTGATTGGGTGGTGGAATAAAGAAACAGATGGGCAAAGCAAGTATTTAGGCCATTGGGCTATGGAGTCAATCAAGAAAGGCTTAACTAGATCTGATCAATCACTAAGGTAAGAGTCCACTGGGCAAGCTAGCACAACAAAAGAAAATCCGCAGGTTTAAGTGAATGAAGTAGTCCTAATTAGCGCAAGGGGTAATGAAGAATCCTTAAGAGGGATTAAGATGAGGAAAGGAAGGATGATCAGTAGCAAAGGGAAATGAAGGATCCTTCACTATGGAACAAAGGGGGGTAAACTACGAAAGTATCGGAGCAATTAAGAATTCCCAAACCAAGATAGATTAGTTGAAAACATATAGAAAGTAAACAGTTAAAACATAGAGCATTTAAGGTAATTCTAAGATATTATTCCTTGTTTACTTTACAGATTGTATAAGAAAGACATATGACTATTCATAACATGAAGAGATAGCAGTAATTCAACACAAAGAGATAATACTTATTTGTTCCACAGTGCACATGAATCCAATGTAATGTCCTTAGCTTTATTTCATTTCCAGCAAAACCAGTCTAATCTTCAGTACAGTAACTCCTTGGCTCAAAAATAAAATGTCTACAGAAATGTATTTTCATCCACACTAATTACTTGGTTTTTTGAAGTATTTATACAAAAATCTTTACAAAAATATCTCATAACTACATGAGAATTATTACAGGAAATGAGAAGATCTTTAGCAAGAAGATAGAGACAGATGGAGAACTGTCTTCTTGCTATCCCTTTTATTCTGACTGTGCTGGCTATTGCAACTCATATTTGGCTCTTTCATTTTCTTTGTAGTTGTGTGCTGGAATCACGTTCTATCTTCTACCTACTGATACTGTTTCCCTATTCTGCTTTGACCCTGTATTACCTGTTTCACCTGAAAGCAATGTTTTACCATACAAACTTACCTTAATAACTATATAATAAATCAGTCAAACTTGTCCACTATTCACTGTCAGGTAATTTTGTCCTTATCATTTTCCTATAAATCTCATCAGCTTTTGTGTACTTGGAAAAATTTGGTTTGCTTGTGAAAAAGTGCTTGATTTCATGTTCTATATAGAACAGATTCTCAAGACCATCATATAACACTTTTCCAGTGGGCAAAGATTTCGCTCCTGAAGTACTAGCTTGGCTTTTGGCCAGCTTGTTTAACCTTTCATTGTAATCTTCTTGGGTCATCAACTTGTCATTTATTACCATAGGACTGGGAAGTCCTTTTTCTCTTAAGATGCCATACTTTAGCATAAAGTTGTCAATGTCTGTTTGGATGCTCTGACATCTTTTCTCCAGATTAAGCATTAGGTTCCTTTTGGTGAGAACCTTTTTTATTTCTATGATTGTTGTTGTTCGGTCTTCTATTTCTAGTTCATCAAGCTGATATCTATTTTTGTTGTTCAAAAATGTGATTAACTGATTGGCTTCTTCAGGTTTATTTCCCAATTCTTCCACTGTCTTGTGGATTGCTTCTGTAGCCATCTTGACTAATTCAGTTTGTTAAAAAATAATCTAAATAGAAGGCCAAACCTCATTGATGGAATCAATGATGTTGGCCCAAAGGATTTCTTTCATGTCTCCCAAAGGCTCTTGTAATGTTAAGTCCTTTTCAAGGGATTTTATCCTGTCTACCATCCTTTGGTTCTTCTGAGCTTCTTCTTTCTATTGTATTTGAGCAAGTTTACAATTGGTCTCTAAAATTGTCACTTGTTCTCTGAGTTTTTTAAGCTCAGTGGATTGGATACTCATTTATTCCATGGCCTTAATTAATTTTACAGTCTTCTCTATTGGTGTCTCTGTGATAGTTGATGTGGATGTGCCTGCTGAAGTACCTGTCACTGGCAAAGCAGTTGCTGGTGGAATTGTTGGTGCTAATGCAGCAACCAAGGTGGAGGGCACTACTGTGGAAACTATAGGTATTACAGTCTGAGGAGTGATGGCCAGCTCACTCTGCTTGGACTATATCAAATTATCCAATTCCTTTTCAGTTTCCTTCAATAGGTCATTCAACTTAAGTACTAGGTCCATAATTTCTTCCTCCTTCTATGTTTCTAACACTTCCGCTATTTGAGGATGATGCAGAGGAATTTTAAGCTGCTTCTTCAGTGCAGGTGTGTCATCGTTTTTCTTCTTTATAAGCTTCTCTGCAACTTTCACATCCTTGGGATTATGTCCTAGTTCTATGACCAAGTCCTCCAAGGACTTTATTTTGGTGTCTTTGGCCAATGAGGAGGCCTTCTCCAATTGGAACTGGGCTGACATGTTGTTTAATGAATTTTGGAGTTGGTGGGATGTGATTTCCTTGCTGGTCAGTGTTGAATAAACCATTTCGCCAGTCTGTTTGTGAGGCTCTATTTGGTCAATAGGATGGATATCCACTGCCAATACCACAAAATCTATTTTAATATAATCTACCATTGATTTAGCTTGCTGTGTGGTTGGCTTCAAAAAACTCATTTGCATTTTACCTTCTTTTATGTCAAAGGTTGACATTAGCCTTGTTTGGTTTGTTGGAGGCATCTTCAGACAATGTGCATAACTTTGTACCTTTAACCTTTCATTCCTTGCTTTGATTTCTTTGTATTTTTCCTTGATATCTAGGCTCTGCCCAGTAGGAGCCCTAAAGGAGGATACTTCCACACTTTGTTACCTTTCTAGCATATGAGCTTGTGAGGTGGAAGGTTCTTGTGTCCCTCCTGAAGGAGTGGTATGTCTGCTTTCTTCTCCTACTGTACCTACTGTTTCCTCAGTGTATTCTCACTCTGAAAATGGATTTAACCTCTGCCTTTTAGCATAGGTTTGGGCAACAGGCCTGCTGGAAGGAGTGGCCTCCTCTCGATCTCTTTTAAGGTTCCTTTCCTCATTTAGAGGAGTCTGCAAAATGGGAGGGTTGCTCATGATTTGCTCAGGTGGAGCAAGCTCTTCTGAAATTTCAGGCTGTTGAGATTCCTCTGGCTGCTCTGTCCTCTCTGAATGCTTTGATGATTCTGGCTACTTTGAAGGCTACTACTCTGATTGACGTGGTTGCTTAGAAGTGCCTAGTTGTTTTGTTGTGTGTTCACTGAGTATTTATTATTGACTTGCTTCTGGCACTTGTACAAATGAATCCTCATCAAGTCTTCTATCTAAATCAATCAAAACGTTATTTACAGTAGTCTCTATGGTATCCCAGTCTACCAAAATATTTTCCTTCCATTCAAGCTGATTTGCATATTGTTCAATTTCATGGATTCTATGGTGGATGTAAGGAGATAATTTATTCTTCTATCTCCTATTACAAATGAAATCACAGGGATCATATATCCAAATGAAACTTTGTTTTAATCTCAGTCTTTGGAGAATCTCTTCTACTACTTTTCCTGCTTCCCTATTATTACAAATGAATGGGCCAAGTTGATCCTTTATTCTAAGTTGTGCTTTCTTCTTGGCTTTGACAAAGTGCACCTCATCTGAGTTGATCATTTGTCTGTAGTACTCCAGAGCAAATAATCTCATAGGGAGGTATCTGGGCAATTTGTAGGGAGCCAACTCACATCCATAAATTCTTATCTCAGTGTGGTTTTGGTACAAGTACCAATCCCCCACTCTATACTGTTTTGATAACTGAAGGACCCTCCTGATGTCTGCACTGATTCTGGGTGGAGGGCTTCCTAGCAACATGGTTGCTACTAGATGTACAAAGAGGTCTATGAAGTCATTATAAGAGTACTAAGAGTCAAACTGGTGGAACAACACAGTCCAGAAGAGCACTGACCTAGGGTTGCCTCTGGTATCAATATTTTGGAGGGAAATTGGAAATCTATCAGCTTGATAATATAAGAATAAATGATACAGAACTGAGGAATACTTAAACACTCTTTCATTTTCTAATCTCATGAATTGATCATGCATTTTGTCAGCAATGAACTTGGCATAATAAAAAATCATGGCTAGTGATTTCCCAGGAGAGTATATGGACATAAAGGCTATAATGATTTCATCAAAAAATTCATTTGTGGTATAACCTAACACATTGGAAACCATGTCTATGATGTCTTGGCCAAGGTCAAAGAATATGGTCCATAGATAAGGGGGAGAGTCCTTTGAGGTGTATTGTTCTTCTCTGATGAAGGTCTGGTACAACCGTGCAAGTCTGATTGAAGAAAGGGTAGGGTATCTGTTCAGCATATCTCCGATGGAAAGAGGAGTCAGGTCTTGACTTGGTCGTAATTGTAGCATTTCGTTTATTGACTGAGTAGTTATATTGAATAGTACAGACTAGTCCGGGGCTCTTACTACTCTTTGGTTAGGATCATAGTTCATGTGGTAGTAATGTACAATCTCTAGGAAGATGTGGACCCTTGGAAATTGGTATTGGGGTAGTCCAGATTCCCAAAGCCCTATGTGGTCTACATGGTTGAGGAATTGGTCCTAGTACTTGCAATAGAGTTTCAAAGGGGATTCAGAGACAGAGGTATCTTTAATCTAGAAATATTTGTCTGCAAGTGGGAGATGGTATAAATCTCTGTGAGGAGTTGTAATGGGCATGATATTCAATGCAATTGGGGCATTCATCCTTGGTTCTTGTGGATTCAAGGACCGGGGCAAAGGGTTTCAGTGGAATTGGGAAGAATTGGTCTGTTTCAGGGTGTTTTAGAGTCACCAGGAAACTTATCTTACCAAATTACTTAGTATTTAAAGAAATTTAGTTTTAGGCTTGGCAAGAAAACATGGTTTCTTGGTGAAATTGGGGTAAATACCTGGTTTCAGCTATTAAGCAGGAAGAGCACGAGTCTGCAAGGTGGTCTGGAGTTCAGCAACTTTGGTAAGTTGGCAGTTGATAGCAGGTTGACAGTTGAAAGTACTCCATGCTTTTCATGGAAGTCAGAATGTTTTTTTCACGATAAAATGAAAAACTATAAGCTTTTTGGTTTTATGCGTAAAGTCAATGACTTTGGCAGGTACATTGGGAAACAGACAGTTGGTGCCAATTGAGGGATGTGACGTTTTGGCGTGTAGTGGAGGTGGTAAGTGGAATCCATCACACCACTTTTGGAAAAAGGTGGTTTTGGGTGGAGGTCGCCCATGCCATTCATCGGGCGCCACGTAGCGACGGAGTGAACAGTGAAATCGCTCACATCGGGTGGGTAATGTTCAGATTTCGAAGGCCGCCCAATATGAACGTCGACCGTTGGATTTGAAGAGGTCAGATCGCATGGCGATCGGGATGGTGATTTGATCAGAGGTCTAATGGAGGGGCCCGATGGGGTTTTAATGAGTGGAAGGATTAATTAATTGTGTATTAAGGAGGCTTAATGACGTCAGGAGTGATTTGGTTGGCGAGGAAAGATTATTAATTAACCACTGACTGATTAATTAATTTCTTCATACGGCGGTGGGTCATGGTTATTAATTAGTCATTGATTGACTTAATTAATCCCTTTATTTAGTTTACTAACAAGACTTATATTTCAAACCTGAGGGCGGGATAATAATATATGGGATTTAATAAAATATATGGGGAAGGGTTTATTTTCGGGAGTTAATAACTATAGTTAAAATTAAAGGTTAATATGAAATGAAAGCGGAAAAGTGATTTTTGCGCTAAGTATAATGTGTTTGACATTTGTTTACATATTTTCATTTGCACATTATAACTTAGGCTAAATTGTTTTCTGTGGGTTTTTTTGGAACAAGGGGTTTTGTATAAGGGTAATAACTTTCCCTAGGTAAATGGTGATTTCACCTTAGGAAAAGGGGTTTTTCAGATGAAATAAATGAATTATGGAGGGGTGAATATTGGTAAATGGGCTTTAGTACTTAGACCCTATAACTTATTGGGCTGAGGGTCCGATCCCTCTAGAAGTCAGAGAAATTCTCTGAGCCCCATTAACTTATGGTTTTAGGTACTTTTGTCTTTACTTATGGGAAATTAGTAAAATTAAGGATGAAATGAATGGGGAAATTAACCGTTTGACTTTTTGTAATTGCTCAATTATCCTCCATACTTTAGCAACTTGATGATGAAAGTAAATGATATGATCTTGACTAGGCATTCATCATAATTCTGCAACCATTCAACTACTTACCCATCTACTCATCCTACCATTTTTCTACTCTTTATTGGGGTGCACTTAAGCTGGCAAACCCTTATCAAAACATTTTTCTTCTCTTTTACGATAGAAATCTAACTAAGTCTATCCTTATCACATCCAAGGCTCATATTAAACAGTTGAGATCCTTTTATTCACTCTACCTATCTATTTATCTGCCAGGATTACACTGTTTGGTTGAATCTTTATTCTCTATCTATCAACATGAAATTTAAAACATGGAATAACCAAGATTTAACTATTTGATTACCATGGGTTGTGGCATGAATAACAAGTTGCACACAATCATCATTATGCATAAAAAGTAAATGGCAGTGGAATTTGGACTTGCACACTTTCATAGTCTTTTTCTTTCTTAGGGTTCATTTTTCATCTTTTTTGACCTTTTTCATTTTTTTTGTCCTTTGATCTTTCTTTTAGGACATACCCTCTTTACATTTTTTAATTTTTTTTATATTTAGAATATGGAAAACATTTGCAGAAAGCAAAGGTATGTACATATTATAGGTTTAATCTCATCCATTCATAAATTATGACTCCTATTGGTATAGGAACCTAACACCTGCTACACGAAAATTAGAAGTACATGAAAATACATTTTTTCATGTATTTCTGATTTTCCATGTAGCAAGGTCCATCGAAAGTATGCAACATGGGTATGCCTTCGATGAGGAATTAAATTTTGCGTCCAACGAGTACTCGCACTCGAAACTTGAGTAAAACCTTAAGGAGAAAAGTTGAAAATATGAGTTCAAAAAGTAGTCTTATTATTTTATTATTTTTTAATCTTTTTATGTTTTTACTCCAAAAATGGTGAATCATCCCCCACGGTTAACATCATAATATTGAATCGTATTGGTTCTTATAAATTTTATTTTAGTTGTACAGTTTTGTTAGGAGGCCCATTTTAGACTTCAAAATTCCCCTAATGATATTTGAATTCCATGTAAAGTGGTCATCTCAATGACAATTATTTATCCACATCAAAATAAAATAACACATCCTAGCTCCTCACCTACTGGTTAGCTGCCTGTTGTTCCAGATTGGCCTGTCTATTACGGTTCCGCCACCCTCATAAGCGGTATATTATTCGCTGTTAACAGACAATGGGCCTCCTGCGCGCTGATGATGGTAGGGGATCCAGCGGAAGCACTTGCAGCAGTGCTAGCTGCGGATTTAGTTCAAGATCCTATAGATCCAAAGTAACCACCTCGTCCAGCTTCTTTCCAAGCATCCCTGTTCTTAGCCTTTGTAATAGCCTAGGTCGAATAAAAGCACAGCGCCCGTAATAAAGGTAAAAAACCGCCCTAGATAATCGATTGCACACCCCATCCATCCCAAAAGCCATCTTATATATGTCGCTAATAGCTAATAGAAGGTCGTGTATAGGGGAGGGAATCATTTATGGGAGGGAAAGTGGTAGACTTCGATTTGGAAATATTGTCTTAAAATTCCATTGGAAGAGGTGAGGGATCCATCACATATACAACATCTAGGATATTGGATAAAGGTGAATAACTCAAAAGATATATATATCCATATTATGGATGGTCAAATTTAATGCTATAGTCAAATCCAGATGGTTAGATGATCCAAAATATAGAAAAGTTATTTATCACAAAAATTAAAGTGAAGAGATAAATACTCAAATGTAGATGACATGTCACATGTTAGGTTTGATACCAAGTCATGTACCATGAGAAAATAATACAAAATTAAAAAGTTTTTTGTATATCTAGATGGATTGGAGATCAAGGATCTGGATATCTAGAATCTACTTCAATGGGGTGGTGAACAGAGGAAAAAGACACACACACACACACACACACACACATCTCAAATATGGATGCCACAGAGGATGTGCTACGTCAAATCCCAAAAAATGAATGGTGATACATTGAACACGACATCAAATGACACATGTGATTTTCCGTAACGTGATATGTCAAAAATCATGATAGCCTGGGTGACAGCAATGACACATCATAGGTCAAGCAGTTGAGCTAGTACTAAGTGGCATGATCTGCAAATTCAAGAGTAGAGGAAAATGTCACAAGAAGTAAAAGATAAATGACCAAGATATGTATGCTAAATAAACATGGACACATCATCTTGTAACATAGAATGACACAAATTCAAGTAAGATATGTGGTGTGTTATGATTGAGCCACATAATGTTAAGGCTCCAATATAGATTTCCAAGTTCCATATCCAGCATATGCTTGAGAAATGTAGGTAAGAGGTTCTCTAGATGTTTAGATGTTGGATGAATGTGGTTGATGCTAGTATTAGGATTATCTAGATCCCAATGAATGGTATTATATAACAGATAATGAAAAATCCCTCAATGCTATTCTTGACCCCAGATTTCAAAAGAATATAAAGTTTAAAAATCAAGTATGAACACCTAGATGACTTAGATATAGATGTTGGCATAAACTAAAGTTCTAAAAATCAAGCCAAATTATGCTTAAATTCTAAAGGGAATATGGATGATCCATAACCTAGATTATCAAAATATAAGGTTGAAAATCCAAAATAGAAAATTTCATAAAATATAGATATAAAGAAATAAACTAAAGCTAAAGAGAAACCCTAAGCTTAGATATTATGGATCTGAATATGAAGAATTGAAAAGATAAAAGTATGAATAAAATTAATTTCATGATGACTAAAAGTTTATGGTTTCTTGCAATTTGTATTTAAAAATTCAAAAATAAACATTTAAATAAATGGGGATTTTCCCAAAGATAATAAATGTGAAATAAATATTTGGGGTTTCCTAAGGTAAAAGTTGTGGTTTCCCCAAAAGAAGAATCATTCACCCAAAATATTGAATCCAACAAAATAATCAACATTAAACCCAATGAGAAAATAGCTTAGCTAATTTTGTATACAACAAAATGAAATTAGAAGTATAAATCCACATATTTAAACCAATGTATCTTTATTGTAATTGAAATGATAGATTAGGAAATTAAACACAAAATTTCAAAGGAATACCGATTCACTTTTGTTCAAAATGAAGGGGGAGTTGTTGTAGGCTCAATGGGACCATACCACAAATCCTTGATCCTATTACTAAGAGTTGGTAGTATTTCATTGTTTAATAATAAGCATACTTTGTCTCCCACTTTGAATGACTTCTCTATCTTATATTGATCATGCCTCACAATATATATTGATCATGCCTTAAATGTATTTTATACTTTGAAATGTAACCTCCTAATTGTCTCAACAATAGTTTTTATTTTCTACATTCAAGCTTCTGTGATCCATAATGAATTAAGCAAAGTCTTTTGGTAGAAATCACATAAGAGAAATTTTTGGTCCTGATGATGAACCACACTTGTTGGTTCGAAACACGTCGACAAAAAATTTCTCTTTTGTGATTTCTACCGAAAGACTTTGCTTAATAGTTTTTATTCTTAGTGCATCTCCTGTGAGGTTTTATCTCACTCCTTGTTGTCCATAGACGATATCCAAGGATGAAGGTGAAAATATCCAATCCAATTTTCTAAAGGTGATTTACCACAACAAGCATGGATTTCTATGATATAATCCTTGTTCTATATATGTTATATTTGCATCTATGCATTCGGATGCTTCTAACTATAACCCATGAAAAGTTTCACCAAAGTCTGATTGACTACTTCATTTTTCCCATATGTTTATGGATGGAATGTTGTTGACCTATTCAACAATGTGCTCATATTCTCCAAATTCTAGGCCAAAATGAACCGAGTAATGTCACATCCTTGTATGATACAATCCCCTTTGGCATCCCAAAGTGCACCTAGAATTGTTCAATGAATATGTTTACGACTTCTTTCTCGTTGATGGTACTTTTGTACGACATGAGAAGGCATATCTTATTGAACTTGTAAACTACCATAAATAGGTAACTATCCCCCTTCATATTTGTTGGTAAACCTCTAACAAAATCCATGGAAATTATTTCCTAGGGGTGAGTTGGTATAATTAAGCGATGGAATATACATTTCTTCTTGTTGTTGAGATTGATAATACAACGAAGTATAAATCCTCTAATGTACCATGCTATATCTTCTTGCATTTTCAGACAATACACATACCTCCAAAAGTTTCCAATTATGTTCACAACATTAAAATTCCCTACAACTTTATATGTATGAGACTCCCTAATAAGTTGTAGTTTTTCATATTTAGGAACATAAAGCTTGTTTAACCTATAGAGTATTCCATTCCAAAGATGAAAATTAGCTTTTCTCTCACTATAATCTGCATGACTCTAGACTTGTAGCTATTGAAAAATCTCCATGATGTCCTCATATTCTATGTGTCCCTCTTTGTATGCATGTTGGATGAAAGGCTCCATGTGCATCAAATTTTCGAAAGTTATAATTCTTTATGTGGGCAGCCTTAAAATCATTTCTTCCAACTAGTGTTGTGTTTCTTTTCTACTTGATGACTAGATGAAATTGTTGTAAAGACTCCATCCACTTGTAGTGTTTGGGATGTTGTATATTATTATGGGCCTACAAATACTAAAGTTTTTGGTGAACTACATGGATTATGGTATCCTTTCTTATCAAATAATGTTTCCACCTTTTGTAACTTGTACTAGGGAATAAAGATCCTTATCATAGGTTGAATAATTAATACTTTCCCCATTGAATACCTAATAATGAAAGCATACAAGCCTTCCTCCTTACATTAAAACCACTCCCATGGCATACTCACTTACATCAATATCTACCTAGAAGGTTTCAGCACCTCATAATTCCTCTAGGCTGAGGAGAGGAATCCAAAGGTAACCACAAACCACCTTAAAACTGGAATCTAGCCCTTCCATCTTTAGAGAGGGATCTCTCTATATGAATCTTCAGTCACTTAGATGATTGGTTTTATTGGGTTTTAGGTTAGGTATTAAGATCAGAGATGAATAGGTTTTAATATTTTGATGGCAGGGAAGAGAGAAAATCCATTGGTCATGGAGTCATATTGAGCTAATGATTTTTAGCAATATGATGGGAAAATGAGGAATCCTTAGCCATGGGAAAGGTAGGCAATCCTTATGGTGTCTTTGTCAAATTTAATTATAGAGAGGTGAGAAGAGGAGTAGTGGAATTTATAACATCTAAATCATCTATCTTAGGATGAATTTTAGATATTATGAGGGAGGAAAAACACTAAAATGTTTAGTTAGCCATAACAAAGCACTTAAAAGTGATTTCTGAAATATTTTTTTCTTAAGGAAACATTGAATACATGAAATTTAAGCATGTAAATAACATAATTAAAGAAACAAAACATGATATAAACATCACCATAAGAGACTGACACATGAATCCCTAAAAAAGTAGACTTCAACATTCATCATTCACTGAAACTTTTTAATGAAAATGTACAATGCTCAATGTCTTCTCTATCAAACGATGACCAACCAACTCTTTTCATAATAAAATTCATGAAATATATACAATTATCTCATCCCTAGACTAAGGAAGTCGAAGTCCATCCTTTTCCCAAAGATAGGAAGAGGTTAGAGTGCTTTAAGAATAAAATATTTGGAAAATTTGTCTATATTCTACTATATAGGGTTTGGTTTTTAACGAACCAAAAATATGCCAAATAAATATAAAATCATGGGATTTGGTAGAAATATCTTCAAAACTAATCATCCAAATTAATTTGGAGTCAATTATGCCAAGTTGGAGGTCCACCAAGTCAAATTTCAAAAAATTCTAGAACTTTGTCAACAAATCTCGATTGGAAAAATTCTGAAAAATGAGTCTCAAAATGACACCAGTAATTCCAAAACTATAAAACCTGTGTAAAACCTGAGAAATATTTTGTACATTATCTTTTACTTGACAAAAATGTCTCTCATTTTTCTAAAATTCTTCTCCATCTCCTTGGAATCCACGCCCATAAATCATGACTAAAATAAGAAATGATGAAATCTAAAATATGATCATAAAGTGAAGAGACTCAAGTGACGAAATGAGAAGACAAAAATTGGACTGGTGGCCCTGCAATCTAATCTAGGGTTTGAGTTATGGTTTGGCATTGGTTACCATGGTAGTTCATGGAGGAGGGAGTTCTGCTCCCTCCTACAGTCAAATAGCTACGAACAGAAGCAAGGGAACTGGTCTGCATCACTTCAAGAAACCACCAGAGGTGATAACTGAGGATATTAACATAGGAAATATCAAACCTCACGGACAGAAAGAAAATCATGAGGAAGATAGCAGGGAGAAGAGGAAAGAGGGTAACAGTCAGAAATCTGCACCTATGAGTGTGACATGGGTCTGTAAGCCCAATTCGACCATTATTCCTCGGGTCATTTTAAGTGAACCAGTGCTACAGGTGCACAGAGAACACATGGTGGAACACGCAGTTATATGCAAATTTATGGGGATTTGGCCGACAGAGAAGGCCTTACATGCATGGATAAGGAACCACTAGAAACCAAATGGGGAAACAAACCTTCACCTTGGATCCAAGGGCTTCTTTACGGTGGTGTTCACAAGCTTAGAAGATAAAGACAAAGGGTTCGAGGGAGGACCCTATTTTCATGTTGTTGTAGGCCTTTACATGCGACCATGGGTGATGAATTTTGTCCTAGAATGAGAAACGTTCACTTCAGTACCAGTATGGATAAACTATACTCCCCTCCTTTATATTATTGGTTTCCAGAGTCTCTAAAGGCTATCAACAATAAACTAGGGCATTTTATTAAAGTATCAAATGCGACTCTAAGAGGTAAATACACTTCATTCACCCGAATTTGTGTGGAAATGGACTTATCTGGGGAACTTTTGGACGAGATCATTTTATAAGTGTATGATGAAGAATGGGTGTAGGAAGTGGACTATGAACATGTCCCATTCAGGTGTTATAAGTGCCATGAACATGGGCACCTATACAGAGACTACCCATCAAACAAACTGGAGAGCAACACAAAAACCACCACAAGAAAATATCTCGAGGGTTTCACTAAGGTGCGGGCAAAGGGAAAGGAGGAAAGCGGTACCAAAAGAAAATCAATGAGGATGGGCAATCGAGCCACAATAGTTTCAAAATCTTAGAATACGAAGTTGGAAACAATGGGGCAAACCGGGAATCAGAGACTAATACCAATGAGAAGGATAGGGATTCTAACATGGAGGATATACCAGAGAACAACCAATAAAAGGATGATATAATGAGCATTGTGGAGCTCATTAGGGACCATGAGATGACCCCAAGTGATGCGAGAATGGAGGACCATGAACTACAAGAGATTCTTGAGAGGGAGAACTTAGATCTAGAAAAGTTTCTGGAGCAGGGTATTGCCAAAGGGGTTTACTCCCTGCCAAAGGAGGAGTTTGACAAGGTTCAACAACTCTTCCTCTAGAGATCCCAATTGAAGGGCTCTGGAGTCAAAAGAAACCATGACAACCAGGAGAATGGAGGGCTGAAAACAATGGAGGAAGCACTGAGGCACTCTTCCAAGAATCCAGGTAGGAAAAGAGGAAGAAAAAGATAGAATGAGTTGCTGACAAAATGTGGAAAAATCATGATTAACTCCAGTAAGATGAGAGATCTCACTAGCTACTCCTTTACAAACCTTTCTTAATGAAACTTACAACCTAGAACATTAGGGGCCTAGGAAGTAAAAGGAAACAAATAAATCTTAGCAATAGAATAAAAGAAGAAAAACGAGATATGGTTTTTATTCAGGAAACTAAGTGTTCGATGGAAAAGATCAGAGAAATACATAGCGAATGGTTAAGCAAGTATAAGTATCTAGAGGTTAAGGTAGATAGCTCGGCAGGAGGGATTCTTACGCTTTGGGATCCCCAGAAATTTGGAATCCTGGATGCGGAAGCGTCTAGGAGCTATCTATCACTGGTGATTCAACCTTTGGGTGATAGGGAGACTTACATGATTACAAATGTCTATGGTCCTCAAAAAATGGAAGACAAACTCAAGATTCTCACCTCCGTTGAGGAGATGAGAGAGAGATATCCTGATATGCCCTGGATTCTGGTAGTGGATTTCAATGTGATCAAATCTATTACAGAGAAAAAAGGCAGCACTTGAACACTAGGCAGAGACTCCATTGCCTTCCAGAACTTCATAAATAAAATGAGACTAGTGGATGCTGAAACAATAAATGGAACTTTCACCTAGAACAACAAGAGAGGAGGGGCTTCTCAAGTCGCCTCTAATCTAGATAGATTCATAATCTCAAAGGACCTCCTTCTCACAGGCCTTGACATGTCAGCTCTAATCCTTCCCTTTGGAGGCTTGGACCACTAGCCTGTCCAGTTTGAAGCTGCTTTTATGGGTACACCAAGGAACATACCTTCTAGGTTTGAAAATATCTTGCTCTCTCACCTTGACTTCACCAGCAATATTGACAAATGGTGGATGGAATATTTTCCCATTCAAGGCACTAAAATGTTCATGTCGCAACAAAGACTTAAACACATCAAATCCAAACTCAAAGATTGGAACAAGAAAGAGTTTGGTAATATTTTTAAAGCCAAAAGATAAGTTGAATAGAAACTCCAGTGGATTAATCAAATCATAATCACAGATGGTTTTACCGAGGAAAGGAAAACTTAAGATGATTCTCTTCAGAGGGAATGGGAAGATAGGTGCATCCAAGAGGAGATATTCTGGAGGTAGAAATCAAGAGTGCAGTGGATTAGAGGAGGGGAAAGAGACACAATTTTTTTTCATAAATCAACTTTGGATCACAAGTCACGTAACAGAATTTCAAAAGTCAGAGATTTTCAAGGGAAAGATCTTGTTTCCCACATAGAAATGGAATCTGTCCTAGTACAACACTTCCTTAGCATTGGAAAGGAGCCTCTCTTAGACAAGTCACGGTTCATTAACAATTTCACAAAGTACATTTCCAAGCTTGTAACAAGGGAAGACAATCACAATCTTAACAGGCCAGTGTCTAAAGATGAGGTGAGTGAAGTTATCAATGAGATGCAAAATGGTAAAGCTCCTAGCCCGGATGGATTCAATGTGGAATTCTTCAAAGCATGCTGGAAAACAGTCAAACAACACATCCTTGATGTAGTGGAAGACTCTAGAAGATCCAGAACGGTTTTGAAGGATATCAATGCCTCTTTCATAGCTTTGATTCCAAAGCAAGAAAAATTTATGACACCAGACAGATTTAGACCCATAGCTTTATGTAATGTGGTGTACAAGATTATTTCCAAAGTGATTGCTAATAGACTCAAGCCCCTTCTTCCAGCTCTTGTCTCAGAGGAGCAAACTAGTTATGTGGAAGGAAGACAGATTCTCAATAACATCATACAATCTCATGAGGTGGTACAATCTCTTAAGATCAATAAGCAAGCTGGTATGATCATACAACTTGACCTAGAGAAAGCTTATGATAAGCTAAGCTGGTCTGGCATCAAGGCAGTGCTGAGAGCTTATGGTTTCGACCACAACTGGATTAGATGGGTCATGGCCCTGGTATCCATAGCTAGTTTTTCAATCCTGCTTAATGGCTCGCCCTCAAGAACCTTTATGCCTTCTAGGGGTCTCAAACAAGGAGATCTGCTCTCCCCCTTCCTCTTTGTGCTCATGATGGAAGGGCTGGGCAGAGAGATAAAAAGTGCAAGTGCTGAAGGAAGAATCAAGGGACTGAAACTTATCATATATGGAGCTACTTCAGCTCATAAACAATTTGTGGATGATACTATGCTGTAGGTCATTCCCACGGTCAAGGAAACCAAATCTTTTAAACAAATCTTGAAAGAATTTTCTATGGCCGCTGGTACAGAGGTAAGCCTTGACAAATCAAAAGCTTTCTTTTTTAACACTGGTATTGCTATTCAGAGAAACCTCACCAGAATTTGAGGGCTTCAAATGGATCAGTTACCTTCTAAGTATCTTGGAATCCCTCTTACAGAAAAACCTCTAAGTAGGGGAGTGTGGGAGCCAGTAATTAACAAATTTCAGGAAAGGATTAGGAAATGGACATGCAGATCTTTGAATTTCGTAGGGCGCCTTGTGCTTACAAAGGTTGTCCTGTAGGCCATACCCATTTTTATGATGTCAGCTCTTCCTGCTCCTATAGGAGTTATGCAACAGATCGAGAACATTAAAAGAGATTTTCTTTGGGGCAAAGGGGAAGAGAAAAAGAAATGGGCTTTGGTTGCTTGGGACAACATTTGCAAACCTAAGGCCCATGGTGGTTTGGGGCTTCATGACCCTAAAACCCTCAGCAGAGTTTCAGGTGCAAAACTTTCGTAGAGGTGGCTTAAGGAAATGAAAACCCCTTGGGCCAAGCTTTGGAAACAGAAATATGCAAATAATTGGCAGGAGATGGATCATATTCGAATGTCTGAGCTTACCAGGGGCTCCCACATTTGGAATCTTTCTTGGGAAAATAGAGCCATTATCCAACGACATAGCTTCTGGGAGATTCGAGCTAGGAACATGGCAAGATTCTAGGAGGACAACTAGCAGCAGGAACCAAACTTGTTTAGGGAAGAACTAACCATTCTCAAGAATGACATTGATAACAAAGGCTTACGCATGGTAAGTGACTTCTGGGATCAGGGAAGGAACAATGGTAAATTGAGAATATGGAAGGAGCTGGGCTATAGTGAAGAGAGCCCTTTGAAAGCTCAGGCAGGCTCTCTTGCTCAGGACTTGGAACAGAGGAAGATTTTGGTATCATCCTCCTCTGACTAGCTGAGATGGAGAAGAAACACAGAAGGTACCTTTAACCTCAAAGAAGCTAAACTAATAGCATGAGGGTTTGATTATCAAAACCCTAATAAGGTATGGAAGGACCTTTGGCAGCACCAACATTGGATGAAAATAAAGTTGAGTTGAGGCTTCTGTGATCCATATCAAGTTTATGAGAAAATTCTTCGGCATAAATCACATGATCTTACATTTGTCAACGCGTTTCAAACCAACCAGTGTGGTTCATCGTCAGGACAAGTTGAAGAATCAGATCTAGGCTACATGTTAAATAGTTAGAGCAGGACCTCCAACGGCTATATTTGACCAGGCAATGGCAAAATTGACCAACTAATGGCTAATATTGACTTGGAAACGACTAGTAGGATAGGACGAAGGTAAAGGAGAGCAATTTAATTAAAAATTAAAATAAGTTAAATTTAAATTAAGTTAAACTAACTATTTCAAATTTGTTTTAATTTTAGAGTTTAATAAAAAGAAAATCCTATTGTTAGGATTTTTATAAATAAATTTAAGTTTACTATAATAAGATAAAATAAAATAAAATAAAATAAATTCTACTCTTAGAATTGTTATTTTAGATTTTAATATAATAAGAATTTACATTTTAATTTTATTTAATTGTTAAAAAAAAATGATTTGAATATATATAAACAAACACTCAAAGGGGAACAAAGAACTATGGTAAAAGAGATAAGGATAAAGGATAACAAGGGGAACCTAACAAGCAGTAAAAAATGAGAGGGGAGGAAGGGAATAACATGACTAGGAAGCAAGGGCTGAGGCCCAGCAGCTATTGATCTTCCAGTTGTCCCCTCTATTAAGATTCCTCGGCCTTTTTTCAATTTCAAGGGCTTCCCTAAATTTTCGGTGATGGAATTGTGAAACCCTAGCACTAACACTGGCCTCCTCGATACAAACATGATGTTTGGTTTTCTCTGCATGCTCTGCAAGTGCGGAAGACATGGTTTTCCTATGTTTAAGGTCAGCTTACGTGCTCACTAATCCTCTGATTAATAGAGCACCCAGTTTCACCAATATAGGGGGTCCCAGAGGAGCAAGGAATAATATAGACCCGCTTGATGTCCTTCGGGTCGATAGGATCCTTCACTGATCCTACCGTTTGTGCAAGGGACCACTGATAAGATAGCGAGGATTTTTAGGAAACATAATGTTCCCTTGACCTTCAGACCCCTTAACACCATTCGTAATTCCCTCTGATCAGTGAAGGATCCTATCGACCCCAAGGACATGAAGGGGATCTATATTATTCCTTGATCCTGTGGGACCCCATATATTGGTGAAACTGGGCGCTCTATTAATCAGAGGATTAGTGAGCATGCAGCTGACCTTAAACATAGGAGAACCAAGTCTTCTGCACTTGTAGAGCATGCGAAAAAAACCAAAAATCATGTTTGTATCGAGGAGGCCAGTGTTATTGCTAGGGTTTAGTAGTTCCATCACCGAAAATTTAGGGAAGCCCTTGAAATTGAAAAAAGGCTGAGTAATTTTAATACAGAGGATGGCTGGAAGATCAGTAGCTATTGGGTCCCAACCCTTGCTTCTTAGTTGTGTTTTTCCCTTCCTCCCCTCCTGTTTTTTATTGCTTCTTAGGTTCCCCTTTTTATCCTTTATCCTTATCTCTTTTACCATAGTTCTTTGTTCCTCTTTGAGTGTTTGTTTATGTATATTCAAATAGTTTTTTTTTTTTAACAATTAAATAAAATTAGAATGTAAATTCTTATTATATTAAACTCTAAAATAACAATTCTAAGAGTAGAATTTATTTATTTATATTTGAATATAAAATTAAAATATAAATTCTCATTATATTAAACTTTAAAATAACATTCTAACAATAGGATTTTATTTTATTTTATTATATCTATATCTATATATATCTATATCTATATATATATATATATATATATATATATATATATATATATATATATATATATATATATATAGATAGATATATATAGATATATAGATATATAGATATATCTATATATATATATATAATATATCTATATATATATATATATATATATATATATATATATATATATATATATATATATATATATATATATATATTAAAACAAATTAATAAATAAATAAACAATTAAATTAAATTAAATTATAAATTCTTATTATATTAAACTTAAATTTATTTATAACAATCCTAACAATAGGATTTTCTTTTTATTAAACTCTAAAATTAAAACAAATTTGAAATAGTTAATTTAACTTTAACTTATTTTAATTTTTAATTAAATCGCTCTCCTTTCCCTTGGTCCTGTCCTGCTAGCCGTTTCCAAGTCGAGTTTAGCCGGCTGTTGGTCAATTTAGCCATTTCCTGATCAAATATAGCAGTTGGAGGTCCTTCTCTAACTATTTAACATGCAGCCTAGATCTGATTCTTTAACATGTCCTGACGATGCACCACACTGGTTGGTTCGAAACACGTCGACAAATGTAAGATCATGCGATTTACGCCAAAGAATTTTCTCAGAAAATAAAGTTGTTTATGTGGTTGGTTCAACAAAAGAAAATTCTAACTTGGGAAAATCTTCTGAAAAGGGGTTTTGTTGGCCCATCCAAATTCCATCTATGTGGTTCACAAGAGGAGATGATGGAACACTTACTCAACCTTTGCCCTTTCACCTCTACCTTGTGGGATTGGGTGGCCTCAATCTTCAGGCAAACTGACAAGGACAGACGTTGTATTACCAACACTTTGAAGAATTGGATAAAAGACTTCTCAGGTAATGAAATCATCAACAAAGCTTGGACTCTAGTTCTAGGCTTGATAATCTGGGATGTCTGGAAAGAACGCAATGGCAGGATTTTCAAGAATAAAACTGGCTCAACCCAGAACATTATTGCACAAATATTAAGACAACTCAAAGACACTGTTGGATCCCTTTTAGGGAGACCTCTTGAGGACCCTACTCTGCACTAGGATGCTCGTATACTGCTGCAGTTGGGTCTCCATTTGCTAGTTCCCTAGAGCATAAACAAGGGTGTGAGCCAGATAAATGTTGGTAAAGACTTCTGGCAACCTCCTCCTCATGGTTTCTTGAAATTCAATATAGATGGAGCCTCTAAAGGTAAACAGGGATGGTTGGTTTTGGAGGGGTCATTAGAGATGAGCAGGGGTGCATTAAGGATATCTTTCACAGTCATTTTGGGACTACCACTAATAACATAGCGGAGCTCATGGCCTTAGAGAAGTGCCTGGAAATACTGATTGAGTCAAATTTACATAATGCCATCATTGAAGCAAACTCTGAATTGATTATTAATGCGGCCAAGAAGATATGTAATGGAAAAGCGTCAGGTAAAGTTTCAAAACATTGGCAAATTTTGCAGGTCTTTCAACGCATTCATACCCACCTACAAACCCTGAGAACGGTTAGCTTCGTTCATGTGCGAAGAAAAGCCAATATGCTAGTTAATTGTCTGGTGAATGAAGGAGTGTTATGAAAAGAAAGTTACAGTAGGTATGCTTGGGATTTGACACCCTCAGGAAAATTGCATGAGGATTGTCAAAGACAGGTGGCCAAAGACATGGAGAACTTCCAGACTATTAGAAATGAACAAGAAAAAAGACTAGTGGAAGTAGGAGTAAGTAGAAGCGAAAGGCTTTCCTAACCATTGATCCCTCAAAAATGCGTAAAACAGAGCTTTCTACAGGGGACGGGCACTTGGTAAACAACAGTCTTCTTAAAAGGTCGTCGACCATAGATCTTGATAGCCTTTGCCATCGAATGGCTATCGGGTGGGAAAGTGATCGAAGGTTAACTATTCAAGCAGACCTGAAGATTTTTAGATTAGCAGTTCATAATCTTCTTCGGGTCCACAAAGAGGGTAAAGACCATGCAAGTTTCTGATCTGATATCTTGAATGACCGTTAGATCAATAGGGACCTGATCATATGGATATTAGGTTCTAAAAGTAATCGAAGGTTAAGTCTCAGACCAGACTCAAACATTTATAAACCAATGGCTTATAATCCTTATCAGATCCATGAACCGGGTAAAAGGGGTGCATGTTTCTGAGGCGATAGTGTTCATGACCGTCGGATCTTATGGGATCTGGATTGAAAGGATATCAAGTTTCAACATGGGAGGAGGTTAAGTCCAAGAATGGACCCGAAGTTTTATACATTGATAGTTTATTTACCCTGTCGGCTCCGTAAAGCTGGTAAAGGTCGTGCATATCTCCGAAGCAATTTCTTTAATGACCGTTGGATCACTGGGGGTCTTATCGAATGGCCATCGGGTTGGATAATGGGCAGAGGTTTAGATGTAAGATTTAGGTATAAGGTTTTGGGTTTGTTTCAGGTTTGTTTCAGGTTGTTTCGGGTTAATCTTCATCGGGTTAGCCCTTGTTGGTCTTTACACTTGTAAAGACATGTAATATATGTAATTTTTCTTGCAGTTAATAGAAGGCTCCACTCTTACTTGACCAAAAAAAAAAGATGAAATCTAAAATATAGGTTGTAATATTCATTTGAATATTCAAATATGTGACACTTGTTACAAAATAGAAGGAGGTTTTTGTTACTTACCTCATTTTTTACAAAAAAATGTTTTTTTTCATGATTCATCTCTGTTTGGATAGAAATGATTTTGAAGTTAACTTCTAAAAGAGTAAAAAAGATGCAGCAAATCCCCTTCAGCGAGAATTCAGCAAGTTCATCGTTTTCATACTTCTGACCATCCCCATACTTATAAATGTGTCAAATAGGTGGAAGAAAACCTCCTAATCATCAAACACCTATTAGAAAACATTTTTCCAAATTCCAAACCTCCCTTGTTGAAAATCACCACCTACAGCAAAAGCGCAATGAATTTCATTTGCATGTGTTTAACCAAGTGTTGAAATCTATAATCTAGAAAAATACTTGATATTTGATGTTTACAACCTCATGAACCCTCTTTTAAACTCCACTTATGAAAAGGAGTGCAAAATCATTGATTTTCTTCATATCTTATATTATTTGATAATAGCATAACGGTGAAGGAATAGATATGAAATTGACTAGCTAAGCACCATCTTGAACATTTTGAAATGAATTTTGAGGTATTAAAAATAAAATTAACAATAAAAACAAACTTCTAGAACCTGGAGGTTGTCTAAGTGTAAGAAACCACAACAACTGTGAAAGCGCAACTCAAGGAAGAAACACAACATATTTTTAAACATTTGTATTTGCAAATGATATCACAAGTTTTGAAGTAGCTACAAAATGACCAAGCTTGAAATTGACTACTATAACATTGGCTCCAATGGGGATGATATCCTTTTTGTGAGGTGTTAAAGAATCACAGATCCAGTGCCAAACCATTGGGTTGTTCCCATACGACACATGCACCCTGTGACCTAATCTTCAACTGAAGGTAAATGAAAATTGAAACTCAAACTAAAATTACTTCCCACGGCTGAAGTCAGGAGTGAAAACCAAACTACAACTATTGCAAACTGACTGCTGAAAATGAAAATTGAAAAATGTTGAAAAATGCTCATTCCCATGTGCTTATTTGCATACCTGCCTACCCTAAGTTGTTCCATGAGTTGGTTGATCAAGTGAAATAAAAGATCTAATGAAACAAATCAAGTAAATTCCTACTTGATTGAGGCTCATAGTCATCTTCCCCAGACAAAAATAAAAATTTAAAATTTGACAACTCAACATACTATTGAAACTGATCTCCATTATTCGTGAATGCTACAAAATATACCTTTACTTATGATTGTAATAGACTAGCCATGGGATCTTGAAAAACATGAAAAATTACCTCTTATTGGCTTGGAGAAAACAAAAGATATCCTTCCCTTAATGATTCCAATAGAACTGCAAAAGAATATTCAAAAGCATGATTAGTTACTTTTACTTGATGATCGACAAGAGGAAGGAAACAATCTTTTAGAAACTCAGGACTATCTTCAAAAGAAACAGGAGCAATCTATTCATCTGTCTTTCCATGTACATTAGGGACAAGTTCTACACATCTTTGTGACATTTCCAATAAAACATCCACATTATTTAACATTGGAGTTTCCAAAAAATAACAATTCACATAATTCAACAGGAATATCATTTTGATTTTTAAGAAGAGAAACAACTCCTTGCTTATTATCTACTTGCAATCATGACTCTATGATGAAATTTTCATTAATTATCTCATTACTTTCATGAATAATACATTCATCTTCATGAGAATTTAATACCATAATATGCTTTTCAAAGTTTTTCCCAAAATCTAGTTCATAACTATCATGTGTAAGCATTGATTCTTGATTATAAATATGACAATTATTTTCTTGAATAAATGGCACAAGAAAATTTTGAGCTAATTCAAAATTTAATAATTCAATCATTTTTGTTTCTTGTTCTTATGAAATGACTAAAGGCTGTTGAATTTTATCAACAAGCTCAGGAGGAATAACATGACTTTCATCATTAAAAACTTGATTAGTTCCATTTTCAACCTGCTGAGAATCTACTATTTGTTGGAAATTCTTTTGATTATCATGGAAAATGACTTATACATCTTCTTCCTGATGGTTAAAATGGTTCTCATGAATAGTCTCTACAAGGTCTTCTTCCATATATTTATCATCGTCGCAAAAACTTTCCAAATGCTCAATAATTGTTTTTAAATGTGTGCAACAATATTTGACCAGCAACAAGGAAGGATGATATTATTTATATGTCTCATAAAGTACTGTATGAAAATCTCTAAGAGAATACAAATAAACATTTGTTAAGCTTTCATACCATAATTGTGCATTTCCCTCCAAGGTTACCATAAACATTTCCAGCAAGCAATCTTCATGAAATTGAACCCTCAATTTGTGTACATGCATATGAAATTTGACCAAATGAAGAGCACCATTGTCTCCTTTTCCACCTTTGAATCTAATAAGATATGTTTTCCAATCTACACAAGGCATGTGATGTGGAAAACCTAGAATATGAATGTAATGCAAGGAGCATACCTTGCAGGTCCATGATCCATCTTGAGCGATAAAGTTTCTAGTAAAACCCTGATTTCTAGATCCTATTGCTAGTGGATTCTTTGGATCTGGGCAAAACTTGATTGGAGTCACCAAGTGAATGATATCGCCTCCTTGTGTCTGACCACTTTCCACCATCAATAATTACATCTGAAACTTGATGGTTATTTCTCAGGGAAGATGAAACCTTTCTCTCACCGATAATGGCGCCACTATGCTAGCAGTTCATAATTCCTGCAAGCTGAGTAGAGGAACCCAAAGGTAACCACAAACCACTTTCAAAGTAGAATCTAGCCCTTTTAGCTTCAGAGAGGGCTCTCTCTATATGAGTCTTCAGTCACCTAGATAACTGGTTGTCTTAGGTTTTAGGTTAGGTATTAAGGTAAAAGAGGAATAGGTTTTAATAGTTTGATGGCACAGAAGAGGGAAAATCCATTGGGCATGTATTCATATTGAGCTAATGTTTTTGAGCGATATGATGGGAAAATGAGGAATCCTTAGATAGGGGAAAGGTAGGAAATCCTTATGGTGTATTTGTAAAACAAATTTGTAGAGAAGTGGGCAGGGGAGTAGTGGAATTGATAACATCTAAAGCATCTAGTTGAGGATGAATTTTAGATATTACAAAGGAGGAAAAACATTAAAATGTTCAGTTAGCTATGATTGAGCACTTAAAAGTGAATTCTGAAATAAATTTTTCTAACTAAACAATGAAGAAATGACATTTAAGCATGGAAATAAAATAAGATAATGAAACAAAACAAGATATTAACATCGCCATAAGAGACTGACACATGAATCCCTGAAAAGGTAGACTTCAGCCTTCATCATTCACTAAATTTTTTTAATGAAAATGTACAATGCTCAATGTCTTCTCTATCAAACCTTGACCAACCAACCCTTTTCACACTGAATTCATGAAATATATACATTTACCTAATTCCTAGACTAAGTTGAAATCTATCATTTTCCCAAAGATAGGAAGAGGTTACAATGCTTTAGGAATAAAATATTTGGAAAATCTATCCATATCCTAATATCCAGGGTTTGGTTTTTGACTAACCAAAAATATGATAACTAAATATAAAACCATGGGATTTGGTATAAAAGTCTCCAAAATTCATCATCCAAATTAATTTTGATTTAATTATGCCAAGTTCGAGGTCCACCAAGTCGAATTTCAAAAAATTCTATAACTCTGTCACCAAATCTGGCTTGGCGAAATTGTGAAAAATGAGTCTCAAACAGACATTTGTAATTGCAAACCTCTAATACCTGTGTAAAAATTGAAAGTGGTTTTTATATATGATATTGTTATTGAGAGAAAAATCTCTTTTTTTACATATCCTCGGAATCCACACCCACAAATCATGACTAAAACTGGAAATGACGAAATCTAAAACATAGGCTATAAATATTCATTTCAATCTTCTAATATATGCCACATGTTACAAAATGAAGGAGGGTTTTGTTATATATCTCATTTTTTACAAAAACCTCTTTTATATTTTTAATATACATCTCCATTTGGTGAGAAACCTATTTTGAAGTTAATTGTTAAAACGGTAAAAAACGGAGCAAATCCCTTGCAGCCAAAACGCAACAATTCATCCTTTGCATACTAATTACCGTCTCCCATAATTATGAATGTGTCATATAGGTGGAATACATCCCTTGAATCATAAAATACCTACTACAAAACATTTTCCCATATTTGAAACCTCCCTTCTTGAAAATCACCACATACAACAAAAGCGCAACGAATTTCATTTGCATGGGTTTGACCAAGTGTTGAAATTTATGACTGGGAAAAATAGTTTATAGATGATGTTTACAACCTCATGAACCCTCTTTGAAACTCAACTTATGAAAAGAAGTGCAAAATCATTAATTTTCTTCATATCTTATATTCTTGACAGTAGCATAGCAAAAAAGCGAGGTAGTGAAGGAATATATGTGAAACTAAATAGATAAGCACCCTATTGAACATTTTGAGATGAATTTTGAGGTATTAAACACAAAATGAACAAGAAAAACAAACTTCTAGAACCCAGAGGTCGTCAAAGTGCAAGAAACCATAGCAACTGTGAAAGCGTAGCGCAAGGAAGAAACACAACAAATTTTTACACCTTTGTATTTGGAAATTATGTCACAAGGTTTGACGTAGCTACTAACTGACCAAATTAAATGACCGAGCTTGAAATTGACTACTATAACATAGAACTCTAAGAAAATGGATTTTTCAAGTTAAATAACATTAGAATTGGTGCTTGAATAATTTTTATTTTTAGCACATCATAAGCCTTCTTGTAATTCTTTCCTCCCTAGAAACTCTTTCTCCTCATTTTATGGCATGGAGAGGTCTAAATAATATTGAAAATGAGCATATGAAATTATAAAGGTATTTTGTTTCCCCAATAAAACTCCTAATTTCATATAGTTTTATAGGGAACAAGCACTGCATGATGGCCTCCATGTTCAGGGCATATATATTAAGTTCCATTCCACTAATCACATACCCCAAGTACACCAAATATTGTGGGGAATACTCACATTAATTGAGGATTTCTAGTAGTTAGTTCTTCTTCAAAATCTCTATAAGTTGCATTAAGTGTGAGATGTACTCCTCCCTCGTAGCATTGAAACAAGGATATCATCCAAATATACTACAACACATGAATTTATGTATGGGAATAATACATCATTAATTAGTCTCATAAATGTAGTTAGCGAATTGTATAAAAAAAATGGCATGGCAAACTATTCATACAAATTTGTTTAGTTTTAAAGGTCCTCTTCCAAGTATCTTCTTCTTGTAATTGAACTTGGTGGCATCCTAATTTTAATCCATATTGATGAAGTTTTTGGTGTGCTGCAATCGATCTAATAAATCATCGAGCATGGTTAGAGGGTATCACTGCTCGAGTGTAATATTGTTTAATGCTTTCTAAATGATACACATTCATCAAGTCCCATCCTTCCTTGGTATGGTTCTGATGAGAAACCATCAAGGTAACGTGCTTAAATTAATTATTGGTTTAATTGCACCCTACTCTAGAAATGAATGAAACTAATTTTTCACTTCATTTTCTTCTAGAATGGGCTATCTATATAGGCCAATATTTTTCAATGGAGAGTCTGACAATAATTCATTTTCATGCTCCATTTCCCTCTTGGTTTGTATCCCTTTAGGTTCAGGGAACACTCCTATATATGCTTATATAAATTATAATAATTAATGTTTCCATATTTTTGTACACCCATCCAAGAATGCCTATGCTCTTATTAAATCATCATTTGGATGATTTTCCATTATGAAAAGTAAAACATATTTCTTACTAGACAAAATAGATTATTTGGTTCATTGGCGGCTACTATTGAAATATTTGATTTTCATTTATGTGTATTGATGATGAAGGATTCCCCAACCTTGATGAGGATGTATTAGTTGTCTCTCCTCATAAATATTTCATCCCTCATATACATGTAGGGACTGCCAAACATGACTCTACATACCTCATGTGTTACTACATCCAATTCAACTTCGTTAATATTAACAACACTACATCCTTGTTTATCCATCCCAATGGAGAAGCGCTATGATGGCATAAACTTCCATTCCAAGTTTTTTGACCTATCTATTTCTATGAGATTAGCCCATGAACTTTAGTTAAAAAAACCATTTATCTCTTTTATCATGACTTGGAACTTAATGTGGAAGATTTTGGTCATCTCCTTCTCTTACTAGTAATGAATATTACTCAAGTTAACCTCTTTTTTCACTAATGTGGATACAATATTTTCATCCATAGTAGAGCTACCTTTTACCTGATTGCTTAGATCTATGGCTAGAATATTCTTTTTCTTTGCATCCTTCTTGCAATTCTTTAAGTTAATGTTTGGATGTACTTTCCATCACTTTTCCTCAGTGTTAGCATAAATTTTAGAATGGTTACAATGTTGTTTATGATGCTTTCACTAATGTACAATGTTTGTTGTCTTCTTATCCTTCCTCATTTTCACTTCTCCTTCGCCTCCTTGGAAGTTTCCTAGCATTCCTTGTAATTCAAACTACTTCATTACCCTTTCTTTCGGGCCTATAATTTCCATTTGTTATTCCTGTACACATGCCTCATTCACTATCCGTTGATTTAAAATAATTGGTTTCTTTTGTACATGGGTATGTAGACCCCCCATATACTTGAGGAGTACATCAAAGATCCTAGGAGAGATAGTTAGCATGATGGCAATATTTTTGAACTTAATGGTGTCCTCCAATGCATTCTATCCTTTTGGAAGGAGTGACACTAGATAGTGTAAAATTTAGACATAATGAGGGTTTTGAAGTCGTCCCACCTAGTTACTAGCAAATCACACTCCATGCTTATTGTTTTGATTTCGTTTTCCTTCTAGGTCAAATCATGCCTCTCTAACTTCAATCAAGTAAAATATACCTTTCATTTTTCATATATATGGTGAACATTGAAATAAAATTCTATTTTCTAAAAAAAGATTATGTTTTAATGCATCAATATCACCTTATATATTCATTTCATTCATATATATATTCAATATATTCCTTTCCACTTTTGATTCCATATTGAATAAGGAATATGAAGTATTAATAACGCTTGAACTTGGCTACTCTTTCTTATGCTCTTCCCTTGACTCATTTTATGGGTCTTGATGATTTCTTTATTTCCCCTTCAATCTAAACTTTGACTTAAAACCTTCATCCTTTCTAAATATTCTAATCCTTTGTGACAAATCTAACATGAGGAGGTTCATATTGCAACTAATGTTGGCAACTTGCACTTTTAGACTCTCAAATATTTCTTCTACTGAAATGTGAGGGTTATTATGAACAAACTCGTTGACATTGGATAGCGTTTTATAATTTTATCCTTCAACTAATTCTTGTATCCCCTGCAACTTACCACATAATACCCCAAATAAACCAACTCTAATACCAATATGATATGTAAAATGTCATGGATATTTCACTAGAATGGTTAGTCAAAATCGATCTAATAAAATACTAAATCTTTACTATGAATGTAAGTTCCTTTTAGATATCATATTCTTTATTTGCTATTTTTACACTAAAAATAAATAATTTAGATAAATTGTGAGAAAAATAGAATAGAAAGAAATACGCATGCCATCTATAATAGACACAAATTTTGCCTATGAAATCTTAATAGGAGAAAAGCAATCTAGAAGGTGAGGCTACTCTACTCTTTCTATTCTCTAATATGGAAATATGCATGTTCAAAGGATATGGTACTCTTTAGGAAGTAACTTAAGACTTGTGGCCACTAATGTTACGACATTTTTTTTACCACCTTTATTCTCCTAAATTCTCACTCCTAGCTTATTTGTTCAGCTATGGAACAAAATAAAATAACATACAATTGAATGGCTACTCCTCTTAGCAACTGGATATTTGAAATAGCCTAAAAGCCAACTAGGGATAATATTTGACTCCCTCAACCCTTAACCAAAGCTACAATTTTGGATTTTATAGATTCTTATTGAAATTCCACATGTGGCCAACCCTATTTACATGAGTAATAGGGGTTAACACTGCATCCTCTCATACCATGGTTGTAAAGATAGTAGGTCAACTTCTAGGAGCATAAATTTTGCATATGATATATGCTTGATTTTATTCTTACATTTTTGGAAGGCCTCTAGGTAGAATAACAACAAGGGTTTTTTTATAAGTGATGGTTCTCCCCCTAAAAAAAATCATTTAGTGCATCAAAATGGCCCCAAAAGGTTTCAGATCCTAATTCTACAAATTAAGACCTGCCATTAAAACGACCCTACACGTTGATTCCTCTAATTTGTTTCCACTTTAAAAGCATCAAGATAGATTAAAAATAATATAATAATTCAATCTATTTCACTTAATATGATATGGATTTGATCATTATAATCCTTTAAGTAAATTTACTAAAGAAGAACCTAAAGAATTTTATAATAATATCCCATAAGATGGTAAAATTTTTTCATCTATCTATCTGTCTTTATGATTGAGAAGCTTTGTGATATTTACATGAGTTTTGAATATCAATATGTTGCAGGATTTAATGTATAAAGAAGATCACACTAAGGATCCTCTCTAATTTAGATATCATGCTATATCTTGGCTAGGTATCATTCTTAATTTAGTGAGATGGAATCTTTAGAATTTGAAAATGGATATGGAAGATTTCCTCTAATAAGATTATATATAGATATTAAAAAGATCGTATGGGATCTTTAAATAAGTACAAAGACATAGAGCTATTAAATAAGTAGGCATAGTTATTGAATCAATATCTTTGCAATGAATTTAAAGAAATTATTTTATGTTCTTTAAGTAGAAAAGAATAGCAATAAGACATCCAAAGAAGTAGTACTCGTTTAATTTCCTATCCAACATATTATATAAAAATGGATTTTAAATGCATCAAAAGATATATTTCTTCAAATCAAAAGCTATTATGAGGAAATCATGTCACTATTTTATTTGTAAGAACCAAGGTTATTGGGAAAACAAATATTTGAAAGAAATAAACTTTTGTAAGGATGCCAAATATACTAATTAGTCTATTTGGTAAAATATTACACCCATCGATTTAGATTCTTTTTCCAAATTTGATTTAGAAGTTACTTGTTGTCTATTGCAATTATGATTTTGATTTTAATACTTAATCTTATTGCCATTTTTTTTTTGTCAAATTTATATTAGTTTGAGTTTGATAAAAATTTTATATACAATTTTTATAGTTTAATTTTGAATATTAAACTTTAATATTATTTTACAATTTTTTTATAGGTCCATGACATTCTGGATAAATCAAATGCCAAGTACAAGAAGTGACATGATGAACATTGGGTGCCACACAAGTTTCAGGTGGGAAAAAAAGTTTGGTTGCATTTGCGAAAGGAATGCCTTACCGAAGCCTATTAGAAACTCATACCACTCCGATATGGTCCTTACAGCATTACCAAGACTGTGGAAGACAATGCATTTTAACTCAACATTCCCCCATTCCTTGGCATACACCCAGTGTTCAATGTGGACCGCCTTCGGCCATACTTTCCACCATTACTGGACACATCTGACATTGCAGAACAAGTCACACCAACATAGTTAAATCCAGATTGAATGGAACAAGCTGCAACTGATCGAATCATGGACATGCAGATCAAGCACACTCACCAGTAGAAGATCCAACTATATCGAGTTGTCAAAGCAGGCCAACTGCTTCACCAGGGCAAGTGGCTCACTAGGGACCAAGTTCAACAGAAGTTGCCTCATCTCGTGGAGGAACTCAACGCAATGGGGAGAATTGCTTCCTAAGGGGGGTGGAATGATCCAGGTGGATATTGGTGGCCACCCGCCAATTCCACTTGGACCCCCACCATTGTTTCTTTCAATTTTTCAGTTTCCTTATTTGTAGCACAATTTACTATTTTTTGTAGTTTTTCGGGTCCTGAACTTCTGGAGTCATTTTGAGGCCATAAACGACGTTTTTTGGGAAAACTAGGAGCAACATGGGTCCATGGACAAATGTTTCTCTTCCCAAAGTTGTATTCCTCGAATATATCTTCTAACGAGGTATTGTGCACGTCAAACAGAGATCGTATGCCAAAGTTACGACCCTGAGAAGTTGATGTACCAAGTTACCTAAAACGGGGCCCATTGTTTGGCGCTTCATCTCCTAGGGTTAGGGTTTTGGATTTTTAGGATTTTCCATTGTTTCTCAATAATAAATAGGTCTTCGAGCCTCATTGTAAGTCTATTTAGAGGCATGTAGCCACCACATCTCTCCTTAGAGATAAGCTACCATCACCCAAGCTAGTTTATTTCCATTTCTGTTTGTAAGCATATCTCAGTATTTTACATTAATGAAATGAAGTATTATTTCTTCTCTATATTTGTATTTATGGTTATCTCTATACTTTGTTGCATTCCTATTTAAATCCGGATCAGTGGTATTAGAGTGGTTTGCTCTTTCTTTGTTTTTCTTTGCATGTCCCCAAAGAGGTCAGTATATAAGGAGTTAGGGCTTGAATTAGTCGAACCTTTGCAAGAATAGCCTTGCAAATACCTATGGCCTCCGATGGTGAATGAAAAGAAAAATGAGGTGGCAGGAGATCTTATCAAAATCTTGCTCGAAGAGGCCCTTGAGCGACAAAAGAATGCGATGATGGACAACTTTGCCCAGATCCTTTAGTGGCTACCTAGGGGTGACACATCTACATCCAACAGCTAATTTGGAAGTGCCACACCCTTTAAGGTACAAGTTAACTTTGAAATTCCCATATTTGAGGGTCACATAGATGCAGACATTGTAGATAAATGGTTAAATATGCTAGAAGGGTATTTTTCTGTTCATGGTTTTTCTAGCTAGGAAAATATTACTTTCACTCTTCTCAAAGCCAGCCCCCATGTCAAGGAATGGTGGGAAACCTACTGCGAGCAGAAGGATGAAAGTATGACCTCACATTTTTCAGCCGCACCCACTTAGAATTCATTCCGCAATTCCATCAAGGAGTAGTACTACCCTGTCAAAAGCTATGAGGATAAATACATAAAGTGGACCACGATGCGGCAGGGAAGGGACCAAGACATGCCAAAGTTTACCAATATTTTTCATACTCTTTGCACAAAGTTGGGTATCAAGGATTTTGAGCTACATTGGTACTCAAATACTGTGGTTGCCTATACAAGTACATCCAGGACGAGATGGATTTCCTAGATATCTCCTTGCTCAGCACGATGTATTGATACGCTGCCAAGATCAAGCAGAATTTTAAACAAAAGAAGTGATACTTTGGATCTATATATCCAAAACAAGGGAAAGGCACCCCCAAACCGCTGAACAAAGGGTGAATCCAAGGCAGGGTGGCCTAGGACAAACTACCAAAGCCACAAGAAAAGAAGAAAACCGTAAAGCCAAAGAAGGACACGGGAAAGTGGTGTGAGTCCTAGAAGAGCTCCACTCATAGCACAAGTGAGTGTCATTCCAAGTAGTCACTGGTGGCCCAACTAAAGTTTTCAGAATCAGATGCATGTTCAAACTCTGAGTCAGAACCCAATAAGGGAGATAAAAAAGGGATGCAGATTATCGATGTAGAGCCCAATGCCATTGTTGCCACCATGAAGATCTAGAAGGAGGAACTTAAAGATCGAGAGGAGGAGGAGCGCCTCTACCACTCCCAGATGTGGGTAAAGGGCTCCCCGCTACAGTTCATTGTCGGCAGCAGGAGCCAAAAGAACCTCATTTCAGCAGAGGTCGTGAAGCGGTTGGGCTTATTGACCACAACACATCCACAATTGTACACCATTGGGTGGCTTAACCAAGGACATGATCTCCGCGTAAGCCATCAGTGACACCTTCCATACAACATCAAGCCCTTCACGGATTAGGTATTGTGTGACATTGCTCCCCTTGATGTTTGTGATGTATTATTAGGCCAATCATACTTGTGGAAGCGACATGTTGTATATTAGTCAAGGCTTTGTGTTCTTATTGTTACTTTTGGAACCAATTTGTACAGGATAACGGAGGTAGAATTGCCTACCGCCATCTCTTTGGTTACTGCAAAAAATGCAGTAAGCTCATTTCCAAAACCAGTAAATTTGTTTTCCTAATGATACACCCTTAAGGAAAGAAGAAGACGGTGGCCACGACCTCCAGACAGGGCCCCTCCGCACAACAACTACAGATGGACAAGGTCATGGAGGAGTACGAGGACATCTTCACCTCCTCCACAGGGATTCCTCTACACTGTCAGGTCAAGCACTCCATTGATCTGACCCCTGTTGCACTGCTGCCCAATAGACCAATCTATCAGTACTCCGTTCTGGAGAACAATTGTTATAGCTCCAAATCTCACCCTTGATATTTGTGATGCTCCACTTATTTCCTAGGGCAACCCCTCCTTCCAGACCTGGTCCAAATACTCAAAAAATAGTGTTTTACTCCCTATACGTGACATGGCCCTAAGCTAAACGTGTGTGTACGCGGGTCAGTATATACCCAACCCACGTATATGTCTTAAAACACTTTAAAAAATTAAATCTCCTAAATTTTGAGCGGAGATCACGGGTTTTACCTATTGATTACCGATTAGTGCCTGTGGCCCAACTGTTCCCAACGAATTCCCAACTAAAAAACTACTTTGTGAGAAGTATAAAAAGGCTTCAATGGGAAGGCCTAAGGAGAAGAGAATAGAGAGAAAATTACTCTGCTGAGATTATCCCTGATTAGGTCTGAAGATCCTTGTGCTTCCAGCACTCCGCCCATTACGGGAAACTCTTGTTTCCTTGAGCTATGATGTCATTTCACTAGTTGAGATATCTTTGTATGAGTCATGGAAGGAGCCTTTTGAAGACTTGGGATTTGATGGATTTGGAGGACGGTTCTGCTTGGAGCCAGCGAGAGAAAGATTCAAGTGATATCATTCCTTGCTTTGTTTTAGTTATCTGCAATAAAGAAACATTTGTCTTGTTCACGAAATCAATCTTCTTTGTGCATATGATATTAATGTTATGGTTTACTTATGAATAATTGTTTCAATTGTATAACTAACTATCTTTCAATATGTTATGAAGTTGATTTCTATATGATACTTGGTCCATCTATTGCTATGCTTATTTGAATTGGTTTTTTTGCAGGTCTAAGGATCGAAAGGAACTCTAAGAGGGTTTGAACCCTGTTAGGATCTACCTGAACGAAGGACCCCCAAGTAAACCTCTCTTCGCGTAATTTTCTTATTCAAGTATCATGACTAGGTGGAATGCTTGTTTTTTACTGTAGATAACCCTTGCTCTACTAGGGTGTTGACCCAAAACCCTAGGGGACTTTGTCCCTCAACATAATTAGCAACTCCATTGGGGACAATAGTATTGTTGTTCCTAGTTTGGGTTATTTTAAGCCAATCAGGGCTCAGCCATAATTGTTCTTGTTGTAACTGGTTTGTTTGCACCTGTAGGAACTTAGACTTCAAGTCTGAGTAGTTTATTCAGACCCCCTTTTTTCTTTTCCTTGTGAACTATTATATATGTAGTTTTGTCAGGTTATAGTAGCATATGTACGCAAGTTTCCCCATATGAACCTGCGTATACGCAGGTTTCTTTGGGCTGAATCGCGTATGCACACCACTGTGTATTGACATAGTCGCGTATACCCTAATTTTCCAAGATTTTTTCAAGTCTTTCTATTTCATAAGATTTTTTTACTGGTCTGAGTATTTCCTGAGAAGTCAATTTTTGTTGTCAGCCTTTTGTTTTGCAGCAAGTTTATGGTTTTGAATTCTCTCCTGTTGTGGAAAGTTTTTGTCTTGTTTTGTTTTGTTGCAAGTGTCATCATTTGTGTTTGAGCACACGAGATTTATTTATGAGAATCTTGGCTATTCTAGCCTTCCAGAGCAGAAAGATTGGTTTCAATCTTTGTGACAAACTTTATCTTTGTGATCTTCTTGCTTTCTGTCAAAACTACATCTTGTGGCCATTTGCTTTTCTCACTTTTTGAAAGTTGTTGGTTGACGATTTTGAAAGTTGTCTTTCTTGGTATTTTGATCATTGTCACCAAGCTCTTTTTGTTGCTTTTTGGTCATTCAGGGCATCTTGAAACACCTATTTTGTTGAGTTTTCACCCATATTGAGTTGATAACTTGCAAAGTGTTTTGTTGCCTATTTTTCGGTCTTAAAGTCTTCATTAGTAGTTGCAGCGCTTCTGAAAATTTGTGGTTTTTCTTTGCTTTTGAGAAAAATAAAACTCCTTAAAATCTTGGTTTTTGCTTTCTTTTGCCTTGTTTTGATTTGGTTACTTTTCGCAAGTAAGAGTGCATTTTGTTTGTCTTAAGATTTTCTTTTAGTTTTTGGACGAAAATTTGCATTAGGAACATATATTCTATCTGAACATCTAAGGTGGCCAATTAGAAGCGATAAACAATTTTCTTTCATTCTTTGCTATAGAGTAATCTTAAGTTTCTTGCATCTTCATTACACCTTGCATTAGGATAATTTTTCATTGTTAAAGCATTTTAGTTTTTGTGTGTGTGAAGTATGTTGCAAGAAAAGAAAAGGAAAAAGTTTTTTGATTTCTAGGTGTTTCTTAGAACCCAAGTAGAAGTTGCTTTTCATCGAAAGAAAAATGATTGCATTCATGTAGTTACCTTTTCTTTGATTTCGGTTGAGTCATACACACATCATCAGTTTAACTCCCATACCCTTGACTTAAAAGAAAAGCCTTTAAAATCAAGCGTTAATTAAAATATCCTAGAACTTTTTTATTTGTCGATTTAGACACACCAACAAGTTTTAGGATATTTAGGGCCTTGAATTAGGCGAATGGAAAGTAAACTCTCCAAGGTCACTCTAAATTGTCAAACATAGAAGTCTGAATAAAGAGTCAAAATCCAATAGTGTTAGGGAGACCAAGAAAGCTTCGGATCTGGGAGTTAAGCACGAGGGTTTTTGAAGTGAAGAAGAGAGATACCCCCTCTCCTGCTTGTCAGATCTTACCTCAAGATTGTTCCACCTGGCTTCTGACACGAGTTGGTAACCTTAGTTGCTTATCCTAGGGATCTACACAGGTGGCTACTAAGGGGAATCCCATGGCACCTGAGGTCGATGTTGTATCTCTCGCAACAATACTTCTGGAGGGCACCCTTGCGAAGCTCGGGGGCTTGCATGAGCACAGGCTATTGTTTGGAGGTCAACGTAACTTCCTCCGATACCTTCGCTAGTAGACCTGGGCCGTCATTATCCCAAACTATCTTTGGAAAGTCCCTTACTTCACTTTCTTGTATTTTGGTGTCTGGTCCTAATCACTCGGAGCAGAAATACTTGGAAGTTGCTTGATTGGTTATATCTTGAGGGACTTTATAGTTGAGTGCTCTTTGCTCCTTGTATATAGTTGGCTTTAGGTATTTTTGTCTATTCACTTTTGGACTTTTTATTCTGAGTGACTAACTTACCACTCTGCCAATCTTGAAAGGCTTTTGGTCGTTCTTTTGAGGTTGCGGAGTTTCCTCCTCAAGGGCAAAGGTCTTGATTGTGTGTCTATCTTCCTTGAAATGTCATTTATACATTACCGTAAGGGAAGGGTCTATGAATTAGTTAGATATGGCCAATATTCCTGTGGAAACCAACCAAGGTACCCTCCCAAAAGGCGATCCCTGTTCTTTTCCTTTCTTTGGAAATGTTGGTACTCCCTTAATGGCCACCTTGAATATTCCTGGATTGAAGTTGGAGTACACATTTGGTTGTGGTCCACTCCGAATGTTTCGAATGCTCTTGAAGCTTCTCAGTTGAATGCTTTATTTTAGGGGCATCATATGGATGTTAATCGTTCATCTTCTTTCAAAGAGAAATCTAGGATTCCTCCTTCTCCTCCTTCTTGTAATAAGAAATCTAAAAAGAGGAGAAAGTGGAAGTCAAAGAAGAAGAATAATTCTATCCATTCATCATCAACCTCTACTAGTCATGTTGAAGATGAGCCTTCAGCCGCTACGAGTCATCCTGGGAGCACGAGTCTAGTCACTGCAGGTAATACTAGCACTTCATCATCAACCTCTGCTAGTCATGTTGAAGATGAGCCTTCACCCGCTGCAAGTCATGTTGGGGGCATAAGTCTAGTCACTGCAAGTAAAACTAGCAAAGAGTCACCGACCTCTGCAAGTCATGTTCAAGACTCTTCGAAAACCACTACTAGTCATGTTGGCGGAATGGAGGTTGATAAGAAACCTGGACGTAGAAGTTTTAAACCTAGGTTCCCTTGTAAGAATGCAAGGGAGATCATCTTACTAATTTATGCCCTAGTATTCCAAAGGTACAAAGGATATGGTCTAAGTCTGAAGGTTCTTCTAATCCTGGATCTGATGTGGTTTCTCATCAATCCTATAAACCGTTGGCTGATAATGTGGTAGAGCCAGTGCAATCTCTGCCTAATTACACTCCTCTTTTGGAGGGTGAAGTGCCTAACAAAAGAGTCTATTTGATATCTAGTACAGAGTCTTCTAATATAGGGGGCATTCCGGTTTCTTCAAATGTTCCCCCTCCAAGTTCTAGGAGTGTCTCCTTTGATTGGGATAGTCTTGTTGAGCCTGTCTTCCTTCCACTGCACATTTCCAAATAAAGGTCAAAGTTAATTCCACAAATGTCTATCAATGTATGGTGGATGAAGTATCCTCTGCAAGTATTATATCCTCTTTGACATTGAAAACTTTGGGTTCCCCAAATTTGTTAACAACTTAGAGTCAATTATTAGCCGTTGAATCTATGCGTGTTCTTCCTCAATTGCCTATTACTTTAGGTGGGAAGACTCTCTTAATCGATATGATGGTGGTTGATAGGCCTTTAGACTTTAATATGCTACTTGGGCATGATTATTTCTATGCTATGAATGTTGTGGTGTCTTCGCTCTTTTGAGTGATGTGTTTTTTTCATAAGGGGAGTATTGTAACTTTTGATCAGCATCTGATAATCACCACCCTAATTCGACTTTACCGTAGAATACCCCTTAGTTTGTTCCAAGTGTTCAAGTGGACTTTACCCCGCCATGGGTCAATTATGTGGCATTGAATCCTCAATGTTCAATCGCTTTTGAGAAGGATCCTTTGACTTATTATTCTCCTTCTTGGGACTTGGTCCCAACAATTGAGCAAGAGATTCTTCCTATAGGGACATGGGACCCCTTAATTCCCTCTTTTGATCCTCGTAGTTCTCATGATTTATCAGAACTTGATTTGCCTTCACAGGAGGAACTCTTTGAAGCCATGGGTTTTGACTACCAAAGGAATCCTTGGCCTAGGCCCTGTAAGTGGTTTGTCCAGAAGAACTATTATGCGTAAGCCGCAGGGTTGCGTGGTTCCCTGTACCATATTGTATATATAAGGTATGCATTTTCAAGTTTTGTATTATATAACATAAGCTTTTATAGGAAGTTTATATGTGGGATGTATTAACTTCTTGTCTAGTGTTCCTATTTATGTTTACAGAACTTGGAAGATTTCTCCTTTGGAAGTTTATGGTTGATCCGTTCTGACAAGTATTGGTTCTCGAAACTGGCATATAGGTTAGGTTTTCACCTGCATTGTGCATTTATTAGTTTCCTTTCTAATTTTGGCCTTAGGATCGACCCCGCCGAGCTATGATGCAAAACCTTCTCATTGCTTAGAAGTATCATGACTTGTGTGGCAGAGCCTATATTTTCATGGGTGCCCTAGTTAGTATCTTGTTGTCACTTGGCACCCATGCTGATTCATTGTCCTTAGGCTCAGGAGTCCTCTTTAGTCCCACCATGGATTGTGCGTTGAAGACTCATTCCTCTTTGCTTCTTCACTTCGTTCTGGCCTTATACCCTAGAGGCTCTTTCGTGTTGAGTTGTACTACTACATTGCATTTTGACCATTTGCACCTTTTGGCCTTAAGCCGACTTCACTTGGACTCGTGTTTAAGCCACTTTTTGACCATATCATCTGTAAAATCAAACTTGCAATCCCTTAGCTTCTGCAACTCGACACCTTATGACCCGTGGAAGGAACATACCTTTGAGTGTCTTTGACCAGTTTTCACCTCCTTGCATTGAGCATAGGATTGTTCCAATCCCAGGAACTAGATCATCTGCTTCACCGACACTCATTCTTTCCACTGTACTATAACATTCTTTTATTCTTTTTCCATCTTAAAGAAAAATACAAAAAAATTATATATTCCAAAAAGAGCGGGAACAGGACAATATTTCCATTTATTGTTGGCAGCTAGAGTCAGTCATGTCACCCTTGAACAAAGCACTCAAAACAAAGTGTCTCCTTCATTTGGGCAAGATTTAGTTTGACTTAGGTACGCCTTAACCTTGTTATTGAGTCATTTCTCCTCTGATTGGTTATCTTTGTCTAGTCAATTTAACGTCTTAAATTGCTCTACTTAAATTATCAATCCAGGAATCGTAAACTAATGAAGTGTGGTGCACCGTATGTGCTTAATTAACCTTTTTTTCTTTCTTCATTGTTTTATAGTTTTTTATCTTGTTTTGGGGTTTTGTTCTTGTTGGTTTCCTAAAGTGTTTAATGCAAATGGAAATCCTATTCTAAGGTCTTAAGAATACTTTTAAAGGTCAAGTATGGATGTAGATTTCAAGACAAGGTTTATGTCCCTTATGGTAACTTCCAAAGCTTAGCACTTCAAAAGATCTCAAAACATGCTATTGATAAAATTAATACTTGAACAAGAATGTAAATATGCAGCTACTTAAATCAAACAAAAGATGAAATACTGATAATGAAATCACTATCTCTGCTACCCATCGAATTACAAAAATAAAATCTAAACTATTGCACTCAAACAAACCAAAAATTGTAGACTAACGAAAGCAAAATCAATTTACTTCACTTATAATCCAATAGCTCACCAAGTATCTTTTCCGGGTTAAGCCATGGCTCCAGAGATAACGTCAATAACATGAAGAATTGACATCTAAATTACCTACTTGCAAATGAAAGTAAAATCAAGTCACTTCACTTATAATCCGATAGCTCGCCAAGTAGATTTTCGGGGTTAAGCCATGGCTCTGGAGATAACGTCAATAACATGAAGAACTTGATATCTAAATTACCTACTTGCAAATGAAAGTAAGATCAAATCACTTCACTCATAATCCGATAGCTCACCAAGTAGCTTTTCGGGGTTAAGCCATGGCTCTGGAGATAACGTCAAATGACATGAAGAATTTGATATCTAAACTAACTAACAACAACGAATAAATAAGACTGAATCAAAGCATAACTGGAATTGAAAAGCTTAAGAAAAAGTTCAGCAGAGAGGCAAATCTCATGTCACTATTTGATGCAAAAACATGTAAATAAAAACTAATGTACAATCAACCGGTTGAACACACTTGCATGAATTAAAATTGCATCAATGGCTCTAATCTATCAAACTTGAAAGCAATCAAATGACATAATGAAATCAAAGCAAAATTACAAAATAAAATCTACTCTACCTTACATTCTAATGTACTCCATAACATATATTTCACATCTCCTTCCATGTTGAGAACATCAAAGCTTTATTCAAATTCTTCAAAATTACAAAGTACAACAAAGCTCTCCAAATCTTTCCAAAGCCATCAAAGAAGAACTATAAACTCCAAGCTAAGCTAAGAATAACAAGCTAACAAAACTAACAAATGAAGGAGAGAGATCTCCTATTTATACAAAAAGATGAGAAGCCATCTCATTAATGAGAGTCCATGAATCTCTCCCTCTACCTCTAGAGTCCTAATCAAAATAGGAACTGATAAGATACATCTGCTTAGAGTTTCAATACAATTAGGAGATGTGACACATATCCTCATGATCCCATGATTCTTTCCACTCAACTTCGAATTTGGCCTTAGAGTGCCACATAAAGGTCTTCTAGAAGCCTCCTTTTGACCTACACATGTCAACAATCTCAACCCACTTGTTAGGTATAAGCATATGCACATTATTTGCTAATTTTTAACCACAAATTCACTTAAAGAGACTAAGAATTAATAAAGTTTGGAAAAACATAAATGTGGCCCAATGATAATAAAAGTGGGATGAATGTAGTGACATAGTAGTGAAATGGAGGTGATATAATGGACATAATAGTGAAAGTGTAATGGAAATGAATGACATTTTCAAGACCCAACATACCCCTCAACTGAAATTATTACATGTCCTCATGCAATATATATTACATTAACTATTTTGATCCTTGAGCTTTGGATTAACTTTGCATGATACCATTTGATAACTTCATATTTCTGTAAAGTGTTTTACTTGAACTGCAACATGGTTGGTTCTTGTGTTACAACCAATTTTTTGTTGTTGTATTCTATTTTGATCTTTGAACTCTGCATAATGATATTTTGATTATTGTTTCAAAGTATATCTTTATTGGATTGCATGATGGTTGGTTCTTCTGTGACAACCATGATTTTGTTTGTATCCAATTTATCCTTTAAGCACTTTTGAAAATCCATTGTATGCTCATAATAACAATGTAATAGTTAATATATGTTGGAAGTATGTGGGCTCCTGAATATGATATGGACATGGCAAGATATGAATATGAATGTATTTCCCCCCCCCAACTGGTGGTATTGGCAATTTTATGAAATGAGGAAGAGAAATGTTTTTCCAACAATTATCATTCTAGATTTTTATGGAATTCTATGGTCAAAAGTTAGAAAATGACGTACCTTAACTTACCCTTTGGAATGGATAAGTTGTATGTGTGGTGGCTGCAAAATTTTGATCATATTCTTCTTCAAGTGGCTAAACAAGAGGAGTCATGGATAAAGAGTTAAGATGACTTTTTATTGCTTCTACTAAAACTTGTTGAATTTGCTCCAAAATGCTGAAAATAATAGTTTTCATGTCTTCAAAACTCATTGGCACAATTTCTACTATGTGAAAAAAAATGTTCTGATGTCGAACATAGCAGGAAATTGTTGATTTAGTGGCCATTAATGGATGCCACTAGTCAGCGTGAGAACTCTCACCATTGATGACAATGAGAGTCAAGATGCCCAAACACATCTTGCTAGGTACGGATGAATTTTGCCGATGTCGAGTCACCTAGAAGATCTGATGAACAAGGGACATTAATGTATTCCCATTGTTTGTCAGCATGAGGACTTGCCATTAAGGCATGCAAGCCTCAAGGTGTCTTTACAAGGAACTTAAACTCAAAGTACTATGGACTCAATAATTTGCATTGAAGCAGGGCTTATTTGCGAAATGAAAATGACAGAAAAGGGAAGATGAAAATGGAGGATGGCAGTGGAGAGCATAAATGGCAATGGGCAATAAGCATGTGAATGAGCCTCTTGCTTTTATTTGTGGGTTATGAATGGAAAAAAGAGATGGAAAGTGTATGTGAATGTAAATGGAAAACATGGAGTGAAATGAGGTGAAAGGTTTATTATGAAGTATGGATGTGATGGAGACAATAGTATCTAAAAGCTTTTCAAGTGTTTGGATCTGATTTTGCATTAGCATATTTCCTCTTTGTTGTTGATCATCCTCTTATGAAACAAATTGGTCTCTTAGAGAGACACCATTCTCTTGTAGTCATTTGTCCTTCATCTTAGAACCTGCAAAAAAACTAATACTTCTTCTGCAATGGAATGTAAGATTATCAAAGGAGAGAGGTGATCAATCTCTCTAGTTATGATATTTACACACAAAACTACGAATTTGTATTAATGAAACAAGTTCTCAAAGGAAAAATCAAAAGAATTTATACCTGATTCGGAATTAGTGCCTCAAGTTGATGTTGCTTTCTTTCAGCAATTTATTTCATTATTTGCCATTTCAAACTCTAATGATGGATTTCTCATTGTGTAGATCTTGTTGAGATCTTTCCAACAATACTTGAATCATCAAAATCTGATTTCGTATGAGAAAGTTATGCTGATTTGAACAATGAGGTTTTTTTCAGCTGGAGAATTGGAGAACAGCTGCGGAATTGGACTTTAGTTGCGGAATGTGCACAGTTTCTGTAGCTAAAAATGTTGAATAAAAAGTTAGCCATTCATCTTTCATAATTAGTCCAAAATTAATCAATAACTTCAGAAATGTGAGCAAATAACTTATTCATTTCATTGATTCAGAATTATTATTTTTTTTTCTTGACATGCGGCGACTTGGTGTGGCGACTTAGTGATAACACACACCTTGACTTTCCTTTGACCGGGGTCTTTTTCATCAACTTGGATCAAATGAATAGGACACCATCCATGTACTAACATTTTCCCAGCTACCCATGTGGTTTGTTTCATCTCTTGACACTTGTAACCTACAGAAGTATGAAAATGTCTGCGAAATTGCGAGTTAGCTGCAAAATCAGACTGCATTCCGCAGCTAAAAGATAGCCAACCATCAGTTTTGATTTTTTTTTTTTTTGTATGTATAGAGGATTATTTGCAGATCAACTATTGCATCACTCAAACTTGTTTTGGATTTGACAATTCTCAAGAAACCATTTCCCAAAATTTCATAGTTGTTGAATGAGATAGCCATGGTTTTTTTACATTTCCTTTGATAGAGTTTAGTTGTTTTTGGTTTAGGCATGCATATACTGAGCCATAGCTCATGTTTTAAGTCAACTCCTAGGAATATCCAAGCGATGATTCTAAAAACAAACAACACAACTACCTGCATGGGATTCATTCCACTTTGATACTTTTTCTTTCTCTCTGGTAGTTCCAGGCAACCAATGTAATTAGAGGCAATTTTGGGTTTAACTCACAGGAAATATACATGAACAGAATTTGAGTGACTTTTCAAATGGTCTCTGCATTGAATGCCAAGAAGCTCCATGCCACATCTATTGGTTGGTTGCGAAGAGCTGTATCCAATTAAGATTGTTGTTAACAAGTGTTACGTCTATTAGCGAAGAGCCATATCCAATTAGAATTGCTATTAATCGAGAAGTGGCAGAGCAGGTGTTAGATGGGTGGCAAAAGGCGGGAGATGTATAATCAACAAACGGTTAATTATTAGTATGCCATTGATTTCAAATCGGAAGCAGCCGAATTAAATCAACTGTCAGTTAATTAATTCAAATTCCATTTTTTCCTCGCGGCCTGCAAAAATGGGCTTCAAAGAACTGAGAAATTCTCTCAAACCGCCATGAATTTCTTAAAACGATTTCTGGGTTATCTAATTGACCCTACTTCCGAAAAAAACCATGTTTTATTTTTCTCAAATTCGTCTCCGTTTGGCCAAATCGTGCATTCAAAGTTTGATGTTTTTTCTGTTCTGCGTTTTTTCTGAGTTGATGTTTTTACTGTTCTACATTTTATGAATTGTTACATTTGGCTTTTTGGGTTTCATTTGCTATGTAATGGCTCTTGAGGCTAGCTATTTACCTATACAGTAAGGAGATATGCATTCTAAATCCATGTTTTAATATCTCCATATGATCAAATCCCTGTAGCCTCGTGCTAAACTGTATGTTTGATTTGCAGTGCAGTTTTAATCACATTCCCCCTTGTAAGTAATCCAACTATTTTCTCATTATTGTCCACTATATGTAATATGGATTGGCCTGGTTTACTTAGTGTTGTGCGCCTAGGAGGGTTTAAGGTTGTCTCGACGAAAGATAGAGGAGGGCTGCGTGCTTTGTAATGAACCTCTGCTCAACTGATAACATCACAATATACTCCTATATTATGATCCCTGATATTGTATGGCTCGCATCTCATTGGAAAGTTACTGATTTCCTTATAAATGTTGGCAGACATCTCCATATAGTTATGGTCTCAGTTGGGATGTTCCAGCAAGACGGAGGGATAGAAGAAATGATTGAGATGAGAAATAGCAGCTGTAACAATGCTGATGATACTTCAACAATGGATGGAATATGGATGAGTGTTGAAGATTTTTACTAACATTGGCCTGATGCTATTGATTACAAGAGTCAGGTAAACAACTAGAGGAGGCTATTGTAGGTTTTACTTTTATTTTTTATGATTTTACAGGTTTGTTTCAAGGCCAAAGCTCAGAAAGGAATGTAGATTTTCTATTGAGACCACAGTGAAGACTGGAATTGGGGATAGCCTTTGATTGGTTTTCTTTCTTTTTTTTCTCTGAAATTGTGAAATTTTATAAGAAGGATTAATGATTTTCAATTTCAGGCAGCAAAGACTTCAAGGTAAATGTATTGAAAACAGGACTTTGACTAAGGTCTTAAGCTAATTTTTTTATCAATCTGGGTTGGGTGACTAGGATAGGATCCATGTCAGGACAATTTTGGAGATGCCCATGTGGTCGGTTTCTTCATTGGATGCCTGTAACCTATTAAACCTTGAAACTAGCTGCGGAATTCACAATTAGCTACGGAATCAGGCTACATTCCGTAGCTAAGTTGCAAAATCTTATTAAAACAGAACACAGTGTTTTGATGACCACTACAAACCATAACCAGTTGATCTTGGACAGCTGAACCTATCAAAGAAATTGGGTTTCATATTTTTTTATTTTTATTTTTATTGAATCAATTGAAATGATGAAGTTTATTTTGTCTCCTTTTTTTTTTTTAACATAACAATCATTTTTCTTATCCTCCAAATCACACAAAGTGTAGGAGGAGAGCATACTCAAGAAATTATTAATTTTTTTTTTTTACATAACAATCCTTTTTCTAATCCTCCAGATCACACAAAGTGCAGGAGGAGAGCATACTCAAGAATTATTAATTTTTTTTTTTTAGATGTAAGAAATAAGGTCTCCTAATTACACTTCCCTAGCAACGATGCTAAAATGTCTAGTCAATTTAACGTCTTAAATTTCTCTACATAAATTATCAATCCGGGAATTGTAAACTGATAAAGTGTGGTGCACCATATGTGCTTAGTTAACCTTTTTTTCTTACTTCATTGTTTTATAGTTTTTTATCTTGTTTTTGGGTTTTGTTCTTGTTGGTTTCCTAAAGTGTTTAATGCAAATGGAAATCCTATTCTAAGGTCTTAAGAATACTTTTAAAGGTAAAGTATGGATGTAGATTTCAAGACAAGGTTTATGTCCTTTATGTTAACTTCCAAAACTTAGCACTTCAAAAGATATCAAAACATGCTATTGATAAAATTAATACTTGAACAGGAATGTAAATATGCAGCTACTTAAATCAAACAAAAGATGAAACACTGATCATGAAATCACTGTCTCTGCTTCCCATCTAATTACAGAAATAAAATATAAACTATTGCACTCAAACAAACCAAAAGATCTCAAAACATGTTATTGATCAAATCAGTACTTGAACAAAAGTGTAAATATGCAGCTACTTAAATCAAACAAAAGATGAAATAATGATCATGAAATCACTGTCTCTGCTTCCCATCTAATTATAGAAATAATCTAAACTACTGCACTCAAACAAACCAAAAATTGTAGACTAATGAAAGCAAGATCAATTTACTTCACTTATAATCCGATAGCTCGCCAAGTAGCTTTTCCGAGTTAAGCCATGGCTCTAGAGATAACGTCAATAACATGAAGAATTGATATCTAAATTACCTACTTGCAAATGAAAGTAAAATCAAGTCACTTCACTTATAATCTGATAGCTCGCCAAGTAGATTTTCGGTGGTAAGCCATGGCTCTGGAGATAACGTCAATAACATGAAGAACCTGATATCTAAATTACCTACTTGCAAATGAAAGTAAAATCAAGTCACTTCACTTATAATCCGATAGCTCGCCAAGTAGCTTTTCGAGGTTAAGACATGGCTCTGGAGATAACGTCAATAACATGAAGAACCTGATATCTAATTGCAAAGATGAAAGTAAAATCAAATCACTTCACTCATAATCCGATAGCTCGCCAAGTAGCTTTTCGTGGTTAAGCCATGGCTTTGGAGATAACTTCAAATGACATGAAGAATTTGAAATCTAAACTAACTAACAACAGCAAATAAATAAGACTGAAATCAAAGCATAACTGAAATTGAAAAGCTTAAGAAAAAGTTCAGTAGAGAGGCAAATCTCATGTCACTATTTGATGCAAAAACATGTAAAGAAAAACTAATCTACAATCAACCGGTTGAACACACTTGCATGAATTAAAATTGCATCAATGGAAACTCTAATCTATCAAACTTGAAAACAATCAAATGACATAATGAAATCAAAACAAAATTACAAAATAAAATCTATTCCACCTTACATTATAATGTGCTCCATGACATCTACTTCACGTCTCCTTCCATGTTGAGAATATCAAAGCTTTATTCAAATTCTTCAAAATTACAAAGTACAACAAAGCTCTCCAAAGCTTTCCAAAGCCATCAAAGAAGAACTATAAACTCCAAGCTAAGCTAAGACTAACAAGCTAACAAGCTAACAAAATTAACAAATGAAGGAGAGAGATCTCCTATTTATACAAAAAGATGAGAAGCCATCTCATTAATGAGAGTCCATGAATCTCTCCCTCTACCTCTAGAGTCCTAATCAAAATAGGAACTGATAAGACACATGTCTTCTTAGAGTTTCAATACAATTAGGAGATGTGACACATATCCTTATGATCCCATGATTCTTTCCACTCAAATTCGAATTTGGCCTTAGAGTGCCACATAAGGGTCTTCTAGAAGCCTCATTTTGACCTACACATGTCAACAATCTCAACCCAATTGTTAGGTATAAGCATATGCACATTATTTGCTAATTTTTAACTACAAATTCAATTAAAGAGGCTAAGAATTAATAAAGTTTGGAAAAACATAAATGTGGCCCAATGATAATGAAAGTGGGATGAATGTAGTGACATAGTAGTCAAATGGAGGTGAAATGGAGGTGATATAATGGACATAATAGTGAAAGTGTAATGGAAATGAATGACATTTTCAAGACCCAACAATCTCTTCCAATCATATGGAGAGTTCGTTCGTGCCTCCTGCATGACGAGCTTATACAAAGTTATCATATGCTGCCACAAAGTCATCATTTGAGTCGTGCTTTTGTTCAAAGGAAGTAAGCCTGAGTTGACCTCTCTGCGGTTTCTCTTGACTCATTTTTCAGTTGGCCATCCCTGGTTATCAGTGTCTTGTATATCATCACGTCAGTTATATTGGTCCTTTACTCATGCCGGTTTGAGAAGGCCTCCATTGACTTCTTATTGGCGGGTCTTGTCCTTATCGATGACGACATCTTGCTCTGAGGACAAGCCTAAAGCCGCACCCTGGCCCTATTTTCATTATTGATAGGTCACCTTGTGCTCAGCATCGATCAGTATCATGGGTCTTTTACTGAGTGGTTTCCCTTGGTTTCGATTTGACCCCGTTGGTAGATACCTCGCCTCTATGTCAGCTTTCATTATTGGTTGGTTGAGAGGGTTTCTGTGATGCACTAGCCACATCTTGTGTATGCCAGAAACGTGCTTCGGTTGGGTTACTACATATTTTTCATCTGATTCCTTCCACATTATTGGCCTACGATTTACAATTGCGTTAGATTGATGAAGGATGCCTTAATGCCTTCCTTCTAGCAGATCTTTCCCCATCGACTACGACTCATTGCTCTGGGGCAAAGGTCTAGAGTCCATTTGGTAGTACCTTAGGGTTTGCAGTCATTAGTGGTATATCCTTTGTTATAGACAGTGGGAAACCATCATTGTCTCCTGATTGATAGATTCTTATAGGGGTTCGACTCCAACTTATATATTCGCACTTGTTAGATTGTACTGTGTACCTTGACTCTCATTATCATTATCAGTGAGTAGTCTCGCATTTGTTAATGGTATACATCAATGATTGGTAACCAAATGATTTCTCTCATGGTCGACTTCAGATCATTCATTCCCATTGTGTAGAAATGTACCACGGCGGTCGGTGAAGACCTTAGGTTGCATCAACATTCAATGGTTCACTTGACAGTTGCTCCTGTTGCTGCTAGTTGATACCATTCCACCTTATATGTTGCAGTCATTCATGGTGACATTCTATATGTTGGCACCCGAATTTGCAGTGTAGTGCCATCTTATTCCATCACATTCATTTGGTACTATTGGGCTCAGTCTTTGATATCAGTGATCAACTTCATCCTTTAGCATCATTAACACTCTTATATGTGACATTTGGATATGTACTTGTTCGATCATGATCAGATGATCCATTATGTATTTCCAGTCTTCTATACTTGTATACTTAGTGGATCCACTTGTACTTGATATGCAGACATGCTTTACTTTCTTTGAGCATGGGTATGCCTGCCTCAAACAGTGTTTCTTTCTGATCTCCTTTTGTGGCTTGGCAGGTTGAAATTTGGTGAAGTCCTTCTCAGTTTCTGACAGGTTTCCTTTCCATGTACTTAATACATTTTGGCCATCATGTATCCCTTCTGACCTCATATTTTAGGGGGCATCTGTTATAGCTACAAATCTCACCCTTGATATTTGTGATACTCCACTTATGGCCTAGGGCAACCCCTCCTTCTAGACCTGGTCCAAATACTTAAAAAGTAGTGTTTTACTCCCTATACGCGACATTGCCCTGAGCTAAACGCATGTTTACATGGGTCAATATATACTCAACCCGCATATATGTCTTAAAACACTTTAAAAAATTAAATCTCCTTAATTTCGGGCGGAGATCACGGGTTTTACTTGTTGATTACCTATTAGTGCCCGTGGCCCAACTGTTCCCAACGAATTCCCAACTAAAAAACTACTTTGGGGGAAGTATAAAAAGGCTTCAATGGGAAGGCCTAAGGAGGAGAGAATAGAGAGAAAATTACTCTGCTGAGATTATCCCTGATCAGGTTTGAAGATCCTTGTGCTTCTAGCACTCCCCCCATTACAGGAAACTCTTGGTTCCTTGAGCTATGATGTCATTTCACTAGTTGAGATATCTTTGTATGAGTCATGGAAGGAGCCTTTTGAAGACTTGGGATTGAATGGATCCGGACGATGGTTCCGCTTGGAGCCAGCGAGAGGAAGATTTAGGTGATATCATTCTTTGATTTGTTTTAGTTATCTGCAATAAAGAAACATTTGTCTTGTTCCCGAAATCAATCTTCTTCGTGCATATGATGTTAATTTTATGGTTTACGTATGAATAATTGTTTCAATTTTATAACTAACTATCATTCAATATGTTATGAATTTGATTTCTATATGATACTTGGTCCATATATTAGTATGCTTCTTTGAATTGGTTTTTTTGCAGGTCTAAGGATTGAAAGGAACTCCAAGAGGCTTTGGACCTTGGTTGGATCTACCTGAACGAAGGACCCCTAGGTGCACCTCTCTTCGCGTTGTTTGCTTATTTAAGTATCATGGCTATGTGGAATGCTTGTTTTCTACTATAGATAACCCTCGCTCTACTAGGGTGTTTGCTTATTTAAGTATCATGGCTGTGTGGAATGCTTGTTTTTTACTGTAGATAAACCCTAGGGGACTTTTTCCCTCAATAACAATGAAATCAAGAGGCAGATTCAGGAGCTGCTGTAGAAAGGTCACATCCAACTGAGTTCATTGCCCTGTGGGAGCTCGGTCGTGTTGGTACAGAAGAAGGATAGGACTTGGAGACTCTGTATTGACTATCGGGCGGTGAACAAGATCACTGTCTGGAATAGGTACCCGATCCCACGGATTGATGACCTTCTGGACCAATGGTAGGGGGAAAATTATTTCAGTAAGATCGATTTGAAGTCAGGATATCACCAAGTACCAATCAAACCCTTCGATGTGTGTAAGACTACCTTTATAGCCAAGGAGGACCTTTTCGAATGGTTGGTTATGCCTTGTGAGTTGACAAATGCTCCTGCAACCTTCATGAGCCTAATGGATGACATCTTGTGGCCATTCACCAACTGATTTGTAGTGGTATACTTGGATGACATCCTGATCTTCAGGTAGAGTTGGGAAGAGAACCTCCACCACATCCAACAAGTTCTCCAAACACTACGGCAACACAAGTTATGTGCCAATTTGGAGAAATGCACTTTTGGCATGAACCAAGTTCAGTATCTGGGATACATTATTAAGGAACATGGGGTGCAAGCAGATCCAGCCAAGATCTAAGTCATTTGCGATTGACCATCCCCAACCAATCTGATAGAGCTCCACAGCATTCTCGGTCTTGCCAACTTCTACTGCAGGTTCATGTTGGGATTTTCTCATATCACTTGGCCCTTGAGTCAAGTCACCAAGGGAGGAGTGAAAGCAAAATTCTTTTGGTCTGAATATCAACAGAAGGCATTCACAGAGTTGAAACATCGCCTCTGCTTGGCACCAATGCTCGCATTACCAAACTTGCAACAACCATTTGAGATCGAGACAGATGTCTTTAACTATGTTATTGGGGTAATATTTACTCAACACAGGCATCCAGTGGCATATCATAGTGAGATACTTTCAGACACAATCCGGAAGTATCCCACTTATGACAAAGAGATGTATTCCATTGTGCAAGCCTGTCGACAATGGAAGCATTACATTTTGGGGAAGGAAATGGTCATCCACATAGACCACAGACCCCTGTAGTTCATAGAGATGTGAGGGAAGTTACAGAATGATCGCCATTAGAAGTGGCCCACATACCTACAACAGTTCCATTTGAATATCAAGTATAAGAAGGGTAGCACCAATAGTGTTTTAGATTGCCTCATTCGACCACCGATCATGGTGTTAACCACCATGCTCAACTCTTATGGGAACGAGAATTTTGATTGGCCACTTCTCTACAAAAGCGACCCAGAATTCGACCACACATACCAAACACTCTTGGAGGGTCAACTTGTTCTAGATTTTCAGCTCCAGGATGCCCTATTATGGCACTTGGGTCACCTTTGTGTTCCTTCAAGCGAGCGTGCCAAGATGATTTGGGAAGCACACTACGGTCGGGCTACTAGGCATTTCGAGGTCGAGAAAATGGTGGCAATACTACTAAAGTATTTCTATTGGCCAAATCTTCAACAGGACGTCGGAAAGTACATCAGATCTTGCACTACCTACGCCATTGCCAAATCGACCATCAAGAAGAAAGGCCTCTATACTCTGCTGCCTGCCCCTAGTTGACCTTGGGAATCAATCTCTATGGATTTCATGTCAGGCCTACCTACTAAGAATGGAAACGACTGTATTTTTCTGGTCGTCGACAGGTTCTCAAAGATGGCCATTATGATGACCTGCAAGAAGAATATCACAATAGAAGCCACTGCTAAACTCTTCTTTGAACGAGTCTGGGTACACTTTGGGATCCCATAGTCTATCATCTCATATTGGGATAGCAAGTTCCTCAGTGCATTTTGGTCCAGTCTCTGGTCGATGCTAGACACAAACTCACTATGTCCACAGCCCTCCATCCCCAGACTGTTGGTCAGACAGAGGTTGTCAACAGGATGATCGTACACATTTTGTTCATGTACAACTCAAAGCATCCACGCACATGGGATGAGAGCCTCTCCTATGTTTAGCACAGTTATAACTGGGCTCTCCACGGCTCGACTGGTGACAACCCTTTTCAAGTGGGATTGGGATTCCAGCCACTATGTCCCATTGATGTGGCCATGCCATTTGCAGCTACTCAAGAAGATTCGACTCATGTCCAGTCTGAAAAAGATAAGGAAAGCAACTTCATTGAGCACATCCAACATATCTGCCAGTAGGTTCATCACATTTTTGAGAAATCAAAAGCAAAGAACAAGAAGTGACATGATCAACATTGGGTGCCACACAAGTTTCAGGTGGGCGACAAAGTCTGGTTGCATTTGCAAAAGGAACGCCTTACCGAAGCCTATTGGAAACTCAGACCACTCTGATATGGTCCTTACACCATTACCAAGGTTGTGGGAGACAATGCATTTGAGCTCAGGATTCGCCCATTCCTTGGCTTGCACCCAGTGTTCAATGTGGATTGCCTTCGGCCATACTTTCCACCATTACTAAACACATCCGATATTGTAGAACAACTCACACCAACAGAGTTAAATCCAGATTTCAGGGAACAAGATACAACTAATCAGATCATGGACACGCAGATCAAGCACACTTGCCAGCAAAGGATCCAACTGTATCGAGTTGTCAAAGCCAGCCAACTCCTTCACTAGGACAAGTGGCTCACTAAGGACCAAGTTTAGCAAAAGTTTCCTCATCTCATGTAGGAACTCAACGCAATGGGGACCATTGCTTCCTAAGTTGGGAGGAATGATCCAGGTGGATATTGGTGGCCACCCGCCAATTCCACCTGGACCCCCACCATTGTTTCTTTCAGTTTTTCAGTTTCCTTATTTGTAGCACAATTTACTATTTTTAGCAGTTTTTTGGGTCCGTTTTGAGGCCATAAACGATGTTTTTTGGGAAACCTGGGAGCAACATGGGTCCATAGACTGATGTTTCTCTTCCCAGAGTTGTATTCCTCAGATATATTTTTCTAACGAGGTATTGTGCAGATCAAACAGAGATCGTATGCCAAAGTTACGACCCCAGGAAGTTGATGTGGCAATTTACCCAAAATGAGGCCCATAGTTTGGCGCTTCATCTCCTAGGGTTAGGGTTTTGTATGTTTAGGGTTTTCCATTGTTTCTCAATAATAAATAGGCCTTCAAGCTTCATTGTAAGTCATTTAAGAGGCATGTAGCCACCACATCTCTACTCAGAGATAAGCTACCATCGCCAGAGCTAGTTTATTTCCATTTCTGTTTGTAAGCATATTTCAGTATTTTACATTAATGAAATGAAGTATCATTTCTATTGTATCTCTGTATTTATGGTTATCTCTATAATCTGTTGTGTTCCTATTTAAATCTAGATCCCTTTGGATCTGGGTGAAACTTGATTGGAGTGAATAAGTGGCGCCTCCTTGTGTCTGACCTCTGTCCACCATCAATAATTAGATCTAAAAGTTGATGGTTCTTTCTCAGGGAAGATGAAACCTTTCACTCACTGACAATGGCACCACTATTTTAGCAATTCGTAATTCCTCCAAGCTAAGTAGAGGAACCAAAAGGTAACCACAAACCACTTTCAAACTGGAATCTAGCCCTTCCAGCTTTAGAGAGAGATTTCTCTATATGAATCTTGAGTCACCTAGATGATTGTTTGTCTTAGGTTTTAGGTTAGGTATTAAGATAAGAGAGGAATATGTTTCAACAATTTGATGGTAGGGAAGAAGGAAAATCCATTGGGCATGTAGTCATATTGAGCTAATGATTTTCAATGATATGATGGGAAAATGAGGATTCCTTAGACAGGGGCAAGGTAGGCAATCCTTATGGTGTATTTGTAAAATTTTATTGTAGAGAGATGAGCAAAGGAGTAGTGGAATTGATAACATCTAAAGCATCTAGCTGAGGATGAATTTTAGATATTACAATGGAGGAAAAACACTAAAATGTTCAGTTAGCCATAATCGAGCACTTAAAACTGAATTCTGATTTTTTTTTTCTTAACTAAACAATGAAGAAATGACATTTAAGCATGGCAATCAAAAAATATAATGAAACAAAATAGGAAATTAACATCACCACAAGAGACTGACACAAGAATCCTTGAAAACGTAGACTTCAACCTTCATCATTCACTGAAACTTTTTAATGAAAATGTACAATCCTCAACAACTTCTCTATCAAACCCTGACCAACCAACCCTTTGCACACTAAAATTCATGAAATGTATACAATTATCTCATTCCTAGACTAAGGAAGTTCAAATCTATCATTTTCCCAAAGATAGGAAAAGGTTACAATGCTTTAGGAATAAACTATTTGGAAAATCTATCCATATCGTAATATCTAGGGTTTGTTTTTTGACTAACCAAAAACATGCTAACTGAGGAGAAAACCATGGGATCTGGTAGAAAAGTCTTCAAAATTCATCATGTAAATTAATTTTGATTTAATTACGCCAGGTTAGAGGTCCACCAAGTCGAATTTCAAAAAATTCTAGAACTCTGTCAACAAATCTAGCTTGGCAAAATTGTGAAAAATGAGTTCCAAACTGACATTTGTAATTCCAAAACTACAATACTTGTGTAAAATCCGAGAGAGGTTTTTATATATGAGATTTTTGTTTAGAGAAAACTCTCTATGTGTTCTAAAATGACTCTACATATCTGCGAAATCGACACCCACAAATCATGACTAAAACTGAAAATGACGAAATCCAAAACATAGGTTGTAAATATTCATTTGAATATTCCAATATAGGCCACCTATTACAAAAATGAAGGAGGTTTTTGTTATATATATATATATATATATATATATATATATATATATATATATATATATATATATATATATATATAGATATATAGATATATAGATATATATATATATATATATATATATCTTTTTTGACAAAAACCTCTTTTATATTTTTAATATTCATCTCCATTTGGTGAGAAACCTATTTTGAAGTTAACTGCTAAAATAATAAAAAACGCAGCAAATCCCCTGCAGCCAAAACGCAACAAGTTCATCCTTTGCATACTTATGACACTCTCCTGTAATTATGAATGTGTCAAATAGGTGGAATACATCCCTTGAATAATAAAATACCTATTAGAAAAAATTTTCCCATATTTGAAACCTCCCTTCTTGAAAATCACCACCTACAACAAAAGTGCAACGAATTTCATTTGCATGGGTTTGACTAAGTGTTGAAATTTATGACCAGGAAAAATAGTTGATAGATGATGTTTACAACCTCATGAACCCTCTTTGAAACTCAACTTGGGAAAAAAAGTGAAAAATCATTGATTTTCTTCATATCTTATATTCTTTGAGAGTAGCGTAGAAGAAAAGCGTGACGGTGAAGGAATAGATGTGAAACTAAATAGATGAGCACCCTAGTGAACATTTTGAGATGAATTTTGAGGTCTTAAACACAAAATGGAGAAGAAAAACAAACTTCTAGAACCTCGAGGTCATCCAAGCGCAAGAAACCATAGCAACTATGGAAGTGCAGCGCAAGGAAGAAACACAACAAAATTTTTACACCTTTGTATTTGGAAATTATGTCACAAAGTTTGACGTAGCTACAAATTGATCAAATTAAATGACCAAGCTTGAAATTGACTACTATAACATAGGACTCTAACAAAATGGATTTTCTAGGTTAAATAACTTGAGATTTGGTTCTTAAATTATTTTTATTTTCAGCACATCATAAGCCTTCTAGTAATTCTTTCCTCCCTAGAAACTCTTTCTACTCATTTTATGGCGTGGAGAGGTATAAATAATATTGAAAATGATCATATGAAATTATAAAGGTATTTTGTTTCCCCAATAAAACTCCTAATTTCATATAGTTTTATAGGGAACAAGCACTTCATGATGGCCTCCATGTTCGGGGCATATATATTAAGTTCCCTTCCACTAATCACATACCCCAAGTACACCAAATATTGTGGGGAAAACTCACATTTATTGAGGTTTCCTAGTAGTTAGTTCTTCTTCAAAATCTCTATAAGTTTCATTAAGTGTGAGATTTAATCCTCCCATGTAGCATTGTAAACAAGGATATCGTCCAAATAAACTATAACAAATGAATTTATGCATGGGAATAATAAATCATTAATTAGTCTCATAAATGTGGTTAGTGAATTGTATAAAAACAATGGCATGGCCAACAAGTCATACAAATTTGTTTAATTTTAGAGGTCTTGTTCCGAGTGTCTTCTTCTCGGAGTTGAAGTTGGTGGTATCTTAATTTTTCCATATTGATGAAGTTTTTGGTGTGCTACAATCGATCTAATAAATCATCGAGCATGGTTAGAAGGTATCACTTCCCAAGTGTAATATTGTTTAATGCTTTGTAAATGATACACATTCATCAAGTCCCATCCTTCCTTGGTATAGTTCTGATGAGCAACCATCAACGTAAGGTGCTTAAATTAATTATTCGTTGAATTATACCCTACTCTAGAAAGGAATGAAACTATTTTTTCACTTCATTTATTCTAGAACGAGTTATCTATATAGTCCAATATTTTTCAATGGAGAGTCTGACAATAATTCATTTTCATGCTCCAATTCCCTCTTGGTTTGTATCCCTTTAGGCTCAGGGAACACTCTTCTATATGCTTATAGAAATTATAACAATTAACGTTTCCATATTTTTATATGCCCATCCAAGAATGCCCAAGCTCTTATTAAATCATCATTTGGATGATTTTCCATTACGAAAAGTAAAACATATTTCTTACTAGACTTATTAGATTCTTGGGTTCATTGGCAGCTACTATTGAAATATTTGATTTTCCTTTATGACTATTGATGATGTAGGATTCCCCAACCTTGATGAGGTTGTATTAGCTGTCTCTCCACGTAAATATTTCATCCCTCATATACATGTAGTGACTTCAAAACATGACTTTACATACATCATGTGTTACCACATCCAATTCGACTCCATTAATATAAACAACACTACATCCTTTCTTATCCACCCCAATGGAGAAGCGCTATGATGGCATGAACTTCCATTCCAAGTTTTTTTACCTATCTATTTCAATGAAATTAGCCCCTGAACGTGAGTTAATAAAACCATCTATCTTTTCTATCATGACTTGGAACTTAATGTGGAAGAGTTTCGTCATCTCCTTCTCTTACTAGTAATGAAGAGTACTCAAGTTAACCTATTTTTTCACTAATGTGGACACAATATTTTCATCCATAGTAGAGCTATTTTTTACCTGATTGCTTAGATCTATAGCTAGAATATTCTTTTTCTTTGCATCCTTCTTTCAATTCTTTAAGTTAATGTTTGGATGTGCTTTCCATCACTTTTCCTCAATGTTACCATAAATGTTACAATGGTTACAATGTTTTTTATGATGCTTGCACTAATGTTCAATGGTTGTTGTCTTCTTATCCTTCCTCATATTCACTTCTCCTTCCCCTCCTTGCAAGTTTCCTAGTGTTCTTTGTAATTCAAACCACTTCATTACCCTTTCTTTTGGGCCTATAATTTCCATCTGTTATTCCCGTACACATGCCTCATTCACTATCTGTTGATTTAACATAATCAATTTCTTTTGTACATGGGTATGCAGACCCCCCATATACTTGAGGAGTACAACAAATATCCTAGGAGGGATATTTAGCATGATGTCCATCTTTTTGAACTTAATGGTGTCCTCCAATGCACTCTATCCTTCTTGAAGGAGTAACACTAGATAGTGTAAAATTTAGACATAATGAGGGTTTTGAAGTCGTCCCACCTAGTTACTAGCAACTCATACTCCATCCTTAGTGTTTTCATTTCGTTTTCCTTCTAGGTCAAATCATGCCCCTCTAACTTCAATCAAGTAAAATATATCTTTCATCTTTCATATATATGGTGAACATTGTAATAAAATTATGTTTTCTATAAAAATGATTATTTTTTAATGCATCAATATCACCTTGGTATATATTCATTTCTACCTTTGATTCCATATTGAATAAGGAATATGAATTATTAATAACACTTGAACTTGGCTACTCTTTCTCATGCTCTTCCCTTGACTCATTTTATGGGTTTTGATGATTTATTTATTTCCCTTTCAATCTAACATTTGACTTAAAACCTCCATCCTTCCTAACTATTATAATCCTTTGTGACAAAGCTACCATGAGGAGGGTTCATATTGCAACTAATGTTGGAAACTTGTACTTCTGGACTCTCAAATATTTCTTTTACTGGAATGTGAGGGTTATTGTGAACAAACTCATCGACATTTGATAGGGTTTTATAATTTTCTCCTTAAGCTAATTCTTGTGTCCCGTGCAACTTACCACATAGTACCCCAAAGAAACCAACTCTAATACTAATATGATCTGCAAAATGTCATGGATATTTCACTAGAATAGTTAGTCAAAATCGATCTAATAAAATACTAAATCTTTACTATGAACATAAGTTCCTTTTAGATGTCATATTTTTTATTTGTTATTTTTACAATAAAATCAATAATTTAGATAAAATGTGAGAAAAATAGAATAGAAAGAAATACACATGCCATCTATAATAGACACAAATTTTGCTTGGGAAAACTTAATAGGAGAAAACCTGTTAGATGATCCAAAAATACTTTATTATCATAGGTTATAAAATTGAAATAAAATAATTATTAATTTAAGAAATTAAATTAATAATTATTCTAGAATGATTAATTATTTTAGAGACAATTAGAATTAGTATATTGTTGTAACAAGATATGACTCTCCAAATGTGTCGTATCTTAGGCTCTATTATAGGAGATTAGTTAGCTAGTTGGTTTGAATAGCATTTATTGTAAATGGACACTTGTTATTTAATAAGTGCTCCATAATTACAGGTAGTTAGGACATGGAGCTTATAAATAGCTCATTGCAAGAGTGTTTGGTTGTTCGGGTGTAAGATCTTGCAAATCAATTATGTAATTGTTTTTTTTCTGATTAATAAAATTACGTGTCTGAGGACACTTCTGCCATTATTGTGGTATCAGAGCTCCAGTAATGTTGCAGTGGATGTGAGGAGGATCTTCCAACTCAAAAAAGTCCTGGAAAACTCCATTCAGTTGGCCAGCAAATCATTGCCTCTTCCGAAAAGTAGCGGCCATCACCAGAAACAACAATTTTGGAACCTTTTATTTTCTCCACTGGCAGTGCATCGAAAGTTGCTTGAACAAAATTGTGCAAGTAATTCTGTTGCTTGAAGGTCTACAAACCAGTGTGCATGAGAATAGGAATGAGAAATAGGTCAACGGGACAGCTTTTCGGTAAGCTAACATTATAAAGCCTATATACTCAGAGTTGAAAATCAGGAAGTGAGTTTTTCAGAAAGAGAGTTTTGCACGTGCTTCTTGAAAGAGTAAAACGCCCGATTCATTTCTTTCCGATTACGGTTTTCAGTTCGGTTAAAGTTTTTGTGGAGGAGACTTAGTTGAGTCCTAATGTGCAATACTCGTCTTCATCACCGTTTACATTAAAGTTTACTGCAACAAATTCAATAACATTTATTTGCTGCTGCTCATTATTCATCCAATTGTAGCCCTTACTGACAGATTAAAAGTAAATAAGCTCTGAGTTCAAATGCGCTAGGTTCATTACAGCATAAAGAGCTTGGTTAAAGACAAGCTCGGTTACTCTTAAGGCGGTGATCTTCACACATTTCTGGCATCGATTTTGTAAGGCTGGCAGCTGCAAGTGTGAGTGAAAACGCTGGAATTAAAATCCGGTATTTTTCAGAGTGACAAAGTATGCAGCTGGAATTAAAATCCGGTATTTTTTCAGAGTAAGAATGTATGCAGCTGGAAATAAAATCTGTAGAAGTCTTATAACCAATCTGAAACCTATTTGCAGAAGCGTGTGAACGAAATTGTAATGGTGGGACCATTGAATATTAATTGGATTGGGAATGAAAAAGCCGAAGCCAACCAAGCCAGTCAAAGCCAGTAAAACTAGCGGAAGCCAGCGTGAATCAGCGTAAGCCAACCTGCCAACAACAAGTTAGCATGAGCCAGCCCGCCAGCAACAAGTCCGCGTGCCTCCAATAAAAAAATATTTTTTAATTTTGAAATATTAATGGAGTGATAAGGTTTTTCCATTGTTGTTAATTTTTGTGAGAATATTTTTTATTTTGTAACTATTTGGAGGGATAAGGTATATTGTATTTTGGAGAAATCTCGTGATTTTTTAATTTTGGAGTTTATAGTTTGTGGAGTAATAAGGGGATTTGTAAATTTTTGGAGTAATAAGGAGATATTTTTTTGTAATTTGTTTTTTGAAGAGATAAGTGTGGCATTGTAACTCAAAGTAATTTTACTTTGAGGGGGGGTAACTTTTTTTAGCAGATTGTGCAAAAGCACCATTGTAAAAATCAAATTTTGAAAGTTTCCTTGTAAAAATTTGAGAAATTGACTAGAGCCAAGTGCAAAGCTCAATCAATTTTCTCTTGTTTTGACGACTATTCGAGGGTCAAGGCCAAGCCCTGATAGATTGTGTTTTTTGCGTGGTGTGTTGTGTTGACTATCTTGTCCTTTCTGTTCTGATTCTTGGTGCGACGCTTCAACGCTAAAATGTCTAAGTTGATTAATTTGTTTTCTGATTCCGACAAACTAGAAGGCACCAAATCTTATAAAACATGGCATCGTCTCATCGAAAGCACACTCATTTACAATGAATTATGGCAGGGAATATGTGATGGAGATGTTAAGCCGAATAAACCCACAGATGCAACTGCACTAGCAAAATGGGAAGTCAAGAATGCTAAAGCCTTAGCTCTTATTAAATCTTCTGTGAATGATGAAATGTATGTCCATATAGAAAATGCCACAGATGCATGGTCTGCCTTGAAAACTTTTAAAGACCTCTTTGATACTCAGCCTGAATCAAAGAAAGTCGATCTACAATTAAAATTGTTGCAACAAAAATTAACTGAAGGCGGTGATGTTCTTGAATATCTCTCAAGACTTAAGAATATCAGGCAAGAAATTATTAATGCTGGTTTTCCCGCAATTGATGATAGCTTTATGGTCACAATTGTAATTACTGGGCTTCCTTCTTCCTACACACATTTTTTAGAGACTCTACAAGTAACTGGGAAATTAGAGAAATTAAAGTTTGATGAGCTTTGTGAAATGTTGAGTCAACATGATAAAACTTTTGGGAAGAAGAAGAAAGATGGTGAAGATGTTTTTCTCACAAAGGCTAGCACTAGTAAGTCATCAGCAGATAGTTCTCGAGGCAGAGGCAGATGGAATCAGAATCAAGCAGCACATAATCGAGGTCGAAGCCAAAGCAGAGGCAACAATTTTAACAGAGGAGGAAGAAATAATTTTCAAGGTAGAGGAAACAACCAAGGAAGAGGCAATTTTCAAGCACAAGGATATAATAGTCAAGGTAGAGGACAATCTCCAAATAGAGGTCAAAGCAGAGGCAGAGGACAATCTTCAGGACGAGGAAGAGACTTAAGTCAAATTGTGTGTCGAAGATGTAACAAAGTTGGCCATTATGCTGAAGATTGTCGAACATCACTTAATAAAATTCCCAAGTTTCAGCAGCATTCAACACAATTTGCAAATGATCAAGATGAAGATAACTCAGAATATGTTTTTACTTCCTCACCAGCATCACAACTTTCATCCCATCTTAGAAGTGACTATGAAGATGCCTGGATCTTGGATTCCGGGGCAACTCAGCACATGACTTGTCGACGTGATTTTTTCTTGAATTTTCAAGAATGCCAACTTAATTCAATTTTTCTTGCTGATGATACAAAACATACTCCTTATGGAAAAGGAGTAGTAAAAGTTTTTCTCCCTGACATTGGAGAAAAATTGATTTCCAATGTATGGTATGTACCCAGTTTCAAGAAAAATTTGCTCTCTTTAGTCACGATTCGACAAGCAGGACATAAGGTGATTATGGAAGATGGTTTAGTGAAGATTAATTCAGTGAAACAAAACTTGAAAATAGTTATGACAGGTTATGAAGATGGAAAACTGTTACGGATGAAAGGGACAGTTATTCCAAGGCATTCTGATTTTGCAGGGGCAGTGACTACAGGTATTTCACCTATCAGACTATGGCATGTAAGATATGGACATTTGAATTTTGAGAGTCTTCTCAATTGAAAAAACAAGGAATGGTTAAAGGACTTCCCACATTCAAAAGGGAAAATGCAAAATGTGAAGCTTGCATTTATGGCAAACAAAACCGAGAAAGTTTTCCAACAAGTTCATGGCGTGCAAACAGGCGACTACAACTAATTCACAGTGATGTTTGTGGTCCACTACAAACTTCCTTTGGTGGTTGCAAATATTTCTTACTATTCATTGATGATTTCAGCAGAATGACTTGGGTTTACTTCTTGAACAACAAGTCAGAAGCATTTGATAAGTTTAAAATTTTTCGCCAACTTGTTGAAAATGAAGTCAAAGAAAAGATAGGTACTCTCAGAACGGATAATGGGGGAGAATTCACTTCCAATGAATTCCAAACATATTGCAGTGAAAATGGCATAAGACGACATCTCACTAATGTTTACACTCCACAACAAAATGGAGTAGTCGAAAGAATGAATCGCACTTTGTTAGGAATGGCGAGATCCATGTTAACATTCAAGAGGTTAAGCCCAACATATTGGGCGGAAGCAATTCATACAGCTGTCTACTTAAGAAACAGATCTCCAACTGCTTCTTTAGATGGAATCACACCTTATGAAGCTTGGTTTGGTTTCAAACCTCGAGTCAAACATCTTAGATTTTTTGGGTCAATGTGTTATGCCTTAGTTCCGAAAGAAAAGCGAACTAAGCTTGACTCAAGAAGTTTAAAATTCACAATGATTGGCTATTCTGATGAGAAGAAAGGGTATCATCTTTTGACCAATGGAAAATTCATTGTGAGCAGGGATGTCATTTTTGATGAAACAGAGAGTAAGAGTGCTGAAGAAATTGAAAATCTTCTTCACAAATTAGAAACTAAGGGAAGTAAAAGAAATGGAAAAATGCAAAGTCAACCAACTTCACCAAATTGGTATGAACTTGATTTTCCTTCCTCTGAAGATGAGTCATCCAGTCCATCTACATCAACAACATCATCTGGGTCTTCTAGCAGTTCATCCGCATCTCCAAGCAGAAGCAGTTCTTTAGACAGTGAGTCTCCACATTCTTCACCTGAATGACGTACATCAGTTTATATTAATCCTCCTTACAATGATGGGGACTTTACAGAAGCACAAACAAGTGAGCACCAACTTCCGAAATGGGCAGTTCAACTTTTGAAAGATGTAAAGCCTGATGAACAAAATAAAACTGGCACCAGAAGGGCACATAGAAGTGAAGGCAATTTTTCCTTGATAGCAAATGATTTTACTGAACCTTCCACATACAAAGAGGCAGTAAAACATAAAGAATGGCAACAGGCTATGGTTGAAGAATATAAAGCAGTAATTGATAACAACACTTGGAAACTTGTTGATTGTCCAGCAAATGTTAAACCCATAGGATGCAAATGGGTTTACAGAATTAAGTATAATCAGAAGGGTGAACTTGACAAGTATAAAGCACGACTTGTCGCAAAAGGTTTTGCGCAGCAGGAAGGCATTGATTATGAAGAAACGTTTGCTCCAACAGCTAAATGGAACACCATCCGATTAACACTTGCATTGGCCGCTCAAAAAGGATGGAAAGTTCATCAAATGGATGTGAAAAGTGCTTTTCTCAACGGGGATTTACAGGAGGAAGTGTATATGACCCAACCACCAGGTTTTCAAGTGGAAGGCCAAGAACATAAAGTCTGCAAATTGATCAAGGCTTTATATGGGTTGAAACAAGCTCCCCGAGCCTGGTATGCAAAGATGGACGAATACCTTAAGAAAGTTGGTTTTCAACGAAGTGAATCTGATGATACTTTGTATGTGCGACAACAGGGAAAATATTTGGTAATTCTTGTTATGTATGTAGATGATTTGATCATCACTGGCAATCATGATGATCATATTGCACAGGTAAAAAAGGAGTTACATGCAGGTTTTAAGATGACAGATTTGGGATTACTTCACTACTATCTTGGAGTTGAAGTCTTCCAACGTCCACATCATATTTTCATTTCTCAGAGTAAGTATGCCGCAGAGGTTCTTCAGCGATTTGGCATGCAAGATTGCAAGCCCGTTCTCACCCCCATGGAGCAGAATTTGAAACTTTCAAAATTTGAAGGGGGGGAAAAGGTGGACAGTACAACTTACAGACAGTTGATTGGCAGTTTGATTTATTTGACAAATACTCGTCCTGATCTATCTTATGCAGTCAGTATTCTTTCACGTTTTATGCAGGAACCACGAGACAGCCACTAGAATGCAGCCAAAAGAGTTCTTCGATATATCCAAAGAACAAAAGATTTTGGTCTTCTTTACACAAAGACTAAAAATTTTGTACTTGGTGGATATTCTGATGCTGACTTTGCTAGGAGTATTGATGATCGAGCATCAACATCAGGTTATTTAATGAATATGGGGTCAGCAGCAGTATCTTGGAGTTGTAAAAAACAAGCTACAGTGGCCACTTCTTCAGCAGAAGTAGAGTACATTTCAGCATGGGAAGCAGCATGTGAAATTGTTTGGTTGCGCCGAATTTTGCAGGACTTGGGCATTTCTCAGGGAGAAGCTAGATCATTGTTCATTGACAGCCAGTCAGCCATCAAACTTGTGAAGAGCCAATCTAGAAGGTGAGGCTACTCTACTCTTTCTATTTTCTAGTATGGAAATGTGCATGTTCAAAGGATAAGGTACTATTTAGGAAGTAACTTAAGACTTGTGGCCTCTAATGTTAGGACAATTTTTTAATGACCTTTATCCTTCTAAATTCTCACTCCTAGTTTATTTGTTCAATTGTGGAACAAAATACAATAACATACAATTGAATGGCTACTCCTCTTAGAAACTCGATATTTGAAATAGCCTAAAAGCCAACTAGGGCTAATATTTGACTCCCTCAACCCTCAACTAACCCTCAACTAAAGTTACAATTTTGGATTTTATAGATTCTTATTGAGATTCCACATGCGGCTAACCCAATTTGCATGAGTAACGGGGCTTAACATTGCATCCTCTCATACCATGGTGGTAAAGATAGTAGGTCAACTTCCAAGAGCATAGCTTTTGCATATGATATATGATTGATTTTATTCTTACATTGTTGGAAGGCCTCCAAGCTGAATAACACGAAGGGTTTTTCATAAGCAATGGTTCTTGCCCCAAAAAAAATCATTTAGTGCATCAAAATGGCCCTAAAAGGTTGCATATCCTAATTATCCAAATTAGAACACGTGGTTAAAACGACCCTACATGTTGATTCCTCCAATTTGTTTCCATTTTAAAAGCATCGAAATAGATTAAAAATAATGTAATAATTCAATCTATATCACTTAAGATGATATGGATTTGATCGTGATGATCCTTTAAGTAAATTTACTAAAGAAGAACCTAAAGAGTTTTATGGTAATATCCCATAAGATGGTAACATTTATTCATCTCTCTTTAAGCTTCAGAAGCTTTGTGATATTTGCATGAGTTTTGAATATAACTGCGTTGCAGGATTTAATATATAAAGAAGAGCACACTAAGGTTCCTCTCTAATTTAGATATCGTGCTACATCTTGGCTAGGTATCATACTTAATTTAGTGAGATGGTAATTTAGTGAGATGGGATCTTTAAGATTTGAAAATGGATAGCGAAGATTTCCTCTAATAAGATTATATATAGATATTATAAACTGAGCTATTAAATAAGTAGGCATAGTTATTGAATCGATATCTTTGCAATGAATTTAAAGAAATTATTCTATGTTTTTTAAGTAAAAAAATAGCAATAAGACATCCAAAGAAGTAGTACTCGTTTAATTTCCTATCCAACATATTATATAAAAATGGATTTTAAACGCATCAAAAGATATATTTCTTCAAATGAAAAGGTATTATGAGGAAATCATATCGCTATTTTATTTGTAAGAAGCAAGGTTATAGGGAAAACAAATATTTGAAAGAAATAAACTTTTGTAAGGATGCCAAATAGACTAATCAGTCTATTTGGTAAGATATTACACTCATTGATTTAGATTCTTTTTCCAAATTTGATTTAGAAGTTACTTGTTGCCTATTGTAATTATGATTTTGATTTTAATACTTAATATTATTGTTTTTTTTGTTAAAATTTATATTAGTTTGAGTTTGATGAAATTTTTATATAAATTTTTATAGTTTAATTTTGAATATTAAAATTTAATATTATTTTACAATTTTTTAGTTTATTTTTTACAATCTGTTTGGCTATCAGATTTAACAACTTATTGCTCATTCAACCATACATATTTCACATTATGCAGGCAGTGTGGATGAAATTGAAAGAGGCTCGTGCTGTCAGAGGACTATCACAAAAAACTAAGGTTGTACATGTTGTCTTATCCAAATTACATGATCTTATCTGGAGTCGTCTAACGAGGCCGAGGAATTGTTTGGATGGTCAAAAGTGGCTGGAATCTGGGCAAAAAAATTTCAACATTTTTTGTAGAGACAATACTTGAATCTTGTTTTTGATGGTATAAATAGATTCAGAACCATAAAAAACGTCTAGAACACCTAAACTTTTGAAGTTTAACAACTACAACTTGGATTTACAAAAATCCTCGCCAGATTTTCTCTAAATATGACCCGAATTTCCATAATTTTTTGGGCAATTCCTCAGGCTAGTTATACTAGGCGATCTTATTTGGTTGATAATGTCGTGGCACTTACTGATTTGACTCGTACCAACCTTTTCGTTGCACTCTCCATTTACTGGATCTGCGGTATCCTCGTGAGCAGTATACATTACTTTATTGTCTGAGCATTTATGGCTTCTCCGAGGCACAAATCACATCGTCCAGCCAATTTGAGGCATCTCAGTGGGCTCATCACCAGCAAATGCTTTATTAATGTAAACCTCTGGCATCTCACTGGGCTTGTCATCTTTCTGTACAATAAATGTGACGTACACACTAAAATTCGCCACAAAATTTACTAAAACAAAAAAATTGGAAAAATAGTGATAGTTTAATGTTGTTGCATGCCTTTGATCGGGTCAAATTTTTTGGAAGCTTTTTCGGTGGGTTTTTCCGGTCAAAATCCGGCAGCAATTTATAGGAATGGCAAGTTTGATAGCTAGTTTCTGCACAATCAAAGCGTCCTAGGGGTTTTTCAGTGTGCTGAATCCAAATATGCAGTTAAAAAACCATTTTAACTGCAACAAATCAAGATTTAACTTCAATTTATTCGGCCGGATTCTGTCACCGGAATCTCCAAAAAGTCGCATTATAAACAACTCCATATATATGCAGTTGTCTATAATGCGATTTTTTGGAAGCTTTTTCGGTGGGTTTTTCCAGTCAAAATCCGGCAGCAATTTATTGGAATGGCAAGTTTGATAGCTAGTTTCTACACAATCAAAGCGTCCTAGGGGTTTTTCAGTGTGCTGAATCCAAATATGCAGTTAAAAAACCATTTTAACTGCAACAAATCAAGATTTAACTTCAATTTCTTTGGCCGGATTCCGTCACTGGAATCTCCAAAAAGTCGCATTATAGACAACTCCATATATATGCAGTTGTCTATAATGCGATTTTTTGGAAGCTTTTTCGGTGGGTTTTTCCGGTCAAAATCCGGCAGCAATTTATTGGAATGGCAAGTTTGATAGCTAGTTTCTGCACAATCAAAGCGTCCTAGGGGTTTTTCAGTGTGCTGAATCCAAATATGCAGTTAAAAAACCATTTTAACTGCAACAAATCAAGATTTAACTTCAATTTATTCGGCTGGATTCCGTCACCGGAATCTCCAAAAAGTCGCATTATAGACAACTCCATATATATGCAGTTGTCTATAATGCGATTTTTTGGAAGCTTTTTCGGTGGGTTTTTCCGGTCAAAATCCAGCAGCAATTTATTGGAATGGCAAGTTTGATAGCTAGTTTCTGCACAATCAAAGCGTCCTAGGGGTTTTTCAGTGTGCTGAATCCAAGTATGCAGTTAAAAAACCATTTTAACTGCAACAAATCAAGATTTAACTTCAATTTCTTCGGCCAGATTCCGTCACCGGAATCTCCAAAAAATCGCATTATAAACAACTCCTAAAAGTCGCATTATAGACAACTCCTATATATATAGGAATGGAACCTCAAACATAATGATTGCATGCTCATAATAACCACATTGGACGTTTACCGATACACAAAATCCATCCAACCAAAAAGTAGATGTTAACAAACCTTCGGGTCCTGGCCTTACATTGACAATAGTGTATTAAAAAATAAAAATTATCAACAAATGTGCATTTAATATATTATATTTTTATGGTTAAATAAAAAATTAATTATGAATTTTATTATTATTATATTTTTAATTTTTAATTAAATGCAAATAATAAATTTATTAATGTAAGTTATTAATAAAAACATTTAATATAAAAAATATAGAATTATTTTAAGTTAGAATTAATTTATTTTATTATATATATATGGTACCATTCATTCTAGATTTTTTTTGGTAAAATAAGTTTATTTCTATTATATTTTTATTTCTTTTTATTTCAATTTAACTATATTTAAAGCAAATGACAGGGCCTAGTTATTATGTAGCATTGTTTTTTATAGATTATAAATCATCTTTTTCTTGTGATCTAATCTAAAATAATTTAATTTAAACTAAGTTTTTCGCTCTCATTACCTGTTAACACAGAAAATTATGTGTTTAACTGATCCTAACTACTTTTCAACCTTCTGATTTTAGGTATAAGAACTCACTTCATCTCAAAATTGATAACCTTTTTAAAAGACTTTCTTGTTGAAATGCGGTGAAGCCCATATTACCTGAATTGTCTTCTCCATCTAATTCGCAGTTTCAAGATTTCCATTTCTAATCTATAATTCCTCATCCTCGATATTTTTCCTAGAGAAATATGATACTAAAATAATGATACAAAGTCATTAGAAAAAGAAAGAAATCAAGAGTGGCTAGAGCATTCAACTAAAGAAAAAGAAGCAATTAGCGGAGAAGCTACTAAAGGAAAAGAATAATTGTTGTTGATCACATACCAAGTACGAACACTCTTTTGATGTGTCATTAGAAAAGAATGGAATGAAGAGTGACTAGAGCATTCAACGGAAGAAAATGAGCAATTAGCTGAAAAGTTACTAAAGGAAAAGAGTAATGGTGGTTGATCAGATACTAAGTACGAACACTCTTTTGATGAAGAATTAAGAGAATCATTTCATGAACCTATTGAATAAGACAATAAATAAATACAATCCTATCAGATATCTTAGAGATAAAATTGTTTAATGAAAGAGTAGTCATAACTATTGAGATTAAAGTAAAATGACAGAGAGTATTTATTAGATGCTCATATTGCCATTGGTTCATTGATGTGTTGTGAAAAGACAACATGTTTTTAAATATTTTTGATGCCTACTATCAATCAACGTTAGATCTATGAATCCAGAAGTTCTAAATGTAAATAGCTATGCGCCAAATTTTCACATGTAAATATATGTGAAACTTACACTTTGAAAAAAAATTGTCGTTGACATTTCTCTTATTTAGCAATATTTTCATATATGTCTCCCATTTATTACCAGAAAAATTTATGTTTAGCCAGCAATGGTTGGAGATCAATTAAAAGGTTTTAGCAAAATTACTTAGATAGATTAGAAATTTCAAAATGATGATTGAAAATACAAATCTTCATGTAAGGGAGGTGTTTGGCCTGGATTGTTTCTACATTAATATCATAGTGTACATTAAAAAAATCCAAATGTATTTTGGTTCAAAAAAAATTTGTCTCTGTCTACCATACAAAGAAAACATTAATGTTAAGCCACAAAATGTTGTCATGAATTTGTTGTGTCTTGATGAGCATAGATATTGTAAACAAGAGATAGTGGAATTATTAGAAACAAAATTGATTGAGAGAAGTAGAATCCCTTAAGATTTCTCAACATTGTATAGCAACAATCACATTACCTAGATAAAAGGCCAATTGAGGATGGTCATTGTCTGCACAAAGTTAAATGAATCCATCATTCTTATAAATGATACAATTCCTAATAAAGAAGGATGTTGATACAATTCCTAATAAAGGCCAATTGAGGATGGTCATTGGCTACACAAAGTTAAATGAATCCATCATTCTTATAAATGATACCATTCCTAATAAAGAAGCATGGTTGTGTAAAATGCAAAATTGTAACATTTCCAAATAATTTGATTACACATGTGAATTTTGCTAAATAGAAATAACTCCTGACAATAGATATAAAACCAAATTTTTTTGTTCTTTAGGTTTAGTATCAACGGAGAGTGGTGAATTTTCGTCTTTGAAATGCACCTTCTAAATTCCCAAATATAATGGATGACATTATTAATAATTTAGATTTATCTATTGTATATATTGATGATATTTTGGTTAGTTCAAAAGATCTAAAAGAATATGTAGGATATTTAGAGAAATTTTATCAAAATGTTTAACGTAATTGATTTCAATTGGATAATTATATTTCTTTTTTTCCATATTGATGTTTCTAGAGTGGAAAATTTGGAGGAATGAGCTCACCAGCTTTTTTAAACCAATGTGTCACAGTTTGGTAATTGGTGTTTAAAACCTTCTAGAAGTATTTTGAGGCACTTAATGAAGTTTTTTGGTGTCCAAATACTCTTTATAGTGTGAGACCCCTAAGTGCTAATATAGAATTATATGCATTTCCATTGATGTAATAAATACCTCAAAAAGATTCTATATGCAAAAATTTTGCTACTCTTAATTTGAACTTCCTATTTTGTCCACCATGATTCAAAAGGATGCCACATCATCCCCATTACTCAAGGAAAAGGCGCTAGCCACATGTACCCTCTGTAAAATAATTTATAGTGGTTGAGTTGTAACTCATATTTATAGTTGAATGGGTTGAATTTAACCCCTAGTTGTATATTAGGCTATTTTATAATCAAGCCACTAGGAGGAAAAGGGGTTTGTTTCTATTATAGTGCATTTTGTTCCATAGTTGGATGGAGTAGATGAAAGTGGATAGGGAGAGGGTGGAATAGAGAGGTTTCGTGTTTTGTACAACTCCATGGGTCACATGTCTCACTCCTTTGTATTTTCACCATTTCTATTAAGAAAAAGAGGGAGCGGATCAACCTCACCTTCTACCTAGGTTTTCTCCTGCAATGGTTTCCCAAGTCATGTATATTATTTTATTATGGTTTTGTGAGTGATTTTTATATTTTTTTTCTCTACTTTTCACATATATGAATTGCATTCATAAGAAAAATAGTTAATTTGTAAGTCCAGAAATTCTTAGGAAAATTAACCCTCACAATATAGATTTTTGGAGTTCAATAAATATTTATCAAATTTGTTGGAATGAACTGCCTAATGGATATCCATAATAATTTATCGATCAGTAATGGATTATAGACTAGATCATCACATTTTTTTTCATATACCTTAATACTTTTAAAATGAAAAATATTGGAGGAATTAGTTTGTAGGGTCATTCTAATAGCAAGTCCTAGCTTGGAGAATTTGGGTTTAAAACACTTTGGAGCCATTTAGGAGCACCAGATTGCATTTTTTTGGTCAAAATTTCTTGCTTTAGCATGAGTGTAGAGAAACTAAACTACACATAGATTCATTTACAATGGTGTAAGAATCACATAAAATAGAGTTTGTATGCAAAATTTATGCCCTATTTAAGTTAACCTATGTTATTGACCACCCATATAAGAGGATGCCATGTCAACCCCCATTACTCATGAAAATGGGGATATCCATATGTGGCATTTCAAGAACACTATTAAAGCTACAAACTATAATTGTCGTTGATGGTCGAGGGAGATAATGCTTTCCCCTTGTTGGTTATCAAGCTATGTTAATATTGGGCTACGAAGAGGAGTAAGGGTTCCATATTATGCTATTCTATTTTATTCCATAGTTGAGAATATGTTATAGGTGAAAATGACACTTTCCTAAGTCAATTAGAGAAGCAACTAAAAAATATCCTAGAATGCAACTTCAACTACATCGAAAGCCAATGAAAGCTTATGTTTTGGCCCTCTAATGCCCCTAAGACATTAAAAAAATGTGTTGTAGTGCCCTCAATTTCCTAGTAGAAAGAGTTAAATTCTCCAAAGCTTCAAACATAGAGAATTGAATGGATAGAGTTGTTGGATAATATGGACAAATATTAATAAGATCAAAACATGATCAAATTTCAAGATAGGGATGAAAGGACTAAATCAAACTAAGTCAAAATGATGTCCATGTTTGTGTAATCACTTTGTTAACTCATTTATAAAATAAAATCTATTCATGAGGAAAATAAGAGGATAAAGTTAGAACATGTACATTCTCCCAAAATAAGAACTAAGATCTAGCTTGAGATTAGCCAGGAAATGGCTTGAGCCTTGCTATGGGTACTATTTAGAGGTGGAGCTAGGGTCAAGGAACCTAATGGTGTTGCAACCATTTTAACAACTTTTATGTCATGGAAAACTCTAATTTACTCATTGTCCATTCTATGCAACTGTTTTCATTTCATTATTTTGATTTTATAATGCTAACATTATTGTAGAATTTGGTTAATTTTTGGTTGTCAGTTCGAAGGTTACATGCATGAGGTGAAAAGAAATGGATCTGAGGAGTTTCTAAACACCCAAATAAATTTGTTTCCAACCTTACAAAATAAGGTATTTTCCCTATCCATTTGCGTCTTTGTTTTTCTTTTGTTTACATGAAAGTAAATAGACATTATGTAGGTCACAAAAAAAATTGTTTTTCATACGCCTTGGGTAGGCTTGTGGGGTTAATACCCTAGTAATATAGGAACACATAGATAGACATAATTGGCGACCATAATAGGGAAACCACTAGCGTGTTTTTTTGTTATTTTTTTAACTCATTTGTTTTATCCCTCTTCTTATTATTGTTTTGAACCATTCACTAGATATTCTATGTAACACCCTCCTCCCACATCTACCAATGTAATCGACCAACCGGGGTAAAAATTTGATGAGAGAATACTATGATATGATTCAACTCCCCATGTACAGTTAAGGAAGTGGAACCGAAACAGCACAACCAATCTGACCTTCTACAAATGCAACAGAACCACTGGGAGCGATCCAACCCTTCCAGGTTACCAAGCCCTGGGACAACTTGGCATTATCATGCATTAAAGCCTCAGTTTCTCCCTTGATATGTCCATGCATGCAACTAGGACCTTCCATTTGCTCCCACAACAAGGCATGTATGCGGCTGGGGACTTTTACAGATAGTTTTCTGCCAGCGACTCTGAATTTTGTGCCACGTTTTCAAGGCCAGGACTCAGGCCACTTCCCATAACTCCATGAAACATCCAAAAATCAAAAGTAACATCAAAAAAATTATGGAAATGAAAATATTTGAATAAGGAATTGAATAGACCCGTACTAGCCATGACAGAAATTTCGTCAAACATGTCACTATTATGCATTCTCCAGGTTTAAACAAGGAATATGAGCATAGGGCTCTTATACTTATCTGAGAATCGCTAAGAAGAATTGGTGCCTTATCACATTAGTTTCATTATCATCTATTAGGTCATATATTGGTTACTCGTTCATTTAAAAATCAAAACATGATGGCAACAATACATCATCACTGGCATAATACATATTCATATCCATAACCATCATATAAAGAACAAAAATATTGAGGATACAACAACCATATATGCCACAAATAAACCAGTACATTTACACATATAATACCAAGGAATGTAACCCTTATTAATGAATAAAAAATCCAACCTAGTATGGGACTGCCATGCTCCACCTAACCATAGATTGGCTAAGCCAAAACTCTCTTCAGTCAATCACCCTCGTGACATATTCCAAGCATGAATGTGGGAATCATAATTGAGATAAGAACCAAATGAGCATGGATGCCACTGGATTTTTCCACCTACATTGTGAGGGATTTTACTACACCCTCGTCCCTAGGATTTACTGCAAGACATAGTCTGATTTAGGGGTCACTAGGCGATGATTGAGACACAACCCTCAAACTTTTATCGTATATCCTTCCATTCACTGGCAAGGATTCATAGGCCTTATCAAGGGAAACTACCTTTAGGTTTTATCATATATCCCATCATTAATTGGTTGAGGATTCCTAGCCCCACCGAGGCACATAATGCCAGACTATACCGCAACCCATAGTCTGGTTCAAGGGTTACTACACTAGTTTCTTTACTGCAACCCATAGTCCGGTTCAAGGATCACTAGGCCATGCTTTTTTCCTTTCAAATATCCACCTCACTCAGCTTCGAATCCATTAGGAAATCCAACTACACTAAAGCATGATAAGCCATCACCTCAAGCCTATCCGGAAATGGAAAGGCAAGGCTGAAGAAGATTGTCACACCTAGAAAAATCCATGCCAATCACAGTAAGAGAACCAAGAACACACATGCATAAACATGCATGAAAAAATCTTGCAAGGAAATCACACATGCAAAATCAATACACGCAACTAAAGCCACTGTAGCTTCCTGATCCTTCTCTTCCTTGCTTGATTTGTGCTTCCTCTTTTCCATCTTTTCCTTTCTTGATCCAATGTTGAAGTGATCCAAGAAAGCTCTAAGTGTATAAGAGCGAGAGATAGAGAGATAATAGAGAGACAAATCCAAAACAGAACTAGACAAAAGCCATGAACTGATCCTCAAAATATTTTTTATTAATGTGGCTTTTATTTCCTTCATTTTTTATTATTTTCCTTCATTTTCCTCCTCATATGCAACATGTGACTCTTCACCTTCCTTTTCTCCTAGTTTCCATTATTTTCATAAATAAAATGTCAATTAATGCCTCATGCCTTTCCAAAGCCTTTTCCAATTCCTTTTCCAATTTCATTAGCCATAATAAACCAAATGAACACCTGCACTAGGATGTTTTTTCCCAACATTAAGCTTGGAATAAGTCTCCCATAATTGTCGTTATTATTTTTCCTTTATTAACTTTTATTACATAGAATTTTCACCAGGGATTTTATAGAACCCTCCCCCTTGGGGGAACACCATCCTTGGTTTTCAATGACACCTAAAATGAACAAGACTGTTGAAAGAAAAACATACTGCCCATGTAGCATTATAACTTAGCTTGTTGCATTATTTACAATGATCAACCTGCCGAGAAGAAAGCCAACATGACAACCATAATGAAATGACACCCATACCACTTATTAGAGCTTTATAACACATCTCATGGTGGTATTTACATCCATATACATATGTACATATATGAAAACATCATACCATACATATACCAAAAAAATTTGCTCAACCAACGAATAGAGAAGGATACATAGCCCGTATTTGTTCCACCATCTCCCATGTTGCTTCATCGTGCCCAAAGTGCTTCCACTACAATTGAACATGCTTGATTACTCGGCTTCAGATCATGAGCATCATTCTTTCATCTGGATCCCCCTGCAATATAGACCACTCGATCACATGATCAACATATTTAACATACTTATTAAGAAATGACACATGGAAAACATCATGAACATTCACTGTCATAGGAAGTAAAATTTGATAGGCTATTGGTCCAATCCTTTCAATAATATTGAAAGGTCCACAAAACCAAGGTGCCATCTTGGCACACAAACCAATCTGCAAGGAGCTCCTTTTGGGATTGACGTGCAAGTACACCCATTCCCCAACCTGAAACTCCTTAAACAACCTGTTCTGATTTGCATAGATTTTTTGTCTGTCTTATGTTTCCCTTAGATTCTTTTTTATCACCTTCATTTCCTATTCCATTTCTACTAACACATTTGGTCTATTCAATACCCTGTTCGTCGGGTCACTCCATTGGATGGGAATATTACATCTTTTCCCATACAATGCCTCAAATGTACTCATCTTCAGTGACTCGTGGTAACCATTTTTATAAGAAAATTCAACCAATGGAAGGTACTCCTCCCATCTCCTCTGTTGATGCATCATATACATCCTCAACATGTCCTCCAAGATCATATTGACCCTCTCTGTCTGTCCATCTGTCTGCAAATGATAAGTTGTGCTGATGTTAGGCCCATATACTACTAGTGTAACCCCTTATTGTTATTAGTACAACCCCCTTATTATATTTATATACCCATGTAGTGCTCATATTCTTACTATTGTGCCCCATAGAAACCCACTATTGTTATTATTGTTCCCTTACATTATTATTGTTATGCCAGCTCTAAATATATTATGACCCCTTAGACTCCTATATATAGAAAGGAGGTCTTTTCATTTGTATCATCCAAGAATTGTTCATTTGTGTAATGTAAAGGAGGTTGCCCCCCGAAGAGGCTGAATTCTAAGGTGTTCAACTATCATTTCTATCTTTTTGTGAGTTGGTTTCATAACATTTGGTAACAGAGCTTTGGATTCTAGGGTTTCGTTGCTCCAAATAGGTCATCATGGTATTTTCGCTATAACGTTTTTTCTACGACGTTTCAGAAGCTAAAAAAAAAATCCCATTGGAGATGAAATTTCACTGAACCTCGGATCCAAATTTCAGAGCTTTTCGCACTATATTTGTGGAGATATGATCTGAGGAAGTTGGTCTTTTTGCAGACTCCTGAATTACATTCCAAACAGGTGACATGGGGAAAATCATCATAACTCTCTCTCTGAGCATCGGATTGAAATTTTGTAATAAGGTACAGAAATAGGACGGACTTTAGCTTCTTGTATATATTTTTTAGAGCCAAAGGTCGAAATAGATACACGTGGCACGTCGTACAAGTTCGCTCTACTGAACTAGTATATAATCAGGTCACTGTGGGAGATTTGGAATAACTCTTCCCTGGAGAATCCAATTTGGATCATACTGGTGGCATTGGAAAGAGGACGTAGAGGGATAATGCAAGTTGCAATTTCAGAACTTAAAGATCCGAAAGTACAGAGTTACGATCGTTTCAAGATCGAGCTCCTAAAATCAAGAAAAAGCAAGATGAAGAAGTTTGATGGCAAGGATCCGGTAAATTGGATACTTCAAATGGAGCTATATTTTGATCTACATGGTGTACCACTATTACAAAAGGTATGCATTGCATCTTCATATTTAGAACCGGATCAATTTTTATGGTATAAAGGGCTTTATTCTCGTAAACAACTTGTTACGTGGTCAATTTTCATGGAGGAAATGATAGCACATTATGAGGATACAAAGAGCAACACCTTCTTTAGAGAAACACCACAACAATTGGAAAGAGTAAAATGGCTTTGTTACATAGTGGAAAGTAAAATTATGGCAGCAAGGAAGTCTACCCCTCACAACTATAAAGATGGAAGTCTTGTTTCTCCTAGCCTTCCACAACCTACAAGGGTTACACCACAACAATTGGAAGAAAAAAGAGAAAAAGGGTTTTGTTACAATTGTGATAGAAAATGCACTAAAGGTCATAAGTGTGCTGAGAAGAAATTATTTTAGATAGAGTATGAAGAAGAGGAAGAAAGGGATCAAGAAACCTCAAAAGAAGAGTATATACACCAAGAACCAACCCCAAAGAAAGAAGAAATGAATCCGACCATATCTTGTAAAGCATTTGAAAGAATTACTACTCCTCAAACTATTAAGATAGAAGGACATATCAAGAAGAAAAAGGTTCAAGAAGTGAAAGATCACATCGAGAAAGAAGAAATGAATCCAACCATATCCTGTAATGCATTGGTCGAAATTACCACTCCTCAAACTATCAAGATAGAAGGACATATCAAGAAGAAAAATGTTCAAAAAGTGAAAAATCACATCGAGCATCAAGAAATGAGTCCGACCATATCTTGTAAAGCCTTGGAAGAAATTACCACTCCTCAAACTCTAAATATAGAAGGACATATCAAGAAGTAAAAGGTTCAAGCAGTGAAAGATCACATCGAGCAACAACAACAAGTTCTCCAACTTTTAAAGGATAACGCCACTTTGGTGCAAAATCGAATGAAACAACAGGTATATCAACATTGTAGTGAAAAATGTTTTGATGTAGGTGATTGGGTATTTTTACTGCTACATCTCAAGCAAGATATTTATGAGAAGGAAATGTTGGCAATGCTACATGCACTTAAGAAATGGTGACCTTACCGAATGGGAAGACACTTCAAGGTAAAAATGGATCATGATAGTCTTAAATACTTTTTATAACAACTATTATCTTTAGAAGAACAAAAAAAATGTGTCACAAATATGTTGGGTTATGACTTTGACATCATCTATAGAAAATGGAAGCAAAATTTTGTTGCAGATGCACTCTCAAGAAAGGATGAGGATGTGGAAGCATTGTTTTGTTCTATTTCTATTATCCAACCAGATTGGATAAACAAAGCAAGGGATGAATGGAAGAAGGAAGAAGAAGTATGGCCACTTATTCAAAAGTTGCAAAAGATCCCAATTCAAACAATATTGCCAGAAATTAAAGAGGAAGGAAAAATCATATTGCAACCTGGAGCAGTCACAGAAACAAGAAATCGATAGCTACGAAATCGATCAATTTCAGAGTATCTCATCAAGTGGAAGAACTTACCCGCTGAAGATTCCACATGGGAGGACAAGAATTTTATACATAAGCATTAAGAACTACTCAAGCATTGAGGACAACACTTTTTGAAGGAGAGGGGCATGTTAGGCCCCTATACTACTAGTGTAACCCCTTATTGTTATTAGTACAACCCCCTTATTATATTGATGTACCCATGTAGTGCCCATATTTTTACTATTGTGCCCCATAGAAACCCACTATTGTTATTATTGTGCCCTTACATTATTATTGTTATGTCAGCTCTGATTATATTATGACCCCTTAGACTCCTATATATAGAAAGGAGGTATTTTCATTTGTATCATCTAAGAATTGTTCATTTGTGTAATGTAAAGGAGGTTGACCCCTCGAAGAGGCTGAATTCTAAGGTGTTCAACTATATTTTCTATCTTTTTGTGAGCTGGTTTCATAACAGCTGAAGGCCAACTCTATACCGAAACCTGCAAACAACTCCTTCCAACTCTTGGAAGTGAACTTTGCATCCATGTATGACACAATATTCTTCAAAACACCATGTAGCCTGACCACATATGTCATGGAAACATGTGCCACATCACTAGTTGGATAGGTAGTCTTCACAGGAATGAAGTGTTCTACCTTAGTCAACCTGCCCACCACAACCATGATGGAATCATGTTGTATATATGTGCTCGAAAAACATGTAATGAAATACATGGAAATTACCTCCCATTTCCACTCTGGAGACAAAATTGATTGTAGAAATCTACCTGGATGTTTACACTCTGCCTTCACTTGCTGATAGTCAAAACATCTAGCCACAAACTCTACCACATCCTTTTTCAAATTCGTCCAATAGTAAAATTGATTCAATACTGTCAATTATTCTGGTATCCTAGGTGACTTGAATATAGTTTTGCATGAAACTCCCTCATGATAATATTCTTGAGCTCACTACTATCAGGCACACATATCCTCTCCCTAAATTGATCAAACCATCTTTTGAGAGATGATAGTCCACACCCTATGCTCTTGTATCTGCACCTGTACCTATACTTGTACCACTACCTTTTCATGCACCTGTAATCTACTATAACCTCTACCTAATCTCTCTATACCTACCATCCTGTCGAATTTCCTATAAAATCAGATCCTACAACTCTATCCCATAAGAGCTCATAGTTGCTATATGATTCACCTATATCGGTCAACTAAGTTCATCTGTAAACCTGTTATCTTTACACTTGATGTGCTTGATTGCGAAGTAAAACTCATTGATCGTCACCAACCATCTAGCTTGCTTAACATTCAGATTCGGTTGGTCAAACAAATATCTTGACCCACTGTGATCACTCATCAGTATAAACCTCCTGCCAAGAAGATATTTCCCCCACATTTTCAAAGCATGAATGATCGTTTCCAGCTCAAGATCATGTGTCTCATAGTTTTTCTCATTCTCGTTCACTTTTTGTGACTCATAACATACTATCTGTCCTTCTTGGATAAGAAATAAACCAAGCCCTCTCTTGCAATCATATGTATATACTACAAACTCTTTGTCTAGATATGAAATCTTTAACACTGGAGCATTTGTTAGCAACTGCTTAAACTACTCAAAACTTGTTGCACATCACTCTATCCATTCAAATTTCTTACCTTTCCTCTACAATGATGTAATAGGATATGCAATCCAAGAGAAGTTCTTGATCAACCTCTTATAATAGCCTGTTATCCCCATGAATGATCTTTCCTCATCCACATTTCTAGTAGCCACCCACTCCATGATAGCTCTTATCTTCTCTGGATCCATTATTATGCCTTCCTTGGAGACCACATTCCCCAAGTAATGTACCAATGTCTGAAAGAAACTACATTTACTAATATTAGCATACAAATGATGCTCTCTCAATAGTATGAACATTGCTGCTAAATGTTCGACATGCTCTTCCTCATTCTTAGAATATACCAATATGTCATCAATGAATATAATAACAAACGTCTCTTAATATGGACACAACAAACTATTCATCAAGCACAAAAAGGTAGCTAAAGAATTTTCAAACCATAGGAACTACAAAAAAATCATAATTTCCCATACTTGGTTGAAAAAGTTGTCATGTAAATATCCTCTTCTTTGATGCGTACCTAGTGATATCCAGATCTAAAATCAATCTTTTAGAATACTACGGCTCCCTTCAACTGATCAAATAAGTCATCAATCCTCAGCAATGGATACTTATTCTTGATGGCCACTTTTTTCAACTACCTATAATCGATGCATGACCTGAGAGTACCATCCTTCTTCTTAACAAATAATACTGGTGCACCCCACGGTGATACACTTGGCCTAATGTATCCTTTTTCTAGCATTTCTTTCAACTGCAACTTCATATCTACTAACTCTTGAGTTCTCATCCCATATTGTGCCTTTGATGCTGGTGCTACCCTTCATACCAATTCAATAGAAAATTCTACTTCCTTGTGAGGCAACAATTCTGAGATCTCTCCTGGATACACATCCTAAAACTACTACAAGATTGGGTACCTTCTCAATATCTTTGCATCCTCATCATCCTTACCTTTATCACTAGAAATGTGCATTGCAAATAACACACATCCTTTTCTCTAATTGTGCTTTTCCTACATATCTATCACCATCCTAACTGATGTTACTTTCTTCTTTCCCTGTAAGATTATATGTTCTCCATTGTCATCCAAGCACTCAATGGTTTTGTCATAGCAAGCCACTGTATACTATGAAGACATAGCCAGTCCATACCCAAAAGCATACTATATGACCCCATTGGTAATACATTCAAGTGTGATGATGTAGGCATACCATTCAACTCAAATGCACAAGCTCTTACCCAATGATGAACTCTCTTCTTGGTACCTATATCCAACTATACTAAACAAGATTCTGCATGCACTTTTTTATTCAAACCACGCTTATCCACCAAGTCACGGTTAACATAACTATAAGTAGATTGAGGGTCAATTAGAATAGAAACAACTTGATCACAAATCTCACCTTCCATCTCAATGATAGATGCATGATGATCTACCTGCTTGTTATCATTGCCACATAGATACGAGGAATTCTTTTCCCAACATCCCCAACAATCTGTGCCTCCTGTTCACTGTAGATATGATGCCTACCACCCTGATTCTGCGGACAATCCTTCCTAATATTCTCCTTACCACATGTCCAACAATCCAATCGTCAAGTACCATCACCTCTATTATACCATTGTGACGCATGTCCTTATCTAGCTGCATTGAACTTCTTATGTGGTGCAACATTCTCTTTCTCTTCTGCAATTTGAGGTCTTTCTCTTTTTTGCTGCCATTTAGCTTTACCTTTATCTTTCTCTTCTATCCATGCTGAGATTCATTCTTACACTTTCACTTCTCATAACAATGCTTCAATTTTCCAATAACTTCTTCAAGTGTCCAAGGCAAATCATACTCAATTGGATCTCTAGATGCTAATGAAAATCCACTAAAAAATCTTTGAATGTTAGCCTTTTCATCCTTAAGATATGGTACATACCTCAGTAGCTCCAGCAACTTGGTCATATACTCCTCATTTGTCATTGATCCCATTTTAAGCTCATATAATTCCTTGGCTTTGTTTTCATATTACCTTTCTGACAAGTACTTCTTTTTGAAGAATCTTTTGAACTCATGCCAAATAACCCTCTTTGTCTTGATCTCTTTGACTAATTTTACATCTTCCTGCCAAATTTTTTCTTTACCTTTCAAGCTGAGATAGCCATTATGATCTTCATATCCTCTTTGTACTCATGTAGTTCAAATAACTTATTCATGCCAAGTAACCAAGCCTCTGCATCCTCTGACTTCTTCAACTCTCCATCAAACGTAGGTGGATTTTCTTTCTTAAACTCATCTCAAAAGTATCCCCTCTCACTCCTCCTATAAGGGTGATAACAATGACGATCATAGTCCCTGTCAAAACTAGAACTAGAATAGTACATGTGTCGATCACCTCTCCTATCCAAAGTATCCTTGAATCTACCATCTTTGATCGTGTCATATCTATCTTACCTGTAACCACCATGAGACTGATTTCCATATGCCCCATTAGTCCAATCCCTCTATCCATAACCGATTTGGAGTGACCTTTGTCTCTGCAATTATGACAAACTCTGAAGAATTATTGTATTGACTTCTTCTTGTTTCTCCTGTGTTTGCATGATTCAGTCATTATCTTCTTTACAACTCCTTATTTCTTCCTTCAAAATCCTCAATGTGTCTGCTAAGTCAGAAGAGTTCCCAACACCACGATTCTCATCTGATGTGTCTGATTCATAGCAAGAATATTTGTAATCTACCATCTTGCTAGTCATGTTAATTTCTTCCTGTAAGGCATACTATGTTAGCTAAACCAAATCATAAACAAACCAGCTTACCTTAGTATAAATTGGGGAAGATATCTCATCTATAAGACCGACCAATTTAGCACAATATATATATATATATAAACATAATCATAAGAACATATAGATATCATCCTAACCATAGTCCAGTCATCAATGCATGACCATATCAACCACCCATCATGACCACATGCATGGAAACTATAACCATATTACTGTATGTATGACAAAATATGTATGACACACACACATACACATTACATAAAAACATTGACATGCATATCTAGTAAATAACTGACATAAACTCATGATAAACAAATCCAACAACAACGCCATTAACATTTCAGATGGAAACACTACTACAACCATAACCAATACGATGCATACACAACCATTACATATACCACAAACATGAGAACACATATGGATTGACATGAATGTGTAACAAACACACCGCCCATCTAGTCCAATGGGTGAACCATGCTCTGATACCACTTTGTAAGACCCTACTCTAACATCTACCAAAGTAATTGGCCAACTGGAATAAGCATGTGACGAGAATCTATTATGATCTGATTCAACTCCCCATGTACAGTTAAGAAAGTGGAACTGACACAACACAACCAATATGACCTTCTACAAATGAAACAAAGCCCCTAGGAGCCATCCAACCCTTCTAGGTGACCAGCCTTTGGGACAAACTAACATTCTCATGCATTAAATCCTCAATCGCTCCCTTGACATGGTAATGCATGTGATTGGGATCATCTAGTCGCTCCCACAATAAGGCATGCATGTGACTCGGGAATTTTCCAGGTAGTTATGTGCCAACGACATCGGATTTTGTGCCACTTTTTCAAGGCCAGAACTCAGGCCACTACCCGGAACTCCATGAAAATTCCAGAAATGAAAAGTAACATAAAAAAAATGACACAAATTAAAATACTTGAAGAAGGACTTGACTGGTCCCCTACTAGCCATGAGAGGAATTGTTATCACTCCAAGAAGCTCTCCTAGGTTATAGCTCGGAGACGCCTAGTAACATATAATCTTCAATATTTTTCTCTGAGCTATTGGAATAAATGATGGTTTGGATCAAGTCAGATAACCATTTTAGCTCTATTTTCACTCAAGACATGCATGGACACTCTCACCAATACAAGGCTTTAGACCACTAATGCTCAATAATTTATAGATTCAATGGATAGATGGAGAATATTGACTGTACCAACAAATTGCATACATAAACATAAATGAATGGCTAGCTACAGGCAGCAAAAGAGAATACTAACTATACTGGTAGATGCATATATGACCACATATGGATGGCTAGCTATAAGCAACAAAGAAGCTTGCAAATCTAATTTATCAAAGCAGAGATAAGATGATAGTTATTTGGCCTTAGACACAAAGAAAACATGAACAAACTGTTCAAGTGCAAGCATAGAACAACAAAGAGAATGGACATTGAACATATAATGGAAAAAGAAGCTTATATTGCTAGAATGAAGATGAGAAGCTTGAAGGAAGAGGAGGAATAATTTCTAGAAGCTGAACCCCTATTACATCTTACTCTTAGCTATTTATAGCCTGTTTACAATGCTCCTGAGCTCTAAGAGGCTTGGAGTCTTAATCTGTCTGATCTGCATTGTTAACCGATTTGATGCCCTCTAGGAAAGCATGGGATAGGAATTTTTTGCTTATGACAGTAGAGTAACCGCTTTCAGATATTTTTGGTAGCTTGTAAGCTGTCTGGGAGTTGTCTTGTGCCAGAGATGCTCCATGATGATTCTGTTGTTATGGATGAGCTGCACTTTCTATTGATGCTCCATGATGTATTTGTTTCATGTTGCAGTGTGTTGTGGCCCTTCTCTTTCCTTTTCCAACCTCTATTTCCCAGCAAACTATCTCCTCGGCTCTGTTATATGGTGGAATGGGTCTTCATGCCTTTGATTTTCCCTTTAAACTACAAACAATGACTGTTTCTATTATAAACAGTGAAGACACTGTAACACTAATAAATCTCACCCATCACTATTCATTTCAGACTTCAAAAGTCCTCAAAAATAATTAATTGTCTATTAGGTTCTGGCCTTGTCGCCATTTCAAGTCGCATTCGGCCCGCACCCTTTGTATTTCGTTAAACAACGAAAATACATAAAAATTGCAAAAAAACATTGAAAATGGCCCTTTCGCGGACTTCAAATTTTACGTATTTCACTTCTCGGACACTTTCAGGTCTGCGCTTCATCACAATCGCAATGCCCCAAGGTTTCCATTGTATTTTGTTTCATAACGAAATACACGAAAAATCCATTAAAAATAGCTTTGGCGCGGACCTGAAATCCTATGAAACATTGTTTATGATACCATCGAGTCCGCAAAATCGGGTCGCTCGTATGTATATGCAAAGGCCTTGTCCCATAGTTTCCACTGATAGTGATTCGGTGATGTAACGTGGTTCATCGATCTGTGCGCGCGATCGACGGTCCATGTTTAATTACCAATTGCAGTCGCTCCTTCCCCCTAGTCTGTGCCGATAACACCAACTCGCCTCCGCCGATTGCGACCCGCCGATCCGATCACTGATCGGTGGTGTCCAGCACTGATTGCCACTACCCGAAGTCCTTTTTGCTTGCTAATTTGCAATTTTCCCTTAGATTTAGGCCATTGATCGACCATATCCAACAACAGTTGTGCGTTCTTGAGTTTTAAGCGCTTGATACTGGTTTTTCACTGTTTTTCTTTGGTTTTTTCCCCCCGATAGTGTATTTATGCCCTTCCAAGGGCTCTTGGCATGCTACAGTTTTGACTTTGAATGATCCTTAAGAGGATTTTGAAGACTTTTGGGCATACCTGGATCTTCTCGCATGATTTTAACTAAACTTTGGAGAATTTGGGAGTGTTTTGGGTCTATTTTTGGGCCAAACACCTCAACGACTAACACTAGCTCCTCCTGGGGATGAAATCCTCCCTGTGAGGTTTCAAGAACTACAGAACAATGGCTTTCTTGTAAAAAACAAGATCAAATCTTCCTCCTAGTGTTGCTTTGGGCATGGAGTCTATTTAACATGAAAAAAAACTTGAAAACAACATATTTACAATACTAAGGCCTGAAAGCCTTAACTGAAATAAAGTTCAAATAATAGCCCATTGACTGGGCTATCAAAAACATATCCTTCATTTGATGCATCCCTTTTGAGAAAATAGTCACCAAACTGAAAATTGACCCTTTTTACCTTTGTGTCAAAGGTTTCTTTGTCTTGGTCAATGTGGATATCAACAAATTCATCAGACTTGTAAAAGCCTATTGATTTGATCACCTACTTCAAAAAATTTCCAGCATTTGGTATTATTGGGTAGAAATGGTCTATATTTCACCACATCTCTATATGTTTTCAGCCTTGGATGTTTTGCTTGGAAGGTTTTGTACACCTGCTGAATAATAAGGTCTGCTTTATACTCTACTATGTCATTTGTGACCTGAAAAGTTAATATGAAAGATGAATCAATGCATTCCTCTGTGGGAGACACAAGGTCTTCACCTGTTTCTGCAGCTTCCTTAGAGCAAGCCCCATCAAAGAACATGTCCAAAATCTGTGGTACTTCTTCCTCTATGATCTGGCAAACTGGTTTTTTAAGCTGTGTAGAGGCCAACTAATAAGGCTTGGTAATGTCAAGACCGAGCTTATCCATGATAGCCTTGGGCATTGGATTATGGTTGGCTCCAGTGTCTTGAAGGCAATTGTGAAGGGCTTCATCATGAATAGACAGAGAAACATAGAATGATGGGGAGCTGCCTTCACAATTTTCACTCATTGGGCTGAGAATAACAGTTGGTTGGTCATCTTGCAGATTTACATAGTCAGTGAAGGCTTGGATCACTTTAGACTCAAGATCCCCAAGTATGGATGCTTTGAAGGACTCATTCTCTATGGATGGAGCTTTGAATATGATAAGGTCAACTGTTGGTTTCTCCTGCTTATTAGCTTGTTGATCTGCAGGGACAAAAAATTTATGATCAGGAGTTTCCTTGACATTATTCATCATAGACCTCAGATTATATTGGTGTTGATCTTCAATTTGTATAACAGCTTCACCATCCCATTCTTGGCCGATTTGGTCATTGAATAATGACTTCTCATAGGCAGCTTTGGTTAAAAAAGTGGCGTTGCCTTTGTCTTCCATACAATGGATATGGTCATTCTCTTCCAACTACTCTTCTTCCATGACTGCATTCTGAAAAAGGGCCTTCACCCTTTGGTCTCAATTGGCTTATTTTCTTCTTTGCAAAATCTGCAACTGCTCATTTTCTCTTCTATATGGATTTGGATTTGGAGGAGCAAAAGTGTTAGGACCTCTTCCTTTCCCAGAATGATGCTCAACCTTTAATTTGAAAACTTCAGAGGCTAATGACTCTATCATCTTGGCCATTTTATCGATCTTGGGATCTGAATATGATGAAGGCTCGCCCCTCTGTCTCCTTCTATCAGCATTACCTTTGAGCTTTTTTGCAACCATGATGTTTGATTCTACTTCCAGGGTTGCATCTTGCATATCAGCCAAAGAAGCACATTGCCTCTCCCTCAATAATAAATAGAAGTCAGAGTCAAAGGAACTGTCATAGATGAGTCTAGCAGATGTATTTGTGGGTTTTACTTCAGCTAGTATCTTGTTGTACATGCAGTTAAACCTCTTATTAAAATCAAACAACAGTTCACCATTTTCCCTTTGTAAGTTCCCAAACTCAGTGTGGTAGTAAAGGGGATCCTTCTGATCCCCCCAATGATTTAGGAATGCATCATCTAAGGCCTCAATATCTGCTATAGATGTTGGGGTCAGTTCCCTGAACCATTTTCTAGCCTCTCCATCTAGACTTTGGACAAAGACTCTCATCCAGACATCATCTTCACTAATGTCCAGGTTATCAACATAGCTATAGTATGACTCAAGATGTTCTTCAACTGGAACACCTTCAGTCCCAGTGAACTTAGGCATATACTTCTGATACTCTCCAGTAGACATAGCATTCAAAGGAGTGGGCAGTATTAGAGGTCCATACTTAGCAGCTATGATTAGTTCCATTTTGCTAGCTGCCTGTGGACCTGCCATAGCTGTGGTGGATAAAAGAGTACTGGTATTCTGAATGATAGAGGGATGAGGAGTGACTAACAGGACTAAAGGAGTATGATGGATAGGAGGTGTGGTTTCCTTTGGGCTTACAACAAAATGAGAACCTAAAGAATAAGGAGCTTTATGAATTTCTGAGAGTTTTTCTTCACTGCTACTATTAGATGGTATACTCTCAACATGTGTTTGTTCTACTACAAGCCTTTCCTGAAGAGATATAGAAGATTGTTTAGGTTTACCTGAACCTGATGCTCCTTCCTGCAATACCTTTCTCTCTTTGATGATTTTTTCAAGGTCATTTACTAGGTCAGCTTGTAGCTTCTAAGTATTTCTCCGAGTATGCCTCACAAAGTGAGCCAGAACTATGATGTGGAGTCACCAAGAGGTTTGGCCTCTAGTAGAGTCACCAGATGGATGATTACAAAAAAAAATGTGCCTAGACTTTGTTTATCATCAAAGCTGGATCTGTGTCATTTCCCAGGGAAGCTGAGCTTCAGTTTCCTCAAACCAACAATGGCGCCAATTATGTTATCACTCCAAGAAGCTCTCATAGGTTGCAGCTCGGAGAAGCCTGGTAACATATAATCTTCAATATTTTTCTCTGAACTATTGGAATAAATGATGGTTTGGATCAAGTCAGATAACCATTTTAGCTCTATTCTCACTCACGACATGCACGAACACTCTCACCAATACAAGACTTTAGACTACTAATGCTCAATAATTTATAGATTCAATGGATATATGGAGAATACTGACTGTACCAACAGATTGCATACATAAACATAAATGAATGGCTAGCTACAGGTAGCAAAAGAGAATACTAACTGTACTGGAAGATGCATATATGACCACATATGGATGGCTAGCTACAGGAAGCAAAGAATATTTCAAATCTAATTGATCAAAATAGAGATAAGATGATAGTTATCTGGCCTTAGACACAAAGAAAACATGAACAAACTATTCAAGTGCAAGCATAGAACAATGAAGAGAATGGACATTAAACATATAATTGCAAAGGAAGCTTATATTTCTAGAATGAAGATTAGAAGCTTGAAGGAACAGAGGAGGAATAACTTCCAGAAGTTGAACCCCTATTACATCTTACTCTCAGCTATTTATAGCCTATTTACAATGCTCCTAAGCTCTAAGAGGCTCGGAGTCTTAATCTATCTGATCTACATTGTTAACTGATTTGATGCCCTCTAAGTAACCGCTTTCAGATATTTTTGGTAGCTTGTTGTACTGTCTGGGAGTTCTCCTATGCCAGAGATGCTCCATGATGATTTTGTTGTTATGGATGAGCTGTGCTGTCTTTTAATGCTCCATGATGTATCTGTTTCTGGCTGTAGCATACTGTGGCCCTTCCCTTTCCTTTTCCGACCTCTTTTTCCTGGCAAACTATCTCTTGGGTTGTGTTATATGGTGGAATGTGTCTTCGAGCCTTTTTTTTTCCCTTTAAACTGCAAACAGTGACTGTTTCCATTATAAACAGTGAAGATGCTGCAACACTGATAAATCTCGTCTGTCACTCTTCATTTCGGACTTCAAAAGTCCTCAAAAATGATTATTTGTCTATTGGGTCTGGCCTTGTTGCCATCGCAAGTCGCATTCAGCCCGCCCCCTTTGTATTTCATTAAACAACAAAAATACATAAAAACTACGAAAAAAATGGGCTTTCCGCGAACTTCAAATTTTATGTATTTCACTTCCCGGACCCTTTCGGGTCCGTGCTTCATTGCAAGCGCAATGCCCCAAGGTTTCCTTTATAATTTGTTTCATAACAAAATACATTAAAAATCCATTAAAATTGGCTTTGGCACGAACCTGAAATCCTATGAGACATTGTTTATAATACCGTCGGGTCCACAAAATCAGGTCTCCCGTATGTATATGCAAAGGGCCTGCCCCATGGTTTCCACTGATAGCGATCCGGCGATGTAACATGGGTTGTTGATCTGAGCGCGCAATCGACGGTCCACGTTTAATCGCCGATCGCATTCGCTCCTTCCCCCTGGTCTATGCTAATAACACCGGCTCGCCTCCACTGATTGTGACCCGTCGATCTAATCATCAGTGATCGCTGATCAGCGGTGTCCAACACCGATTGCCACTGCCCAAAGTCCTCTCTACTTGCTGATTTGTGATTTGTCGTTACATCTAGGCCGTTGATCGGCCAGATCTAACGATAGTTGTGCATTCTTTGAGTTTTAAGCCTCCAATACTGGTTTTTCATTGTTTTTCTTTGGTTTTTTCCTCCCAATAGTGTATTTCTTCCCTTCCAAGGGCTCTTGGCATGCTACGGTTTTGACTTTAAATGATCCTTAAGAGGATTTTAAAGACTTTTGGGGCATACTTGGATCTTCTGGCATGATTTTAAGCAAACTTTGGAGACTTTGGGAGTGTTTTGGGTCCATTTTTGGGCCAAACGCCTCCAAGGATAATAGGAATTATGCCAAACATGTCATAATTATGCATTCTGTAGGTTTAAATAGCATGTCTAAGCATAGGGATCTTATACTTATCTGAGAGTCACTAAGAAGCATTGGTGCCTTATCACATTAGCTACATTATCATCTGTTACGCCATATATTCATTACTAATTGATTTACAGATCAAAACATGATGGAAATGATAGATCATCACTGACTTAAAACATATTCATAGGCAACATATAAACAACATAAATAATTAGGATACAACAACCATATATGCCACAAATGAACCAGTACATTTACACATAATATACCAAGGAAAGGAACTCTTATTGATGAATGAAAAATCCAACCCGGTATGGGACTATCACATTCCACTCGATCATAGATTGGTTGAGCCAAATCTCAATTCATCCAACCACCTCGGTGCCTTAATCCAAGCATGAATATGACACTCATAACCAAAAGAAGAACCGAATGAGCATGTATGCGACTGAATTTTTCCACCTACACTGTGAGGAATTTTACTTCCTCCTAGTCCCTAGGCTTCACCACAACCCATAGTCTCATTCATGGATCACTAATCCATCATCGAGACACCACCCTCCAAAATTTACCATATATCTCGCCATTCACTGGTCGAGGATTCCTAGTCCCACTAAGGCAGACAATACCTATCTTTAGTGCAACCCATAGTTTGGCTTAGGGGTTACTAGGCCAATTTCTTTACCACAATCCACTATCTGGTTTAGGTATCGCTAGGCCATGTGTTTTTCCTTTCAAAGATACACATCAATTAGTTTCCAATCCATCCAACAATCCAAATCCAATAAAACATGAGAACCCATCACCTCAAGGCTATCCAGAAATGGAAAGGAAAAGTTTAAGAACATTGTCACGCCTAGAAAAATCCATGCCAATGACAACAAAAGAACCATTCATGCCAAATCTATCAAGGAAACCACACATGAAAATTGATACTTGCAAGCAAACCCACTGTAGCTGCTTGATCCTGCTCTTCCTTTCTTGATCTTTGCTTCCGCTTTTCCGTCTTTTCCTTTCTTCATCCAATGTTGAAGTGCTCCAAGAAAATGCTAAGTGTCCAAGAGTGAGAGAGAGAGAATAGAGAGATAACTCTAAAAATGAACTGAATAAAAGACATGAATTAAATCCTAAAAAACCTTTTTATTAATATGGCCTCTACTTGCTTCATTTTCCTTAATTTTCCTCCTCACATGCAACATGTGACTCTTCACCTTCCTTTCCTCCTATTTTCCATTATTTTCATAACTAAAATGTTAATTAATGCCTCATGCCTTTCCAAAGCCTTTTCCATTTCCTTTACCAATTTCCTTAGCCACAATAAACCAAATGAGCACCTGCACTAGGATGCTTTTGCCCAACATTCATCTTGGAATAAGTGTCCCATAATTGTGGTTATTATTTTTCCTTTATTAACTTTTATTACATGGAATTTTCAATAGGGCTATTACATTCTTCTAGAATCAAACCTAAAAAAAAATCTTGAAAAATAATAAATCAATATAAAACCTTGATCATCGCTCCTGTTAGGAATTGATAAAACATTGAAACCCTGTCCAAGTCCCTATGTGTTATAGGTCTGTTTGGTCAAATCACTCCTGACATTCATATCAATACAATTAGGGCTTATCAAAACCTAATTCATTTGTTCCATCCATGAAAGTTTCCTAGCCTGAGACCTTGCTGAAATACCTCCTTGGGACATTAACACATCCCTAGTTAAGGGTAACTGCGTTGCAGAGAAGGCAGGCCCATTCAAGCCTGCACTGCAATGAGGGAAATTCACATTGGATTCTGGGAATATTCCTTGATTCTAGATCATTCTAGAAGGATCCCATCTCTTATCTCCTCATATGAGCTTTAATTTGGATAGGCTAAGAATAAATTAACCTCCTATCCTCTCATCCGTTTCTCCATGGAAACTAACTCCAAGTTTGGAAGGCCATTCAATACTGTCATTTATGACAAAACCACCTCCATTTCCCTATAAATTGAGCACTCATCATAGTGATCAAGGTGCTAGAATCTGAAGTTTGTAAGGAAATTTTGCTGGTTTTATATTTGAGTTCATGTCAAGCAATGTTATGCTACTGTATTGGTGTGCTTTTGATGTGGCGAGGGTTGGGATCAAGTTGGAGGAGTGGCACAGGATCAAATTGTATTGGGTGAAACTCTTCCTTCTACATAAATGAAAGTGTTTAATCCTTTTCTCATATTCTTTTCCATATCTATGATGATTATGTGTTTCAATGTCTTTGATTCCATTGGTTTATAGTAGATAGATAATGTATGCTTTGATCATTGTTGTTTTTGTTTTTTTTTACACAAGTACCAATTGAGCGAATTTAGTTCAAGTGAGAGAAATGGGAGAAATTCAAAGGGGATTAAGGAAGCGAAAGACTACAAGTAAGTTCCTTCATCTCATCTATCTACTATAGGAAAATGTTAAACTACTTTCTTTCTACTGTTCTAGGTGTAGCTACCCACCTAGGGAAAATGTGTTTATCCGTAGATCTAAAAGGAACTTCCATAATGTCTTCGTTTCTTGTGAAATGTATTGATTGATTGGTTGTGCATTTAGTTTCCTTTTGTTCATCTAAACGTTAAGGGAAATGAAAATAAAAACTTGCATTATGCATTTAGAGGTTTGTGTGTGCTTGTAGGAATAGTATGGGGAAAGTTGCATTAGATGTCCTCTATGCTCTTTGATTAAACATTATGATTGTTCTATCCCTTGTAGTTAAGGTTTTCATTATTCAAATAAAATGAAATGAATGTTTCTCATTGTAGTTTCATTCTAGGAATTTCAAAGACATCACGCGGTGAACCTGAAAGGCAAACTCCCAAACAAGATCAACTTAAAAGTTAACTAAATTAACCTAATGGAGCACTGTAACTTAACGCATAGAATTTAGAGGTTCTAGGCTAGAGACGTGTTTCGACATTGTAAAACACAATAGTTGTCGTTAATTGTCTGCCATACATTTCAAGCGTGATACCTTATTCCACATATGTAAGTATATCGCAGCTTGTCCATGTACTTTCAGTATACCGGGTAGTGTTATAGTACGGAAATTATAAAGGAATGCTGTCACTGTGCGGTTTCACATTAAACAACGCTAACAAAGTTTGGGCCTCCATGTACATTCAGGTATATTTGGGAGGACTAAATTAGGTTGCTATCCATCCATAGGTAACTGAATTGGCCGCCTTGTATACTATGATACACTGAAAACAACATTCGGGGAGATTTCCTACACGTATGTTAAGTACTTGGTTTACTGAGGCAATATATTATAGTTCACAGTTACATGGTAATCCTTTTGCCTAGATTATCCCTCTTTCATTTTATTATGTTATTTTTATTAAAATAAAATTAATTAGCCGCGGATAACATCCTCCACGTCACTCCTTAGTTGATCTTAGGTTGAGACATATGGAAACAACTCCGGAGTCCACCGATCAAGGAATTCCTTTTGATGGAAATCCTAGTCCTTTTCTTCCTTTCAGAAATATTGGTGCTCCATATATGGCTACATTATCCCTTCTGGGATTTACCATTGGCTTGCCGATATGGTTGTTTTCAATCTCCTTGGCCCGCAATTGAATATTCCTTCAATTGGACAAAATCAACCTCTAGTTGATCCTGAAGTTGACCCTTTATCTTCTTCGTCAGTTGTTTCTTCCTCCCTTTCTCCCTCTTCACCTGGTGAAATTATTAACACTAGTAACTAGGTGGATAAGAAGAAGAAGAAAGGGAAGTAGAAGAAGAAGAAGAAGAAAATTTAGCAAGGGGCAACCAAGCAACCATTTCTTTGAATGCAACTTCATATGAGAAATTATTCGATAAGCCTAAAAAACTTCGATATCCTTGCAAACTTTGTACAGGAAACCATCTTCTTCAAAATTGTTCTAGTATTCCTCAAATCTTAGAAGAATGGTCTTCTCATTCACATCATCCTGTGTCATCAACGTTGGGAGATCATGTTGGTGACACACCAACAACTAGTGGTAGTAAAGTTAATGGAAATAAGGGTAAAGTTAAGTTTCCCTGTAGGTTATGTGAAGGGAATCACCCCATTCACCTTTGTCCCTATCTGGATGAAGCCCAAAAGGTGTTGGATAACCGTCCCGCTTCTCCGCAGCGACTTCCAACTGGTTACAGGAGACTCTCCCTTAATCTTTCACTAGTTGATGAAGTGACTAACCCAAATCAACCGTCGGTAAAACCCACTCTCTTTGAGTGTGAATCCATGAGTCTATACCTGAACAATCACAAGTCAAGGAAACAGTTGACCCGATTTCACCTTCAGTTAATCGAACCTTTCCCATAGAGAGTGAGTATGATACCACTCAGGTTCTTTTCATTTCTTTAGATTGCAATGAGCTTGAAGGCAACCTTCCTATTCCATCAAGAGAGGAGGAAAATCCTCCCATTCTCATAACTCAAGGGAGTAATTCCCTCGTACTTACGGTACCCTCTCCAAGTAGTCTGGCCACTTCATTTGATTGGAATCGACTGGAAAGATGTCGTCTTCCTTCTTATGTGCCTTTCCAGAGCATAGTACATGTTTATAATATTATTTTCTCTGGAACTATTATAGATGAAGGTGCATCTATGCATATCCTTTCCTCCATTGGTTGGCAAGTGCTCGGTTCGCCACCACTTGTGGCTGTTACCAAGAATCTGCTTCCTTTTAACAAAGGAACTGGTCAACCATTACAGATCCTTCCTCTGTTGCTTGTTACTTTTGGAGGGAATTTTTTTTATCTCAATGTGATGGTAGTCCCAGGCCCTTTAGATTACAATTTAATTCTTGGGTGCGACTATGTTCATGACATGGGAGCTATGGTTTCAACACTCTTTCGAGTGATGTGTTTCCTGCATGAAGGCAGAACTGTCACGGTTGACCAGCTTTCATTTCCCAGTCCAAATATGGCTTCCAATCAACCATCTTCCCTAAATGGTCCTTTTGTCCTAATGGTATATTCCCCGCCACGGGTCAATTATGTGGCAACCCGTTCCATGCCTACATCAACTGAAGATCAATTCCATGATGTTGTGCATTATGTACTGGGGGAATTGGAACCACATCTCTCTAATGGATTCCTTGCTACGTATCCCTTCCAGAACATTGTTCTCCCATCGGATGAGAACCTCTTGGAAGTCATGAACTCCTATGGGTTGTGAGCAAAGGGTATGAGCATATTTCCTTGTCTTGTGTCAAGCTCATTAAAAAATGAAACAAGGAATATGAGGATAGTTCTTTTACTGTGTCAACCTCATTAAAAAAAAATGAAACAGGTCCCATAAGCATAGTTCCTTGTCTTGTGTCAAGCTCATTAAAAAATGAAACAAGGTCCCCTAGAGAAAAGTTCCAATTCGAGTCTTTGATTAGATCTCGTAAAACCCAGTCGAGTCTTTCACTTGATCTCGTAAATGAACCTTCATTCAATCCACCTGATAGCCACGAGTAGTCTACTTAGGTGAATGCAATGAAGCTTGGGGGGCATGCACCTAGAATCGAGTCATCATGCTGGGGGCATGTAAACCAATCTCAAGCATATTTCTTCATTTCAATCTTGTGTAAAAATGAAACAGAAGGCAAGCATATTTTCCCATTTCAAGCTTGTGTAAACATGAAACTGAATCGAAAAATAGTTCCCTATGGTTCAAGTTTGTGTAAAAATGAACCCATCTCCATTTTAACCTTTGTGATTTCCATTCTATCAGCCTCTTCCGTCAGATGAGCTTTGGTTTTTCTCCTTCCATCGTCACTATCTTCTTGGCCGATCATACACTTTCACTTGGTTGTTTTACCCTTTTTGAGGAACAGTTGCAGTGATTGGTATTATTAGTCAGCCTCTTGACCATTACGTGTTTTTAGAAGTTCCATCATCACTGGAACTAGTTGCTATCCTAGACACCACTCGTTCCTCTAAGTGGAGTCCTCTTTAAGCTCTTTACAGACTGTCGAAACATGAAAATATTGCTGAGTGCTTGTCCTTTTCAGCTTGTAAATGAATTGGAAACGACATCTACTCAGTATAAGTTTAACCCTTTTCTACACTGAGATAGATTACTTACAAAAAAGGAATACGTTGACCGAACATGGTCAATAGATTATCTCTTGTATTATTTTACGCTTTTTCAGACTTGAGAGATAAACTTACGAAAAATAACTTGTGGAGTTTTCTTTTTGTCCCTTTTTAAATTCTCTAAACATGAAAAGGATTGAGTTCTTATTGTCATTAAACTCGTTAAAACATCAAATAGCGACAAACTTGTCAATCATGAATGGACCGAGTTTCACCTTGGCTGGACTCATTAAAACATCACATAGCGATGGATTCACCCGAAGGGTGGAATTATACTAAAGCATATGTTATCCTCATCAAGCTTGTTAAAAAATAAAGAGGTACTGGTCAGGAATGACTGGGGAAAATGGGAAAATGGATAAATCATTTTATGGTAGAAATCCACTCTTGAACATGACACTTTCACTCCATCTCCATGACTATTTGGGTTGGGTTATCCTCTTGATGGTTATCATACCTATGGTCTATCACACCATCCATCACTTTGGTTTTGGGTCAATGATGCCAATTCATTCAGTGTCATCGACATATTCAAGAGAAGTCACTCAGTAAACTTCATCCTTTGAAATACTTACAAACCTTCATTTTATGACCGCCATTCCCGAACCTTCTATTGTGAGTCAAATTCTGTCTTCAAAATCATTACACTCGTTTTGTGTCATTGATGGGGGATACATCAAGGCCCTCCTGCAATGAGTCGCTTCTTGTCGACATCAACACATTATCCAAGAAGTTGACATAGAAAAACCCTTCCATTACCTTTAAGCTTGCATACATCAATGGCAAGTTTCTCACTTCCGGCGACAGGTTGACATCACTACACTTTGACCGAAATACTTTGTATGGTGTTCGACATCAAAACATCTATTCACACCATGCAGAATGTACTGCAGTACCTTAAGAATCATTATCATTATCAGTGATCTCTCTCGCATCTATTAACAACTTACATCATTGGCTGGTAATTGGACGGTTTCTTCCCATGTTCGACTTCACATCACATTTTCACATGGCTAGACTCGTATTTGAGCAAAAAATTGGACAAGATAGAAGATCTCGGATCTAGTTTCATCCATCTAGGCTGCGATTTCAAGAGAGTACTAAATCATCTGTACGATGGCTCTAAACAGATGGTCATCTTATCATGGGTTTATATCTATAGATGACTATCTAATTTATGCACATGTAATGAAAAGTTTATATGTTGAGCATGGGTATGCCTTCCCTCAAAAATTCATGAAAAGTTCAAAATATCATGATGCTATGTAAAGCATATCACTCATCATTATCATTTTCAACTTCTTGCTTTAGAGGGCAACTGTTATAGGTCAATTTGGTAACATCACTCCAAACATTCATATCAGTACAATTAGGGCTCATCAAACCCTAATTCAGTTGTTGCATGCCCTAAACAAGTCATCTCATTGAATTCTTTAATCCATGAAATTTTCCTACCTTGAGACCTTGCTGAAATGCCTCATTGGGACACGAACGCAACCTTGGTCATGGGTAACTGTGTTGCAGAGCAGGCATGCCCATTCAGGCCTACACTACAATGTACTTAGGCCCTGTTTGACCTATGCTGGGTGAGATTGAGCGAACTTCACATTGGATTCTAGCAATATTCCTTGATTCTAGATCATTCTAGAAGGATTCCATCTCTTATTTCCTCCTATGAGCTCGAATTTGGATAGGATAAGGATCAATTAACCTCCTATCCTATTATCCCTTTCTCCATGGAAACTAACTCCAAGTTTGGAAGGCCATTCAATACCATCATTTATGACAAAACCACCTCCATTTCCTTATAAATTTAGCACTCATCATAGTGATTAGGGGGCTAGAATCTGAAGTTTGTAAGGAAATTCTGTTGGTTTGAGATTTGAGTTCATCTAAAGCAATGTTATGTTGCTGGATTGGTGTGCATTTGATGTGGTGAGGGTTGGGCTAAAGCTGGAGGAGTGGCACAGGATCGAACTATATTGGGTGAAACTCTTCCTTCTACATTAATAAACTGTTTATTCCTTTTCTCATATTCTTGTTCATATCTATGATGATTATGTGTTTCAATGTCTTCGATTCCATTGGTTTATATTAGATAGATCATGTATGCTTTGATCGGTGTTGTTTCTATTTCTATTGACACGTTTACCAATTGAGTGGATTTAGTTCAAGTGGGATCAACGGGAGAAATTCAAAGGGGATTAAGGAAGCAAAAGAATAGAAGTAAGTTCCTTCATCTCATCTATGTACTATAGGAAAAGGTTAAACTACTTTCTTTCTGTTGTTCTAGGTGTAGCTACCCACCTTGGGAAAATGTGTTTATCTGTAGATGTAAATTCCATATAACACTATGCAATCCTATACACCATATGGTAGAACATAAGGTTCCAAACATTAGTTTCACTGAAGGATCCCCTAAGGAAACTTTCACACAGTATTCTACTACCATAGTTTCTTTCTCCACCACAACTACTGAATCCATATTCTCCTATTGGAAAAATAATCTAGCATGGTTATTCCAACCATTTGTACAAGTAGTATATGTTCCTCAACAACATCAACTATAGTCCCCCCATTCACATCAATTGGAGGCTCTAGTGCAACTATGAGTAGTATACCCATTTCTACAATAAGATATTTGAAATATGTGTCTACATCTAGGTCGATGTGTCCATCCTTTTGTCTTAAATATCTATAGGTAGTTCATTTAAAACCAATGCTAGCTTTTGTTTTGGTTGCAATAATAAGACAAGGGCTATGTTTTCCCTAGCATATTTGGGGATATAAATTTTTTGGGTGAATTTAGTAATCCATGGGGAAGTCAACATTTTAGGGTGTCTTAGCTTGTATGGAACACTCAATTTCCTTGAGATTTACAAGGGTTTAGGGGTACAATCCTTGGTAAGAAATTGTATCCTTGTGCTGTTAAATTTTATGGTCACCGTTTTGGTCTAGGGGGTTTTCCTACTGGTCCACCCTTTAGTCTTGGAAGTTAATAACCTTTCAAGAGCCCTTATACCAGTGGGGGTACAACCCTTTGGGAAATAAATCTTAAAATTATACCATGGTATTTGGAGGTAATAAACTATATTTTATCATTACACTATTTTTCATGCATATTGATGCCTCTAGGGTGGGAAAAGAAAAGAAATCAACTTACATGAGCGGTTTTAGTGATGGGACCTGGTTTGGAGAATTAATGTTATAAACCTTTTGGGGCTAGTTTGAGGCATTAAATGAATATTTTTGGAATAAAACTCTTCCACTTAAGCGAGGGAACCTTTATTTCCATTCTAAATTTTAATATCTTTCCAATAGTGTAAGAATCATGTAAATAGGAGTTCAGATGCAAAATTTATGCCTCTTGGAAGTTAATCTATCTTGTTTGATCAGTGCCATAATTTGAAAGGATTCCATGTCATCCCTTATTACTCATGAAATATGGGATAGACACGTGGGGATGATAAATAATAATCTAGAAGAGTAAATTTGTAACTCATATTATGGGTTGAGTGGGTCATTAACTACTAGTTGGTCATTAAATTGGCTATTAACCAGATCACAAAGAGGAAAATGGGTTCCATTATATTCAAGTCCATTTTATTCCATAGAAGAGTAGTTGAGAGTGGATAAAGAGATAGTATAACATATATGGTTTTTTTTTTGAGTATCCCATGGGCCATAACTCTCCCTCCTTTGTATTTGCATTATTTCGATTTAGAGAGAGAGAGTAGAGTAGCCTCACCTTCCAACTGGGTTTTTCCTTGAAAGGGTTTCTGAAGTCACATAAGATGTTCCTTGTGATTAATGTAAGTATGATTTTTCATTTTTATCTTTTGTATGCATTATATATTTTCCATGCATAAGTAGGTACGACAAAAAATTAATAACTGTAGAAATCCAAGGAAAATTAATCTTTGTAGTATAAAATTTAGATTTAAGTGTATTTTTTTCATAATATTCGTTGTGATGACCTATCTAGTGGAGTTTTAATGGTAGTTTATGGATAATATTGATATCATAGGTAGTATATTTTGGGGAGTTGTAGGGGATTATTTTGGTTGAAGAAAAAATCCATAAAACCCAACCATGGATAGTGAATATCCTTATGAAAACCATACGGATTTGATACAATAAAATTTTACATGACTAGAAGTGCACTTCATAGACATAAACTATAATGTGATCCTCCTTATGGTGGGAATAACCAATAATATTGAGATTTTTATAGAATATGGAGGTTCTAACATAAAGATCAAATTGGAGGGGAAATCCAGGGATCATGAAGAACCAAAGAAAAATTCAAAGAAACCTAGAAAGGAACAACCTAGTTTTAGTGCCATGAACCATTCATAATCCATATTTTAGATGGAAGATAAGGTATACATCAATCCATATGAAGTTTATATTAATGATTTGAAATTAAGTCACTTGTTGGCATAATTATAGGTTTATTTTAGTGTTCACCAAATACAAGAGAAATAGAAAATTTCATTCTCATAGTTCAAAATAAAGGGTCGTGCCCTAACCTGGTGGGAATGCCACACAAAAAAAATTAAAATGGAGGGGATCCCCCAGTCACTAACAGGAAATATTTTTAAAATATCACAAGTTCATAATTATTCTTTATTGATAATGTAAATGGGTAGTGGATCTGGTGGCATTAATTTAGGAAGAGATAGGGGAAGAGTGTATAGGAATACACCACAACACTCAAGAAGGGAATATTGTTCGTTATCTTTCCCAAGAAAATAGAAATTCTCCCCAAATATCTAGGGAGTTTACACATCCATCTACAAATTCAAGTGATGGTATTCAAACATACAATGGTGGATGAGGCTGGTATCTAGGCATATTACCTAGAAAACATAGGCTAGAAGAAAGGGGAGTTGAGTGGTTCAAAGAAAAAGAAATACAAGGAAGATTCCAAAGAAGGAGATAAGTAATGGAAATGGGGGAAGGATAAGAAGACAACATTCACAGTTAACCAATGCGGATATCTGATAACCCATTACAACCATTCTAACATTGGTGGTCACACATAGGAGAATTGCTAGAAATTGCATCTAGAGCTCAACCTAAAGAACTAAAAGGAAGAAAATAATAAGAAAAAAATCATGGCAAGAGATTCAAGCAATCACATGGAAATTAGCTCATATGTAGATGACAATATTTTCTGCACATAAGTGTAGAAGGAGGGGATCCTTAGTATCCTTCACCTATAGGAAGATAAGAATATGACCAAACTCTTTCATATTAAGATACAAGTCAAGGAGAAAAATATTGATTCTCTATTTAAATTAAGATCATAGGTGAATATAATCATACTATATCTAGTCAATGAACTAGTGTTGGAAGTTCATGATCATACAAGACCATATCCTTTGAGATGGGTAAATAAGGATGTAAAAATCAAAGCAAAAAAATAGAGTAAAATGAAATTTTCTATCATTGTCGATTTTTTTGATGAACTAGAATTTGATGTAGTTCCATATGATGTATGTGGAGTGGTGTCTGGGAGTCCCTATATGTTACATTAGGGATTCAATCTTCATATAGATACCCAACAAGAATTTCCTCATCAAGGAAAAAGAAATCCTTTACCATCAATCTGCATAGGGGAAGGTCTAAAATTTCATTTGTAATTGCCAACAAAGCCAAGAAGCCAAGAAACAATAGAAAGAAACATGTTCTACTATTTTTAAGAGAAATAAATTTGTATGAGTCAATTGGAGAAAATGTATCCTTGGAGGGGTGCACTAAGGAACATTTGATGCATGTGCTAGAGACATTGAGGAAGCGCCTAATGTTGGAAAATCTCAAGAAGTGTGAGTTTTCACAATATTATTTACTTTACTTAGGATATGTAATTGGTGTGGGAGAGATAAAGATAAATCCTGCCAAGATGGAAGTCATCATGAAGTGGTCAATTGCTAACAATGTTTCTAAGGTCAAGAGTTACATTGTAATAGCATAGTACCTACGCAAATTCATAAGCTCACTTTTAGTAGTGGTGAAAACACTCCATTCTATAATAACAAGTGGAAACCATTTCCAATGTAGAAAGGGTCAATCGAATTCCATTGAAGAGTTAAAAAAGAAACTTAGTCAAGCATAGGTTCTTTCTTTACTAGACTTATAACCCTTTGAAGTGGAGATGGATGCCGGTGAGTATGCTATGGGAGCAATCTTGATGTAGTGAGGAAGGACTGTATGATATGTTATAAAGTATTTGATGGTGTAGTTCTCAACTACCATGCCTACAATATGGATCTTTATATCTTGGTACAAGCTATGAATAAGTGAAAATGTTGCCTAATGGGAAATGAGATAGTCATCCAAATATATCGCCAACCACTAGAGTATTCGTAGGGCTAGAGTAAGTTATAGTGTACTAGGAGTTACAAGTGGATGGGCCTTTTATAGTAGTTTCATTTATTTATCAAGCATAAAAAGGGTAGCACAAACTAGTTGGCCAACATGCTTTCAAGGCCACCCATGTCAATAATCATAGCCCTGGGAACTTTGATGCACATGGAGCCTTTCACCAATGATCTATATAAAGAGGCATATATATAGGATTATAAATTCAAGGAAGTGTTGTGTAGTTGCAAAGCTAGAGGCATGTGCAAGATGGTGACAATTCAATTTAATATCATTTCTACAATGGGTTCGTTAGGGAAATTTGGAGGTAAAAAAGTGGGCCTCAAATTGAAAAGTGTACTAACAAAATCAACTTTAGAAGAACCAATAGAATTCAAGATGATGATGAGCGAAATATATTTTTAAAGAGAAAGAAGAAACTAATTTTTTTATTTAATTTTTCATTTATATTTTTACAAACTCACTCAAATTTCAAATGTAAAAACTTATTAGACGTGGAAATAGATTTTGTATTTAAAAAAAAAATTAATCCCAAAGTGCATTATTAATATTTTTTTTACATTTTTAAAAATCACATTGCAACATATTTAATTGGTTTTCTTACAAATGTAATAACAAAGGGTTTCTAAATTTTATAGAACCAAAACAAATATAGTTGTTACCATTTACGAATTGAAACATGTAACGTGTGTGTATATATGTATGGGTTTTCTTAAAATATATTATAATTTAAAAATTAAGAACATATAAAAATAATTCTATCGAACAATATCTGCAGCTAACCAAAAAACAAAGAAGGAACAAATATGAGAATGTCATGTTCTCTCTTGAAATATAAAATATGTTTTTTTTAATGAAATAAGTTTACAATGACAACTCTTTATAGGTAATAAAAAGATAATATGTGCTAGATAATCTCTATAGTTATTTTGTATTTAACACTCTAGTGATTTAGGTGATATTATGAATAGATCTTCGCAGTGATATCTATGAAGCAGAGATATAATCCCCCGTAGTCGCATTTTAAGGTTTTGATTCTCTATGGTGATATCTTCCAATGATTTTCTGTTTGATACTATAAGTTAATATGATGGAGTGCAAGCAAACCTATAATAATATATAGGTGATATTATCATATAGGTGATATTATCATCAATAGATCTGTGTCATCAATAGATCTGTGTCATTAGTATGGAAGAGATATTATAATGTTGTTTTATTATAATATTTTATCTAAATATTTTGATTCGATTAAATTATATAAATATTGAAAAAAAAATAAAATAAAATAAAACAAAATTGAATTAAAATAATTACGTAAAAAAAATAAAACAAAGTAAAAAGAATTAAAATTAATAAATAAAATAAAATTTAGATAAAATGTTATAAAATAATCATTTTATCATTTTCATATATTTTACTAATAATATTTTTTTCTAATATAGTCTATTTAAATATAAAAAATTTCAATTAAAATTAAAATTATCTTCAAAAATGTCCAATTCCAGTTATCTAAAAATTGTGGTAAACTATTAAGCTATTAATCTTCTAGCGCTACTTTAAACATACATTACGTCAATACTCTTCTTTTCTAAGATATGTTGCTATTTCAATTCGTCTATAAATATGTTCTATTATGTTATGCCTTGCATTTTTTTTTTCTTCAGAATATTACACTAAAAATAGGAAAACCACAACCACTTTTCAATGTTTATATTTTTTTAATGTTAGAATATGGTTAATAGCATAAAACAATTGAATATAACTTTAGCTTGGAAACAAATTTGGCCTTTACAACCTTATAAATGGGAAAAGGTCCAATAATATCTTTATGTATCTATAATAGCCAAAACATTTTAAATTATAAAATATATTTATAGTTATTAAAATGATAAATTATATTATAAAATTACGAGAAAATGTTTTATTTAAAATATTTGAATATATATACATATTATTATCTCCAAATTCTTATAGCATACAAAGTTTTGCATCTCGGAAACCTATCACTTAATAAAATTAACACGGAGGAGAAGAGATAATTCATTTGTTGCGTTAAATATTACTATATCAAACATGTGTTTTTTGGTTGAAAGCAACGAGGGGAATGCTTTCTTAGATCTTTGATTTTCTAATTGATCTAGACTCGTTTTCCGATAATACGGTGGTTTAAAGAAAAAATGATTTCACAATTTGTAAATGTTTTGAGAAGAAATTGATTCTATAATTTATGGAATTTTATTATAAATTTATATTTTAAAAACTATAAAATATATTTATAATTATTTAAATGATAAATAAGATTATTGTATTTTATTTTAAATATTGGTTAAAAAAATTTAGTGTAGATAAATATTTTTTTTGATTAATCTAAAAGATATTTATTTACAATATAGATCACAAAAGTCTTAGATCTAAGAGGATATATAATGTGTCTAAATTCTTATAAGTTGAAAATGTTTGTATATGAGAAACCTATCACTTAATAAAATCCACCATAGATCCATCTTAACTTTGGATCTACCAAGCTTAAAAAGATCAAACCTCTTTTCACCCTAAAAGAGATTTGCGTCTCAAGATATTTGATCCCTCTTAGAATTTGGTAAATCCAGAGTTAAAATAGATTTAAGCTAATTTTTAATATTATATTATATATCACTTTTTTATAACATTTAAAAAAATTATTAATTGTAATAATATAATTTTAGTTTCAAAATAATTCTATTTAAATTAATTTAAAACAAACTACTTACAATAATCTTATAATGTAAAAATATATTTATGGGAAAGGAATTAAATTTAAATAAAATAAAATACTGGAGAAGAAATTTTTTGTATGAAAGAGAATTATCAAACTTCCCCTTAAGAGATAGCTTATCCATTCTCTTTTAATAAGTTATATTTCATTTTAATAAAACCGCATATATATATATATATATATATATATATATATATATATATATATATATAATTTTATTAAAATATGAAAAATTTATATTTCCCATTCTCCTTTTACAAGATTAGTTTAAAAATTTGGGCTTTTTACATAAAATAAGTGTCCAGTATATGAAGTGTTGGAGTATTAATACATATTGGAAACATACATATAAATATATATTTGTTTCTATAAAAAAGAAATGGAAACAATAGTATGTAATTAGAAAATATTATAGTAAATAAACATGATAATGGTAATTGTGTTTTTATACATCTAGTCATCTTTTTGTGGAAGGATGATGAAAATATTCCTATGCCTTTTTACCTAGTTGTTTTGTGATCTTCCAAATGTCCATAGCCTACCAACTCAGAGCTTGCTTTCGGAATTGTGTTCTTCTGTCTGTAGATATGGCGACATGAGATGTAGTCAAAAGATAGCTTTAGGTGAAGAATCTTCCCCATAATAAGTAGCCATGTGTGGCTGCAACATCTTCGTGTTTCATTGAACCAATTTATAACATTCATAGAATCACAAAAAATATGTAGTGTGTGACATTCTTTGTCAATGAAAAAACAAATAAGATGTTTTAAGGAGAGAATCTCTACATTTTTATTTGTGCCCCTTGGATCAGGAACTCAAAATTTGCCAAAAAATCAAAGTGTTAGAATATTGATAAGCTTACCTCCAGATCAAAGAGCTTGTCATTCTGAATCCAACTGTGTGAATGAGACTCAAATCTGAGCTCGAATGCAGAAGTTAGAGTCAATCAAAGTTCAAGTTTGACTTGCTCAAATGGCAGGATTGGATAACATGGCAAAGGTCCCAGCGAATGGGGAAGCGTCAAGTGGTAGGTTGCCATTGGCCCCCGCAAATCGCATACCAAAGGAGTTAAGAATCGATTCCGGTTCAAGCACAGTTGTGATGGGATTTATTGCATATTACAATTACAGAAAGTCCCGCATTACATTAGTGTCGGTTCTTCGTCGATGCAAAATACGATAGGATATCCCGGATGTAATGCGACTTCAGTTTCAAGTTTATAACCTCAATGGGTCCGCTGCTATCACAATGTATGTACTTTGATATCCACTGAGGGAATGTTCTAATTGCGATATGACTCCTCGATGTGATATGTTATATGTTTTGTTTCATAATCCCAACAGATCTCTGTATCGTACAGTGCATATTGTTTAGGCTTGGGGTTATCTGCCAATCTCAATAAGTGATAAGTCCCGGATGTGATATATTTTCAAAGTTGTAATTTATAACTCGTTGAGTTTATTAGATTGGCGAACATAGTTTCTGAAGGAGTGATGACGTTTGTCTCTCCACCGATAGCTGATTGTGATTGCGATATCCAACAAGGTTGCGAAACTGTAGCCTTAACCATCGGACCACCACTCCGCATGTGACCACTCAACTCCTTAACTGCAAGATAGGTGGGAATGATAGCAGAACCTCCGATTTTGGTGGAACTGTCAGTTTTAGTGGATATCAAATTTAACTGGAAGTAAACCAGATTTGGAGGAGAAAATTGTGGAAAGACTGGTATAAGTCATAACTAAGGAAATTTTTCGACCAAATGAGTTGCAAAAAGAGGCTAGATGACCACTTTTGGGCATTCTGAACTTATTAGAACAACTTTGAGGAGGAAAGGAGAATTTTTGGATAGGATTTTTGTAAAGTGAAGCCTATGGGTGCCCTGGTCAACCAGAATGTTGATTCAATTTATGGAGGAGTTCCAAGATGGAGATGACCTTGCAGGGGTCTTCCAGCCTCCATATGTTTTCTACAGTAGCCATTACAACAGTGTTGTAGCTTTATTTCTTCTTTTCTCTATATGTGGATGGAGAAAGAGACTTGTTTAAGTACTTCAAGTGGATTTTTGTACTTGTTTATGATCATGGTAGTTGGAGTATGGGATCTTATTTTGAGAGCCCTTATCTTGCTAATTGTTTCATGACTAAATGTAGTTTGACATATGTTTAAAGTTAGATTTCTTTGCAAAAAAATGTTTCCTTGAAGGGGAAACTAGCCTCTCTTTTTGTTAGCACAGTTATGTACTCTTTACCATTGAAGAATTTTGAGCATAATGAGAAGGGATCATGCCTTTAGAGTTGATCTGAGGAGATGTAGCCCAAGAGGGTTGAACTCCTTTATCAATGGCTAGTGTATTATTCTTTGCTACATGATTCCATTCAGTGTTTTAGTTTCATGTTTTAAATTTTCTTCATGAAACTAACTTAAGTAAAAACACATAAAATTCATGTTTTTACTTGCTATTTTGGAGTCAAACCTCAAGCACATTTTTATATTCTGATGAGGGGAATTAGCAAAGCATTACTAATTTTCCCCAATTCAGATCAGGTTGGTATTAGATCTTTGGTTTTCTTTGTGCAAGGAGGAATTAATTGTTGTTTGCAAGTAATTGTGTTTTGAAACTCATTGAGGAGAATGCTTTGGAAAGGAGAGCAGGATTGTTACAATATCTACCTCCAAGTTCTACCTCAAATTGCAGTAGAAACTTCAAGGAAAGCATGTCCCAAGGAGGAGAGATTGCAAGAATGTCAAAGGATGTGAAGGCATTTAGAAAGGCTTTCTTAGACATGGAGGAAATGGTGAAAGTCCTCTATGAAGAGAGGAATATCAAATTGCAAGATGAAAGCTCTAGACCTTCAAGAGGAGAATGCTCTCCAAGGGAAGAAGGTAAAAATAATGGTGAAAAACCACCATCTTCTCCATAATATTCAGGTTTTTCTACAACTATTATGCAAGATGATAGTATAGAAAGCCCTCTGAGAAGGTAGATGGAAAAATTTGTAACTTTTGTCCACATGATGTGGAAGATGAGGTTTTATCAGCACCCAAATCTGAGGAGCTGAAAGAAGAGAGCTGAAGAGTCCAAGAGGGCACATCTCGAATCAAAAGGGAATCTGAAAACATCTTCATGTGTCAATCGAAAGATGAAACAAATGGTAATAATTTACATGCTTCTTCCTTATGTGAAAGTATTGATGTAAATTCATTTGTAGCCTTTGAAAAACATAATAAAGGCATTGGATCCAAGCTCTTGACCACGATGGGTTACAAGGGAGGAGGGCTTGGCATAAACCAGTAACGAATTAAAAATCCAATTGTGGCTAAGGAGAGGCCTAAATATGAAGGCTTAGGCTATGTTGCAAAAGAAGAGTAGTCTTCTAGCAATAGTTCATGGATATCGTGTTTCTTTTACTGTAAGAAAGGACACAAGGAGGCAAGATGTTGGAAGTTGCATCCAGAAATGGTTTCCTCTTGGTTCGTCAAGTGTAAGGAGGAATTATAGTTAAGAACATCTCCAAAGAGAGATGTAAAATCTGAAGAAGAAGGAAAGTTGAGTTCTTCTTTCCATGCAAGTTCCTCACACGGGAAGCATAAGCCAAAGGACAAAAAACATAGGTATAATCATTTTGTTAATTGAATGTTGTTCATGAAAGAAAACAATGCAGATTTGAAAACATGTTGAGGAAAATTTTTCCATGCACCTTTTTCCTTTCATCTAACCATTGTGTAGATAAGTGCGATAAAAGGAAATCAAACATCAAGAAGATGTTTATGTCTACTGGAATTGAGATTGAAAGGATAAAATCTCATTCAAGGATAAAGCCAAGTGAGCCTAGAGGAGCTCAAAAGAACTTTTGTACTCACTTTAATATCAGTGGACATTGGGTCAAGAATTGTTGGAAATTGTTTCCACAACTTCATCTTTGTAAGGGAAAGCAAATCATGAAAGCACTAGAAGAGGAAGCGACAAAATAAAAAGTGGCGCATCATGCAACCATCCCTAAAGAAACTTCACAAGAAGAGAAAGTTCAAATAGAGGGTTTATTTACCTAGTTGGGTAAGAAATGGGCAGACTATTTATCCAACTAAAGTTTGTAAATTTCTATTTTGCACTAGTTGCATATCCTCATAATTGGGTAATTTGTAAAAGTGATGTTCATAAATAAATCACTTATATGCAAAAATGTTTTATTTAAGCAATTACAATGCTAGTTTAGCTTGTTGATATTCAATTTGAATGTAAAATTTAGGAGTCAAGTTTATTCCATTTTGTAAAAAAAAAAATAAGGCATTTTAAAACTATTGTATGAGTACTCGCAACACATTTAGTATGTTCCAAATGCGTGTAGTACTCAAGTTATACAAGTATTCACTATGTGCAACTTGTTTGGGTTCATTTGGCGAAGTATTTTAGGATCTTATCCTTGATAAGGATTTTGTAGATAAGCAATTCCAAGGTGCTCCTCTTCTTGGAATTCTTCTTCAGAAGGATGTTTCTGTGGATGGCCATAATGACATGGACAGGTGTCAGATCATCGCTTATGGCTCTGAAGAACAAAGGTGAAGGAGAAGGAAGGATGACATGTAGGAAACTTCTGGTGTAGAAAAAGTATAGGGAAGTTGCAGATTATTTAAAATTTTGGAGACCAAAAGTTTTTCAGTGGGGAAGAGTGATCTGGAGCTCAAAATTTGTCAAAAAAGAAAAGTGTCATAATGTTGGTAATATTATATTCATATTGAATAGCTCGTCATTCTGAATCCAACAATGTGAACGAGACTCAAATCCGAGCTCGTATGCAGAAGTTAGAGCCCGAGTTCAGGTTTGACCTGCTCACATGGCAAGATTGAATGACATCGCATACTTTCCCTGAGAGACAAACAATTCCCCATCTCCTTTCCATACTTCCATACCAAGGAAATAATGCATGAGCCTCAGGTCCTTCATCTCGAATTCTCTCACAAGATTCTCTTTGCAATATTTTATTAGCTTCTCATCACTTGTTAGAATGAAATCATCAACATATAATACTATAATCAACAATTTACCTTCAAGCACAATATGGTAAAGGTTCGCATCTACTTCACTTTTGGTGAAACCGAACCTGGTGAAATAGTTGTCAATCTTGGTGTAACAACCATGGGGTGATTGTTTTAGTCCATATAATACTTGCTTGAGTCTTCACACATGCGATTCTCTGTTGAAGGTCTCAAATCCTTTCGGCTTCTCAATATAAACCTCCTCCTCAATCACCCAGTTAAGGATGCTGTCTTCACGTCCATCTGATGTATCTTCCATCACATATATGCTGAAAGTGTTAGAATAGATTTTATTATAGAGTACCTTGCTACAGGAGAAAAGGTATCCTCATAATCAATTCCCTCCACCTGAGATAACCCTCTGGCCACAAATTTGGCCTTCTATTTCTCCACACTCCCATATTCTACTTGCTTTACCCTGTAAATCCATCTAGAACTCACCACTAATTTTTCTACTAGTCTTGGGATCACTTACTAAACACTATTTCTGATAATGGAGTCATACTCCTCAACCATGGCACTAAGCCATAGTGGTTTTTGCACTAATTCCTTGAATGAATATGGCTAAACCTCTACACTCTTGCTCATCAGAGCCATGTAGCCAGTATACTGATTTGGTGACCTCCTATGCCTGCACTATGATGTCGATGCTCCAACATTCTCTCTAGGAGCATGCATCAATATCTTAGCCTCTCTGGTGTGCTTCCTTCCATCTCTGGAAGGCTCTTCATTAGTGGGTGCTTCCACTCTCTGCTCCTCTACATGTGGTTGCTCCACACCATCCTGAAGTTCTTCTTTAGGAGCCAAAAGATCCTCTTCTCCATGAAACTAAAGCTCCCTCTCAAGGGAACATCTCATGGCCTTCTCTTCATCGAAATTCACATCTCTATGAACAATTATCATCCTCCGAATGGCAGGTACACCCAATAGTTGCGAGGTCTACCAGTGCACCCCAAAAATATCCTGCACTCAATTGTTGGCTCTAGATTTTTCTGTGCATCCGTGGTAACATGACAGTAGACTGATGAACCAAAGATCCTGAAGTGTGCCACATTTGGTTTATTACCTGAAAAAACTTCTTTGGTGTACTCATCTCAATAAATTCGATGAGGACTCTTGTTTTGCACATAAAGAATTGTGTTGCATGCTTCAACCCACAAGTGCAATGGTAGGCCCTGATCATGTAAAATTGTCTGTGCAGCTCCCATGACACTTTTTTTCTTCCTTTCAGTGACCCCATGCTTCTGTGAGTTATGGGGCGATATTAACTCTCGTCGAATTCCTTTTGATGCACATAAGTTCTTGAATTCATTCAACACATATTCTCCATCGTTATAGCTCTTGAGGGATTTAACTTTCCTCCTAGTATCTTTCTCCAAAAGTGCTTTAAATTCACAAAATTTAGCGAATGCATGATCTTTCTTCTACATGAAGAAAATATAGAACTTACAAAAAAATTCATCTACAACTATTACATAATACCTGTGCTTGGCCTTGGAGGCTGTCGAGAATGGTCCACACACATCTGAGTGAACTCTTTCAATGATCGCTTGCGCTTGAATATCTTTATCATGAAAGCTAGATTTGGTGTACTTCCCCAGTGTGCATCATTTGCATGTGTCTCACTACTCTAGTGTACCCTTGGGAAGTGTTACAGAAATTTGTTTCATGATCTTCAAAGATCTGTGGTAAAAGTGACCCAATATTCTATTGCACAACTCACTGATGTCTCAGCTCTGCACCTTCTCTGACTTTGTGCTCAAAGAAGCAAAATCTTCTACATCAAATTTCTAGAGGTTCTTCACTGAACCCCGATCTGTTTCACTTGTCCTAAGGCTATTTGACGAAGGAAAGCCTTTCCCTTACTAAATATCACATCGTAGCCATGGTCCTCCTACATGCCAACTGAAACCAAATTCTTCTTCAAACATGGAACATACATGACATATTTTAATGTTAGAGGAGAACTAGAATCCCTCTAAAAGGTCACAATATCGATGCCAGTTATGCTATACCTCCCATCATCTCGCATTTCGATGTGCATCTGGAGGTCCATATCCTCCAAGTCACTGAACAACTCTCTATTTCCATTCATATGGAATGAGGCTCCACTATCAAGATACCATAGACTACCAATCACTGATGTCACCATCCAAGTGATGAGGGTGAAATCCAGCTCAAATTGTGAAGCAAGAGCTTCTTCTACTACTCTTCTTGAGGGTTTCTTGTTAGCCTTCGTGTGCGAACACTTTGTGGCATAGCGTCCTAGCTCGTGACAGTGAAAACATTTAATCCTCGACATGTCGGTCTTCTTGTCACCCACGATGGAATCTAATTTGGAATGGGATGGCTTTGCCTTCCCTTTCTTCGCCTTTCCAGCTAAGGCACAATTCTCTTAATCATCATGCTTGGATGAGGATCCAACTCTAGTGTTTCGACGAATCTCTTCTTGTACCAAGCTAGATCACAAACACTCCCACTATGGTAGCTTCTCCCTCCCATTTACTAAGCCCTAGTAGATGTACCAACTCTTGGAAAGGACTAGAAGTGCTAGGCTTACCAGATCGTCTTCAACAACTATAATATTGACACTTCCAAGCTCATCCCGACATTGGGTTAACTTGGTCAAGTACTTTGGTCTTTTGTCGCCCTTCTCCATCTTGATTTTTCTGAGCTTGTCCTTCAGTGCCAGCTTCGTACGGTCATTATTTTTTTGAAACAAGTTTGTTAAAGCCTTGCACATCACATATGGATTCCCCTTATCGTGGACGTTCGAGACAATATGATCTTGAACTCCTTCTAGGATAATCCTTCTCGCATTTTCCATACATTTTCTCCACTCTGCTAGATCTTGAGCATCAATTGCTGGAAGCTTAAGAATATCTTTGTTTATGAATTCGTTAAGCCCATTGTCTTCCAACACTACCTCCATCCTGTCATTCCAAGCAATATAGTATGAACTACCCTCAAGGGCATATTCGAGTCTCAATCCATAAAACAACATCCTACTGACTCTAAAGTATGACACTGCAAATTCAATTTAACCTACAAAAGACAAACTCGTATGCTTGCCTTCTATATTGATTTCATCTCTGATACCATGTAGAAATTCCTTGTAGATTCAAAATGCTAACTGTACTATGCTAAAATAATAGACTTGAATCTACACTACTGATCAGTGGAAATAATTAAACGATCACGAAATCATGAAGAGTATAAGAGAAAGAATTGAATCAATGCATAACACAATGATTTCCTGGGGAAAGCCATAGCTAAAAGCCTTTGCTATTTGTATATTGCATTAGTCAGAAAATATAAGAAGATTACAATGCTTTTCACAAGCCCAAGCAACCTCTGCACTATCTCTATATGTCTCACTGCTTCCTAGACAAGCCTTGGCCAATACTTAACCAATTTTTTGCTTTCCCAAGTCCCTATTTCCTTGCATTGTTCCTCAAGAAATTAGCCCCTATTTAATTGGAAAATTCCTCAATTATGAATCGCGCAATCCTCACAAGCCTTCCTCTGACTGCATGCACCACCCGTATAATTCAGATGATTATACAATTGATAGTACATTGTTCCTCAACTCAAATATCAACCAGGTGTTTCTCTAATCTCACATGCATGAGTTAATTATGAGTGAATCTTTAGTTTATTGCTTGATCACTACAGACAACACCACACTACACTCAAGGTAGCACCAAACTACACTTAAGGAAACACCAAACTGTACTTTAGGCAACACTACATTTCACTTCAAACAACGCCACACTGTACTTCAGGAAACACCACACTCGAATGCAGGCAGCGTCCCACTCAACTATAGGAAACACCACACTACTAAACCTCCCACTAGTTCCTCGATCAGTTGGAACTAGTTTAGCTGACTTTTACCCAGTTAGACTAAATTAGTAAATTACAACTCAAAATAAATTCAACGAGAGCTACTAACTGTATGAGACACTCTACATGACTCTAGTTAGATCCTCAACTCGAATTAACTAAGCCAACTAAGTCAAATTAACCTAGTTAACTAATACAAGTTGTCATGAGATGTGGAATTACAATTTTATTCCCAATTTAATTGAAGGAAAAACTTAAGTTAGAATTTTCTTGTTTCATTTTCAACATTTCCACCACAAAAAAGGATGTTATAACCGCCTTCCATATAACTGATACATTAGCTTTCCTTTTCTAGGTAATCTGATCCAATAATCAATAGAAGATGGGGAAATGTATTTTGTGTAGACAACTAAATTGCAAAGGATGTTGGTAGTCAATAACCTCCAACCGACCTTAGTTCCCAAGGCTTTTGCTAATAAAGGTTGATGTGCCAAATTCCCCACACTTTAGGCATAAATATTGAGTCCCATCTCACCCATAGGAGCTCACCCATAGAAACGCCTTTGAGAATCCATGATAGAGAAATCCAGTAGACTAAAATGACCTCCAAAACAGATTTTATAAGAATCAATATGCCAACTTTGGAGAACTAATCAAATCTCCATTGTTTTGATCTCTTTCCAATGCATGCATTTGGTTTGAGATGGAAACCAAAGTACTTCAAACCTTCCTCAAAGGTTTTCACATGAAAAGAAAATTGACCCTACACCCTAAGAACTTCTCCACTAATATATATATATATATATATATATAATGAAGATCCTTCCAAATTTATGAAATAAAAAATTATTTTTATGTTTTGATTTTTTTAATAATAAAAAGAAATTAAAATTATCAAAATAAGTATCTTATAATATATTTTTTCCAGTTAATAAATTCAACTGATTCCAATTTTATATAATTCAAATTTTCATACGTGTTTATGTTATTTATTTTAATATTTAAATATGTATGATCATATACATGTATTCTTAATTTCTCCTTAATAAAATGTTAGACAATTTCTCTCTCACCTTCTTATTGCTAAATCTTGAATGATCAATAATTCACGAGTAAATAACCATCGATAAAAGCACTACCCATTCTTGAACCATCAGTAATCCACCTTGAAATAACTATCGATAAACATAATTTCTTGGCATCTCACATGTTTTGTAAAAAGAAACAACAAATATGCTCCGCTATCTGCGTTAATTCAGATGAGCCATGAATCATGAGGCTCCTTTTCAGAGGATGTTGCTGTCGTCTGATATAAAATTTAGGTACCAGAAAGCATATAATCCATTTCAGCAACTCTTCATAGCCACAAAATACATCTATATCCATAGAAACAAAATTGCATTTTCCCATTTTTCTCAGTTGTCTCCAATATGTTGGTCTGTAAATGTTAGTTTTGGGCTGCCGGGAGGTAAGGACTCTTTCCGTGGATTCTTTCATTCCGTTTCTCTAAAAACCTCTGTATACAACTTTTCTTAGTGACTTGAAGAGCCGCTGCAACACACATTGCAATTGGATGTCAATTATATACCCTCCATTCACTTTTCTGCATTCAAAGTTCCTAACCGAATTAAACTATCTTTTGCTATAAGTTATTCTTACCGGATTTTATCGTCTCGGGAGATTGGGGTTGGCTAATGGCCAGAGGCCTCGGGGATGAAGTAATCAGATCCATATCCATGCCACCAGGCGTGGAATTGTGCTGAGATGAAGGTGTAGACGCAGACGATGAAGGAGTCCCACTGCGCTGGAAGTCACTGATTCTGCTGGCCGCCATGATTATGGCCTTTGCCTGCACCATCCCATTGCACAAAATATTTCAGTTACGTAAAATTTCTCTAAACTTTTATGTTTACAACATTTGAGATTTAACAAGGGAACAGAGATTTAGCACAGTCGGATCCACTTTACCGAAATCATTGAGAAAAAATAAGGGGATTTATGGCGTATCTAATCCCATATATATATATGACCTATCATTTTGATAACCATTCCTAAAAAAATATTTACGAGTTATTCTTATAGCTGAAAATTTGTACCAAGATAGGATTATTTATGAGTTATTCTTATAACTGAAAATTTGTACCAAGATAGGATTGAAAATCAGAAATGGAAAAACTGAATTTGTAACATTGATAATTATAGTTTATTTAAAAATAGAGTTTCAAGAATTTCTGTATTTATGAGTTATTCTTAAAGCTGAAAATCTGTACCAAGATAGGAATGAAAATCAGAAATGGAAAACTGAATTTGTAACTTTGATAATTATACTTTATTTAAAAATAAAGTTTCCAGAATTTCTATTTAAAAAAAAATATTTGGATGGTCTAGATTTCATGATCAGTGAATATTCATGATGTTGCATACACAATTTTAAGAATGAAATCAAAAGTTTCTACATCATTTTTCTTTCCAAAAGGTTTTTTTATTTCAAAACTTATGAGGTTTGGATTTATGACATATCTAGTTGGTTATATATATATATATGATAGTAAAATATAACCATATAAAGTAAATGACTATATTATCAAAATATTTATAAGTCATTTGTCATAATAAGAATTTATTTAAAAAACATAATTTATAAAATATATAATTATAATCTTTTTTACAATAAAGTTTTTCAGAATTTTCATTTTAAAAAAAATAAAATAATATAGATACTTAAATTTAATAATCTAAAAATAATGTTGGTAGCATACACAATTTATGGATGATATCAAAAATTTTCAAACTGTTTTCCTGTTTGGGAACTTATGCAGTCCATTTGTGACCTTCATTTTGTTCTTGAGTTACAAATTTTCGACTTTACATAAATGAAATGAAGGATAAATTAAATAAATAATCTTATAAATGTTTATCCATCATTTATTATATATAGCTTTGTTAATAAAAATCCAAACGTAATTAAAATATCACCAAAATTTTACCACAATCTCTAATTGAAACATATTTAAAATTGCACCATAATGTACACCGGGTGAGGATTGTCAGCTAGAGCTAACAAGTGTGCCATAGCGCATTAAATGCCCGGCTATATGCATGTGTTATTGGGCTATCGAAGGAGCATGTAGTCAGGCATTTAATGCCCAATGACAAGCTCGTTAGCTCTTGCCGGATTGTATCCTTTTGTCAGTTTTATTTAAAATTTAGAAAAAATGATTGGAAATATATATTTAAATTATAAAATCTATTTATACAATGCACATTTTAATAAACGATTTGGATAATGCCACTGGTTTACAATGCCGTTCCTTATCTCTTAATTTTGTTAACAGAATAGAAACCATCGAACCCAGCTACAGGAAGCCTGTCGTACCTTATCTGCCGAGACATTGTAAACGTTCACTGTTCCGGCGTAGAAGATTGTGAGCTGGGCACAAAGGGGCTGCTCGGCACCGGCCTTGGGAGAACTGATTGTAATGTAACAGTGCAATTTAGAAAAATCATAGCCAGCAAGGCTTAAAACAAGATAATGAATTAATAGCGCAAGCAACAAATCATATACCTATATATATTGGGATTTGGAGAATATGGAACTGGGCAGAACTGATATCCCGGTGCAGCGAATCGACCTCCGCGCTGATAAGGGGAGGACTCCGTTCCCATCGGCCACCGAGGCGGTAACAGGGAAAGATCTAAATTGGGCAGTTGGCAGATATCAGTTTTATCAGCCGCCATACTCTTTGTCACTGTGCCATTTGAATCTGCACAGGACGGGTTGCACACTTCCTGGAAACATAGTAAACAAAAGAATTAAATACAAACGCAGCATTATCACAGTTCCCCTAGCTGGTTGAATTTATAACAGTTATCTGGGCTTGTTGAACTTAGGTTAAATGGCAGATTAACATAAAAATGTCTATTTTACTCATGGTAAAATGATATTATACACTTCTATCTTGATCATCAAATTTCAGGAATATCCCCGGGATCAACATAAAGATGCCTATTTTACTAAGAGTGAAAATGATATTTTTATAATCTGTTAATATATTTTTATCTAAATGGCAGATTTTGAAGTATTCTAAAAATCTCATATACATACCAACTTTCTGTCCTTTCTCAAATTTGATATTCCTCTTGAGGTGAAAGAAGAATATGCATCGCCCAAATGATCAGGTATGAAATCTGCCATACCTGCAAATATCTAACACAAATTAGCTTCTCGAGTGCCGTGTCCGATCTGAAGAGACAGAGGGTTGATTTAGGGAAATAAAGATTGAGATCGCTGTAATTTGCAAATGCAACAGCGTAGCCGACTTAAAATACAGTGAGTATCATAAATCAAATGTCTGCAAAAGTAGGTGGAAACAATTACAACTAATGGATTTGTTCTTCAATGTGAATCACAAATATGAAATCATTGAAATTTTTCCACAAAATTAAAACTAAAATACCATTCGGTTTTTTAAGCCATATTACAGATTCCGGTAATAATGGATAAGGGTTGCTAATCAATGAGGAAGATTTATGAACTTGAGAGTTTAGTGGAACCACCAGCCATGTCCATCTTGAAGACATGAACATGAATCTGGTTGATTGTTCCCACTGAAATTCCCAAATCTGTGAATCTTCCTCGATTGATCAGCAATCGCAGCCACCCGTTGATTTGCCATCCCAGCCACAGAAACCTAACCTAAGTACTACGGATAAGGGTTGGGAAACCTAAATACTATGGATAAGGGTTTATTAGCAGACATACTTTTCCCTAATTTATTACAGGTTTCTATACTAAGGAAAAGAGTTTATTCCAAGGATTTATTAATGGAATCGGACCGTACCTTTGCTACTAGTATCCTCGGCCCACGGTCTGAAGCTTCTGGCTTTTAATGGTCGCTTTCCTTTATCCTTCTCTTGTAACCGATTCATAGCTGATGGTCTGTGTGCTAGCGGTATCGCTGGGACTGAAGGAGTGACCAGATGGCTTCGAAATAGCAAATGGAAAGTCCAAAATATAATAGTATTCGTGTCAGAAATGGAAAGTCCAGAACTATATTATATTCGACTCACGGGGTCTGTGAAAACAGTGGGTAACTCCGCGCGCGGTGGCTTGCCTTTGTATTAAATCACGTGAAAGTCGATAAATTGATTCGGTCTGTAATAAATCACGTGAAAGCAAATCCGCCATCGAAGCGAGCGCTGGCGAACATGTTGTATTAAAATCCTTAGGGATATAACACGTGTGTAACTCGTCCGTATCCATTGGATATATACAGTGTGTATCCGTTCGGTTTGGCATTGAATCGGCCACATTTCTGACTGTATTTGCGGGTACAGGTGCATTGCAATGCCGCAATGTGACGGGAAATTCCCGGGCACCATCTAGAATGGTTCAGCCATCGACCTATAGAGCAAAAACGTTGAAATTTTCCTCTATTGTGGGTCACATGCCTTTCCACGACATACTAAAAGCGTGCTTGAATATCTGTGCAACTCATGGTTTAATTTTAGAGTTATTTTTCATTTAAAAACTCTTTCAATTTGTCATTGATTAACTGCTTTACTTTTTCATCCATTTGGAAGTTGATGGGCATATTTTGATTTAATAATTATAAATTTTCACACCAAAATAACTTGTATTTTAATTAAACTAGTAAAAATGTACATATTAAAATAAATTCACTGTGAATAAATATTATTTTTTTAATTTTAGGTTAAATAGAAGTACATTGGTAGAAAAAGAGTTTAGAATTATTTATTTTAAAGATAGTTATGTTATTTAAAATTTAATAATGCATAAGAAATTTGGAGTTCAAAAGATTTTATTTTCTCAAAATTTATTAGATGGGTTTCTTTAAAGTACAGGTCTAAGACTTTGAGAAAATGAAGTCTTTATATTCCTCTGCGAACTTATTAGATTTGTGATGTGATTAAGATAGATGTACCTCTTTAAAATGAAGTCTTATTTTTTTCACCCTATAAACTCCCATGGAGTCGGATTTTGATTTAGAGATTTAATCTATATTGAAGAGATCATGTATATTTTCATAATAAAAATATATTTATATATATATATATATATATATATATATAAATTTTGAATGCATATGTACTTGAGATAGTTTGAAATTGTAATTGGAATAAACGTTTGTTGGATTCCAAGTAAAATTATAAAAATATAGAATATTAAACCTATTTGAAATAATTCCTTATCTATAAGAATTTATTTTTTTCAATTCATTAAAATGATATATACATATTTTTTTAAAACCATATATTATTTATATATATATATATATATATATATATATATATATATATATATATATATATATATAGTGACATTGAAACATTTTATTTAATATGGGTATTAGCATATTTTATTTATGTATCAAATTGTCCACATTGAAATATTTTTTTATTCATATATTTTTTAACATATATTAACGTTATTTAACCTTGCATATTGAAATATTGTATATATAATTTATTTAGATTTTTTTATTATCAATGATATTTTTTAAATACGATGTATCAATTTTATATTAAAAACGGAATGAATTACATATTTCTATGTTATTAGAATGTAATTGAATATTTTTACTTTTAAATATTTTATTATTATGATAAAATATGTAATTTTTCTTTTTTTCTATACATGGAATTGATATCAAAATATATATATTTATGGCTCAAGAGTGAAAGTGAATATTTTTACAGCATCTCCTTCATACTAGGTTGTAATATCAACAAGAAACTTGGGAAACATAGTGAGAGTAGAATTATTAATGATCTATAATGCTTTTAATTAAAACTAACCAAATATGTATATTCAATTCTTTTTTTTAATTATAGTACTCAATATTGCTTTTCACTTAGACTATATTTTGTTTTCACTTCAAAAGGGACATGTGTGGACACAAGGATGAGCATAAAAAAAATTACACATGCCTCTCATATTGTGCACATGTAAAATTTAGCAATCATTATGTGTTTACTTATGCCTTATTGTTGTTGTGTTATGTTTCTCTTGTTACATGTTTGATTAAATGTATATATGTTTAATGATATATATTATGAGGTAAGTGTTTTGATGTGTATTTTTTTCGTGTGGAATCGTAATTTTATTCATATGAAAAAATTACATTTTGTAGATGTTTAAAGCATATGGAGATGGCTGTCCCTATAATGACAGGAAACAAAGGTTACAATATAAAAGAAAAAATAAATTCTAGCTGGCGTATACTTTTTTTCCCTTCTTCTTCTCCACCCTTCGCCAACCTTTAGAGTTGGGAGTGTGTGCAATTATAGCTAGCTGGTTTTCCATTGTGTTCATTGGATGTTCTTTGTCAGATTTCGATCCTTTAGATCCTTGAGTTCGTTTGATGCCGCTTACTTCCAGCTGAGGTTCTTGTTGTTGTTTCATATTGTCTGGCCCCAAATGAGTATCTGGGGTATTTTCTTCCTGTGTATATTTCTGTCTCATTTGTATGTCAGGTTCTGATTGGTTCCCTGTAGGTTCTATTTGCATGTCCTTTTCTTCCAGCAGGTCGGTATGCTACCACCCTTTAGGCTTTTTTTGTCGTTTCTTATTCCCTTTGGGGTCCTTCCTGGCCAATGGGCAGGTGTATTGGAGATGCCCTATTTGCATGCAGCTGCGACAGCCGAATAATGTATTCTCATAGTCAAGCGGTTGTGTCCTCAGTGTATTATTGTAGTTCAATGTAATGTGATCAGGTAGCCTCTGACTCGGGTCCACTTCTACACATATTATGGAAAATGTGAAAATTCCCTTGATAACTCTGTCTCAATCTATATTTAGGAATTTCCCCAAGGAATTCCCAATGGCTATTAAAACTTTGTGATGCCAGAAGTGTAGAGGGAGGTTATGTAGCCTCACCTAAACAGGCATTGTTGAGACTTTCATAGTATTTGCATCAAAATCAGAAAACCAGGGGGTGGTGAAGAGGCCAGCATTGCCCCAAAACCAAGGCCCCTGATTGATAATACTGTCTCATTCTTGTTCTGTGTTGAATCTAACTATGAAAAATCTTTTGAGCATAGGTGAATTTCATAGTTAGATGACCATGTGGAGAAGATCCATTGATGCAGAGCATCGGATTTTGGCCAGAACCCATTAAATCTACAGATAACAACATTTTTGGATAGATCAGTGTGTAGATTAGTTACCTCCGACAGAGTTACTTGGAGCATTGGAGATTCCAGTTTTTGTTCCACAATATAGGGACCTGGTAGCTCTGGTGCTGGTGCTGGTTTGTGTTGCATTTTTTCCTTTCCTTTGACTGCGTCACGAAAGGAACCTGTATTTTTAGAACTGGCTCCATTGCATCCGCCACGCAGTCTCAGATTAAGAATGATAGTTGAATCTTTGATGATACCATATTCCTGAAGTGCATGGATATCTTATAGACTGCGTCCTGTATATATCAGATTTTGGTATTTGGTGTGGGTTCCAAGCTGAATCTGGATTTCCTTCTTTAACTCTTGAATATTTAGCCCCTTTCTGAGCCGCATGCAGTGATGTCTTCCCCCTATCAATTTGATGAAGATTTGTATCAGATCTTCGCCCATATAGTTTGAAACAACCTTTTTGGAGCCACGATCTGTTGGATTGGGTGTTTTCTCTGTAAACCCAAATGCAACACTGATTTTTGTATTCTGTCTGCACCATGGTTCCTCCAAATCTGGTTTGTATGGGTTGTTTTTCAAGTACCCAGCCACTGCATCAAGTTTTACTAGGTCCGCTGTAGTCGGCTTCCATACATTTGTGCAGGACCTCCCCTGTCCAATTGAATACCGGGATGCAGCAGGCCCCTCGGCCCCTATCCACTCTCGCACCATCTTGTGGGCGACGGATCTGTTGCCAGGGTATATCTCTGGCTGGTTTGGTTGATGCAGTGCGTCGACAATGTCGCAGGTCATTCCAAGAACCCTAACCATCTCCTCGCTGAAACCCCCCATCTGCGATCTACTCCTCTGATTTGATGTGTATTATAGATTGATGTTTATCTATATCTACCAACCATTTATGTTATGTGACTACATTAGTAAAATATATTTTATAGTTTTAAATATATTATTTGTATAAATTATCTATATGGTAAAGGAAAACACATCATATTGTATTTGGTTTTATTGAAAAATAAAAATATAAAATCTTTTTGCAGATTTTTAAAATTTCAAACTTTCGTGAACACTTTTGAAAGAGAGAAGTTTTCTTTTAAAAGAGAGAAGTTTTTATAAGTAATTCAATATGATAAATGAAAATTGTATTTTGGATTTATAGTATGGTATATTACAATTAGGTTTAGTTAGGAAAATCATATTGGTTATAATATCAACAAATAACAAAATTGGAAAAAAATAAAAACAAAATTGGAACAAAAATTAATGCATACGTTGAAGGATAATAATTTTATAAAAATTTTGTATTGGGCATTATCCTTATAAACATCTAAATTTAATGTGATTGCATAATATTTAACCTGATATATCTATGATATGGGGCTTTTTAAGTTCAATACAAAATAAATATTAAAGAAAATGACTCATCATGACCACTAAGTATGTTATATGATATTTTTCTAAAAATAAATTCAGCGTGATTGCATATTATTTAATCTGATATGTCTATCATAGGGATCAAATTATGTAAAATTAAATCACAAAATAAATGTTAAAGCATAATCCTTAATGTGTAGGTTTGTTGATAGGTTGAATTATGTCACTCTCCATCATTTTCTTACCATTCCACCCATGCATCTGAAATGTTGATTGAAGCATCATGGTTCTAAAAATACAAATCAATGAACTCAGACATTGTATGACATCAAGAGAGAGGAGATTATCATGAATTTTCAAATACTTGAGATTTAAGATATCGTCACAGTAATTTCAACAATGCTATGCCTGGAATCGAGCTCATGACACATTACGTACTATCCGTAGTAATTTCACTGTACTCTTGTAGTAAGCTGAACACCGTATTGAAAATCTTAAACCCGCTTTTGAAAGGGAGCTGCCATGCGCCAGGTTCAGGTAGGGAGCTGCCATCCGCCATGGTTTTGCGCATCACCTGCGCCAATCACTAGCCTGTGGACCAGTAGGCCTCTCCTCTGCCATTTGTTGCTTGCCATGTCCCCTTTTAATTTTATTCCTGCTGTCCACCCCCATTTCTGAACAGCCAGCGGACCGGGTGACACTCATCAGAACTGTATCTTTGCTTTCGCCACCCGCCTACTCACAGCTATGTGGAACTCCGCTGCTCTACGTATCATGCAGGATCCTGAACACCCCCGCCTATTTATCTAGCTCTTCACTGTTCTTACGGGTTTCGCTCCTCCAGTCCTGCGGGCTGGAGGGCCTCTTCCTCCTCCTCGTCTGTTTGGCTCACTCCTTGCTCCTGGCGCTGCGCGGTGAAGGTAACAGGATAAAATCTACATTCCTTTTTTTCCGCCCCTGCCAGGACGTCCGTTTTCGGATTGGTCATTGGTGGTGTATCTTCTATTGTTTCTGTTGCTGTATTGATTGCAGCAATCCGGCTCCTGTGCATCCTTAGTTCTCAGGTGGTATGCTATCGAATCCTACAGAGGTCCTCTGTTTCTTTTTCTGGCAATCGTTGTCCCGGAATGGCATTCAAATTTAGATTTTCCGGCGTCCTCCTCGTCCATTAATGCTCCATCCTTTCGTCTTTATTTCTTATTTCACCTCTACCACCTGCTTACATTTATATCTAGTCCTTTGTCTCGACGGTTCATCTCCTTTGGCGGCAGGCTCCCGTCATTTGCATCCGTTGGAACACACTCTCCTCATCGTTTCTCCCCCTTCTCTCTTCCAGAGAGCGTCCTCTCCTGACGCTATCCTCCGTGAATGATCTTTTTGGTACTTCCTGTGCAGAATCCTTTATTCTCCAGGTGTTTTTCTCCGTCAGGCTTGCCTATTGAGTCCTCCAAGAAGTACCTGCTGCACTTGCTGATCCCTTTCAGGTCTCCCTCCTTCTGTTTAGATGGCTGGTGACAGTGACTCATCTGGCACTAAGGCTTTATTTGCTGCCGCCATCTTGGCCGATTCATCACGTGATCCCGCCTCTCGGATTCCCAGCTGGCACTCCACGGTGTCGGACATGATTCCTTGTCACCTCCGGGCCCCCCCTCTTCATGGTTCTCAGGCCACACACTCAAAAAAAAAGGGCCTCTCGCCCCCTGTGAGGACACGGCAAAGGGTTCCTGTAAAGACGGTCGATCCCCCCAAAGCGGTCTCCGTCTTCGGAACTTCTCTCACGGACCGCCTTCAAAGCCTTCAAAAGTATGCCCTTGTAGGAAAATGGTATTTTCCTGAGCTGAAGGAGGACGACATGCGACGCTGGATCACATCTTCCTGGTCTCCTCTCATCGGATATACGCCGATCATCTCTCGTTTAATGAAGGATTGGCTCTCCTTTCACTTTCAGAAAGAATCAGACCTGGAGTTGATTATTAACAAGCCGTGGGTCTCCGGCCGAAGCTTCCTCTCTTTGACAAGGTGGTATCTGGGTTTTGACCCGCTCAAGAACACTCCCTCACACAGCATGATCTGGGTCAAGCTCCCCAACTTGCCGTTGGAACTATGGACCCCTGAGTCACTGGCCATGATCGGAAATGCCATTGGAAAATTCATTTACGTGGATCCCTGGGTTCGCGGCGAAAGGGATAAAAGAATCGCCTGGATTCTTATCGAAAGAACATACAAGGGCGGGTACCCTGAGCAGCTCCAAATCACTTGGGAGGGGTCTGCTATTTTTCAGCGCCTTGACTATTGGGGCATCCCGTTTCGATGCTCCTCTTGTCATCGAACGGGTCACCTCTTTGAAAGCTGCAGGTTTCGACGGAACAAACCGGTCTTACATCCCCGGAGGGGTCGGCGCACAAGCTCTCAATCCGAAGAAACCAGCTCAGATGGGAATCATGGCTCTGATTCCCCACACGTAGCCAGGAACTCTCAGGTTTATTCTCAAAACAGGCAGGGGTCTCCTCCCCCGTCGGATTTCAAGAGCCCGTGCTCTCCAAAGAAGCTCAGCGGAACAGCCGCCCTTTCTCCTCCTCTCATGAACACATCGGAATTTTACTGCCCCCCCATCCCCGAACAGCTCGAGGATGTTTCTGTGCCATCTCCTCCTCCCTTAAACAAGTCTGACTTTGTTGTGGGATCTCTCCCCATACAGATCTCTTCATCATCTCCCTCCCCTGCAAATACAAAAGGCAAAGGGATCCTCTCTACCCCGACCCCCTGCAATTCTCCCTCTGTCTCACCAGTCAATAGGCTGGACAGTGATATCGAGCATCTTCTCTTGCGTCATCCTCCCATTCTTGAACCCCTGACCATCCACAAGCCTTCTTTCCCCTCCATCAGCCCTAACTCAGCCAAGAATATAACTGTCAGAAAGAAGCAAAAGGGAGGCAGTCGACATTTCAGAGGCCGGACTCTTGTATCTGATCTGGAGATCACCAATTTGCCTCTGATTGACATTCCCATCCAGGAGCTTCCCTCCCCTCAGCCTCTTAGAGCATGCAAGGCTGGTCGACCCTCCAAATGACTTTTCTGATCTCTTTCAACATCAGGGGGATTGGTGCCACTCCCAAATTTCTGGCACTAAAGGAGATTCTAGTTCCTGCTAATTCTCACATCATTTTTATTCAAGAAACCATGCATACAGCTTCAGCCTCCCTGGCTTTCTTCAGGAAAATGTTCCCATCCTGGCACATGGTGGCCACAGATGCTGAGGGCTTATCAGGTGGTTTGGTGTCTCTATGGGATCCGATAAGGGTCAAGGCAAAAGCCTACAGATGTTGTGCTGGTATCCTCATCTCGGCCTCCATCAGAGGGCGGCCTCAAATCCTTAACTTGCTTAATATATATGCGCCATACAGGCATAAAGCCCCTTTCTGGGACTCTTTGTTTGCTTCTGGTATTCTTGTTATCCAACCTCTTTTAATTGCTGGTGACCTCAATATCACTCTCTCCTCAAAGGAATGCTGGGGTCTGTGTAGAAGGAGGGACAGTATGGCAGATAAAATGAGACAGGAGCTCCTAAACAGAGATTTGGTCGACATCACTCCTGGAAATCTATCCCCTACCTGGGATAATGGCAGGCTCGGCACAGCATATATCGCCAAAAGAATTGACAGATTCATTCTCAGTGCTTGCATCATTGAACTGTGGGGGTTACCATCGGTGTCGACGGGGTCTGTCTCCCCTTCCGACCATAAACCCATTTTTCTGAAATGGACGACAACAGAGCGCACAAAGGGCTATGCTTTCAAGTTTAATAGAACTCACTTGCTGGATGACACGTTCAACGTCTTTATAAAAAAATTTTGGACGGATCTTTCCCAAAGCGAGGAGGCAAAGTGGCTCACGTTTCGTGAAAAATTGCAGACTCTCAGAAGAGCAACCAAAGACTGGCAGAACAATAAAAGAAAGCTAGATAAACGGGAGCTATGCTCTATTAACAAGGAGATAGGCATTCTCTCCTCCTCGCTCCCTTACAGCGGCCTTAACATGGATAAAAAGATCCTCCTCTGGTCTCTTGAGAAAAAAAGACAAGAACTGCTGCAAAAAGAGGAAGTCCATTGGCGGCTTAAAAGTCGTGCAACCTGGCTGAAGGAGGGCGATCATAACACGAGGTACTTTCATAATGTGGCAAACGGGCGTCGACAACAGAACTCAATCTGGCAGATAGATGATGGAAACGGGGGTTATTTGTTTTCCCAACAGGACATCTCGGCAGAGGCATACAGGTTCTTCAAAGAGCAATATAAAAGATAGGGACGGGACGCCTCCAATATGATGTGGGCTGTTGCGGACTTGCCGACCATGTTCGACGGAAATAAGAATGACGAATTCTTCAGGCCAGTCACGGATAGTGAACTATTTGACACCATTAAAAGCTTTAAGAGGGACAAAAGCCCTGGGCCCGATGGCTGGCCCATCGAGTTTTTTACACACTTCTATGACCTCTTCAAATCTGGTTTGCTAAGCATGGTGGAAGCATCCCGCTCCTCGGGACACATCAACGGAGCCCTCTCCGCTACCTTCATCGCTCTTATTCCGAAGAAGGCCAAATCGACTTCTTTTGGGGACTTCAGACCCATCGCATTATGTAACACCCTCTACAAGATCACTTCCAAGATCGTTGCAGAGCGCATGAAGAAAGTTCTAAATTCATACATCACCTCTGATCAACATGCCTTTCTAAAAGGCAGGCTCATTCTTGATGCTGTGGCCATGGCACAAGAATGCCTCTATTCCATTTACTCCAAAAATACAAATGCTGCCGCGCTCAAGATTGACCTTCAAAAGGCCTTCGATTGTGTGGACTGGGGCTTTCTCAGGGTCCTACTAGCAAGGATCGGTTTACATGCACAGGGAATCAGCTGGATTATGGCTTGCGTTGAGAGCGTCAATTTCTCGGTCATCATCAATGGAGAGCCCACGCCATTCTTCAAAGCTGAGAGGGGGCTCCGCCAGGGATGCCCCCTCTCCCCCCTTCTTTTCATACTGGTTATGAACTGTCTTAGCTCACGCATTAACTCAGCGGTCTCCGACGGTAGATGCAAACCTATCAGGATGTGCAAGGATATCTTTCTCTCGCATAATTTATTTGTCGATGATATTATGATCTTTGCCATTCTTTGCAAATCCACGTGGGCGTGCCTCTTTGATATTCTTCAGAAGTTTCACTTGGCCACGGGCCTGGCTATCAATAAAACAAAGACCGTCCTATATCATAATGACACCAACCTTCATATCGCTCAATGGATTGCTGACAGTTTCGGCATCAACCTAGCGCTGCTTAAGGAAGGCTTTACTTATCTTGGATTCCGGTTAAAACCCAAAGGTTACCGCATCTGTGACTGGATATGGATTGTTGACTGTTTCTACTGCAAAATTTCAAAATGGGAACACCGCTTCCTCTCTCTCGCTGGCAGATTCATATTGGTGCAATCTGTGCTCAATCAACTTGCTGTCTTTTGGAGTCATCTATTCATTCTGCCTGCAACAGTCACAAATAGAATGAAGACTCTTGCTGCAAATTATTTGTGGGGAGGTCGCTCATCTCATTCCAAGCTTCACCTGGTCAATATGGACTCCATCACAAGGCCAAGGAAAACCGGCGGTTGGGGCCTCCTGCACTTAAGGTCCTTTGGAAGGGCGCTTCTTTGCAAATCCCTGCACCGAGGCATTTATGGCAGCAATCCTTGGAGCTCCTTCATCAGACAAAAATATCTAAAGGGGCGAAATATCTCTTTTTGGCACAGGCGCTCCTCCATTGGTATCAAAAATGGCTCCACCATTTGGTTGAATTTCAGGAAGATTCAATCTTTTTTTCTGCAGAATCTTAGATGGTCCATTGCCACTGGTATGAAGGTACTCATCTGTTTTGACCCCACTCAACACAGCCTTGAGTCCTTTATTCCCCCTGCTCTCCTTGCCTTCTTTCATTCCATTGGCCTTTTTACATGGAGCAGGCTTATAGATTCATGGCACTCCAACCAGCCCATCTGGAAAAATCATCACCAACTCGCCATTCCCCCTCCCCTCCACCCCCTATGGCAATCTGCTATAAACAGCTTCTCTCGCATAGCTTTCACTCATTCGGGCACCATTGACGAGCTGGTCTGGTCCTTTCCGAAACCTTCCCTTCCTCTCACTGTCAAAAATATCTACTCCCTCATTTCTTCTACCCTCCCGCCTCCTCTCCCCATCTTTCCTATCAAGCTATGGAAAGCCCCCTGCCCCCTCAAGGCGATCCTCTTCTCTTGGCTCCTTTTCTCCAACAAGAACCTCACCTGGGAGGTTCTCCAGAGAAAAGGTTGGCATGGTCCGAGCAGATGTTCTCTTTGCTCAGCTCATCCTGAATCAAACTTCCACATGTTTTTTGACTGTACAATCTCCTCATCAATTTGGTATGAGCTCTCTCTCTCTCATGGTTTTACGCATCGCTCCTTTCCTTCTGTTCTGGACGCCTTCCTTTGGTGGAGCACACAACGGCCCTCCTGGCGCACACTCTTCGTTTTAACATGCTGGCACATCTGGACTTGGCGGAATCACCGTATTTTCCAGAACTCCATCATGCCTCTGCAATCAATCTTGGTTTCCATTTTAGGATTTATGCCCTCCTCGGCGTAGCTCCTTTTTATCAGGCTGTCTCTTTTTGCCTCAATTACGGCTCATATGTGTTATTCCTAATATGTTTTCAATTCGGCAAATACATCGCCCATTAGATTGATGTTGTAACAGCAGCTGGTTTTCTGTTATAAGGGATCAGCCTTCAGTATTATGTCTCCACGGAGACAACTGTATCTGAACAATTATATAATCTTAATATAATTACATCCTGCTTTTTTCTTTTGAAAAAAAAGCTGAACACCGTATCACTTAGATTAGCTGTACTTTCTATTGTAAGCTAACAAATAAAGATGGAGAGTATTGGGGAAAGAAAACTTTCAAATGAGCAAGGAATTAATGATGTATACAATTGAATGAATAGAACTATAATCATCTCTACTATAATCTCAATTTTATGTGTGGTGATGTTGACATTATTAAGAACATATAAGTTATTACTAATTTTACTAAAATAAACCCATCAACATAGTTCTGAATTAAACCAAGGACAATGCATTGTCTTTACCCTGAGTTGCTGGAGGAAGTTTATATAAAATAAGTGAGTTGTTGAAAGATTTATATTCAAGTAATAAATATCTTTTTTTTGTTCCCAGTGAGTATATTTGTTAGAAAATAATAGTTTAAAGGATACTTAGTATATTCAAATAATAACAAAATATTTGATACTAATTCTATAATCATGCCATAAGTGATAATAAAAAATATTAATAACGAGTTAGAAAATATTAGATATCAATGCTATAATTATAGTATGAGTGATAATAAAAAAACACTATATCAAATAAAATAATTGTAAATTAATATGTTAAATATGTTGACGGAGATAGAAGATTTGATTATAAAAAAATATATAATTTTCAATTTTACTATATATTTTTTTATAATACCATTATAATTGTAATTATAAATAATTATTTTGGTGTTTAAAAGAAATAAGATTATAAAAACTATGAGGTCTTAACAAGTATGGAAATTCAATTGGATGCCATTTATCATATAATAAAAGATGGGAAATGTCAATAAAACATAAATTCATGTGGTGATTCAAAAGGATGAAATATAAACAATATTTATAGTTTTATTAAAATATTTTATTGACTTTTTAAATAATAGATAAATAGATAAATTAACAAAATTATATAAGTTAAGTAATAGATTTAAATTTGTAAATAAATTTATCATATTAAAAATAAATAAGATTAAAATAATAATAATTAACTAAATATTATAGATTTCAATTTAATACTAATAAATTAAATATTAAATATTATAGATTTAAAAGGATGGAAATTAAATATAAAAATTCAATTAGATGCCATTTATCATATCATAAAAGATTAAAAACGTCAATAAAACATAAATTCATATAGTGATTCAAAAAATGAAATATTCATGGTTTTGTTAAAATATTTTATTGACATTTAAATAATAAATAAATCAACAATATTATATAATTTTAAATATAAATTAAATAATAAATTTAAATTTGGAAATAAATATATTTAATTAAAAATAAATATAATAAGGAAGTAGGCTCATATATTGAAAACTAGCTCCTCCTGCAGCGCGCGGCTCGACCCATCTAGGGTTCTGAGTGTCTGCGGCGTTGCCCAGGCTGCTGCGCCTCTGCGCACAGCCTCGCCCCCCTCTGCTTCTATCCTTCGACTGCCTCCTGCTGCGTGCGGCCCATCCCTCTGCATCCAGGACCCTGAGTGTCAGCGGCGCCGTTAAGGCTGTGGCGCCTCTGCGCACAGCCTCGCCCCTCCCTCTGCAGCCAGATGGAGGCCCCTGAGAGCTCTGCCCCCCCTGGGGATCCGCCCCCTGAAGTCACCGCGTTCAGAAATTTGATAACAAACGGATCAAATCGGACTCCTTCAGCGACCCAGCAAAAATTCATCAAAAGAATGGAATCGATTCCCTCTGTTGCCCTGCCAGAGGAGGACACCTGCAAAGCAGCTATGAACTTGGCAGAAAAGGGCCTCATAGGTCAGTTTACAGGCCTAGGGCCCTCTCCCAAATCCGTGGAGGATTGGACCCAAAGAAATTGGCAACCCCTGATAAAAAACGGAGTGAAGAGCTACTTCGTGGGCAAAGGGTATTTCGTTTTTGTTTTCGAAAGCTCGGAGGACAGAAGCTTAATTTTCAGAAACGGTCCCTACTTCATGGGGCCGCAAGGACTGTATTTAAATCAATGGAACCCAGACTTTGATCCCTCTCAAGACGTCCCATCTGCAGTGCCGGTGTGGGTTAGACTTCCACATCTGCCCCTCCACTGCTGGAACCAAAAATCGTTTCAGACCATCGGTAACGCATTAGGCAAGTACATAGATCAGGCAGTAAGAAGAGATCAATACTCTTGCGCGCGCATCTGCGTCGAAGTGGACCTTGAAGAAGGATTGCCTGAAGCAATCAAGCTCACGGTGGCAGGATGGACGCACATCCAAGAGCTGGATTACGAACAACTTCCTTTTAAATGCAGACACTATCACGGCTACGGTCACTTCGCCAAGAATTGTAAGAAGAAAGCAGAGGAGCAGGCTGAAAAACAGAATGGAGAGCAATGGACTCTAGTCCAGAGAACAACCCATGCAAAGAAAGACACAGGAAAAAGCGCAGCAACAAGAGACAGGAACAACGTCACCCTAACTCAAGAAACAGGAGAAATCGCAAAAGGAGCCGAGGAGGCACATCCAGATCCACCGATCAAAGACCAGCCAAAAGAGAACCTTGAGGAAACCCCCCCGGAAAAAGAGAGAAGGGGAGACATTCATATCGAAGTCACCCAAGGCAGCCCCTCAAGCCCAACGTATGCCGAAATCGCGAAGAAAAAGCAACCTGAAAGCTCTGAGTCCTCAGAGGAAGAACTCTTTGAGAGGCCGTCAAAAAGACCTGGAAGGAGATCCCGTAAGGAAAAAAGAGAAGAAGAAGCAGAAAGGCTCAAAACTCAAGGGAGCCAAGCCATGATAGAAATGACAATCGGGAGAAGTAATAGGCCCAGGTCTTCCAAGGGCGGCTCCACCCCAAGCATAGGTAAATAATGAAGTTAGTCTCTTGGAATTGCAGAGGACTGGGGAGCCCCGCAAAAATAGAAGCAGTTAAGGATCTATTAAAATCGGAACCTACTGATGTCCTCATGCTCCAAGAGACTAAGATAACAGGACAAGCCCTGTTAGAAACCAGTAAAGCAAAATGGAAGAAAAACTCAGGCATAGCTGTCAACGCCCGGGGATCCTCGGGAGGTCTGGCAACGCTCTGGAACGAAGAACAATTTCAACTGATCAGCACTTATCAGACCTTGCATTGGATATATACAGAAATTATCCACATTCCAAGTAAGTTATCTATCTCTCTAGTTAATCTATATGTACCTGTAATCTATACAGAAAAAAGAGACTGCTGGAAATCCTTGGCAGAATTCCTTGATCAGGAATCTCCCAATAATATCATTCTCGCTGGAGATCTCAACATTGTTTTGAAAGCCAAAGAAAAAAGAGGAGGTTCTGACTCCAAAGACCCCATGGTAGGCATTGTGGAGGAGCTTGCTCAGCTCTGGGACCTTCAAGACTTCAATCCAATTCAAGGGCTATTCACCTGGTCAAATAACAGAACTGGAATAGATCATATATCTGCTCGGCTCGACCGTTTTTTAGTGCAATCCCTCCTCATGGACAAGAAAATCATAACAACAAGAATTCTGCCCAAATTGTCCTCGGACCACAAGCCAATTCAGCTCTGTCTAGAAGACGAAGAGGACTTGGGTCCCATCCCATTCCGCTTCTCTCCTCAATGGATTGATAGAGAAGGCTTTATGGATACGGTGAAAGCATCCTGGAACACCCCTATTACAGGTTCCCCAAGCTTTGTCTGGGAGCAAAAACTGAAGCTCACCAAAAAAGCCTTGAAAGAATGGATCAAGAGACCAACGCTCAACCCCTCCTCTCTTAGAGTTGCAGCAGTCCAGGCTTTGCATTCCCTTCAAAATGACATGGAGCGTGAAAGCATTAATGAAAACCTATTGGACAAGGAAATCAAAGCGCAGAGAGCAGCCTACCAATCTTTTAGAAACGAGGAAGAATACTGGAGATTAAAATCCAGGAGCCTGTGGCTAAAAGGAGGGGACCGCAATACCTCTTTCTTCCATCGGCAGTTCAGGGCTAGATTGTCAAGGAACCATATAGCAGAAATAAAGACTATGACGGGCCAAATCTGCAAGGGCAATCAGCAAGTCAAAGAAGCTGCAGAACAACACTTTCAGAACCTCTACAGCCCGGAAGACCAAGGAGAAGAAACGGAGGAAGCAGAATTTCTTAATCACATCCCCTCCTTAATCTCTCAAGAGGACAACGCAGATTTATGCAAACCTGTAACAGAGGAAGAAATAATCAAAACTATCTGGTCCATGGACTCCGACAAGGCCCCCGGGCCGGATGGATTCACCATTCATTTCTACAAAGTTTGCTGGGACATCATAAAAAATGATCTTCAAAAGATGGTAAGGGGTTTCATGTCTAAAGCTAAAGTAGGCGGCAGCACAAACTCAACCTACTTAGCTCTGATTCCCAAAGACTCTAATCCGGAAACTTTTGCCAGATTTAGGCCAATTTCATTATGTAATGCTTCCTACAAGATCTTGGCAAAGCTGTTGGCCAACAGAATGAAGCCCTTGCTTCCTAGAATCATCTCTATTTCCCAAGGAGGCTTTGTGAAAGGGAGACACATCCTGGACAACGTCATTCAAGTCCAGGAGACCATTCACTCAAGCAAGCTGAGAAAAGAGAAAGGCATGCTAATAAAGTTAGATATGGCGAACGCGTTCGACAGAGTCAATAGAGCATTTCTCAGTAAAGTCTTACTTTCCTTTGGCTTCTCCATTCAGTTTGTCAACCTTCTAAAAGCCTGCATGAACAATCCTTGGATAGCTCCTCTCATAAACGGCAGACCGGCAAACTTCTTTAAAGCCAAGAGAGGCATCAGGCAAGGATGCCCCCTCTCTCCCTACCTTTACATCATTTTGGCTGAAGCCTTAACTCGAAAACTTGAAGTTGAAAGACTGTCAGGATCCATTCTGGGCCTCAAAACCTCCAACAGCACAAGGCCTCTGAACCATGCATTATTTGCAGATGATTCGATCCTTCTGGGGGGCGCCTCAATCAGAATTGCAAAAGCCTTCGGCACGGTCATAAGGAACTACTGCAAAGTCTCAGGAGCACTGGTAAACGAAAGCAAAAGCGAAGTATACAGCTGGAATATAGCCCAACAGGAGCTCAACAATATAGCCAACACTCTTGGATTCAAAGGGTACTCACAATGGGAGAGAATCAGGTATCTCAGCCTACCCATAATCTCAGGAATAAATAAGAGATCGCTCTGGACTGACATAATCTGCAAATTCAAATCCAAGATCTCGAAATGGGGAGGGCACTGGTTGACAAAAGGAGGTAAGGTCATCTTAATCAAATCACAACTCTCTTCATTAATAATTTATCAAGCAGCCTTTCTGCTTGCTCCCAGAAATATCATGGATCAAATCTCCTCTCTTCTTAGAAACTTCCTCTGGCAAGGAGGCAGGGGCAACAATAAGAAACTCCATCTTGTAAATTGGGAAACAGTCAAGAAACCCATCGATGAAGGAGGATTGCAAATCCGAGATCCATCTCTGGTCAATCTTGCCTTAGGAAGCAAGATCCTGTGGAAAATGTTTAAAGAGCCAAGTCATCCTGTAAGTATCATCCTGCGCTCAAAATACACAAACAGAATTGATTTAAGAAACCTTCACCTGGACTACACAACTAATAACACGTTCTTGTGGAAACTTTGCTATAGAAGCAGCAAAACCTTCAAAAGAAATATCTATAGAATCCCAGGGAATGGCAAGAGAATTAATCTTTGACAGGATAGGATAATGGGGCGAAATCCACTAACCGAAAATGAAGAAATCGCAGGGTTAAGGGCCTGGTTAATCACAGCTGGGAAGACAAGATTATTCGACATAGCCGCTTGGGATCAGAGAGGCGACTGGGCAGGTTGGGCAATCCCTGCACCTCCAGCCCATCTCCAACAGCAATTGAACATCTTTATGGACCTGATCGAAGAGGCCGCCCCGATTCATAAATCGATACAAGATCGTTGGGGCTGGGGCCTGTCTGGCGATTACACAGCAGCGGAAGGTTATAAAGCGAGCCAGACTCCCGGAAATAGCAATCACAGTCCGGCGTTTTGGAAAATCATTTGGGATCCCGCAGCTCTACCGAAAGTTAACTTTTTTGTTTGGACAATGATTCACAATAAAATACTAACAGGGGACAATCTTGTAAAAAGAGGTTTCGCTGGTCCTCACTGGTGCGCCCTGTGCAGGAGCAATGCCGAGACAGCTCAACACCTCTTCATCGATTGCCAGTTCGCAAAGGAAGTTTGGGATTTCTCGCTTCAAGATCTTCTCATAAGCTCCCCTGCCCAGATATCAGTTCCAGACCTCTTCGCTGAGTGGAACCATCGGTACTCTCGACATATCCCTCAAAAAACGATCTGGTATAAAATCTGGAATGCTTTACCCAAGTATGTCTGTTGGAAGATCTGGTTGGCCCGCAACCAGAAGGTCTTCAAGGAATACCATCTAACTCCTTTGCAAGTTGCAGCTAAGGCTAGATCCCTTCTTCTAGAATCGGTGCAGCAACAGTATTTTAAAGAGGATGCATCTCTCCAGCAGATAGAGAAGCGATGGATTGGAAAGCTTGAACTGCAAAATAGGAAAATCCTTCTTTCCCCTAAACTAGAACTCCCAACCTGGAAGAAGAGAGACGCAGACGATACATTTCAGATATGGTGGAGAGCTCAACACTTGCATACAATCTTCTTTGACGGGGCTTCTAAAGGAAACCCCGGTCCCTCGGGTGCCGGCGGGATCATCTTCTCTCCTGAAGGGCGTTCCAGGGATTCTTTCTTCTGGGGACTCGGCGTGAAGACCAACAACCAAGCAGAACTGCTCAGCCTCCTTAAAGCCTGTCAAATTGCTAGAGAAAAAGGTATCAAGGATATCCAGATTTTCGGAGACTCGGAGATCCTCATAAAGAAACTGACCGCTGGAAAACTTTTCAGAAATGCAGGTCTCAACAGAACTCTTGAAAGACTGAAAAGAGTCCTCTCATTCTTTGCATCTTACAAATTCTACCATATTCTCAGAACTTCAAATAGCGAAGCGGATTTGTTGGCAAACAAAGGGAGCGCTCTGGACAGAGGGTGGCTGTTCATCAATGATGACAGATTTGTAGAAACTCCTCCATAATGGTTTAGATTTAGCAGCTGTTTTAGAAGTGTAAGCAGAATGTAAACAGGGCTGCTTCGGCAAAGCCCCTCTCTTTTTCCATCAGATTTAATAAAATTCCATACCCGTTATAGTTAAAAAAAAAAAAATAATAAAATAATAATAATTAATTGAATATTATAAATTTAAATTTAATACTAATAAATTAAATATTAAATATTATAGATTTAAATATTAAATATTAAATATTATTTAAATACATAAGGTAAGTGTGAGGTATTAAATTTTCATTATTCACTTGCATCTTTTTATAATATAGAAAGTATATATTCATATACAAACAAAACTAAAAAAGAAAATAAGATTATGGCATCTATGAGGTCTAAACACATTAGGTATAGAAATTCAATTTGATGCCATTTATCTTATTATAAAGGACTGAAAATATCCATAAAACATAAATTTATATGATGATTCAAAATGATCAAATATCAATATCCATAATTATACTAAAATATTTTATTAACGTTTAAAATAATAAATAATTCAATATAATTATCAATTATCATTTAAATTTGTAAATAAATATATCATATTAAAAAATAAATAACATTAAAATAATAATAATAAATTTAATATTTATTGTAAAAAATAAGTGTAAGATATTAAATTTCATTTTTATATAATAAAAAAATATATGTTCTAGAAGAAATCAACATTTCACATTTAAGAAATTGCTTCAGGATTTCCAAATGGTTTTTAAATTAATTAAAAGAAAAGGTTTAATTTTTTTCCAAAACATTTCATTTTAATTAATAACACTTATCAAACTCATGTTTAATATTTATGAGTTTGAGTTTTATATAAATATAATGTAAATGGCAATGTATATTATATAAGGTTATATAATCTTTTTAAATGAGTGAAGAAGGTGATGTATTAAAAGAGTGTTAGGTTATTTTAGGTATATAAATTAAGATATAATATTTATATCAATTTAGAAGTACAACAGTTAAGTTAGATTAGTTGTGAATCCTAGATTTAAATATTAAAATTGAAATCAAAATTAGTTAAAATTTAAAGTTAAATCAAAGAAGTATGAAATTAAATTTATAAATTAAATACATTTATTAGAAATGTAAAGTGCGTTCAAATGATTATAAATAATTGTAATTGAAACAATGAGAAAAGAGGTTTTATTTTAATTGATTAGTAATTTACTAGGTTTTTCTCATTGATAGAAGAAAGTGGACATTTCAATACTTTTCTATTTCATTGAATAAATGTTAACCTGATACCAATTGAAAAAGTTTCAATTGAGAATGCATTATGGATTTTTCCATTCAAGTAATATTCTACTCATATTCTTAATTAACATAGATTTAAATCATTAATTTAATTTAAGAAAACAATATATGATTAAAAGAAATGGATTTTGTTGATTAATATAATAAGTAGAAAAACTGTCAAAAATTTTGGGGCTTTTTCCACATAGAAAAATGGTGGATGACATTCTCTTTTCTTTACTCAACTTTGTCAATTAGATTATCCTCAGAAGCAACAAATACCTGTGATAAATTAATTTTATAAGCAATACTTAAAATCATTGAACATGAAGAAAAACATATAATTTGACAACAATATAGCAATGAATATACTAGTAAGCTTACTAGCCTAAACAACTTATATGAACAAATTAAAAATATATAAAAAAATATTAACATAAAATAGCATATATAGACATTTCATACAAACATATACATATATAGACATTTCATACAAACATATACAAAACAAGTGAGAAACAAATAAAATGTAGTGCACAAATTCTATACAAAACAAGTGAGAAACACATAAAAAGTAGTGCACAATTTCTGATTTGTGGGGGCTGTCCATGCCTCAACAAGAAAACAATATATATTAAGTCAAATAATCTTGGAGAAAGCTTCAAAAGGATGAAGTATGAGATGCAAAGACATTCCTCGTAGCATTCTAATTACAAACTTCTAATTCATTGTTTTCCCAGCAGTGTTTACTTGATTTTATAAGTAAAAATATAGCAAAGCAAAAAAAAAAATGTTGTTAATTATGGCATAGTATAAGGATGCATTTACATCGAACAAAATTCATTCAACACTCACATTCTGGATCAAATTAAGAAAATTCGGATCTAAGAAAAATCCCCAATTTGGCGTATGTTTTCCTTGTTGAACAAAGGGCATTCACTGGGCGGTCCGGGATTGATTTCAATGAATGGATGGATATTCATTTATCTCAAGATATCTATTCTCAAAACCAATATCTCAAAAGTTTCCCGGTAAGTATCAAAATGAATGATGATCAGGAGATCTATCGTGTTCTAAAAATTCATGTTACATTGCATTTATTTCCTAATTTCTTGAAAAATAAAAATGTGCAACAAAACAACTTATGGAAAATGTATATTATTCGAAATATGACTAATTTCCATCAATAAAAACTTTAAAGAGTTATTTTAAAACCGATTAATGTAAGAGCTATAGAAAATATTTTATTATAAAAGACGATAAGCAAAGAGTATAAACATTTTAAATAAAGATTACAATGTTGATAGTCATGTTTATTTTGGAATAGGGTTTTCATAATTTTAATTCAATTATTAATAATTATTAGGTCGATGATACAATTTAAACTCCACTAAATATCTATAGTATATTTTTAATAATAATAACAAAAAATAGTTGAAATTTATCTCAATTGTAATTATGTCAATTTTTTATTTTCAATTAATTAAAAGCAATGTGATATCTACAACTTTCATTAAACTTTTATTATCTATTGTTTCTTTACTATGTTTTTTTCGTTATATGTTTTTTCAAATGTATATTGTTTAACTCATATATTAATTATTTTTATAATTAATGAAACTAATAATATATAATTTTTGTTTTGTTAGGTGATGTGAGTCCTGAGATGCCTAGCATGCTTAACCTATAACTTGAGTAGTCACCACCCATCTAAGCCGTGAAAATCATCCGCGATTTAACTTGGGCGACATCATCCCTTAGCATGAGATTTTTATCCACTAGGATTCAAGCTAATGACCTTTCACCATGATGTGCCTTAACATAATACCGTGCCACCCTCTATTTTATACCTCATAAACAATAATAAAAAGTTTTAAATAAATACATTTAGTTATTTCTTATCATTTTTATTTTTATTTTATTTTAATAATATAATATGTATTTTAAATTGATACTTATCCAAATTACCAACTATTTAATTATATAAATACACTAAATGCTACTTTAAGATGTCAAGATACCATACTCTTTCTTTTTCTCATTTTAGAATTCTTTTAAGTACATAACTAGCTGAAGTCTGTTTTAGATAAGTAAATTTGTTAGGTATCTAATAGCCCATATGCATTATTTATGTTAGTTGTAATTCAAAAATTCCTCTATTAACTTAAAATCATTTGTTTTTACTAATTATAGAATTCAATAGTGAAAGGAATGTTATAATAATTTTCTTATTTAATTCAAAGTTAAAACATGATTGTAGCTTTAGAGTGTTTTTATTCCTATTTGTGCTACATATTTATTTTTATGCTATATAGATCTATATAGGTAACTAAATAAAAAAACAAAATAATGAAATTTGAAAAGAAAAAAAATGATATTTTATAACAAAATAAAATACTTATTTTTTGAAAAGTAAATTTCCAAATTAAAAAAAATATAAGATATTATTTCCAATCTTAAGATCTCTATCACATATTAAGTGTGATAGAGACCACGGAGCACCCTAATATAACGCTATGAATCCACAAATGTGAAGGTCCAAAATTTAGTTTTATAACTACATACATAGCTCATAACCCAAGAAACTCTCATAGGAAGGAAACCCTTTTATAGTTATCTTAATCAACCAATACTCTCCACCAGTCAACTTACACAAAAATATAAATGGATACCCTTCTCTATTGCATAGTCTCTTGAGCTATCTCAATTCCTTTCTAATAATCCAACACATATTAGCAAGGGGATATCTCTATTAGGACTCTAGGGGATGTCAATTATAAGGCAGGTTTCCCTCATAAACCAAAATAATAAATATAATCAAAGGTAAAATTAAAAGTATCCTAAACTTGCATGAAATCACTACACCAAGTACTATAACGCCATAACAACCTCTATGTAACAACGTTTTTCATCACCCCTATGTTTTGTAAACACAATTGTGTACTACAAGATTAAGAGCCACAACTAGCTAAGGCGGTTGGATTGTAAACCCAAGACATTACATGTAAATTTAAATGTTGCACTGAAGTAGAGGATGAAATGCATCCATTTCTCTAAGGGAAAAGGGACCTCACTTGTTTGAAAATCCCAAGTACCACCTGAAATTTATTGTCCCAATCGGTTTTAACCTAATCGGGCTTCCAATGCTTGAAAACAGTTATGAGATTAGATGATAGTGGTGAGCGTTGTAGGAAAATGCCCATGCACCTTGAATATTGAGGGGAGATTGGGTAGGATGACTCTTCAAAAAGGGAATGTTTTAAAAAAATAGAGTAGTAGGAAGGAAATCAATAATAATGCAAGAACATGAGCAAATTGAGAAGTGAGAGATAACACTCTATTAGGAAGGTGCATGTATGTATATGAAAACATGTAATTTTAGTAGAGAGATCGTGAGGAGCTATAGGAGATAAACAAGAATACCAAAATATACTCGAGTTCTCACTGAGTTGGTGCTTAGAGACCGTGGGTGTTAATACATGTGTTTATTTGTGTTAAGGCTACTAGGTTGTGTTTTAATCTGCGATTCGTCAGCGAGAGGCTTAGTGGACGACTAAATCATTATGTTGCTTGTTATATAGATGATAAATCACCTAGACATTGCATTATGAGTCACTGTAGTGCTCGTTGGAGAGTTTTTAAGCACTTGGACACTAGACTGCAAACCTTTGTGGTGCTTACTATGGAAAGAAAATTAGTAAACCATATGGATAGTGAATTTAATATTTTTTATAGAGAAATATCCCATCTAGACCCTTGATTAATCCCTGTGAATAGACTTAGGAGAGTTAGTGAGTTCTTGTGGTGCTTACTGTCAAAGGATGGCTGATTAACCACCTTCACAGTGAACTCCACTATGAGTGCTTACCAAGCATTTGGTGTGAAGTTTCCCTCAGGAAATACTCCCATAGAATTTGGATATAGCTCAAGCATGGTTAGCTACAAGAAAGGATGTGATGTAGTTATCCTATGGTTGGGTGGAGTGTGGACGTCCCACCTTTAGTAGCTAGTCATTATAGTATATTCTAGTATGTACAAATTTTATGTATATTTGAATAATAGACTATGAAAACATTGTTATGTTAATGATTATTCTATGGTCTTGAATGTTTATGTTTGAGTTCCTATGGGTTGTTGTTACAATCATTAATATATACCTTTCATATTTGCGATTTCAATAATTTTTTACATCGTGGAGCTGCTTCCATGCTCATAATTTCTAGGCTACCTTATATTCTTTGATGTGAGTGAATACATGGATTGTCCTGGAAAGTGACTGCATATGAATAGTGTGATAAGTTGTAAGTTATGCACACCTTCTCTATTGCTATGTATATGGTCTATAATAACTTTCCCTATGTCTATGAATGTGGTCTATTAATGGTTTGCATCCCTGTGTAGGGTATTTTTTAAGGATTCAAATGTTATGCCTATGTATAATATTATAGGAAATTATTCTAGGTTACAAATTCATACATATAAAATGTAGGTAAATATTCAATAAAAAAAAGACAATTTGCGATTAAATTTGCTAATTTTTTGGCACATATCATCCGTTTAATCATATATATGTAAAAAATAGACGTATTTTTAACAAAATGAGTGAATATTATTTCTAGAAAATGTCCAAAAAATAGCCAATTAGTGAAAATTCTCCCCAAAATTTTTCCCTAGCCCTGTGGGATTCGTTGAGGGATCAAGGTTTATGGTTATACCATGATTTTTATGAATTTTGTCTTTTGGGATAATTCCTATTTCCTTAGAAAGTTTATGTAATCCTCATTTCTTAGGAACACAAATAAAATCCAAGAATCCTGAAGTTTGCAGCATGAGGAGGTAGTTACGTTGGGAATGGCCTAGATTTATCCATAGATATATTTCCCCTTTCTTGCATTATATAAGAGGTTAAAAATACCAAGGATTGGAAAGGATCGATCCTTTGCATAAGCCTATATTTTTATTTTATGAGATTTCACATTACATCTAGGAGTTAATATGTCGAGGGGTGTAAATATTTTCCCACTACTTGGGAGTCTGGATGCTCATAGGCCCAAATATCAACTGTTTTAACCTTCACATAGGGCCCTTGATCCATAAGAAATTTCAGGTCTTGAATTTATTATTTTGTGCAAGTAGTGGATTTGAGGTAGGAAAAAGGTGTTCACCATTCAACATCCTGGATATAGTGTGAGTCGAAGATTGTTTAAAGTATTAGGACATTGGCCCACTATTGTAGCCATGTCATATTTGAGCCCTTAACTAAGCTATTCAGAGGTTAGGGGATCTAGGGGTGTCAAGTGGTTACACAACGTGTAGGCCTATATTTGACTAAGATCAAATATACTCGTGAATGGAAGAGAGCTCTGTAGCTCTTGGAATGGATTTGTGTGGTAGTTCCATGGGAGCTAGGAAGGGTACATGTGGTAGTATAATTGTCACATGCAAGGGTTTAAGTGGACAAACTTCTAAGAGATTTAACTCCCAATCTAGAAGACAAATTGAGCTAAAATTTATATTGATGGAATTCTCTTGATGAGCTGACCATGATGGTGATTTCTAAATTAAATTATGCAAACTTGACATAGGAGGCATCTTATAACCCCATATTCATAATATATTTTAAGGGTTGGGTCAAATCTACCAAAACACCTCCCACGTCATGAGATAGGAGCAGGGAGTGGGAGTGTGGTTATAGACTTGTATCAAAGAAAAGGTTCAATAATGGATATTTGGGAATAGGAAGTTGAGCTTTTTTACTAAGTGATATTGAATAAAAGATTCACCAATGGACCTATGGGGTTAAAATTTAGATTAGAGTGGTGGATAAAATTTAATATGATATCCTAGTTATTGGATATGAGTTGATTTTCAACTTATAATTGAGGTGAATACTAACCTTGAAAGGATGTTGATATGCTCTTTTTCTCTCAAACACATATAACTAATGTGGGTGTTGATTTTCTGAACAATTTTATATCAACATGGTTATTGATGACATAGTGAGGAAATCCATTAATATATTCCTATTTGATTGAGTTGAAAGTTGTGTGTTTGTGACAACACATAAGAAGACACAAATTCAAAGTAGGAAAATAGAGGAATGAACGATATAATGGTGCAATACATTATGGAAAAATATAACCATGATCTAAAAGAATATTTAGTTGGAAATAGGTTAGAAGGAAACTCACCTGATTGGACAGATACCCTCGGAAGATTAAAAGTTGAATTTAGAAGCTACCCGATGGACAATGAAAACATTTTAGAGATCACGAAAGGAAAGAGGAGGTGATTAAAGTAATTTTGCATAGCTTATAAGATATAGAAAGGGAAAAGGAACATGAGCCTAGTGTCAGTTATTTGGACATGATTAAATCCACAGAAGGTCCAATTGAAATTTGAAATCTTGGGGTGGAAGCCAAAAGAGCATATGGTAGCAAGTAAAAAAAAAAAGACATAGGAAAATAAGTGAAGACACAATGCGAGGAGAAACTCCACTCAACACTCTAGAAGGAAAGGTAGATAGTCATGAGAAATCATCTAGTGTAGTGACTGGATGACACCACCAACAAAGTAGGACTAAGAAGAATTAAATACTTGAGGAGCTCAAGAAAGAGAAACCTCCTACCTTTGATGGTGAAATTAAGAAAAGTGAAGAGGGACAGACCTAGATATTGGGATTGAAGAAATACTTATGAGTCAATGATTAGTCTAAAAACATGAAGCTTAGGGTAGCCATTTTCAACTTTAAGGGAAAAAATGACCTATAGAGGAAAGATATGGGGAATGTTAAGGGAATTATAGAGAAAGAAATGACATGGAGTAAATTTGAGAAAATTTTCCAAGATTTTTTATTCATTTTTAGAGGTACTATGATAGAAAGATTAAAGAATTCCATGAGCATAAACTAGGAAACCTTATTGTGGATGATTACACCAACAAATTTTGGAATAGTTGAGGTATGTACCATACAATAGATGATAAGGTGACAATTCAAGGGTACCTCAGTGGGTTACCACAACATTACCAATACAAGATTTAGTTTGATGAGCCAAGAACATTGGAGGGAACAATTTGAAAGGTTATATATTGTTATGATCATTCTATGGATATGGATGAATTTTGAATAGATTAGAAGAATTATAGGAATAGTTTTAAAAGAAAACGACCAAAATCCTTAGGATAAAAACAAATGGGAGAAAATAGGAACTTCACCATAGCTAAAGGTGATTTCTCGTAAATTTTCTCTACTAAACATATCGATTGACCTACTAGACCAGTAAGGGAAGAGGTTGAGGAGACCAAGAGGAGACCATTACAATGTTGGGGATGTGGAGAGAACCATGTGTGGAAGGATTTCCCTAAAAAAACATAGAACCAAAAAAGGTTGTACAATGTCGAAGAGGCAACAACGATGAATGAAGTGTTTCAAAGCATGCCCCAAACTCATGCAATATTGGACAACAAGTAGGTGGATCATCAAGACTTAGTAATGTAAATGGAAGTTATAGTCGTCAAAAACCCTATTTCAATTTTAATTGATTTGTGTTATAACTTTAGATATACCATACTGAGGATTGCAGATAAATGTGTCTTGCAACGGAAGACTCATGAAAATTCATGGTTGGTCTAGCTAGCCATAGGATTCAAAATTTGGGTGACAAACTTAGTGGAATGATGACCTATGGAACTAGGTGGCATGACCACTACAATTTCTCTTAATATATGTCATTGGGTTTGTATAATGTTTTAATCGACATGGATTGGCTAGAAATTCACATAAATAAAGTGGATTACTATAAAAAGTCGTTAGAATAACTCAGTGATTAAGGTGAGGAAAGGTCACTACAAGGGGTGAGAAAGCCTATCTTTGTTAGGAAAATATCAACACTATAGGCAAAGAAATGCAACAAAAATGGGCATGCTCTATTTATGATCCAATTGACAAAGGGACAAGAAATAAATGATTCTAGAAAAGAAGCCCACCCTATCTTAAATAAATTTAGTGATGTAATACGAGATGAAGTATCAATATGTCCACCTATGAGAAAATTAAATATCTCCATTGAGTTGATTCCTAGAGAAATGCCAGTCTTAAAAGCTCCATATCACATTAGCACTCTAGAGTTGGTAGAGTTAAATATACAATTGAAGGAAATGTTGGATAAGGGATATATTAGACGTAACATGTCACCCTGTAGACTTAGGATCCCCAATGTTGTTCTTGAAGAAAAAGGATGTTGTCGTTGTGCATCAATTACCAAAAATTGAATAAATAGATGGTCAACAAAAAATACCCATTGCTGAGGGTTGATGATCTATTTGATCATTAGAGAGGGGATACAATATTTTATAAAATAGATTTAAGATATAGTAATCGTCACGTGAGAATTAAACACAAGGACATCCATAAGGAAACATTCAGGACAAGTTACAGGCACTATGAATTTGTGGTAGTGCCATTTGGGCTCACAAATTCCCGAACCACATTTATTTCCCTAATGAACATCATCCTCACCAAGTATTTGGACAAGTTTTTGCTGGTTTTTGTAGATAATATTCTGGTGTCTTCAAAATCTGGAGAAGAACACAAAGGACATGCTAAGGTAATGCTACAATTTCTAAGGGAACACAAATTATAGCCCAAGCTTAGCAAATGTGATTTCTTCCAATCACAAATTCAATATTTCGTACTATTGCAGATGCTAACAACCCAAAAATTTCCACTTCTTATAAATTTTGGACACCCCCACATGGAACCAATTTTTATCCTCTGTCTATGATCTCCTAAGGGTTTGTTCCTCATTGACCTACATAAAGGTTTCATAAGATCTTGAAAATTAAACTCTAATCCTTGAAATTGATTTTTTCCCTCACAAAGTCACAAGTTGCGACTACTGTAGGTTTTGACCTCGTACAAAAATTACCTGCATATGAATTCTAAAAACATAAAATAAACAATGGTGAGAGCATAACACATAAAACAAATATACACAGATATTTTCCCTAGGATCCCAAAATCGGGACTATTAGATTGATTTTTCATTATGTTCCTTTCAATGTTACAATACATATATATACATGTTGAAGCATCCATAAACCCCAATCCATTAACCCTAGATTAGAACATAACAACAGTTCCCTTGACCGATCTACAAAATACAATGGATCGAAAACCATCGCTCCAAAAACCATGTGCGAAATCCATGCACAAAACCATAGGTAGGTCCACCCACGTAATATACGGTCCAATCGTGGAAAGAGTATAACACAACCCAACATTCTCCCACTTGTTGATTTCTTTCCACAGGGGGTCAGAGGAGAGCTTAGTCATTGATCCAGCCCTACAACGCCCATTGTTTTTCTACACCAAGAAAACTTCTTAGAGCTCACAGATTTTGTCAATGCAGTATTCTTCAAAGTGTGCACCTTTACCAGCAACACATTTTTGTCTTCTATCATATCCCTCACAAAGTTACACTGAACATCAATGTGCTTTGTTTTTGAATGATAAGCAGGGTTCTTTGCCAAGATAATTTCACTTTGGTTGTCACAGTCTATCCTTATAGCTCGTTGTACTAACCCTATACTTGAACACAATCTCTACAACCAAGCTGCTTCCTTGCTTGCATGAGTGGTTGTCATGTATTCTACCTTTGTAGTTGATAGTGCCACTACAGATTGTATCTTACTCATCCAATTGACTGCACCTCCAAATAGGTTAAACACATACCCGCTTGTAGATCTTCTCTGATCCAGGTCTCCAACCTAATCTGCATCAATAAAGCTATGGATGTCTAAAACTTTGTCTGATCCTAGTCTTCCTTGGTAGCAAAAACCATAATCACTACTGCTACAGAAATACCTGAAAAATTGCTTCAATGATGTCCAATGCTCCTTCCCCAGTTTTGACATAAACTTGCTCAATACTTCCACTACACGTGCAATGTATGCTCTAGTACAGACCATTGCATACATCAGGATATCGACTGCACTTGCATATAGAAAATGAGACATGTCCTCTTCCTCTTCTTTTGCCTTGGGACATGGTTTAATAGATAAATTTACACCTACAGGAATACGAACCTTCACGAGTTTACTATCCTGCATATTAAACCTCTGTAGTATTGTCTCAGCATACTTCGTCTGGTTTAACTGGAGCTTCTTATTTTTCCGATCTCTTTTAATTTCCATGCCCAAAATATAGTTTGTAGCACCAACATATTTCATGTCGAATTTGGAGGACAATTGGGTCTTTAAACCCTTGATAATTTCTTTGTCATTTCCAACCAACAACATATCATCCACATATAAGACGAGATAAATAACATGGTCACTAGTTAATTTAAAATACACACAGCGATCTTATTTTCTTCTAGTGAAGCCAAGTCCCTTTGTTGGGGATGGAATCCCCCCCACAGTAGGTTTTGAGGCTCAAAGCCCAAGTTTTGGTCAAAGATGTTGTAAAACTCCGCGAATTGTGGGCGCGGAGCACAAAGTGTACAATTGAGTCATAGGGTTGTCCGCCCTAAACATTGTATTGTAAAATAGTGTAAATTCGGCCTACCCATGGTCTGCGGACCATGGGATTGTCTAAATAGAGCAAGGCTCTAAGTTATAAAGATAAAAAAGAAGGGAGGAATAGATGAATAGTGAAGGAATGGTTTGAGATTAGAGTGGAGTTCTATGTGTCTTTGGTTGAAGTAGTAGGAAGAGGCTCTACAACTGAGTGCGCAGAGGCTTAGTAGAGTTTGCAACTGAGTGTGTGAGTGTGTGGACCCCTACAGCTGAGTGCGCAGGACAGTGTCGAGTTTGTAAGCCAAATGGAAGGTTAATAAAAGAGAAGTTGATTCATATTCTTGTGTATTTGTTGTGCATTATCTTCTTTATGGTGGTATTCATTTATGTATCGCGCACACTTTTATGATTGATGAATATGAGCGAAAGCTGCACCACAAGTCATGAAGGGATCACAAGTGCGTGTAGCGATAGGTCAGACTGTGGACCTCTAGAAGCCCATCAGATATCCCTAGGTTGTGGAAACCTACTTCTAGCACCCTCCCATACTACTTTGGGTGAAACCTCAGTCTGCGCTCCATGGACTGCTGCCAAAAGGACCAGTTGTACCGGGATTTGCTTGGCTAAATCACCTCTGAACCTAGATCAAGCCCCACTAAGCCAACAAATGGTTCCATTGCCAGGACTGGGATCTACATAAAGGATGTCTAATGTCGTGCCATTGGAACCATACAAAGAAAGAAATTGAAGAGTGGTTGGAAAAAAATATTCACAATCTTGCGGCAGAGGAAAATAGAAATCCGCGAGTATCTAAGGAGTAGTGGTTGGATCGCTACTTGTACACTGAAATCCATGAAATTTTCTTTGCATCTTTTCAATCTGAGCTACATGAGTGGATTGGAAAGTTACCAGACAGCCAGGGAAGGTGTAGGCTCGATAAACCAATAGTGTGGACTCCGGAACTAGTGCGCAGACTAGAAGCCTCAGAAGATAAAATAGCGCGAGCTGTGGACCACTAGCTCGACCGGATAATAGAAGGATTTATCACTGAGTTTGTGGTAGATACGGCCGTCAGCTACAACGAGGCGGAGAGACATTTTCTCAAGGGACCACAAGATAAGTACGTTAAATCTTTGAACATTTGGATTAAGATGCTATTGTGTGAAAAGCAGGTTATGCGAATAAATTAATGTTTGGGACTACACGAAGCGGAAAGATATATAGAAGTGGAAGTAGTGAAGAATTAGAAAACAGTCCCTTAATTTCACCATCACAGGAGAGCGAGGATGAGCTCATGGACGTTTCTCCCAGAAGTGCGGTCAGTTTGATAAGGTAGCGAATTTCACGTTTACCACCTCCAACCACACTACTAGCCACTTCACCCCCCTCACCTCCATTTCCACCCACTCCACCTCTGCCACCTCCACAGTTCAGTATGGCAAGTGCAATCAAACTATTAGTTTTCAGAGTAGGAAATGAAGACCCGGACCAATTCTGGTTCATGGTAAGAGCAGTATGGTAATTTAGCAGAACAAAGTCAGAGACACAATCAAACATCGGGTTTAAAGAGATCGCGATGCTCCTGGGCGAGACCCCTAGGATCTAGACCAAAGGCTGAAAAGTATGATCCATGAAGCCAATATGACATTAACAAATGCACAACATCGAGCATGGTTTGTGGCCTAACTTACGCCACACTTAAGGACGCGCTGTCATAGCAAAAACTTTCCACCCAGGCCGAAGCATTGGAGATGGAAATGATGTTGCATAAGACCCTTATAAAAGACCCTAAATTAGGAGTCCAACAGATCCATGCACAGCTACAAAATCTATGTCTGGAAATGTAGAGTTTGAAACAAGATAGGGCACCTCGGCCAGAGGTGCATGAGGAAGTATGGTGCATAAAATGCAAAGGCCAGGGCCATGACAAACATCACTGTCCAGTGTTCATGAACTACTTGGAAAGGGGAGGGCCAATGCCATTAAAATAGGAGGCACAGGCGGGGCCAAGCATGACATCTGCGTTATGGTGCCTGATCTGCCACATAGGAGTAAAACATACCATGGATAATTTTCATCTGTTGTAGAAGTATATGCAGACGTCGTAGCAATTGTTTTGTAATTTCTCTAGGTCGGTAGGTGATGATGAATGCACATGCTGAAGCTATGAACTAATGATGGGTCAGACTCCTTCCTATATGGTGCAAGCTGAAACGCGAGCCCTCGACCCAATTACAGGGATGGCATGTGTTGGGTTTCAGGGGCGCGGTCGGGGTCGAGGTGGAGTGGGACCTGGAAGTGGTCGCGGACAAATAATCTGTTACAATTGCAGAGGGCCAAGGCATTATTTCTGCGATTGTACAAAATTGACTAGGATATCATGATGGTACTATAATCAGTTTGATCATGAGGTGGAAGATTGCCCTTCGTTGATAGCAAAAATGCACAAAAAGGGGGTACTCCAGCCCCCTCCGACCTAGAATTTACAAATGATGAGGTCTGAACTGTGCTTAGAAGACCCAAATGTAAACATGATACTTAGGAGCGGTATGACAATGGGAGATGATAAAGGGAAGCAGCCAAAAGAAAGTGTGTGGGTTTGTAACGCTCCTACAAAGGAACCCGAGTTTGATTTAGAACGCACAAAGGAGACATTCATGGAAGCTAAAACGAGCTTCATAGAGGCCTCCACTTCAGGTACTAAGGATCAACTAGAACCAGGGATGGATCCTTCAATGCTCACTACCTTTCTGGAGACATGCATGAAACTGTTGCATGACAAAAAAGCAGTCAAAGGACTACATGAACTTATCACTAGGTGCGCGGGGTCAGGAGACCCACGTGTGGTCTGAAAACTAGGAAAGCATGCATTGCACACAAGAAGGGAGATGAGGCTGACTGTGTAAATAAGTGAGTATGAAATGGATCAAGTAATCCTGGACCTGGGTTCAGAAGTGAATGTACTACCAAAGAAAATGTGGGAACGCATGGGCAGACCCGATTTGCAATGGTCCCCTATTCAGTTACGAATGGTGAGCCAACAGAATATTTTGCCGATGGGAAGATTGCAAGGGGTGACAGTCGATATTGAAGGCGCGAGCACACAGGCAGATTTTGAAGTGATAGAGATTATTGATTACAACAATCCCTATCCCATGCTACTAGGAATAGACTGGGCTACCGATATGAATGGAGTCATAAATCTGAAGAAGCGCAAAATGACATTTGAGAAAAAGTCACTACGTGTAGTAGTACCGCTGGATCCAGTGGAAGGAGTGAGATACACTGAACCGGTGTGCGACGACGATAGTGATGACGATCTCGACTGTATCTACAAGATAACCTCAAAAGGAGAGGATTGGGTGAATCTGATGACAGATGGAAGGATTTCATGAGAGCAGGAAAGCTCCTACACTTCAGATTCCGGCAAAGAGATAGAGCGATGGCAGAATCGGCTGCACGAAGTAACAACACTGAACTGCAACATGATGATCAGGTCATTACATTCCGTAACAACAGAGGCAAGGGAGCTATTGACATATTATGGATTGTCAATGGTGGATGAATTTCTGAGCAAATTCAAAAGTACAGCACCAGAGCAATAGCGATTCGATGCACTGAAGAGGCTACTGCGTGCAACACCTGCATGGTGGTGGGGTGTGCATTAAGGAACTTTTGAACACTGGCACAGATGCAGAAGGATGATGCACCTAGGTTTTGGAAAACCCCAGCTTCAAATGAAAGTCAATCACCTGGGGCAGAATGACTTGCACACCCACCTTTCCCGATGGGTACAGACGTATGTTATACAGTCTGCACAAGCGCACACCAACCCCAACCTAGAGAATCGGAACAAACCACACCAGCTGGAAAGCCAACGTGCGTTATCAATTCTCTACGACAAAGAATTCCATAGGGTGTGCGGAGTACTGAATAAGGTTTACTAGGCGAGACAAACTGACTGGGACCTGTGTGTGCCAATGGTTCAGTGGGCCTGTAGGACCATGTGCAAAAGCCTAAGCACGGAAATGATTCCAAAGGTGTGAAACATAGTAGAACCCAAGATTTTTGAAGGAAATACCAAAAGGAATCCACACGTAATATCTCCCGCAGTTATGACAGCGCACGAAGACCAGGACGAAGGAGTCACACAGCTACATGAGAACAACCATGAAAGGATTTGGGAAGCCATTCAACAAGGGAAACTTAGACTTTGCGAACTTGAAGAAGATCGGGTACGATTGAGGAAGAAAACCATGTTGATGGACACTGAGATCAAAAGACTGAAAAACGAGGTCACGCAAGCATGTCTCGTTCATAAACCAAGGGTGACAAGGGGATACAGATGATCATACCACTATGTTAGATGATTGTCGCCGCGATTTTATGACTCTGCTACCATGGCTGAGGCCACACCTTACCAAACGCAGTAACAAGGGGAGTGCACCACATGGGGTAGAATGCGCTGCATCAACTGTCGAGAGGGAATTTGAGGAGTGTCCACAGACTAGAATGGAAGGAAAATTGGAGTCTTGCACAAATGGTGTGACCACCTAACTAGCTGTAGGGAGCACAATCTTAGCGCTCCAAATAGTTGAAAGAGAGCACGAGACTCTAAATGAGTCTGTTTGGGAACTACGTCGTGAGGGAGGTACGTGCCTGATCAACATGGTACAAGGCTCACACCTGCACATGGGGGGTTGTGCTGCCGTGTGGGTCAACTGGGAAGTAACCGTTGACGTCACTTTTCATGACGAGATGTCCAACTTAAGGCAAAAGGGAGGGGGTGGTGGACAATTAAGATATGAATTAAGGGCTAGATTTGGGACGATCTGCCGCAAAGAAGGCATTAATGACTCAGAAGTAGGGGGAAAGGTTGAATTCAAATTCAAAAGACACTATAAAACTCCAAGGACTAGCCACGAGACAACACTTGGCTATTTGGGATTTGAGCAGTTACAGAGTATTGAGCGTCGAGCAATCTTACCATCTTTGAGTATGCGATAGAATATATCCCGTGCAACCATGATGACTACTACCAAGCCAAGTGTGAAATTTTCTGAAGATACCCCTGAGGAGCCCAGAGATCAGGCGGTTGTGCCAAACATTCCAAAATCACCACGGACTCCACAACCAAAGAAAGATAAAGAGACTAAGGGACCAATCCGCGTGTCCCCAAGAAACCCGCGGTTCGGCAAGATATCAATGGAAGAAAAAGGTAGGGTTGTCGCTATTGAATCAGACAAAGAGGAGGAGGACTTACAGGCTCTAATTGATCAAATAGAGGCACAAGATGACATGCTGGAGGATGTCCCATCAATGCCTTCCACAACAAAGTTACCCAGGTACGTCCCTCTATGGAAAGGGAAAGTTTGTTAGCATTATGACTTAGGTGCTGTCCTTGATGGGAACTCTCTCAGATGACAGATCACAATACAGTAGGTTAACAGCCCAGAGTCAAAGATCAGACTTCACAAAATGAAGAAAGAGAGGTATATGTAGGTTCACCATTGGCCAAGCCACGTATACACGCGGGTTCACTGTATACAAGTCGCATATACATACACATGCACTTTCACAAAAGGAAAAGCACGTATACCTTGGAAAATTAATTTTTTGGTCCGAAGTATTTGGTGCATGGTATTTTGATCCATGGTATTGATCCAAGGTATCAGGTCCAAGGTATTGACCCCAAGTATTTGATCCAAGGTATTGGTCATAAGTGGTTTTGGTCCATGTTATTGAGAAAGGCCTAAAATTATAAAAGGAGGAGAAGATCATTAGGCCAATGTACTCAAGTATTTAATATCTGATGAAGTGTGAGATCTAGTATGCAGGTTATTGGGTTATGGTGCATTACTGGATCTGAACCAAGGAGGAACCTTAGCAGTTGATGGAGGATAAGATCTAATGATGGATCAGGATCTTAAGGTGTAAAATGAACTATCATTATGTGTTTTTTCTCATGAATATTCTAGAATTGAATATTGACACATATATTATTCTGTAAATGATATGGTCTAGGTATAACTGAACTCTGGTATAGCTGCAAAATTATGAATTAATATGTACAGATGTATACACTGGTTGGCTTTGAGGAAAGCGCGTATACATGCATGTTCGGCACATGAAAGTAGCTTATACCTTATAATCTATGTCTTAGTTGTTGTTGTTTGTTGTTGCAGTGTTCTGGGTTCTGGCTTGGGTTCTAGTTACTGTATTCTGGTGACAGCATTCTGAAAGATCAGATTGATGGGTTGTCAAAGTGATTGATTGATTTGGTGGTGGTTGGTTCAATAGGAGATTGGTTGATGCAGATATATTTGATGATTGATTGATGGATCTAGTCTAAAAATTTATGAAACAAGGTCCCTGGAAGAAAGGAGAAGGTTGCAGCCTTCTGTAGGCCAGCACCTACGTACTAGTAAACATTTCAGCTAGTACAAGAGCTAGAGGGTTGTAGCTCCCTTCCAGTAGAAGCTAAAGAACGAGAGAAGGTTGTAGCCTTCTATAGGTAGAAGCTTGCATATTGGTATAAGGCTGCATCAGTATAAAATTGTAAACATAATTTTCTTATTATTAAAAGAAGACAGAGACGATTGCAGTAGGTGGTTTTCACCCACTTTGGGTTTCCACCTTATATCTTGGTGTTTTTGTGTGTTCCTTATGTGTGATGATTTATTCTTCTTTTACTGCAATGTCTAATGAATTCCTGATATACTGATTAAAGTTCCCTACATGTTAATTTGGGTAAATCAAAAGATCTCTGCATATACTTTGGTTTCATTAAGTATAGTTGCATATACAGGCTAGTTCACTGAGCTGAAGTAGCATATACAATTCATTTTTGAAAATTAAATTATTAATCTGATAATACTGATTCACCCCCCCCCCCCCTCAATATTATTTACAACAATTGGTATTAGAGTCAATCCTTTAGAAGAAGCTTGATCGCTTGAAGGTAGATCCATCATCATGAGTAATCAAGAAAGTGAGGGATCCATCAGATCACTAATCTGTGATGGGAGAAACATCATTTTTTGGAAGGTAAGAACCACAACCTATCTTCAATCTCTTGGAACAAATGTCTGGGAAATCGTGGAAGGAGGATATACATTTCCATCAACAATTCCTTCAGATACAGCAGGTAAAAAGCAATATGAAACCAATGCCAAGGCTTTCAATACATTAGTGGGAAGTCTGTCACAATCAAAGTTTGTCAAAGTTATGTAGCTCAAATTAGCCAAAGAAATATGGGACAAAATAGTTCTAAGCTAGGAAGGAGACTCTCAGGTAAAACGTGCTAAACTGCAAGCTCTCAGAATTCAATATGAAACTCTCAAGATGCACAATGATGAAAGTATAACTAGTTACTTCCTACGTATAGATGAGGTTGTTAATTGCATGAATACTATGGTGAAGAGATAAAGGAATTTACCTTAGTTGAAAAAGTTTTAAGATCTTTATCTGCTAAGTTCGAATCAAAGGTATCTTCCATGGAAGAAAAGAAGGATCTATAAACTATTACTATGACACAACTTCACGGAATCTTAACTGCCTTTGAGATGAGAAAAGGAGGTCCATCAAATATGAGAGAAGATGCATTTAAAGCTTCAGCAAAAGGAAAAGAAGAACTCAATGAATCAGGACATATTTCAGAAGAAGAAGAGGATGTAAACTTTGTCAAGAAGCTTCAACAGGGTTTCGGAAGATTCAGAGGTAAACTACCTTTCAAATGTTTTGCATGTGGTAGAGTTGGTCATTATGCTGCCAAATGTCCTCATAAAGATAAATATGATAAAGGGAAGGAATCTGGAAAATGGAATAGAATAAAAAGTAAGAGCTAATATACTCATGAAGATATCGATGGTCTATCAAATAGTGATGAAGATGAAAATAATAATGACTATAGACTTCTAATGGCTTATGAAGATGATGACTTTTTAGATGATTTATGAAGAAATCTCTAAACTAGAAATCTGTTTAGAATAAAAGAATATGATTATAGATACCTTGACATACCAACTTGCTAAAAGAGAAAAACACAATGAAAAACTAGAATGTCAAATTGTGGGTCTAAGAAAGGATCTTGAGAAAACAAAAGCTCTCAATCTTAGATTTTCTAAAGGATAAGAAACCTTAAATGAAATTATCAAAGTGTAGCATTCTTCTCTAATAAAGAGAGGTCTTGGATATATTGAAGAAGCATCTCAATCACAGAAGCCATCAACCTCCACTAAACGCTATCTTGATGCAGCAAAGAGAAATGAACAATTTGACAATCGTCAGCAAAGGCATAAATTAGATCACCAAGTAAATCACGCTCAATTTACTTTAACGATTAACAAAAGCCACAATCAACCATAGGTAAATATCAATAGAAATTACAATCACCATGTCAGCGGATTTGATAATCGCAGGAACTTCTTTAATGGTCAATGTTTCTCATGTCATAATTTTGGACACAAAGCTGCTCAATGTGTTGCTTACAAAACCATCATGACTAGAGAAGCATGAAATCAAAGGAATGTGATAGGGATCAAGGAAAGTTCCTATAATAACTTTTCTCTTCTTCAAAATGAAATAGAATGCTCAATCTGTAACAAATTTGGCCATGAAGAATCTGAACGCAGAGTAAATTTCGGGAAATATCTCAAAAGGAGCAAACTCCATTAAATCCCAAAATATGGAGAAAGAAAGAACCACAAACAGAAAGATGTGATATAGCCTTGTATGTAGAAGGACAATAAAACCAGTGGTATATCGACAGTGGATGCTCAAAAAGCATGACAGGTGACAAAGAAAAACGACAGTCATATAATGCCTTAGAAAAGGAAAAGAGTGTCTCATTTGGAAATGACACTCCTGTTGTCATATAAGGTAAAGGCTCTGTTTTCTTGAAAGAAAAATTTAAAGCTAGGAATGTTATGTATGTTGATGGCTTAAAGCATAACCTGTTGAGTGTGAGTCAAATGTGTGATCAAGGAAATGAAGTAGTGTTTCGATCAAATGGATGTGTTGTTCGTGAGCTTGATACAAGAGAAACCATTATCAAAGGTACAAGAACTCCAAACAACCTATACATACTCAAGGGGGGACAACAACAGTGCTATCTAAACAAAAATGATGAAAACTGGCTATGGCACAAAAGATTGGGGCATCTAAACTTTTCACAAATAAGAAAACCATACAGATTCCAGGCTGTTCGTGATCTTCCAGATATCAACATTCCTGAAAGTACTATATGCAAATCATGTCAATTCGGTAAGCAAAATAGATCTCACTTCATCGAAAAGGAAGGGTCAACTAGTAAGCCTCTTGAACTTGTACATACTAATTTATGTGGACCACCAAGGGAAATGTCACCTCGTGGAGAAGAATACTTTATATTATTCATTGATGATTTTTCCAGAATGTGTTGGATAGGTCTTTTAAAGCATAAAGATGAATCATTTGAAAAGTTCAAAGCCTTCAAAGCTTTGGTTGAAAATGAATCAGATCGCAAAATTAAACGCCTCAAATTTGATCAAGTAGGGGAATTTACCTCGGATGAATTCTTTGACTTTTATGAACAACATGGAATAAAAAGGTAGTTCTCCACTGAAAGGACTCCTCGGAAAAATGGAGTGGTAGAAAGGATGAACAGAACTGTTCAACAAATGGCCCGTGCTATGCTAGATGAATTTGGAACTCCTGCAACCTTCTGGGGTGAAGCTGCATTCACCGTCGTCACTATTCTCAACCAAGCAAATGTTCAGGTAAACAACACTCAAACTCCACATGAACTTTGGTATGGTAAGACTCCCACTGTAAAATACTTCAAAGCTTTTGGAAGCAAATTTTACATCAAAAGGACTGATGAAAATCTTGGTAAGTTTCAACCTAGAGAAAATGAAGGTATTCTTCTTGGCTACTCTTTCCGAAGTAAATGATATAAATGTTATAATAAAAGACGTGGGAAAATTATTGAAAGTATTGATGTTGTGGTTGATGAAGCATGAAAAAATCCAAAACATATAAAGACCAAAGGTTATGACAATGAAGAAGATGAGGAACATTTTCCCACATCAAATCACAGTGATTCTAAAGAAGAAACCAACGAAGCACTAGAAGAAGAGATAATGATAGAAGAAAAGACTCCATCCAGGTATGTTCAGAAAAATCATCCGGAAACTCAAATTTTAGGGGAAAAAGGGGCAGGTGTGCAAACAAGAAGAACCATTGTCAAAGCCTCAAGCTATCTAGAATTACTATCTTCCACCAAACCTGAAAATGTAAATGAAGCATGCAAAGATGAATGTTGGGTCAAGGCCATGAATGAAGAACTTGAGAAAATTGAAAAGAATAATACTTGGGAATCAGTTCCTAGACCTCATGATAAGAATATCATAGGAACTAAATGGATATTCAAAAACAAGCTGAATGAAAATGGAGAAGTTATTAAAAACAAGGCCAAACTTGTTCGTAAAGGATATGCTCAACAAGAAGGTATAGATTTTGAAGAAACTTTTGCACCTGTTGCTAGACTTGAAGCCATAAGAATGTTTCTTGCCCTTTCTAGTTTTTAGAAATTCAAAGTATATCAAATGGATGTAAAATATGCTTTTCTTAATGGAGGCTTAGAAGAAGAAGTCTATATTGAACACCATAAGGATTCATACTTGGAAATGATGCAAAAATTGTATGCAAACTTAGAAAAGCCCTATGTGGTCTAAAATAGGCTCCAAGGGCATGGTATTACCATCTTGACAAATATCTCCACCAATAGGGTTTTTCAAAGGGGTCAGTAGATACCAATCTATATTCAAAGATGGACACGGATAATTGCTAATAATTATTGTGTATGTTGATGATATCATTTTTGGTAGTAATGAAGAATCCATGAGTCAGAATTTTTCCTTAGTACTGTAGCAACAATTTGAAATGTCCTTGCTTGGTGAGCTTACCTAATTTCTTGGTCTACAAGTTCAACAAAATAAAGATGGTATTTTTCTCTCACAAACCAAATATCTCAATCAGATCTTGAAAAAGTACATCATGGAAGATTCTAAACCAGTATGTACCTGAATGGTAACAGGATGCAATCTTAGCTCAAATGATGAATCAACGATAGTACATCAACCAACTTATAGAGCCATGATTGGCAGTTTACTTTATCTAACAGGTACTTGACCAAACATCATGCATGCAATGGGAATAGTTGGAAGATTCCAAGCAAATCCTAAGGAAATACACCTTCTGGCAATCAAAAGGATTTTCAAATATCTTCAAGGAACATAGAACTTTGGTTTATGGTATCCAAGAGATACATATCTTACACTTCATGCATATATAGATGCAGATTGGGCAGGAAGTGTTGATGATAGAAAAAGCGCTAGTGGTGGTGCATTCTATATGGGTTCTAGGTTAGTGTCTTGGTTCAGCAAGAAACAAAGTTCAATTGCATTATCTACAGCTAAAGCAGAATACGTGGTTGTTGCATCTTGCTGCACACAACTACTTTGGATGATGCAAAACATTCAGATCATATGTACTCCACCCATCTCCATTCTCTGTGATAATACAAGTGCCATCAATATTTCAAAGAATCTAGTCATGCACTTGATGAGCCCCAAATTTGGTAACATTTTGGGCTCATTTGGCCTAACTACCGTTGCTCAATCCTTCATTTTTCATAACTTCTGCATCATTTTTTAGTATGTTTATGTCATTTGTATGAATAAGGGTAGTCACTATTCCTAGGTGGCTAACACGTGCTCATTTCAAGATTTTTTGACACAAGTTGGAGCAAAACCGAGCAGACAAGGGCTAGGAGACAGCCAAGCTTGGGTTGAGGATTTGTATGGGGGTTGTCTATGGCATTAAATAGCCTCCCTCAGGATCTTCACCCCCAACTCCGAGCTCCAAAGGCCACCAAAACCGGATCTAGAAGGCAGCCAAACAGATTTTGTGGAAGCAGCTATTCACTCCCAGTTTGGTCAGCCAAGTCCCATAGATTTAGGAGGCCAGCTAGGGCCTCATAGTGTATAAATGTGAAGGCTTCAGCCTTCGAGAGGGACTTTTGACAAACTTTTGCACATTCTGCACTACAAGCTGCTAGCTCTATTTTGTTCTTTTGTAGCCATTATTGGCATGACTCTTGACATATGATTATTATTTTTTTAATGGGAAGCAGTCAGATTTGATATCAGCTCTAAGTTTTTTTTTAGGAGCCATAGCTCTCGGGGTTGGGCCCAACCTGAGAGCCTAGGGTCTCCTTCTTTGTATTGATATCTTTGCTTTCAGCATTATGATTCTCCTTGTATACATTTGAAACGCAGTTTGTTGAGCTAGATTTCGTTGTGTGGTTAAGTAGGTCATTGTTGAAGAATAGAGTTGCTTCGAATGTCTAGAATAGATTAACGAGATAAGAATTGATAAAAGCTTCAGAAAAGGGTTTCCTGCACTCTCATTTTCACCTCTTTCTAGGGGCTGGAATTGCAGACAGTGCTGCCCAACAAAAACACTAGTTTGCTTACCCATGCAATCTTTGGTGCAATGTTTTCATTTGTAGGAGTTAGTCATGCATTCAGATCTTTTGGAATGTTTCTTTACTTAAGTGCTGTACATGGTTCTCTTTATAAATAACACTGCTTTTCATTGGTTTCGTTGACAGTTAGGATAGACTGGTTAATATTTTGATTGTGTGCAGGACGTGGTTGATTTGGTTAAGTATACACTGTGCGGTGCATCTCCATCACTCTCTCATCCATCTAAGATTCGTCCATGCCAACTAGTCCATCTCCAAGTTAGGTCCCTCGTCTCACAACTACCTTTCTGCCCACGTAACCCTACCTTCTTGCTCTTCCATTGCCTCAGCCTTCTTTAAGACAAGTAAGCTTCCCACACCCTCTCATCACTTCATCCCTCAGTCACTGAGTCATTTCAGACCCCTACCCTACCTCCCTATCCATTCATGCATCCTCTTTCACTCACCCATCATCCAAAATCCAACCTTAGAACATCCTGTAGAAATTCTGAACATCCTGTAGAAATTCCTGAAACATCCTGTAGAACCCCTGCAGACTTCCTGTAGAAGCTCACAAATGAGGTTTCTTGGTAGCCAAACTTTGTGAAACTCTCTGGAAGGGTGTTAGGGACTCCTTAGACCCCTGCTAAACCTTCCCAACCTTTTCCAAGCCTTTCTCTTCCTTGATTCGCCCTTGCACAGTAAAAAGCCCGTCAAAAGCATCTGCATGATAACTCAAATAACTTATTCAAAAATACAAAGAGATGTGTTCTTCAGATAGACACAACATAGGCATGTGCATTTTACCTTTGTAGAAGTAATGGAATCTTTTTCAATAGTTCGCATCTTCTCCTTTGCATCAGTAGGACTAGCTGGTAACATTAGGGTTTGCTAGGGTTTTTGCTACTTTTTGGCTTTTAGTTTCTTTCTGCAAGTAGATCAGTTTCTTTTGAGTTAGCTTCCATCTATTAGTTAAAAAGATTCTTCTAAGATCCCATAGAAGTTGGCTTAAGCCCCTAGCGGACTTGTGCCAGCTGACCAAGTGACAGCTGCGGCAAGAGCTAGTACTTGTGCATACAACACCATCGCTTCCAAGTTTGTTACGAACTACCGGGTTGATAAAATTAAAGAAGGGAGTCCCAGGAGTTGCAGCATTATTGCTGCAATACTGGAGCCCACCATATTTTTGGCGCCGTTGCCGGGGAAGCGTCAGAGTATTGGTGATTGTTTCTTTTCTTCTATTTTCCTACTCTCGCCTTCTGCTAAATAGTTTATTTCATTTCCATTCTGCAATTTCATTTCTACAAAAGTAAAGTAGATGTCATGCGGAAAGAGTCGTTAGTGCGGACACAACCGACCTCCCTAGAAGCAAAAGCTTTCTAGTGACAAACAAGACAAATAAATCCTACCTTTCTCTAAACATGCATTGCAAATACAAGTAATCAGGGGATCTTTAACATACCTTTAGTCCAACGCTTTGTAGTAGTCCAGCCTCGCCGATCCGGATGAGCTCCTCCTTCTCTTCGAAACCTGCATTCACTAACAAGCCAAAAGATTGAATAGCACCTGATAAAATCATAAAACAATACATATCTATCATATAGACCAAGGAGTATATGAAACAAACCATGAATAACAATCTGTTGAGAAAAATAAGTTCATTTGCATTAAAAGGTAACAAAAGGAACCATTACAACCTGAGCCTTGGTGTTGTGCAAGTCCCTCCTAGGGTCCAGCAAGAGTTTTCCTTTACTTTGATCAGCTCACCCACTCTCAAATAAGGCTAGGAAAGGATGGGAATCTCTCCTCTCAAGCTTTACAAGGGAGTCCTAATTCCAGCAACATCTACCCTTAGGAATGTTCAACTTTCAACCTCCCCTCCCTCTGGCCCAATGCCTGTATTTATAGTGCTCTAGAGGAAGTTATTCAGGTCCACCATCAATGGGATAAGCCCCTCTTTGGATGGGATAGCTCCCCTCTTGATGGGATAAGTTCCTCTTTGGTAGGGATACATGAACCATCTGGAGGCGCTTCATACACGTCAAACAAGCTTCTAGAATACTTTAGAAATGACCACAAGTAACTTTTTTGGAGTGAAACTTGCGCCTTTTGACCTTTACAGGAGTACGCACCCATTGCTTTACAGACAGAGCGTACAAGTACGCAGGTATTGTGAACTTGGGGTGCATACACGCAGGTAAGGCTAAGAGAAACTGCGTACCCAGAGATATATAGATTTTTAATGACTTTCTCTCTTTCTTGGAGTTTGACATGGAGAGCAGAGGTATGAGGCTTGCCAAGGAGGATAGTATGACAGTTGATGGAGCCATACTAACTGCAAATAGTCATGGTGACAAATTTTAGTGTAACAGATTGCCCCCTAAAGTGCGAAGCCTGTAGTAGATTAGGGTTTCATATCATCTAGGAAGGGTGAAGTACTTTATCATTTCAAGGATTATCTTGTGGAGAGCCCAGTTGGAACCTGCAAGTATTCAACACAAAATACATATAGAAGATCATATCATCGCTGAGGTAGGCATTCCCATACTCAGATTGAAAACTTTAACTAACAAACTATCTACTGCTCTGATACAGGAATGATTTTGCAGTACATCATAATCAAAGACTCTTTGTAGACACAGTATGGACGCAGCCATCTATTTATAATTAGTCTACTATATAATGAATACAAAACTCCTCGCAGTCTGGATGGTGGAAACTAGATCCAGGGTCTTCATTTCTACTTCCCCAACAGGTACGATTCTATCCATGCGAATAAATGAGTTGATGTCGAACATGGTAGAAACCACTTGATTACCAGTCAATGATGTAAACTATTAACAAGTGTGAGAGAGACCACCAGTGATGTCAATGGTTCTCAAAGTACCCAGTACAATCCATGAGATGTGAATGAATGAGTTGATGTCGAACATTTCACGGAATCCTTCGATCAAAAGTCAATGATGTAAACCGTCGTCAAAGGCGAGAAACCTGCCATTGATGCATGCAGACTTCAAGGTACTGACGATTCCTAGGTCATCTTTCCAGATAATGTGCTGATGTCGATAGAAAGCGACCCGCTGCAGGCAAGCCCACAACACGAAATCATAGATCAAGTTGAAGAAATGTAACTGTAAGGACTAACTCAGGGATGGTCAAAATGGATGACGAGTATTTTGCAGATGAATGTTTATTGCAGAGACCTCTTGAACACATAACGACACGACAGATGGCTTGGTGACATTTGACCCAAAGTTAATACCCAGCTAAAGACTTTCAATGTGGTTTGATCAACTGTGAGGCAAAGGATTTCCCAACCCAGGTGAATGAAAGTGTCGTGTTAAAGAGTGGTAATAAGGCTTCTTCTGAGACAAAGGATAACAAATGGGCTCATTTTTCTCTCTTTTCCCCCACCATTTCTGGCAAGTACCTCTTTATTTTTTACAAGCTTGAGGAGGATAACATATGCTTGATTATAAGCTCATCCTTCGGATGAGTCCAACTTAGTTTTGATTCGAACCCTAAGAAGGAGTGGTCCATTCATGTTTGTAATCGAACAGGTCCTTTACTGTGAAATTTTAACGAGTCCAGTATTGGAGAAACTCGACGTTTTTCATTTTTAAAGAGTCTGAAAAAACTTAAGAAGACTCCAGGTTGAACTTTTTCGTAAAGTTGTGTCTCCCAAGCCCGAAAAAGTATAAAATAATACTTGAGAGAACGGCTTAGTCTTGCAACCAAGGAGTACTTTCATGATTAGTGCCTCTGACCTGAAAAGTAAAAAGCGATCAAGGACATGTCGTTTTATTTCCATATCGAGTTTGAAACGACAAAAACCCAGCAATCTTTTCCTGTTTTTACGGTCAGAAAAGAGCTATAAGGGGACCGTCTTTTAATTTCGTTTTAACGAGTGTAAAAGAAACGCTCGGCAATCTTTTCATGTTTTAGGAGTCAGAAAAGGGCTTAAAAGATGACTCTGATGTTTTGGTTCGTGAAAAATGATACTTTTCCTTGAAAGTCCTATTGTCCTGCACAAAAACGACACATTACTCATACCTGTTTAAGATAAGCAAAAATGCATTGAGAAATATCCTTCCATGGTGAAAAATAAACAAATTTAGCATTTATTTATCCAAAAAACCTATAAAAAGACCTTTTACCATGTCATTTTTACCATTTTACTGTTGAGGAAGAGAAAAGGGCTTTTGGCAAGAAACTTCCCGTGGACTTTGCGGAGAATCCGATCGTCGGAATCGAGTGCCGTCTCTTTCAGGTATTTCACAACATCCTCCTCTTTGTTTTCATCCATTTAGAATTTCATTTTAAGCCCTAGTTTGATTTTTTGAGGGCTTTGGGGTTTTAGGATCCGCCTTTCGGGGCACGCAGGTGCCCCATGGGCGACCTGCGTACCCCGACATTTTCGTTCATGGGAAAATGGCAGGAGTACGCAGCCTACCTTCAGAACAGCTACGTCCATACACTCTATTTCTGAACGCGGGGTGCGTACTCCGCGGAAAGCAATTTCAAAACCCCAAATCTCAAAACTAAACCATTAATTTTTTATTTAATGAATTCTAATGAATGTTTTCTAGTGTGTAGATTGCCCACCATGCTTGATTGGCGCGAAAGAGAACACGAAGATGTCGATTTGGCCGCAATAGATCATCAACCCTCCATTGATGTTTTGAAGGCATGCGGTCTCTACAAATACTGGGCCATACCTGGCATGAGGGCCTAGGTGCGATTCTTAGAATGGCTGGTTGAAAGGTGGAATGTCCAGGATCAATGCTTCTACATCGGAGGGCACCAGCTCGAGATAGAGCCCTCAGACATATATTTTCTCACTGGTTTGCCTAATAGGGGCGAGCAACTGACTCTGTCCGGGACTAGGCCGGGTGGCCAATCCCTTGCTAGCCTCTGGCTAGAGTGGTGCAACAATCAGAACCAGGAGAAAGGGATAGAAATTAAATACATATCCCTGCCTGAACTTATGGTAATTGCCTTTACAGTTACCAGACTCTGCGGTGCAGCCGCCTTGCACATTGCCACCGGGTCCCAAATGCGGATGGCGATAGATTGCTATCGAGGCACCATTTTCAATTGGTGTGACGTTGTGTTGGCTAATATGAAGGGCCAACTAACTAGGGAAAAGAACGAGCAATTAAAGAACTTTGGGTATGGGCCTCTAGCTGTGAGCTTTGCCCTAGAGAGGGTTCCGATGCTGATCCCACAGCATCTCACTGTTCCAGCTGGGCCTCCTCGGGAGCCAAAGTTGATGCGATGGGTTGCGGTGATGGCCCGGCATCCTGACAAGGGAGCGGGAGTTGTTCGATTTCCTGCGGGTTACTTTCACTGGTTGGAGGACCAGGTCTTTGTGATTCAGGACTTTCCTTATGCCGAAGTAGATTTTCGCGGTGATCCGGACATGGTTCTTCCACAGGGAGAACAATGGGACGACAGAGGTACTTCATTTTCACAAGTTTTTAAATTATTTACTTTTTTTTGTTTTTTATATTGTCTCAAAACTGACAGTGACAAATTTTAAAATGCAGATGTAGGTCCACAGCATCCAGCCAATCTCCGACCATTCGAGAGAAGAGTACCAGTTGCACCAGCACCGGCCCCACAGGATGCGGCCGCAGAGACCTTAGCCGAGCTGGAACAGGACCTACAGCGTCTCACAGCGGACATACCAGAGACGACTATAGATGATATTCCTATCCGACTTCAGCGCTATGTGGTCGCAGTCCCAGGACCTTTCAGGAGGTTCCTTTGTAGGGTAGCACGGGCAGTGGTCTCGTATAGAGAGCACCACCAGTGATTGGCTAGTCACTTTTTGTAGACACATGTGACATTTTTGGTTTTTTGTACTTATCATTTTTGCCGATCATAAGGTGTTTTTCAACCTATGATCGAAGACGATGTATATTTTTGACACACTCCTATCTATATATATATATCATTATTACCGGCTTATCTTGTTAAACATGTATGATGAAATGTTTTTTAAATTTACATTTATGATTATCGCAAATGTCTGTCTAACATTCGAGAAGCAATTGCATCTGCTAATGTATTTAATGACCTTGGAATATGCTGATATTCAATGTAATTAAATTCACGTTCCAAGAGGCGCACTCTAAAAAATAACCTTAATAACACTGGATTTCTAATGGAATATACTCTATTAAGCTGTAATACAACGAGTTCAGAATCTAACCTCACTATCAAACTCCGAATCCCAAACGAAATAGATTCAGATAATAACTCAATCACTGCACTGTATTCTGCAATGTTGTTTGTTGTTTGACCGAGGCTCACCCCATGCATAGAAACTAACTCATCAGAGGGCGAATAGATAACCCAAGCTGTGGAAGAGATATTCCGTGTACTACGACAAGCACCATCAGCAAATCCAATGTACGTTTGGAGAGGCGTCGACATCTGCAATATCAAGAGTAAAACCAAGATAAGCCAGAATAACGACGAAAACACACTTTCTAAGCTAAGCACACTGTCTAAACTAACAAACGCACCAGCTAGAAAGAAAAATTAACCTAACTAACCTAACTAAATCTCCATACCCACCATTTAAGCATAATACCTCTTTAGGTAAAGTCCATTTCTGGGTTTACCCAAAGAGTCCCCATCAAAATCTACCAGCTCATAGGCCCCTTTTGCTAGCTTTCGCTTGACAATGTAGGGCCCATGCCACATAGGAACGAATTTTCCAGCACGTAATTTATCCTTAGCTTGATCATATAATAGCACTAGGTCTCCTTCCGAAAAATTATGAGGGGTCACGTTGCGATCATACTGAGCTTTCATCCTTTTTGCGTGAGTCTCGATTGCCAATGCAGCGTCACGTCGAGTCTCATCTAATTTAGCTAAGTATAATAGACGCTTATCCTCTTCGGAAGTAGCTGGAAGTAATTCGATAGCCATTTGAAGTGATGGGATTTCGCATTCAATGGGCAACACTGCTTCCAAACCATAAACTAGTTGGAAATGAGTGAACTCTGTTGATGTTTTCACTGAGGTTCGGTACGCCCAAAGCGCTGAAAATAACATGTTGTGCCAATTCGACCAATGAATACCAATGATTCGTCGGATCATGATAACTAGAACTTTGTTGATGGATTCAACCAAACCATTTGCTTGAGGATAATAAGGAGTAGAACTATCATGGCGTAAACCAAGCTGGCTTGTAAGTTCTGTCATCATAATGTTTCGAAAATGGCGCCCATGGTCAGTGATTATCGCTTGTGGGACACCAAACCTAGCAATAATATGATTGAATATGAAAATCGCAGCTGTCTTGCCGTCAGCCTCGAATGTAGGCATCGCCTCGGCCCACTTAGTAAAATAATCAACCGCAAGGATGATATACGCATGCCCCACGACCGAGTGAGGGTTACATGTAATAAAATCGATACCCCATTTAGCAAAAGGACCAACGACAATTATAGGGTGGAGAGGAGCAGGTGGTGCGCGCATCTTGCGATCAAACACTTGACAGTTGTGGCATTTCCGGACCGCAATGATACAATCTTTAAACATGGACGGCCAGAAGTAGCCAGCACGCAACACCTTATGAGATGTGGCATACCCAGACATATGACCGCCACACACTCCATAATGACAGTCATTCATAACCCTTACTGCCTCTTCATGAGTTAAGCAACGACGAAAAACCAAGTCCGCCCCACGACGATAAAGAGTATCTCCAATAATTTGGTACTGTTGGGACTGGAATCGAATTTTTCGGCGTTCCGACTTTGAAGCTTCGGGCCGAAAGGATTGGGTTTGGAGATAGACGATTATATCCCCATACCACGGATCTAAAGTGCTAATGAGAAACAGAGATTCGTCCACAATGGGTTCCTCTGCCACAGTTTCCGTGTCAGCACGCGGGAAGTCACACATCAATTCCGCAAAAACTAAAGATTTCTTAGACTTAGATTTTTCAAACTCCAAGTCGAACTCTTGCAAGATAACAATCCATTTAGAGTACTTTCCCCCTAGCAATTGTTTAGTCAAAATATAGATCATAGGGTTGCAATCCGAAATGACTGTAGTTTCACGGAGAAGAATGTAATGACGAAAACGCTGGACAACCTGAACAGCTGTGAGGGCCAATTTCTCCACATGCGAATATTTAAGCTCAGTGGGATTTAATGTCCTACTAAGATAATATATCACATGTTCCGTTTCGAATTCATCTTCCTGTACTAAGACCATTCCAATGGTGGATTGAGCGGCGGCGAGGTACAAAAAGTAATCCTGGTTGTAGTTGGGAGGATGCAGCAACGGTGCATGGGTCAACGCGTGCTTTAGCGCATCAAAAGATTTCTAAGCTATCTCATCCTTAGAAAATTGAGCATTTTGTTTCAACAACCGGGTAAAACCCTTGGTAATCTCGGCGTAGTTAGGAATGAATCGGCGTAAAAAGTTTGCTTTCCCTTGCAAACTTTGGAGTTGGCGCAGACTCGAAGGAGGAGGCAATTTGATGATAGCTTCGACCTTCGAGGGATACGCGAATGCCGGCTTTTGAAACTACAAATCCCAGCAATCGTCCCACTCCGATGCAGAAGACACATTTGTGTGGGTTCAACCATATACGATAATTCCTACACCTCATAAAAATTGCTCGTAAATGGACAAGGTGATCAGCTCGACGTAAGGAGTGAGCGGGCAAATCATCGAGATATGGTTGCACAATGTGCTTGATGTCATGAAATGCATAAGACATCGCCCTTTGGAAAGTGGCTCCGGCATTCTTAAGCCCAAAAGGTAATTTGCAATAAGAAGACGTCCCCCATGGAAAAATGAAAGCCATTTTTGGTTGATCGGCAGGTAGAATATTGATTTAGTTGTAACCGGAAAAACCGTCCATAAAGGAAAATATTTCACTGCCGGCACAATCATCAATTATTTGATCGATATAGGGCGTTGGATAGTTGTCCTTGGGACAAGCACGATTGATATCCCTATAGTCGATACATATTCTTATTGTTCCCTGCTTCTTGTTAACTGGAACAATATTCGATACCCAATCCATTAACGGGATCGGATAAATGAAACCTGCTTTCAACAGCTTCTCAACTTCTGCTTTGATTGCAGCCGCTTTCCGAGGGTGGATCTGACGCAGACGTTGCTGAACGGGTTTAGCGTCCGGGTAAGTCTTGATCTCATGAACAACAATGGAGGGATCAATTCCTGGCATTTCCTCATAGGACCAGGAAAACACGTCGCAAAATTCTTGAAATAGGGCCTTGTATGTTTGAATTTCGTCATTTGAACACGAGGCACCTATATGAATGTGTTCAACGATTCCCGGCTTTACTGAAATGTCAATGGGAATAATGCGAGAAACGTTTCCCAAATTCAGCTCTGAATCATGATGTTTCATTGGACTCTGATCGTCTTTGACATATTCAGCTGTAAAGATTGATGAGAAATCGTTTTCGAAATGATACTGATACCCGGAAGGAACAGAAGGACCGCCGTACAAGAAAGATTCAGGAGATTGACTGAACACGGACAACTGACCAGACATATTTACAGGAGTATAAATACCTCCAGGTGGAAAAGGAGTACGAGGTGGAGAAAAACTTATCCCTGAGTTGTCTAAATAATTGGTTAACGAAAGGTACCAAGTAGTACTTCTAGGAGGACTGTAAAAGATAGATTCACGCTCTCTTAGATCAATAGTAGGTTGATCTTCAAGGATAGATACGCCTAATTCTTCCTCTGGAGCAAGTTATTCAATAGCTATCAAACCAACAGGAAGATTTTCGGTGATGACTCCTTCTACCCTAGGTGAATCAAGTGCACTAGAAGTTGGAGTAACAGGTTCAAATATTTCAGGTTCTTCGCCTATATCACTAGTAGATGAAAAACTACCAGCAAGCTCAGAAACTGCAACAGCTTCAGGATTATAACCTGTTTCTAGACCTAGGTAATCTGGATGGACTACCAAGGACGATTCTCCTTCTTCAGGTGAACCTACTTTACTGCCACTAGGAGTTACAAGGACCTTTAAACCTTCGTAATGACTCGGGACCTCTTCAGGAGGTTCGCCCCGCAATCTACGGGACTTCCTCAACAAATCGGCCACGGTAACAATCTCAGGAGACTTGCCCCGAAGTCTACGAGACTGTCTAGGTAATTCAGCCACAGTTAAAAACTTTTAACTACTGCACACGCAAACAAAGTAAAATCTCAAAGCAAACCACCGAAAGTCTCTAAAGAACCAAACAAATTTGAATCACACGCCTAAAGAATCTAGGGCATCAAACCATGCACAAACAGTAGCCTTCCGGACCGAAAACACTAGTTGGAGATGAAACCCAACATCGCCGAATTCAGTACAGAAGTGGTGGGCGGAACAGTTACCCCGGCAACTTGCTTAATGAATAGACCGGCACAAGTTCCTCCACTTTAACCGTCTCGAGTGAAGTGAACCCCCCGGAAAATCCAGGTGAGTCTAGCCGACGTCTACTCCAGGTACAGTGGGATCTTCCCTCCACTGTCACCTCGGTAGAATCCTAAAGATAATGGTCACTAAGGTTACCAACAACAACAAATGCACCTGGGGGAACAGTCTACACTCCGACAGCACGCAAGGGCAGAGTATCAAGCTCAATCCCCTTGCCGGCTCCTTGACAATAATCCAAGGTTTACCGACAAGTGACCCCTGGCTCCTCGACAATGGTTAATCCGAGGTTTACCGTTTGTAATACGTGCGTGTCTGGCGTCGTTCCCAATGAGGGAGGATTGATCCCCTCACTGGTTCGGACACGAGCTCGTGCTTCTCCTTTAAGAGGAGCTTTCCCAGAGTACAAATGAAACAGTTGGATTTATCCTACCACAAGATGAGCTACTTGTTTGGTTTTGCTGTCTTGGAGAGTTAATTACTCTCCTACTCCAAGACACTAGCCTGATCTATATTGGTGTTTCAGAGCCCTAGTAAATAAAAGTTACTAAGTTGATTTTACTTTAAGCGTTAATTTTATGGCTTTTCTTTAAGACAAAAGGTAGTGGAGATGAAACTGATGGTGTGTAGACTCGACCAAAATCCACTAAAAAGATGCACTTAGGATGATTTATACTATTTTTTCCTTTTTCAATGAATTCCCTAGCTAAGAGAGTTGGAGAATGCAAACTTGATATAAAAACAACTTTCTTGGCAATAAAAACAAAGAAACAAACTCTTTATCTTTTTCGAAAAATACGACACATGACCACTAATCACTTCACGAAAATTCCTTTTTCTTTCAAAGACACAAATGCTACCAAAGCAAACTTTCCTTCAAAAGATATTTTTGTATTTTTTCCTAATTAATAAAGCATGTAAAACTTACTCTAACAAAAATCAAAGTTAAAAAAGCTATGGCAATCAAATCAACTCAATTCCACTCAAAATCAAATCTAAGAGAAAAGCACCTAAAAGTAAATCTAACGAGTCAAAAGCTTACTAAAGATGATTCCTGGATGTTTTACTCAGTCAAAATGTAACTAAGGACTAGTTAATGCAGAACCAAAAACTAGTCAAAAACAAAATCAAACTCTTTTTGTTCTTTTTCTCAAGAATAAAATTCAAAGTTCAAACAACAAACTTTTTCAAGATTCGCAAAGAGAAGACACAAAGGTAGGTCTCTCACAAGGGTGACTTCTATGACGGGCCCGACTCCTAAGAGGACTGAACAAAACCAAGGAGATCCAAAGTTTGACAACCTCTAACGCCAAAGTCACTACAGGACCAGTTAAAAATCAAACCCTAAGGCAAAATCCCTATGAATTTCACTAAAACCCTCGACACTGACGAAACAAGCTTAGGTGAAGATTTATGGCAGAAAACTAGTGGATCTGGGCAGAAAAACAAATTAAAAACAAAATGTAAAAGGAAAAAAAGAAGAAAAATGAAATTTTCTTAGTTTTGACAGGGGTACGCAGGCGACCTGTTTACACAGGTGCGGGTACGCTCTGTGCACAAAGCGACAGTGCGTACAGATACACACTGTGCTCCACTCAGAGGCTGCGTACTTCTAGCAAAACAAAGAAAAACTAAAATCTAATTTAACCCTAAGCTAGCCCACCCAAACACACAGTCAGACAGCCAAAAACCAGAAAACAAATAACTTTTCTCAGATCAAAAGTTCATACAAAGGAAAAAACATTCACATCAATGGATTCCCTAGTGGAGTCGCCATTTTGTCATGCGGAAAGAGTCGTTAGTGCGGACACAACCGACCTCCCTAGAAGCAAAAGCTTTCTAGTGACAAACAAGACAAATAAATCCTACCTTTCTCTAAACATGCATTGCAAATACAAGTAATCAGGGGATCTTTAACATACCTTTAGTCCAACGCTTTGTAGTAGTCCAGCCTCGCCGATCCGGATGAGCTCCTCCTCTTCGAAACCTGCATTCACTAACAAGCCAAAAGATTAAATAGCACCTGATAAACTCATAAAACAATACATATCTATCATATAGACCAAGGATTATATGAAACAAACCATGAATAACAATCTGTTGAGAAAAATAAGTTCATTTGCATTAAAAGGTAACAAAAGGAACCATTACAACCTGAGCCTTGGTGTTGTGCAAGTCCCTCCTAGGGTCCAGCAAGAGTTTTCCTTTACTTTGATCAGCTCACCCACTCTCAAATAAGGCTAGGAAAGGATGGGAATCTCTCCTCTCAAGCTTTACAAGGGAGTCCTAATTCCAGCAGCATCTACCCTTAGGAATGTTCAGCTTTCAACCTCCTCTCCCTCTGGCCCAATGCCTGTATTTATAGTGCTCTAGAGGAAGTTATTAAGGTCCACCATCAATGGGATAAGCCCCTCTTTGGATGGGATAGCTCCCCTCTTGATGGGATAAGTTCCTCTTTGGTAGGGATACATGAACCATCTGGAGGCGCTTCATACACGTCAAACAAGCTTCTAGAATACTCTAGAAATGACCACAAGTAACTTTTTTGGAGTGAAACTTGCGCCTTTTGACCTTTACAGGAGTACGCACCCATTGCTTTACAGACAGAGCGTACAAGTACGCAGGTATTGTGAACTTGGGGTGCGTACACACAGGTAAGGCTAAGAGAAACTACGTACCCAGAGATATATAGATTTTTAATGACTTTCTCTCTTTCTTGGAGTTTGACATGGAGAGAAGAGGTATGAGGCTTGCCAAGGAGGATAGTATGAGAGTTGATGGAGCCATACTAACTGCAAATAGTCATGGTGACAAATTTTAGTGTAACAGTAGACCTTTCCTGCTTTCATAGATTAGACTTTCAATTCTGCAAGCGTAAAATAGAATTTCAATGTTGCAAGCGTAGACTAGTATTTACTTCCTGCAATTTCATTTGAGCAAAATAGACTAGCCCTTTCATGCTTTCATTTCAATTATGCATTTCCATTTCAGCAAGATAGTTAGTTGCAGTTCAATCTATTTTAGTTTTGCAGGTACCAGAGAAAAAAACAAAAGCAATCAAAAGTCTTTCCATTTCATGCCTCGTAGAAACCGAGATAAAACAGGCAAATTATTACCCAACACCCCCACCACTTCACTGAGTCACCATTTTCTCTTCTTTGGTGACAGTGATCTAGAAGAACCTATAGGCGAGCCTCCTGAGATATACGAAGATCCTATAACAGAAGAAGAGTTAGAAAACACTCCATCTGAAGCCATGGCTGACAATAGAAGAGAAGATGAGAGAATAGAAGGTGCCTTTCCCATCCGAGAGACCAATGGAGACATAAAAATGAAAAACATAAGCCCCTCCGCTTTACCTCACTTCCATGGACTGACCACTGAAGACCCTAATACCTTCCTGTTTGAGTTTGTTGTCCTTTGTCGAACCTATGACTATATCGAAGATGAGCAAAAACTGAAACTCTTTCCCTCTACCCTCAAGGACGCAGCATTACGCTGGTTCATGGGCTTACCTGGGAATAGTATCACCACTTGGGCTCAGATGCAGCAAGCTTTCAATACCAAATACCGGGACTACTGTAGGTCCAAGGAAGCCAAGGGAGAAATCTTTCGGATGACCATGGGAAATGATGAGTCTTTAGAAGATTATGAGGAAAGGTTCCAACTTAGCTATAAATGGGCCAGGTGCACACTTGACCCTGAATCTCTCAAGTTGGTCCTGCTCCGAGGAGTCCCTGAAGACCTTCTAGATACCCTTCACATGCTAGCTGGAGGAGATATTTACCAACTACCTTATGAGGATATAAAGACTGTGTTTAGAAACCACTCTAGGGCAGCCCGGAAAAGAGGTAGAGGAAACCCCCTTTCAGCTAGTACTACTTTCTCCAAGAATGAGTTTGCAAATCAGCTGGAGGACCTCAAAAGTGAGGTGAGACAGACCATTTCCATGCAACTTGATACATTCCGAATCCAGCAAAATAAAGAGGAAGCTGAGAGGGCTTTGGCCATATTCTACCCCAGGTGTACAAGGAAGCACCCTAAGAACGAGTGCCCATTACATTGAATAGAGGTATGTTTCGTTTCTGAGGAGGACCACCCCACAAACCAATGCCCAACCTTACCTGGGCTTAAAGCCATGTACCAAGGAACGGAGGCACCCACTGGACCTCTCTACTTCCTCAACCAAAGGAGGCCACATGGACCTAGACCTTACCAGCAGGGGATGCAAGGGACATCCCAAGCTTATTATAGCCCCAACCAATCTGCTCCTATGCCTTCCTGGGGTCCCCCTGCTCATCCTTCCTGGTTTGTGCCTCCTCCATGGTCTTACCCACCTCAATACCATACTCATCCCACTACTCATTCGTTTCACCCAAATGTCCAGCCACAGCCACAGTGGAAAGCACCTCAACCGGGGTGGAGGCCCCAGTACAACACTCCTCCCGCCATTTTGCCTCCACCACCAGCTCAGCCACAACCATTACCTCCTGCTCCTCCAAGACAACCCCAAATGCCTGCTCAACTGAACCCGAACCCCAACAACCGACAGGCCTAGCAGGTATATACTGGGGAAACAACATGCCCTACCTATGTTGTGGAGATCCAGGAGATCAACCCGCGATCTGGAAAGACTCTTCAGGATTGCCAACCTCCTCCCCCAGAGGACGAGGAAGACAAACAGGAAAGTGAACCAAAAGCCATTCCACCCTTTCCTGAGAGACTAACAGCAACCACACAAACGAACCCAGAAGAGAATGAGCTTCTGGGAGAACTCAAGCAGTTGTGTGTGAAAATACCACTTCTCCAAGCCATCAAAGATGTACCGATATACAACAAATTGGTTAAGGAAAAGTGTTTCAGGCACCCAGGCAGGCGAAAAAGAGATGCCTCAACCATCAATGTCATAGGACAACTGTCTGATCTTATGTTGGGGCAAGTTATCTGTCCAAAGTATCTGGATCCTGGGAGTCTTGTAGTTGATGTCCACATCAATGGCACCATCATACCCCACACTTTGATTGATTTAGGGGCTGCCATTAATGTGATGACCAGGGATACCATGCTCAAACTCAACCTTCAAGGTTCCTTAAGAAAGACCTCGATAGTCCTGCAGCTAGCAGATCGCTCCACCGTGACTCTCGAAGGGATTGTGGAGGATGTCTTGGTCTCTGTTGACTCTTGGGAGTACCCTACGGACTTATTGGTTCTTCAACCAAAGGCAAAGCTTACTGGATACCCCCTTATTTTGGGAAGGCCTTGGTTAGCCACTGCAGATGCTTACATAAGCTGCCGAGCAGGAAACATGACCATCAAAAATGGTCCTATGTCCAAGCAGCTAGTCCTATACCCTCCTGCCCAACCTCTATTAGAGCATGACTTACCACTTTGGTTGGAAGAAGGAGAAGAGGATGAGGTGTACTCTGCACCCTTGTGCACCCTAGAAACCACCAGGGGAGGTCCTCAAACCGAGGATGATTTGATTGAGACCTTGATTCAGAATCCACCTCCCAGTGCATTGTCCTTAGAGAAATTGGTGGAGGATACCCAAGTCAGCACCTTAGTGGACCTTTGTGTGACCAATCCAATCACTCCCAGAGTCAAAAATGTGGAGTTTTGCCCTGAGAGAACGTTAAAGAGCAGCTCCTCCCTATCTCCTTCCCAGGAAAAGGAGCTGTGTAGTCTGTTGGCCAGTCATCTAGATGCTTTTGCTTGGAGCTATAAGGAGATGAAAGGAGTCCATCCTTCAGTCTGTACCCATCACATCTACATCAAAGAAGATTGTAAACTGGTCAGGCAACCTCAAAGGAGAATGAATCCAGCCCTTAAGGACATTGTCAAAGAAGAATTGCAAAAACTGTTGGATGCAGGATTCATCTACACCATCTCGGATAGCGAGTGGGTGTCCCCTCTGGTGTTGGTTCCCAAGAAAAATGGGAAGTGGAGAATCTGTGTGGACTACCAAGAACTGAACAAAGCCACCAAGAAAGACCACTTTCCTCTACCCTTCATAGATCAAGTGTTGGATGGACTGGCAGGGAAGAAGTTTTTCTCTTTCCTAGATGGGTTTAGCGGGTATAATCAAATCCAAATCAGCCCGGAAGACCAAGATAAGACCACCTTCACTTGTCCTTGGGGTACCTTTGCTTACCGAGTTCTTCCCTTTGGGCTATGCAACGCTCCTGCCACCTTCCAGAGAGCCATCTTGAGCATCTTTTCTGAGCTGGTCCATGATTCGGTGGAGATCTATATGGATGACTTCACTCCTTATGGGTCCAACTTCCAGGAAGCATTGTCCAATCTGGGAAAAGTCCTAACCAAGTGCATTGAGATGAACCTGTCCCTTAGTCCTGAAAAATGTGAATTCTTGATGACTGAAGGGACCGTGCTAGGACATACCATTTCTCGCCAAGGGTTACAGGTGGATCCTAACAAAATTGCTCTTATAAAAAAGGTTCCACCCCCTCAGAAGGTAGGAGATGTTCGAAGTTTCTTAGGCTTGGCAGGATATTATAGAAGATTCATTAAAGACTTCAGCAAGCTAGCCTCGCCATTGTTTGGCCTCTTAGCAAAAGATGTTGAGTTTAAATGGACTGACGATTGTCAGAGGGCTCTGAATGAATTAAAGGATAAGTTGGTGTCTGCCCCAATCTTGAGAGGTCCAAATTGGGCCCTACCTTTCCACATCCACACTGATGCCTCGAATAAAGCCATAGGGGTAGCCTTAGGACAAGTTGAACAAAAACTTCCATACGCCATATACTTCGTCAGCAAAAACTTATCCAAGGCAGAACTGAATTATACTGTAACTGAGAAAGAATTCTTGGCTGTGGTCCATGCCCTAAACAAGTTCCGACACTACATCACTGGCTATCAAACATTTGTACATACTGATCATGTTGCAATTAGATATTTAATGAATAAACTAGATGTGAATGCTCGTATTATTAGATGGTTACTTTTGTTGCAGCAGTTTGATTTGACTATCATTGACAAACCAGGTAAAGAAAATGTTGTTGCTGACTTCTTGTCTAGATTGGATTTACCTGCAGGTGAGGATGGAACAGTGGATGACCAGATGCCAGATGAACATCTGTTTGCTATCTCAGTACTCTCTCCATGGTTTGCTTATATAGCAAACTACCTTGTCTCAGCACAGTTCCCTCCGCACCTATCCTCAAAAGAGAAGAGCAGAATCGTAAGGAAGAGTGCCTCATTCACTTGGATCGGGGGCAACCTATTCAAGCTTGGCCCCGATCAGATCTTAAGGCGTTGTGTAAGGGAGGAGGAAGTCTTTGACATCCTCCTAACCTGTCATGACGGGCCTTGTGGAGGACATTTTGCAGCCAAGAGGACTACCTTCAAAATTCTACAGGCACGCTACTATTGGCCCACACTTCATAAAGATGTCAGAAGATATATCAGCCAATGTGATCGATGCCAAAGGATGGGGAAACCGACTCCAAGGGACGAAATGCCTCTCCAACCTCACGTGACTCTTAAGCCATTTGAGAAGTGGGGTATGGATTTTGTGGGTCCTATCAATCCTCCTTCAAGACAAAGGTCTTACATCATTGTGTGCGCAGACTATCTAACAAAGTGGGCAGAAACCAAGGCAATCAAAGCAGCGACAGAAGAAAAGGTGGCTGAGTTTTTAAGAGAAAACATCTTCTACAAATTTGGCTAGCCAAGAGAGCTAGTCACCGATCAAGGAAGCCAGTTCACCTCCAACTTAATTGAAGACCTACTCACTCATCACAAGATCAAGCATAGGACTTCCACCCCCTATCATCCTCAAGCAGATGGGTAGGTGGAAGTCACTAATAGAGCATTAGAAGGGACCTTGACTAAGGTGGTGAGCAGCAGTAGAAAAGATTGGGCAGATCGCCTGGTTGAGGCCACTTGGGCTTACAACAGCACTTGGAAGACCACAACCGGCTTCACACCTTATGAGCTGGTCTATGGGAAGAGAGCTTTGCTGTCAATTGAGTTCGAATACAACACATTAAGGATGGTAGCTCAGCTGGACCTAGATCTCAGCCATGCCAGCAAGAAAGATTATTGCAGCTGAATGGGTTAGATGAGCACCAAATGCAGGCCCTTCTCCACTCAGAAGTGGTTCAACTTCAGAGGAAGGTATGGCATGACCGGCACCTCAATGACAAGCAATTCTAGCCAGGAGATTGGGCGCTGTTGTACGATTCCAGACATAAGGATTTTAAGGGGAAGCTGAGAACAAGATGTCTGGGACCATATGCAATGGAGAAGTGTAATGACAATGGGTCTGTTCTTATTCGGACCATTGATGAGGAAGCCATCCCCATGCTTGTCAATGGGCATCGACTAAAGATCTACAGGAAACCTCTTTCGAGGCAAGAATTCATAAAAACTGTGGAAAAATCAGTGCTGGTCATAGAGAAGGGTTCTGCCTCTGTTTTGGGCATACCCTGAGCATAAAAAAAAAATAAAAAAAAAAAATAAATAAATAAATATCCTTGGTTGAAAACCTTTCTGAGGCTCCCAAGGCAGATGGTAGGGGTGAAAACCTCATTGAGGCGCCCCTGCTGTCTCTCTGAAAGTTTTTGAATAAAAAAAGACCCTTGGGTGAAAACCTCTCTGAGGCACTCAAGGCAGATGGTAGGGGTGAAAACCTCACTGAGGCGCCCCTGCTGTCTCCAAAAAAAAAAAAAAAAAAAAAAACAAACAAACAAACAAACAAAGAAAAAGAAAACAGAAAAGAAGGAGGCAAAAACAGGAAAACAGGCTCAAGATTTGACAATTCATGCAGGTTGCAGGTATTCCATGCAGAAAAGGACGTCTCTCAACTCAAGGATAAGGGTCCCTACCACGCTACCAGGTGACCTCACCAACACTCCCTCCAGAAACACTCATCTCTTCCAAGGTCTGGGCACGATTTGGTCATAGTTTAGCCTTCTATAGGAAGTTACAGGACTTTCTACAGGAAGTTCTGTATTTCTACAGGAAACCTCCTGTAGAATCTTTGGACGACCCAAGACCGACTGTGTAGAAGAATGTGAAGCCCGAAGTCCAATCAGGAGGCATGCAACCAATGTTTTTCTCCATCACCCACTGCTGTCGTCTCCTTCTACCACCCCTGCTGCCATACAATGTAAATACCTGCACAGTCAAACCAGAACATTGGATTCTCAGAAGAAACAATTCTCAAATGGAATAAAGCATGCAGAGGCCCAATGCGCTACTTATCAAGGCAATCCGAGGACCCTGCAACCGTGACCGTGATTCCACCGTTTCGGCATGCACCCTAGGAGGAGAAACGACTATAGGATATTCTACAGGAATCCTGTAGCAGTTGATCCGGCTAGAGCATACACCATGAAGGAACCTGCAACTCATAAAGCTGGCGCATGCACCATCCGCAGCCAGGCAACCAGTCCCGTAGCCAGCAGCAGTTAGCAAGAAGGAGCTCCCGTGCCTGTGCGTGAAGCAGCAACAAGCGGATCCGTCACCCTCGCCCTGAAGCATGAAAATAACGTCGCGGCCGCACAGGTAAGTGCCTCACCCTGTTTCGTCAAATTACATGAACAATGCTCTAAAATGTGTGTGAATATGAAAATGAATTGGTTGAGCAAGTCGGGTAGCCATTCAACTAGCCACCACAACCAATCCGACGGTCTCGTCTGATCCGAAAAGCGTTGGTTGTGTCAAACAAGACAGGAAATGGACACGTGGGAAGCATCCAGTCGGAGAGAAGCGACGATCTAACAGAAATGGCGGCGGTAGATATGCAGGGAGTGATTCGGCGGTCAGGCAGACTTACAGTGGAATGATAGCAGGTAACGTCATCCAATGGGCCGGCCGGGACAGCTCACCCCCGCGCCACGAATTCCGCAGGGATTCAAATCCACCGGCTGGATCGCGTATGGCACTCCACTCATTTATCCTCAACCGCTTTGCAGTCGAGTATGCATTCGAAATTTCCTGAAGGCTGTTACTCCGAGTCCTCGGCCTGTTAAAACGTCTTGTGGTTGCACAAAAGGCCCAGAACCACTGAAGCGCTCTCCAGAACCCGTGCATGACTTCTACAGGAAGCTGCGCTACAGGAAGCTCCACGCTACGGAGGAAATTAAACTGTTCACGTCAAAGGTGGCAAGTTTGGAACGAGGTAAGCCTGAACATAGTCCTCCCATGTAATTGGTTCGAAGGGTGGTGAAGTCGACGTCTTAAAAGGGTAGAATTACAGTCTGTGCATGAATTTGCAAGCATCGTCTTACTTCTGCATGAGAATTGTCGTCGTAGTGTGTATGCAGGGTTTTCTACAGGGTTTGGTTCATGATTGAGCCACTGTCAAGGCTCACCTGTAGACAGTCATGAATTTATCAACTGTGTGCATGATAGAGGCGTAACTCTGCGCTCTGTCTAAGGAAATCCCAAAGGTCCATCTTTTTATACGCACCAGCCAGCTCAGACCAACACAGCAAGCTTTTACCATGCCGGGTGGGTTCATTAGGAAAGAGCCTACAGACTCAAAGAAGCTACGGGAAACCCTTGAGGTGGTAGAACTGTTCTCTCGTCCCTGGTGGGTGTCATTCTGTGACAAACTTCAAGGTTATGATGACGAGGTTGCAGAAGAATTCCTATGAGCTTTGCAGCCAAAGTCAAAAACGCTGGCCATTGTCAATTTCATAGGTTTGACCCTCAGACTCACCCCACAGTTCATTAGCAGGGTCACTGATCTCCTGATGGGGGTACCTTGGGATAAGGAGGAGAGAAAACTGGGCCAGAAGGCTAAGAAGGAGTTCTTTCTGCCGGAGGAGCAATTCTCAGAGGACAAGAACGGAGTTCGAAGAGCCAGCCTATAGCCTCTCTGGAGTGAGGTCAGCCTCCAAATTATGAAGTATATCACGTGCGAGGGGCGATTCAGCATCGTGTATGGATACCATTTCCGGCTGCTCACAGAAATTAGGCACCAAATGGACCAACCCTCAGAAAACAAGTTGAGCATTCCTTACTTCCTTCTGCAGTCCATGACTGAATGTGCCACCAAATTAAGAGAGGGAATGCCAGACCAGGTAGCCCATCATGGGCTCATTAAGCTCCTCGTGGAGGATGCACTCCACACGTACACCGTCCCTCTCTCCTGGGAAGCCTTTCGAAATTTGACTAAGGATGATGACATCCGAATTTTGGCTGAGGAGCTCACCTCCTCCAGCAGCGAGGAGAAGGAACCAATTCAAACAGAGAAGAAAGGAAAAGGCCAAGAAACCATGGCCAAAGCACCAAAGAAAGAGCACAAGGGGAAACAAGAGAAACACCAGGCTGCCAAAACAGAGGATGACAAACCCACATTAACACCCAGGGAGAAAAGATTATAGAGCAGGGTGGAAAGGACTGAACAAGTCCACATCAGTGAAGGCACCTCTAAGGCAGCCTCAGCAAAGTCAAAAGACAAAGCACCCTCAGCCAAGCAGGCTAAAACGGTGCCATCTGTGTCTACAGGAAAATTAAAAATGGCTTCTACAGGAAGCCAGAAATCAGCCGCTACAGGGCTTTCTACAGGAAGCCCTGAGAAAGGAAAACAGAAGGGGAAGACGACCGAAATCCTTGCTAGGGAGGCAGCAGCTGTGCTGGCCACCCTAAGTACCCCTCCCAAGCCAAAGGAAAAACGAAAGAGGGAGACCCCTCTGTATTTCAAAGCAAGGAGAAGTGTAAGAATCAAAACAGGCAGGCCCCAACCTCCATCCAGCGACCCAATTACCATAGAAGACACCCCTACCTCGCCAAGGGAGAGGTCCCCCTCAAAAATATCAGTCACTTATGAGCGGGGGAGCCCGAAGACAATTGCCTGGAAGGAGAGAATGGAAAGGTTAGCTTCAAAAACCCCTCTACAGGATGCTGAGGCTGTTCTACAGGAAACATTGGCCAGGCTCAAGGAGACCGAAAGAATGGAGGGAGAGGCAGCCACATCACCACCAAGGGAAGAAGGGGTAGAGCCACGGAGGGAAGAAGAGGTAGAGCATATTCCGGAACCTAGTCCCCAGCCAAGCTTGAGCTCTTATTATAACTTTTTGGAGGCTGGAAAAATTATACCACAGAAATTCACGGTGCCGCTTTTCTTTGCATTGGAGGAAGAAAGAGTGAGAACCCACACATGGATGAGGATAGCTAAATCTAAAGGAGTAGCAGATATAGGCCCCTTGGAGGAACAACTCAAGGAGGCAAGAAGAGAATTAGCTATGGCAAAACACGTGGGAAACTGCCAGCGGGTATTTCTACAGGAAGAGAATGAGAAACTCAAACTGCAGCTACAGGAACAGAGGAAAGAAAGGGGCACAACATCAAAGGACACTACAGCAGAACCTCAAGGCAAAGAAGGAATGTAAGTTGGTCTTGGGGAACTAAACCAGCATCTACAGGAAAGGGAATTGCAAGCACAAATCGAGATACAAGCTCTCAAACAGCAGTTGCAACAAAAAGAGACACAACTGGCTTGCATGGCCAGTTGGGCCATGGATGCTCTACAATGTAGACAGCCGGTCAAATCTTATGGCCTATACATACGGGACCAGTGGCTGCAATTCCAAATTAATGCATTGGCACAGAGGGGTATCTCCCAAATCCAAGACCCCCAGCAGTTCACAGATTTATGCAATAGCAGTTCAAGAGAGGACAAGGCCAAGCTATCAGAGTTCTACCTCCATAATTTGGCCCTTCCTAATGTAACTTCATGGGATCCCAACTCAGTCGTGGGAGATATGCAGTTGATGGCACTTACCTCATGGTTGAACCATGAAGAAAAGAGAGCAGCAGAGGTCAAAGAGGTCATGAACCGAGAGTTACATGAACCACTGCTGATTAGATCAGAGCTAGGGGACCCCACTACATTGATATCAGCCCACCAACACTTAGCAACCGACTCTCAGGCTTTATTAAAATACATGGATCAGCAGGCTCAGGCCATAACACATTTTGAGGATATGCAACGATTATTAGGGGACAATTGTGTTCATGCTTGCACCCGTTGGTGGAACACATTGTCCCACAACCTCAAAATCAGGGAATATCACACTCCAACTCGAATGAGGGAAGCTCTAGTACGGGTGCCCCTCTACAAGAAGTCCATACAGAACCTCCAAGCCAGCTGGATTGGCCTCAAGCTAAGCCCACCTTTGCTTTTGGGATTGATGGAAGGCAGCACAAAGAAAGAAGAGCATAAGCAGTGGGAAGAGGTGGAAAGGAAGGCTGGGTTCCATGACAGTGAGGAGGATACTACTTCAGAAGCCTGGGATGTGAGAGTGGCGGTGAAAGCAATGAAGGACGAGGATCTGGATTAGTTGCTCAGTGGTGAGCAATCATTTTAGCAGGGGGGTGATGATGAGCCCCAAATTTGGTAACATTTTGGGCTCATTTGGCTTAACTACCGTTGCTCAATCCTTCATTTTTCATAACTTCTGAATCATTTTTAGTATGTTTATGTCATTTGTACGAATAAGGGTAGTCACTATTCCTAGGTGGCTAACACGTGCTCATTTCAGGATTTTTTGACACATGTTGGAGCAAAACCGAGCAGACAAGGGCTAGGAGACAACCAAGCTTGGGTTGAGGATTCGTAGGGGGGTTGTCTATGGCATTAAATAACCTCCCTCGAGACTCTTGACTTATGATTATTATTTTTTTAATGGGAAGCAATCAGATTTGATATCAGCTCTGAGTTTCTTTTGAGGAGCCATAGCTCTCGGGGTTGGGCCCAACCTGAGAGCCTAGGGCCTCCTTCTTTGTATTGATATCTTTCCTTTCAGCATTATGATTCTCCTTGTATACATTTGAAACGTAGTTTGTTGAGCTAGATTTCGTTGTGTGGTTAAGTAGGTCATTGTTGAAGAATAGAGTTGCTTCGGATGTCTAGAATAGATTAACGAGATAAGAATTGATAAAAGCTTCAGAAAAGGGTTGCTTGCACTCTCATTTTCACCTCTTTCTAGCGGCTGGAATTGCAGACATTGCTGCCCAACAAAAACACTAGTTTGCTTACCCATGCAATCTTTGGTGCAATGTTTTCATTTGTAGGAGTTAGTCATGCGTTCAGATATTTTGGAATGTTTCTTTGCTTAAGTGCTGTACATGGTTCTCTTTAGAAATAATGTTGTTGTTCATTGGTTTCGTTGATAGTTAGGATAGACTGGTTAATATTTTGATTGTGTGCAAGACGTGGTTGATTTGGTTAAGTATACACTGTGCGGTACATCTCCATCACTCTCTCGTCCATCTAAGCTTCGTCCAGGCCAACTACTCCATCTCCAAGTTAGGTCCCTCATCTCACAACTACTTTTCTGCCCATGTAACCCTACCTTCTTGCTCTTCCATTGTCTCAGCCTTCTTTAAGACAAGTTAGCTTCCCACACCCTCTCATCACTTCATCCCTCGGTCACTGAGTCATTTCAGACCCCTACCCTACCTCCCTATCCATTCATGCATCCTCTTTCACTCACCCATTATCCAAAATCCAACCTTAGAACATCTTGTAGAAATTTTGAACATCCTGTAGAAATTCCTGAAACATCCTGTAGAACCCCTGCAGACTTCCTGTAGAAGCTCACAAATGAGGTTTCTTGGTAGCCAAACTTTGTGAAACTCTCTGGAAGGGTGTTAGGGACTGCTTAGACCCCTACTAAACCTTCCCAACCTTTTCCAAGCCTTTCTCCTCCTTGATTCGCCCTTGCACAATTAAAAGCATCTGCATGATAACTCAAATAACTTATTCAAAAATACAAAAAGATGTGTTCTTCAGATAGAGACAGCATAGGCATGTGCATTTTACCTTTGTAGGAGTAATGGCATCTTTTTCAATAGTTCTCATCTTCTCCTTTGAATCAGTAGGACTAGTTGGTAACATTAGGGTTTGCTAGGGTTTTTTCTACTTTTTGGCTTTTAGTTTCTTTCTGCAAGTAGATCAGTTTCTTTTGAGTTAGCTTCCATCTATCAGTTAAAAAGCTTCTTCTAAGAGCCCATAGAAGTTGGCTTAAGCCCCTAGCGGACTTGTGCCAGCTGACCAAGTGACAGCTGCGGCAAGAGCTAGTACTTGTGCATATAGCACCGTCGCTTCCAAGTTTGTTACAAACTACTGGGTTGATAAAAGTAAAGAAGGGAGTCCCAGGAGTTGCAGCATTATTGCTGCAGTACTGGAGCCCACCAGCACTCTAGGTCCAAGCACATACCCATCAAATATCATACTTGAACAAGTGCTTGAACAAAAGTTCAAATTGGAGTATATTCCCTCAAAAGAATAGGTTGTTGATATATTCACTAAACCGCTACCCAGAGAGACATTTGAATATCTCAGAAAAAAGCTTGGAGTAGTTGTCGCATCATTTTACTGTTAAATCCTATCTTCTTTAGAGAAAGGTGGTTATATGCAAGTTTCATGAAGCGTAGTCGCGTATGTACGCTGATTTCTATGGCTAAAGACACTTATCTGTTGGTTTGAAGAAAAGCAGTGGGCCAGACTCAGGAGAAAGGGGTCTGATATGGTTCAGTGAAATCTGCTCTGCTTGATGATGGTTACAGTCTGTTGTAGATCTCACCCAGAAATATTATAGATCAGATACAAAAATACAAGATAATGCAAATAAACCCAAAGATAATATGAAATGATACTTTATTGATCAAACCCTTAAGGTAGGGCAACACCATACATTAACTCCTTAAGGAAGGAGAACACTCCACAAGCCATATGCATGTTCATACAAGAATACTTCACTTCATCTTCATGTGGAGTCTCTAGCCTCTATATAGGCCTCACACATACAATACCATGCATCATTACCATGGTTTCCTCATACCATCAACTAATACCATGGGCCCATTACATTATTATTAACTACTTGTGGTCCCTTACATGACATGGGTTAACCACCTTATTTATTACTATGGCCCATCCCATTATTACATTATTACCTTGGGTACCTCCCTTGGTACCCCATATTATCCCCCCTAGGTATATAACATTCCACCCCCCTAAGCATGTTTCGTCCCCGAAACATGGGAAGAACACAAATAATAAGATCTACTCAAAAGAGTAGTCCACTGATACCATGCACGTGCATCTAGCCATCCAAGAGAAAGGTGAACCCTCGATCTCGTTGGTGCCTCGCTCGCTTGAGATGGAAGTTGATCGTGGCAGCTCTTTTGTGTTGACGTGTAGTAGGTGGATTGTTTCTCCTTTCTATCCATCATGTGACTACTTGGTTTCCATGATGGTTGTCTTGCGGGGTGATGTGGGTGATGATATGTTGAAGTTTTAACCCACGATGGCTTTTGCTTGACTTCACCTTGCTGTGGTGCCTGTTGTGGTGTCTTCTTTTTCAATATGACTTCAACCACTGAGCCCTCCTCTGATGTATCATCACCTGTAACCTTTTCTTCTGCAGCCTCTATTTGTGTTTGATTGTCGATCATTAAAGGCTCATCATCTGATATGTCAGTCCCTTGAACATCTTCTGCTTCAGCCTCCATGTGCTCTACCTATTTATGGATGGAAATATCCTGTAATGTAATTTTCTTTTTTTTATACCATAGCTTCAGGAATTTCTTCTGCACATTAATATTGATAGTACCCATGGATTCCATCCAAGGATATCCCAAAACAACATCCATATTATCCATCTCTGAGGCATAAAATTCACCATGCAACACATATTTATCCATAGAAATCTTCAAATCCTTGTACACTTGAACATCCTCATTATCAACCTGTGTATGTTCAATTTGTTTTGCTAGGACTTGCAATTTTTTTGCCAAATTAACACTGATAAAATTATGTTTACAACTAGGATTGTTAGAAACAATGATCTTCTCTTTCTGAATCAATCCATGAATCTGCAATAAGGATATACCAGTAGGAAATAACCCTTTAGGTTCCTTGGTTTCCTTCTTTTCTGTAAAAATAAAATCTTTGCTAGGTTGTGTGTCTGTCTGTGTGTGCTTATTCACAAGATTTGATTTACGGTCAAAGCGCTCTATAAGAGCTTTTTTGAAGGCATCCCAATTCTGAAAAGGTCCATTGCAACGCTGATGCCATTCCGCCCATAGCCATCGTTCATTGTCCAGGTACCTGGTCCCCTCCATAAGCTTAGTCCAATCATCTAGGATATGATTCAATCTGAAATACTGCTCCATTTGTGCTAGCCATGTTGACGTGTGAGAACCGTCAAATTTATACAAGTCCCTTGAACTCCGATCTAGGCCCGCCATCACAAAAATATTGAAATGGTCACAGATCCGTCAATATTGCTCAGAATCTCTATTATAACCTGTTTTTAGAAATGGAACAACCACTCTGCATCTGCCCATGTGGTAGAAATCTTGATCCAGGCACTTGAAATTTCAGATCTGCGCTGCTACTCTCCCGCCGTCACCCAAAATTTCTGCGAAAAGAGCTGATTTTAATTCAGCGATATCTCCCTCATTCGGACTCTGATTCGACTGATTTTTTTTTGAAATCATGTGTTTTTTCACAAAGATTCCAGATCTACAATTAGATCTTGCAGATCTAGCACCAAGACTTCTAGATCTACGCCACAAACTCGCTGTCCTGAAAATTGTCTGCAACCCCACTAATTTTTAAATCAGCGATATCTCCTTCATCCGGACTCCGATTCAACTAATTTTTTTTTTTGAATTTGGGTATTTTTTCACAAGGAATATAGATCTGTAATTATATTCTGCAGATCTGGCACCAAAACGTACAGATCTGATCTGCAAATTCGCCGCCCCAGAAACCCTGCAAAAATGAAAAAAAAAAAAAAAAATTCTCCACGGTTTGCCCAAGAAAGTGCTCTGATACCAATTGTTGTAGATCTCACCCAGAAATATTATAGATCAGATACAAAAATACAAGATAATGCAAATAAACCCAAAGATAATATGAAATGATACTTTATTGATCAAACCCTTAAGGTAGGGCAACACCATATATTCACTCCTTAAGGAAGGAGAACACTCCACAAGCCATATGCCTGTTCATACAAGAATACTTCACTTCATCTTCATGTGGAGTCTCTAGCCTCTATATAGGCCTCATACATACAATACCATGCATCATTACCATGGTTTCCTCATACCATCAACTAATACCATGGGCCCATTACATTATTATTAACTACTTGTGGTCCCTTATATGACATGGGTTAACCACCTTATTTATTACTATGGCCCATCCCATTATTACATTATTACCTTGGGTACCTCCCTTGGTACCCCATATTATCCCCCCTAGGTATATAACACAGTCTGTTGATGACGTGTGGAAATATGTTGGCTCTCATAAGTTGTTGATAAATTGATGTATATCTGATTGATGATGATACCTTGATAACACTTCTGATATATGAAATGATCAGATCTGATAGTGAACATCTGCCACAGGTTCAGGGGGAGCATATACTTCTAATAATGCATCGTTGGCATTATCTTAGAAGATCTCAGTACAGATTTTGTTTCAAGTGGAACAGGTTCAGGGGGAGAACATGGTTGTTGGAGGCTGATTGACAGATGCTACTGATGATAGTTTTTGATGACTATCATGGTCTTGTTTAAGATATTTTGTCTCTGTTATATATATGTCATGTATATATTTTAATGTAATGGTCATGAAAAAGACCTAACTTGTAACCCCACTATGCATAGGATGGATGATGTAATGTTTCTTATTTTTGACAATATATCCCCACTTGGTTAGGTGGATGGCTGAAATTTGGTATATCCCCACTTGGTTGGGAGATGGATGTATGTATGAGTCACTCATGATAAGAAGGTCATTTGTGATGTATGTATAGAGTCACGTTCTTCTTTTAGAACATATTTTTGCAGACCTTACTTGTGCTCAAGAGGAGCATGGACTCGATCATAGGAGCTCAATCAACACACTTTAGCATATCAGAGAATTTTAGTAGGTACTCATGGGGACCATGACCCTTTTCCCTTCATGACAAAGGGGGAGAGTGACTTGGTGTTGCCATCAAGTCCAAAGGGGAAGATTGATGGCATTATGACTCAGTTGTTGTCCTTGATGGCAACTCTCTCTAATGACAAATCGCAATACAGTAGGTTAACAACTCAGAGTCACAGATCAGACTTCACAAAATGAAGAAAGAGAGGTATATGTAGGTTCACCATTGGCCAAGCCGCGTATACACGTGGGTTCACTGTATACAAGTCACGTATATGTACACATGCACTTTCACAAAAGGAAAATCGCGTATACCTTGGAAAACTAGGTTTTTGGTTCGAAGTATTTGGTCCATGGTATTTTGATCCATGGTATTGATCCAAGGTATCAAGTTCGAGGTATTGACCCCAGGTATTTGATCCAAGGTATTGGTCCTAAGTGGTTTTGGTCCATGGAAGTGAGAAAGGCCTAAAACTATAAAAGGAGGAGAATATCATTAGGCCAATGTACTCAAGTATTGAATATATGATGAAGTATGAGATCTAGTATACAGGTTATTGGGTTATGGTGCATTGCTGGATCTGAACCAAGGAGGAATCTTAGTGGTTGATGGAGGATAAGATCTAATGTTGGATCAGGATCTTAAGGTGTAAAAAGAACTATAATTATGTGTTTTTTCTCATGAATATTCTAGAATTGAATATTGACACATATTATTTTGTAAATGATATGGTCTGGGTATAACTGAACTCTGGTATAGCTGCAAAATTATGAATTAATATTTGTAGATGTATACGATGGTTGGCTTTGAGGAAAGCACGTATACATGCAGGTTCGGCACATGAAAGTAGCTTATACCTTATAATCTATGTCTTAGTTGTTTTTGTTTGTTGTTGTAGTGTTCTGGGTTCTGGCTTGGGTTTTGGTTATTGTACTCTGGTGACAACATTATGAAAGATCAGATTGATGGGTTGTCAAAGTGATTGATTGATTTGGTTGTGGTTGGTTCAATAGGAGATTGGTTGATGCAGATATATTTGATGATTGATTGATGGATCTAGTCTAAAAATTTATCAAACGAGGTCCCTAGAAGAAAGGAGAAGGTTGTAGCCTTCTGTAGGCCAACACCTACATACTAGTAAACATTTCAGCTAGTACAAGAGCTAGGAGGTTGTAGCTCCCTTCCAGTAGAAGTTGAAGAATGAGAGAAGGTTGTAGCCTTCTACAGGTAGAAGCTTGCATATTGGTATAAGGCTGCATCAGTACAAAATTGTAAACATAATTTTCTTATTATTAAAAGGAGACAAAGATGATTGCAGTAGGTGGTTTTCACCCACATTGGGTTTCCACCTTATATCTTGGTGTTTATGTGTGTTCCTTATGTGTGATGATTTATTCTTCTTTTATTGCAATGTCTAATGAATTCCTGATATACTGATTAAAGTTCACTACATGTTAGTTTGGGTAAATCAAAACATCTCTACATATACGCTGGTTTCATTAAGTATAGTTGTGTATACACGCTAGTTCACTAAGATGAAGTAGCATATACAAAAAAGTTTTGAAAGTTAAATTATTGATCTGATAATATTGATTCAGCCCCCCCCCCCCCCCTCTCAGTATTAATTGCAACAAAATTAGTGCGTGCAAAAACCTGGAGGCCATGAAGAGTGCACTCCAGACCCCACTCCTCCCAGACGGAATTACTTTTGAAGGTCCGCTCCTAGGCCGGGTGCCTACCCTAAAATTCAAAGATTGGGACCTTGCGGATAGCGAGAAGTTCCCACACCTAGGAATGGAGATCTTGATGAAGAAAAATTTGGAGGGGCCAATAATCACGCTGGAGCTGCGAAAATGGTTGCGCTATGTGGAGAAGGCCGAGTTACTTCATCTATGATGGATACCTCACTTTCACCACATGCCCATCACCATTTTCATCATCAGGTAGCTGATGTGCCTGGTACATGATGGGTATCTGTGGCTGGAGGAGCCTATTCCCATCACAGTGATGCTTATTCACCGGATTTCTCAACTTCCCTGTAAGGGAAAGGACCCCGCAATGATGGTGGGAAAAAACAACAATTTGGCTCTTGCAGAAGCCATGAAAACCAAATACAAGCTGGAAAAGAAGAAGCGAGGCTATGAAATTGCAAGTATCAAGGAAAAAGGCATGAACATAGCCACCCAGCTCCTGGCCTGAAAATTAATGCGGAAGTGTCGCATCGATGAAGTACCAGTGCCAGTGGTTGCACTGGCCGAACAATGCACAAAGGGGGTCCAGCTCAACTGGGCGAAGTTCCTCTGTGAGGAATTTTTGACAAACTACAAGGAGGCCCAAGAGCAAGGTAAGACCTTCCACTATGCGTGGTTTCTCTTATCCATCTTGTTGATAGTGAGTGAAGTACCCGAAGATAGCCAGTTCCCGGATATCCACCAAGACATACTTGCAGCCGTGAAGTATGCTTCACTCTGGGCCACTAGGGATGTAAAGCGGATTCGTGCCACCAAGGTTTTTTCAGTGTTGATGGAGGCAAGCATTTGGATGTGGATCAATAGAAGACCACGATTGTCTACCACAGTGTACGCCACGTTGCAGAGCTTTGTAGAGTTTAAAGCAGACATGCACAACATTTATGTCCAGGTGCAGAAGGACCTGACAAAGGCATGGACGAAGCTCCCATTCATTGCTACTGACAATGCCATCTTCATGGCGTTGGAAACATGGCCTCCAGAGTGGCACGCCCCAGACTTGGTAGGAATGGAAAGGGCTGCAACTCAACAAAGGAAGAAGGACACCAAGCTGCGCATCACGTAGTTAGTCGAAAAGAGGTGCCAGGAAAAAATAGCAGCAGAGGCAGCCACACAGTAGAAGCTAGCCGATGAAGCAACAGAAGAAAAAACAACAATAGCAACAGAAGAGGCCGAGGAGGGCTAGGACATGTCCATAGGATAGGGGCTGAGGCAATAGACCTAGCCGAAGAGTGCGCGGACTAAGAAACCACCTCGCAATAGTTGAAACAATTATGCATCCCTAAGAAACCAGTCCCTAGAAAGAAGGTTAAGGCATCAAAGACATCTATCAACCCAATCACACTTATAGAAGGTGATCTTTTTGACATTGACGAAACAGTTCGCGATGTCACTAAGGACGCGCTCCAAGAGGTGATGATGGAGTAAAACACTGTGTTGGGAGTGCTAAGCACGCAGTTACAGGAACTACAGGTGCAAAACCCATAACAAGAATGATGGCCCCATATGTCACAGTAGGTACATCAGAGGCAGAAAAAATGATGAGCGCCCAAATGACCAACACTTTTATGTTCCCTGAGGGTGCATTAGCAGTAGCGAATGAAGTTCACTAAGCTGTGGTGGGCAGGATCAAGGGACTAGGCTTAAACTTGGCTACCCTTTCATGAGAAACCTTGTACCAGTTATAGGATGGGATCAAAGCCAAGCTCTATGCTAGAGAAGGCCATGCGCTATGGGTATTGAGCAAACAAAAGATCAATATGGAATACCTCAGCCAACAGCGTGATGAACTGGTTGCACAGACTCAAGGACAAGAGCAGGTGGTAGACAATTCTTGTAGAAACGTCTCAGAAATGATCGTTCCAACAGATCTACCAGTAGCACAGCAGATCCACCGATTGGTGACTAGATTCCGTGAGGAAAAGGAGGAAGCAACGAAGGTATAGCTAGACCTCAACCTTCAGATTTTCGAGTTGCGATTAAAGGCACAGTCCTCTATGCCCTCGGATGTTTGGGAATAACACACTGGCACTATTAAAAAAGGGCTAAAAGAAATAGGATAGGCAGTACAGAACTACACCGCTACGTTGGAGGAATCCTTCACGGTCCTCACTTCATTACAGGAGGACCCCAACATATAGCGCTTGGAAACGGAGACGCAGGAGCTTCAGGTACAGTATGAAAATGTGCATGGTACAGTGCATACAGTTTTCCTGACCCAGCCGCTTGCGAAGCTACAACAGGAAAAGGCATTGAAGGAATAGGCAAAGGCATTGAAGAAGAAAGGAGGCAAGCGGTCTTTAAAGCACGTGTCCAGCCTTGGATTGATGAGACCTTCCTCATCACTATAGACATCGAAGGAAAGCTCTCACAGATTAAGGCGATGCATGCCTTAAGACAAGGAGCTATCCCTGACAGTGAGACTTCGGCCGAGAGGGTGGAGCAGATCCAACAGACTTTAGATCAGTGCGTCACAGATCTCCGGGAAGCGAAGGACCGGTTGGATGCCAAGATCACCACACCATCTGAGTGACTCAGTACAAGTCATGATGATTGTGTTGGGGGCCTTTTGGGCATGGAATCCCCCCCACAGCAGGTTTTGAGGCTCAAAGCCCAAGTTTTGGTCAAAGATGGTGTAGAACTCCACGAATTGTGGGCGCGGAGCACGAAGTGTACAATTGAGTCATAGGGTTGTCCACCCTAAACATTGTATTGTAAATAGTGTAAAGTCAGCCTACCCATGGTCCGCGGACCATGGGATTGTATAAATAGAGCAAGGCTCTAAGTCTTAAAGATAGCGAAGAAGGGAGGAATAGATGAATAGTGAAGGAATGGTTCAATGTTAGAGTAGAGTTCTAAGTGTCTTAGGCTGTAGTAGTAGGAAGAGGCTCTGCAGCTGAGTGCGTGGACCCCTGCAGCTGAGTGTGCAGGGCGGTGTCGAGTTTGTAAGTCAGATTGAAGATTAATAAAAGAGAAGTTGATTCATATTCCTGTGTATTTGATGTGCATTATCTTCTTTATGGTGGTATTCATTTTTGTATTGCACGCACTCTTATGATTGATGAATATGTTGTAATGCAACTTGAGTGGGCCTATTGGTTAAGAGCATGTGTTTCCTCCTAAGAGGTCACAGGTTCAGAAACAAAGGGGGGTAGAGTATGTATTCCTTCGTAGACTTAGCAGTCAAATCACTGCATGGAGGCGGGTCCCTTATCCCACAAACAAGGGGGTATCATACACCAATTTGGTGTCTGGCTTGGCTGTGACCTTAAAAATGGATATTATTATTATTATTATAACCATAAATCTTACACACATAAGTTAAGTAATCAGTCAATTAACAAGGATCTTGGGTATTATACGGGTCGCACCTCAAGTAGGCCTGAAAACAAGCCACAATGCAGATCACAAAGGGATCACAAGTGCACATAGATATAGGTTAGATCACAGACCTCTAAAAGCCCATCAGACATCCCTAGGGTGCGAAAATTTAGTTCTAGCACCCTCCCATACTACTTTGTGTGAGACCTCAGTTTGCACTCCGCAGACTGTTGCCAAAAGGGCCAGTAGTACTAGGATTTTCTAGGCTAAATCACCTCTGAACCTGGGTCAAGCCCCACTAAGCCAACATCCCGTATAAATGTATGAAATTTTTGATACCACATCCTTGGCGATTATTTTAACCCATGCAATGAATTTTTTAACTTGCATACCAATTATTTCTTACCATTCACTGCAAAGCCTTCAGGTTGCTTCATGTAGACCTCTTCTTTCAGATCCCCATGAAGAAATGTTGTCTTCACGTCCATATGTTCTACCTCAAAATCAAAAGAAACACAAACAGATAAAAGCAATCCAATAGAAGCCACCTTGGAAATGGGAGAAAACATTTCACCAAAATCAATTCCTCGCACTTGGGAATAACCTTTTGCTACCAACAGAGATTTGTATTTCTCCACCTTTCCTTCTCAATTCTTCTTCTTCTTGAACACCCATTTGTTGCCAATGGGTTTCCTTCCAGTCGGAAACTTCACTAGATCCCAAGCCTCATTTTTTTGCAAGGATTCCATTTCATCAACCATGGCCTCTTTCAAGAGTTTGCAATCCTATGAATCTACTACTTCCTTCACAGTTCTGGGATCATCATCAGTAATAGATAAAGAAAAATTTGAATAGAAAGCATATGGAATATACCTATCCGGTTGCCTTATTTCTCAAACTGTTCTTCTCACAACCAAAGTTCGTGGCTCTTCATCTTCTGATTCCTCTTCTGTTGTAGAGTATGATTCTTCCTCCTTTAACTCAGACTCTATCTTCTCAGGTTCCTTTGATGGGAATTCATGTTTAATAACATCTTTCACCTCTTTAAACACCACGTCCCAGTTGTACACAACCTTATTTGTTACTGGGTTCCAAAGATTATAGCCTTTTAAACCATCCTTATACCCAATAAAGATGCACTTTTCAGATTTACTATCCAACTTTGTTCTTTTCTCCTTTGGAACATGTACATATGCATCACATACAAATACCGTGAGATGTGAAAGAGAGGTTTTCTTACCAGTCCATACCTCTTGTGGAGTCTTATCCTCCAACACTGATGAAGGTGATCTGTTGACCAGGTAACATGCAGTCTCCACCACCTCTGCCCAAAATTCCTGTCCTAACCCGTAACCTTTGAGCATGATTCTTTCCCTTTCCATCAACGTCTTGTTCATTCTTTCTGAAACTCCATTTTTCTCATGTATGTATGGAGTAGTCTTCTGTTGTGCTATACCACACTTCTTACAAAACTCTTGAAATTCCTTCTTACAAAACTCTCCACCGTTATCTCTCCTCAACGTCTTTATCTTCTTCTCTGTCTGGTTTTTTGCCAGAGCCTTAAATTCTTTAAACCTGTCAAAGATTTCAGATTTCTTTTTGAGGAAATATATCCATGTATTCCTTGAGAAGTAATCTATAATTGATACATAGTACATAGACTTACCCAGTGATGGAACTTTCACAGGTCCAAACACATCACTCTACACAAGCTCTAATATATGTTTCGCTCTCTTACTGTAAGAGGGGAAACTCACCTGATTTTGCTTCCCATATACACTATTTTCATAGAAATCAAAATCCAAAGAGTTATTAGTCATACCTTCTACCATACCTTTACCATGAAGTATTTGAAGGCCCTTCTCTCTAATATGTCCAAGCCTTTGATGCCATAGCATTGTATTTTCTCCAGAGACCACTAGATTTTATGCTCCACTTTCAGGAACCATAGAACTGTTGCACCCATCAATAATAGTGCTACCTTATAGCTTGTACAGAGTTCCAATCTGAACCCCCCACATCAATACTAGTGCTCCTTGAACCATCTTATAGGTATCTTTCTTGAACATTGTTTTTACACCTGCATCATCCAACTTTCTTACATAAATGAGATTTATGGCTAATGCAGGAATATGCAAAACACCTGGAAGTGTTCTAATCCTTCAACCTTACAACTTCGACTTGAATTTTCCACAACCAATGATTCTATCCTTCCTATCATTCCCTAATAAGACATCACCACCATTATATTTATCATACTCGAAGAACCACTCTCTATGAGGAGTGAAGTGAAAGGATGCACCTGATTCAATCAACCATGCCTCGTGATCTACACGTGTACTTAAAGAAGAAGCCAAGTACACATCCCCACCTTCATATGAGGTGGTTTTTACCTTTGTAGAAGGAGCCTCATCAAGTCCTTTTCCTTTCTCAGGAGCTTTAGATTTATAGTCCCTTTTGTAGTGTCCTTCCTTTCTGCATTTCTAGCATAGCTTTATAGGTTTTCTTGGAGATTTAGATCTCCCTCTAGATTTAGATCTCCCACTCAAGGACTGATTTGTGTCTCTATTCTGGGACCGTCCTCGTACAAACAAGGAATCACCATTCTAGCTCTCCATATTTTTCCATCTCATCTCCTCCATCAGCAAGGCTGAGACTATTTCATCAAACTACAAGGAAGTTGCATTGCTACCTATTGCAACAGCTAGACTATCCCACAAATCTAGTAGAGAACACAACAAACTGATGCACTTATGTTCATCTGAAATTTTAATATCAACATATAATAAATATCTTACAACATTATTAAATGTGTTTAGATGCTCTGTCACCGAGTCTCCATCTTTCATCCTCATGTTATACAACTTTTTCTGTAGGAACAGTTTATTTGCCAGAGACTTAGATTGGTACAAATTCCATAACTTGTCCCACAAAGCTTTCACTATAGCTTCCCCTGATACATTCTAAAATATTGAATCTAAGACATACAATAATATTGTGCTTTTTTCCTTTTGATCCAACTTATTCCATTATTCATTAGACACTCTTGTTGGTTTAGTACCTGGATCTACCACGATCCACTGATGTTTATCCACCAATAGATCCTCCATCTTGAGATTCCACAACTCAAAAATCTGCCCATTAAATTTCTTGATCTATATCCTTCCACTGCTCACCATATTATTTGACAACCAGAATTGATCCCACAGATCTCCCACTAAACAGGATCTACCACAGGCCTGAGAAAAACCCCTCAATAGCAAAGGTCTCCCATCGAAGCCAAAATAACTGTGATACCAAATGTAGATTTTAACCCCATACAACAATTACTCGCATACAAATGCTAGAAAAAGAAAATAAACAACAGTGAGAGAAAAACACATAAAACAAATATACATAGAGATATTCCCTTGGATCCCACAACCGGGACTACTAGATTGATTTTTCGTTATGTTCTTTTCAATGTTACAATACATATATATATGTGATGAAGCATCCATTAACCGTAGTTCCATATACTAGATATACAAAATACCATGGACTGAAAACCATCGCGCCCAAAACCATGTGCAAAATCCATGCACAAAACCATAGGTAGGTCCACTCACCTAATATATGGTCCAGTCATGGAAATAATATAAAACAACCCAACAACTACAACTTATAGTGGTAGCTTTCCTAACCATCAAAGTTGCCACTTGTGACCTTTCTTCTTGGTCGTGAATCACACTCGTAACTAGTGAGGGTATTTACACTAGGCATTAGATATGTCACTTACGACCTTCATCACATTGATTGCATACGATTGAAACATTCACGCAACTTTACCTTCCAACTCTCTCTCGTCAAGCTAATCACATGTGACAAATTTTCAGCATAATCTTTTGGTGTGATTTCCTCTCACACATGGGGGGATAATCCTATATAAAATATTTTTGCCCCTTCATGATTTAATTCATCCTCCTAATTCCAGGTGACCGCTGCAACTAGAAATGGCCCGCGACCTATCCAGGTAAGTAACATTCACTCCCTCCTCAAAATCTTTTTTTCTTACTAAAAACAAACATATGTTTGTTACCTATGTGTTATGACCCTACATATTCTCTACCCTATAACCTTAAATACCTATGCTACACCTATGCCCACTCATCCAATCCACACTCACCCTTGACATTCCAAACTTAGCTATACCATCCCAAAATCTAGTGCACTCACTGATCCATCACTAGCCATATTATCTTCACTTAACTTCATAAGAATAGTGTCATAAGTTGTGATTCGATGGGAGCCCTAAAAAATGACTAGGATTATTACATAGTCATAGTGATGCCGCCATAGTCATAAGCATATATTTGTAATTAAATTTAGGTGTTAGATCTGTTGCTATCATGGTACCATTCATGGGCCAATTGTCAACCAAGCCTCAATCATACTCAACTAGTTGTCCATTTAGGTTGTAGTGTAACCCTCATGCTCAATCAAATTTAGGCCATAGTGTAACAAGAAATCAATAATTCTAGAAAATAATCCCACCGTATCTTAAATAAATTTATTGATGGTTTACCAAAAGAAGTATCCATATTTCCACCTACGAGAAAATTAAATTTCTCCATTGAGTTTATTCATGGAGCAATGCCAGTCTTAAAAGCTTCATATTGCATTAACACTTTTGATTTGGTAGAGTTGAAGATACAATTAAAAGAAATGATGGATAAGGGATTTATTAGACCTAATGTGTCACCCTGTGGACTCAGGATCCCTAATGTTGTTTGTTAAGAAAAAGGATGTTGTCGTTGTGCATTAATTACCAACAATTGAAAAATAGAGGGTGAAGAAGAAATACCGACTACCCAAAGTTGTTGATCTGTTTGATCAGCAGAGAGAGGATACAATCTTTTCTAAAATAGATTTAAGATCTAGTTATCTTCACATAAGAATTAAACACAAGGACATTGATAAGGCAACATTCAAGAAAGTTAAAGGCAGAATGAATTTGTGGTAGTTCCGTTTGTTCTTACAAATTCTCCAATCACATTTATTTCCCTGATGAGAATCATCCTCAACAAGTATTTGGAAAAGTTTGTGTTGTTTTTTGTAGATAATATCCTAGTTTCTTCAAAATACAGAGAAGAACATGAAGGACATTCTAAGGTAGTGCTATAATTTCTAGGGGAACACAAGTTGTATCCCAAGCATAACAAATGTGGTTTAATCCAATAGAAAATTCAATATTTGGTACTATTGTAGCTGCTAAAACAACCCCAAAATTTCAACTTATTGTAATTTTTGGAGACCCCCATATGGAACGAATTGTTATCCTCTGCTTATGGTCTCCTAAGGGTTTGTTTCTCATCGACCTACATAAAGGTTTCATAAGATCTTGAACATTAAACCCTAAGCCTTGAACTTGAGTGGTCCCTCACAAATTTGCAAGTTACGACTACAACTTATAATGGTAGCTTTCTTAACCATTAAAGCCTCCACTTGTGACCCTTCTTCTTGGTCGTCAATGGCACTCGTAACTAGTGAGGTTGTTAACATTGGGAATCAGATATGTGACTTCTAACCTTCCTCATGTTGATTTCATGCGATTGAAACCTTCATGTTTATTTACCTTGTGACCCTCTCTCTTCAAGCTAGACATGCAAAAATTTTCTACGTAATCTTAGGTTTGACTTCCTCTCACACGTGCGGGAGGGATACTATATAAAATATTGTCACCCCTTCATCATTTAGTTTATCCTCTTAATTCCAGGTGACCTCTATTTATCTTCAACAACTACTAGTGACTTGTGACTTATCTAAGTTAGTAACGCTCATTCCCTCTTCAAGATCATTTTGTCCTACTAAAAATGGAAGTGTGTATGTTATCTATGTAATGTGACCCTACATATTCTTTTCCCTAAAACCTCAAGTCCCTATGATATGCCTACACCCACACATCCTATCCACACTCACCCTTGACATTTCAAACTTAGCTATACGATCTCAAAATATAGTGCACTCGCTAACCCAGACCTAGCCATATTATATTGACATAACTTCATACGAATGGTGTCGTAAGTTGTGATTGAATGGGGGCCCCAAAACATTGGAAGCATATCTTGGTAATTGAAGACAGATGTTAAACCTGTTGCTATAATGGTATCATTGATGGGATGAATATCGGCCAAGCTTAAATTATAGTCAAGTAGTTTTCTATTTAGGTTGTAGTGTAACCCTCACGCTCTTAATCAAATTTAAGCCGTAGTGTAACAAGAAATCAATGATTCTAGAAAAGAAGTCCACCCTATCTTAAATAAATTTAGTGATGTATTACAAGAAGAAGTATCAATATTTCCACCTATGAGAAAATTAAATTTCTCCATTGAGTTGATTCCTGGAGAAATTCCAGTCTTAAAATCTCCATATCGCATTAACACTCCAGAGTTGGTAGAGTTAAATATACAATTGAAGGAAATGATGGATAAGGGATATATTAGACCTAATGTGTCATCTTTCATACTCATATCCCTAATGTTGTTTGTGAAGAAAAAGGATGTTGTCATTGTGCATTAATTGCCAAAAATTGAATAAATAGATGGTGAAAAGTAAATGGTCATTGCCTCGGGTTGATAATCTATTTGATCAGTAGGGAGGGGTTTCAATATTTTGAAAATAGGTTTCATATGTAGTTATCATCAACTAAGAATTAAAGGCGAGGACATCCATAAGGAAACATTCAGGAAAAGTTACGAGCACTATGAAATAGTGGTATTGCCATTTGGGCTCACAAATTCCTCAACCACATTTATTTCCCTAATAAACATCATCCTCAACAAGTATTTAGACAAGTTTGTGTTGGTTTTTGTAGTTAATATCCCTATTTCCTCAAAATCTAAAGAAAAACATGAAGGACATGCTAAGATAGTGCTACAATTTCTAAGGCAACACAAGTTATATCCCAAGCTTAGAAAATGGGATTTCCTCCAATCACAAATTCAATATTTGGTACTATTCTAGCTGCTACAAAAACCCTAAAATTTCCACCTCTTCTCAATTTTGGAGACCCCCCATATGGAACCAATTTTTATCCTTTGTCTATGGCCTCCTAAAGGTTTATTCCTCATTGGCCTACATAAAATTTTCATAAGATATTGAAAATTAAACCCTCAGCCTTGAACTTGATTTTCCCTCACAAAGTTGCAAGTTGCCACTACAACTTATAGTGGTAGCTTTCCTCACCATTAAAGTTTCCACTTGTGACCTTTGTTCTTGGTAGTGAATTGCGCTCATAACTAGTGAGGGTGTTCACATTGGGTATCAGATATGTGAATTGTGACCTTCTTCACGTTGATTGCATGTGATCAAAACCTTCATGTTACTTTACCTTGAAACCCTCTCTCCTCAAGCTAGTTGCATGCAACATATTTTCTGTGTAATCTTGTGGCACAATTTCCTCTCACATGTTGGGAAGATCCTATATAAAATATTGTCACCCCTTCATCATCTCATTCATCCTCCTAGTGCCAAGAAGCCTCTATCTCTCTCTAGCAACTAGAAACGACATGTGACCTCTCGAAGTAAGTAACACTCGTTCCCTCTTCAAAATCAATTTACCTTACTAAAGACAGACATGTGTCTGTTACCCATGTGTTGTGGCCCTGCATATTATCCACCCTAAAACATTAAGTCCCTATGCTACAACTACGTCCATTCATCCTATCCACACCCACCCTCGACATTCCAAACTTAGCCATATGATCCCAAAATCTAGTGCACTCGCTGACCTAGCCCTAGCCATCTTATCTTGACTTAATTTCATAAGAATGGTGTTTTAAGTTGTGACTCAATGGGGGGCCCAAACACTGAGTAGGGTTATTACCTAGTCACATTGATTTTGCCATAGTTGGAAGCATATATTTGTAATTGAAGTTAGGTGTTAGACTCGTTGATATCATGGTACCATTGATGGGCCTATTATCGGCCATGATTTAATCGTACTCAAGTAGTTGTTCATTTAGGAAGTATTGTAACCCTCTCATGTTTTTTATTTCTTTAAGCACGAAAATTTGCATAGTCACCCAATCTCAAATTTTTAAAGAATCCCAAGTCTTATTCGCCTATCACAACCTATCCATGGTCGCCAATTGTAACCTGTGTTAGGTCAAAGACACACCAATAGAAAAAACAAGTGACCTTGCAACTTGTGACTAGTCTTCAAATCATAAGTATATGTCTCTTTAGCCTTGTGAATATTACATACCACTTGACCTACAACATCCGAAATCTTTGAACTATGACCTGACCGTCCCTCAAACCCCAAGTCACTAATTTGTGAAACTAAATTCAAAGATATTAGATATTGATTTAACCCACAATATCTCACGACCTTTTGACATACCCTACCTCTGTGACCTACGATCTATTCTATCCTTGTGACCCTGCAAACCTACTCTCACCTTGCAACTTGATTTGAGTTGCGATCTTGTGTTCTTTATTAATTTTTAGAACTATTACCTAAGCCCATCTCCCTCCTTGCTAATATCTAATTGCCCATACCATGTACCTTGGAGACTCATAGTGACACTTTTTTTCTATAATTAGTACTTATTATGTTTTAGGCTAATATCTATTTCTTGGGATGATGTCTTTGAAATGTGAGGTGAAATTGATATGTACTACATCATTATATCATCTTTCTCTAGAGAGATGGCACCTTCAATGCTTAAGGGTTCTTCCAAAGGTTTGTGCAAAATTTGCGTAAGAGATGAATGTAGTATTGGAGGAGTGGTAGATCGTCCACCAATTTTTCCCATATATGGAGACATTACTTATAATACTAACAAGAAAATGAAACTTACCTGGTGGGACATTTACTTAGATTTTGAAAACAAGGATATCCCGCAGGACCAAGAATATTTCAAGGTATACACTAATATCAATATGACTCGGTTAAACACATTAGGTTGAAACCGACCAATGTTTCCATGTACCAAAAAATAGAATGGATATCGCAGCATGTAAACAAAGATCATTGGGAAAGAAGGAGGCATACCAGAATTTTAGCATCCTTCACAACTATCGACATTACAACCTATTACAAGCTTCCTGAGAAAGAAGATTCCTTAAACACAAAATTGTTATCATCTTTCAACGAGTCAACGAAGGATTTACTAAAATCATGGTTGTAGGAGCCAACTGTGTTCAGGTTTAGGGAAGACCAAGTTTATAAAACAAAATGCCTTTAGAAGGTGTATTAGTTAATGGTAGCCATGATTAGAAAGTTGTATGGAGGAGAAGATATTGATACTTTTCTAGGATAATGAGTTCCTATAATGAATATAGTTTCCACTAAAGGGAAAATATTTAATTGGAAAACCATTCTTCCATCGACACTTAAGACAAATATTCGAGTAGAAAAGAATTTATAGAGAGGTCAACCATCAGAGTTGTATATGGAAAATTATCTGCTTAATTTAGTTTGTGAAAAATGTGAATTCACGAGATGGAATTTGAAGTGGACCCTAGAGGTGCAAGAGCCTATATATATTTATTATAAAATATTTTGGAACCCAAGCTACAAATGCATGTACGAAACTATCGCATAATATTTCATTCATCCTCTGCATCTTGGACTGTTTGGTAAAGACCCTCTATGTATGTCTGAAATGGTTAAGTATACACTCCCTAATGTTAAATATTGGTTCCCTATTGGAGAAGCCACATATATTAAGGTTTTTGGTAATTACAAACCTCTGCATTCTCTCCCCACACTGGTAATAGATAGGGTGCTTTTATATGATGTTTGCTATCAATTAACTACTGGGCTATCTAAAATATTAGTAAAGGAAAAAAAGGGGTTTGGGCCTATGTTCCCATTAAAAATTGGAGCATATAACCTCAATAACTTTAAGGAGGCCAAAGAGGAAGCCAAGGAATTGAAGGGTTTCTTTTTTATTATTATTTAAGGTTCTGAAAATATGACCCGAAAGGTATCACATATGTACATCGTAAGGAAATTAGCTTTGGATGGCCTTACGCTCATTTTAAAGATGCTGATGAGGATAAGGTTAGGAACTTTTACAATGCCTCCAGGGAAATAGTACCAAATGTGAAACTAGAAAATGAGGGAGAGCAATCGAATAATGATACCTAGGAAAGCATGAGCCTCGAAGCAAGGGAAATTGTTCAAAAGAGGAAGAAAGGGCAAGTAAGTAGTAAAGAAAACAAAATATATAGAAGGCTAACAAGAAAGGGGGAACTCGGCAAAAATAATAGAAGGAGGATAAAACCCTGAGAAATCTTGAAGAAGAAAATAATGGAAAATAATACCTTGAAAAAAGGACTGCATAAATAGTTAAAAAGAAACAAGAGATGAGAAGGAAAAGAGAAGAAGAAAGGAGGCAGCCAAGAAAAAGGGGAGTAGCAGACAAGAGAAGAAGAACATTGAAAGAAACATGAAGAGGAGGGAATGAGGAAGAGAATAGAATAAGAAGAACATAGAAGAAAGGAGGCAAAAAGGAGAAGAAGGAAACAAGAAGCTTTGAAAAAATCAAGTAGTATTTTCTCGAGGAAGAGAATAAAAAAAACGGTTATCAGCCACAAGGATGAGAAATACGATTTGATATGCCTCCTTTGGATATTGCACCACCGACTCCAATTACTCATTGACATTTCCAACTACAATTTTGGCATCCCATAAGAGGAAGAAGAAGAAGTGTTGGATATTACTAGGCTCACTTTTCATCATGTTTAATGCAATATCATGGAGGAAAGACATAAGTTCTATGCCAATAATATAGATAACCCGATATCAGTGGTCAAAGAGAAGGAGACCATCATAAATGCCACCATGAACCCATAAGTTATTTCCTCAGCTCGAACTTCCTTTATGATAGCCACACAGCAAAATGTGATTTGATTGAACAAACAGGTTATGGACCTAGATGCCAAGCTTGTTGCCTCTGAATAGAAGGTTGCATAGTTGCAGAATGAGAACCAGATTTCTTACATCACACTCACACAAAAAAGAGTTATATCTATCCATTCAAGGAGAAGTAATAATATTTGAGGATTCCATGGACCTAGTCTACCAAGAGATGATGAAGTTACATCAGGTTATATCACAGTTCCCAGCTATGCAGGCACAATTTAAGGAAAGGGGAGAAATGCTTAAATTATCCACTGCAACTATCAAGAGCATAAATGAGTGGACCAATAAATATCTAGATGCACCAGAAGTACTTCCAAAAAATATTAGATGACATTATAAAATGATAAGGTTGTAGTCCACACCAAGGTCCATTCACATGCCAAGTTGGTTAAATATTTGCACAAGGTAATAACCTCCTCAAATAATTTACTTAGTTGGCTAGAATATCTTATTTACGCACATAAAAGCTCTTCTATTCATCAATTGGGTAAAGTAATGTTAGATCCCTATAATACTAGTGATTACCCTATTACTATTGTAGTTGTATCCCTTATTAATATTGTTGTGCTCCTATTGCCCCCATATTTTTATTATTGTGCCCCATAGAAACCCTCTATTGTTATTTTTGTGGCTTTATAGTATTATTATTAGGTCGGCTGGGTTATATTGTGACTCCTTAGACTCCTGTATATAGAAAGGAGGTTTTTCCATTCGTATCATCCAAGAATTGTTCATTTATGTAATGTAAAGGAGGTTTCTCCTTGAAGAGGCTGAATTCTAAGGCGTTGATCTATCTTTTCTATCTTTTCTTGAGCTGGTTTCATAACATTTGGTATCAAAGCTTTGGATTCTAGGATTTTTCTGCTCCAAATAGGTCATCGTGGAATTTTCACTATAACTTTTTTTTCTACGACGTTTCAAAAGCTAAAAGAAAAACCCATTTGAGAAGACATCGTGCTAAATCTCGGGTCCGAATTTCTGAGCTTTTCACTCTATATTTACGGAGATATGATCTGAGGAAGTTGGTATTTTTGCAGACTCTTGAATTACATTCCAAGAAAGTGGCCTAAGGAAAATCGTCATAACTTTCTCTCTGAGCATCGGATTGAAATTTTGTAAGAAGGTATAGAAATATGATTGACTTTATTTTTCTTGTATATACTTTTAAAGCCAAAGGTTGAAACAGTGACTCGCAGCACGTCATACAAGTTCACTCTACCGAACTAGTCTATAATCAGGTCACTGTGGGAGATTTGACATAACTCTTCCATGGAGAATCCAATTTGGATCAGAATGGTGGCATTGGAAAGAGGACATAAAGGGATATCACAAGTTGTAATTTTAGAACTAGATGATTCAAAATTACAGAGATACATCAGATTCAATATCAAGCTCCTACAAAGTGAAAAAAGGTGTGTAGTTTTTTTAAATTTTTGCATAAGCTTGGTTTGAAAAATTAGTTTGAAGGAATTCAAAGGGCATAGTAAAGCATTATTATAGGTAATTGATGACCCAAGGGAAGAAAATTCAAACACCTAGTAGGCAACCTGAAAGCTCTAGCATGACTCATGAAGAAGAGGAAGAAATGCAACATGATATATCAAAATTACGAGACCAAGTGCAACAAGTGTCACTTGCACAAAAAGCAACAGAATCTAAGATGGATCATTTAAAGAAAGATCTAGGATCTAAGATGGATGGTTTAAAGAAAGTCGTAGAAGCTAATATGGATTTTTTAAAGAAAAGCATGGAATATTTGAAGACAGGCATGGAAGTTTCAATGACAGATTTGACAAAGTTTCTACAAGAAATACTTACTAATGGTGAAAGGGTAGTAAAGGAAACTTGGGATGAGAACAGAAGAAATGTTAATCATGATTTCATAGACTCTAATGTTGCATCGAAGACCACCATATTCCAAAAATCGATATGAGGAAGTTTGATGGCAAGGATCCCGCAACATGGATATTACAGAAGGAGCAGTTTTTCGATCTCAATAATGTGCAAAACACACAAAAGGTACATATTGCAACTTTATATTTGGAACCAAATCAGTTTGTATGGTATCAATGACTTTGCTCTCGTAAACAAATTATCACTTGGGAAATTTTTACGGAATAATTGACAGCACATTATGAGGATACAAAAAGCAACACTTTTTTTAGCCAATTGATAAGTCTCAAACAAAAGGGTTCAATTATGGACCACATTGAGGAGTTCCAAAAATTGAACATAAGGGTAGAAAATTTTCCAAAGGAGCATAGGATTGATGTGTTCATAGGGACTTTAAAGGATAATATCCAAGATGATGTTTGCCTTTGGGAACCTGATTCATTAGAGAAGGCATTCAGGTTAGCCAGAAAAATGGAAAGCAAAATTATGGCAACCAGGAAGCAGACCACTCACAACTATAAAGATGGAAGTGTTATTGACTATAGTCTTCCACAACCTATAAGGTTGACACCACAACAATTGGAATAAAAAAGAGCAAAAGGGCTTTGTTACAGTTGTGATAGCAAATACACTAAAGGTCATAAGTGTGCTGAGAAAAAATTATTCTACATAGATTATGAAGAGGAAGAAGAAAAGGAGCAAGAAAGGTCAAAAGAGGAGGATGTACTCTAGGAACAAAGCCTAGATAAAGAAGAAATGAATCTGACTATATTTTGTAATGAATTAGCGGGAATTACCACTCCTCAAACCATCAAGATAGAAGGACAAATCAAGAAGAAAAATGTAATAGTGTTGATTGATTCAGGAAGTACCCACATTTTTATTCATTGTAAGGTAGCAAAAGAATTGAATTTATTCTTATATCTAGCACCAGAGTGTCAAGTGATGGTTGCAAATGGAGGAGCAATAAATTGCTCTAGAAAGTGCCATAATATCAAGATATCCATGGGAGAATATGTATTGACTAGCCCAATGCTTTCCATTCCAATGGGAGGTGCTGATGTTGTACTAGGAGTCCAATGGCTACAATCCTTGGGTATAATATCTTTTAATTTTCAAGAAATTTTCATGAAATTTTATGTGGAAGGAAAGGAAGTTGAATTAAGGGGTATTGCAAGGAAACCGGGAAAGATAATCAGCTCTAACGGTATGACAAAGCTTCTAAAAAAGGAACAAAGAGGTGTAATTGCACAATTATGTTCGCTAGATGTTTCCACATCGGAATCATATATTTCTCCAGATCTGCAAAAAGTCTTGGACAATCATTCCAAGGTATTTGAGACTCCCAAACGTCTCCCACCTATTAGTGATCATGATCATGTTGGCATTATGATTCAGGTTTGGCGCTATGGCACAGGTGTTGTACTTGATGGCAACTCACTCAAGTGGAAAATCTCTATTCAGGTTCTCAAAATCATAGAAAAAGAGATACCCGGAGGTGAGCTTAAGAAAAGCTGGGGAGCCGCAGGTGCCCCGAACAAGAAGTGTGGGCATATCTGCAGGTTCTCCAAACAAAAGGTGCGGGCGTCAAATTCACTCACTTCAATGCAGAGAAGTGCGCGCACGTGGGAATTTTTTTGATTGGTCCATGGTATTTAGTCCGACGTACATGATACTATGGTTTTGGTACGTGGTATAGCATCTAAATTATTGAACCCCGGTTTTGGATCTCTTGTATTTGTTTTCGATGGTTTTGTTCCATGGTTTGAGTAAGGGCTTTCCTATAAAAAGGAAAGGAGATCACTTGGCTAGTCACTTGTGAAATTTGAATATCTTAAGGTCTGAAATTTTGGGTGATCGGTTTGAAAGTCTAGATCTAAATCAAGGTGAAAACTGTAAATTGTAAGGTGGATCTATTGATAGGTCATGATCTCTCTGGTGCATGATCAGATCTATGGATTTGACTGCCTGTGGCACATTGGAGGACTGTTAATTTGGCTCTATTCGGAGGTCTGCAGGCGATCCACAGCGCAAGTGTGGAGGTACGCAATGAAGCAGAAGGCGCAGTGTGGAGGTACGCAGCGCAGCAGAAGGTGCAGGTGCAGAGGTACGCAGTGCAGAGAAGGCATAGGTATGGAGGTACGCAGTGCAGCAGAAGGTGCAGGTGTGGGGGTACGCAGTGCAGCAAAAGGCATAGGTGCGGAGGTACGCAACACGACAGAAGGCGCAGGTGTAGAGATACGCTGTCAGGTAGACAGTGCCGGTGTGGAGGTACGTTGTCGGGTAGACAGTGCAGGTGCGGAGCTGCGCAGTCTAGACACAGAAGAACTGCAAATATTCGTAGGTTTCTATTGGTGAAGTTGCCGACTTTTCTTGAAATATTTGTTGGCTGCCTTTTATCTATTGCTGCAGAGTTCTGGGTTTAGATTACTGGTATTGCTTTTCTGGTTACTGCATTCTCAGAAGTTATTGGTTGATTCATTGGGTGATTGTAAAAGGAGATTTGTTGATTCACATGTACTTGATGATTATTTGATGTTCATGGATCGAGTTTGAAAATTTATGAAACGTGGTCCTTGGAAGAAAAGAAGTAGGTCAGTGCCTCCGTACTAGTAGTTCAGCTAGTACAAGAGCTAAGGGGGTTGTAGCTCCCTTCCAAGAGAGACTGGAAAAAGAGAGAGGGTTGTAGCTCTCTGCAGGTTGCAGCCTGTGTACTAGTAAAGGACTGCACCAGTACAAAATCATTGTAAAAGAAGTTTCTAATTGAAAGAAGATAGAGACATATTGCAGCAGGTGGTTTTCGCCCACATTGGGTTTCCACCTTATATCTGGTGCTCTTTGGTGTGACTATCTGTTTTTCTTGTTCTTGCTCATTATTATATGGTACCGACATACAAATTAATGATCAATATCTGAAGAATAAATTAAAGTATAAATCTGGAAGATATATTGAAAAGAATTTGATAATACTGATTCACCCCCCCTCTCAGTATTATTTCCAACAATTGGTATCAGAGCAGGTCCTTTTGAAGAAGTTTGATCGCTTAAAGGAAGATCCATCATCATGAGCAACTACGAGAGAGAAGCATCTATCAGGCCACTGATTTTTGATGGGACAAACTTCGTATATTGGAAGGTAAGAGTTACTGCCTATCTTCAATCTCTTGGTACAAAAGTCTAGGATATCATAGATATAGGGTACACTTTTCCATCAGCAACTCCTACAGATCCGGCTGAGAAGAAGAAATATGAAAGAAATGCAAAGGTTGTCAATACTCTACTAGGATGTCTATTTCAATCAGAATTCGTCAAGGTTATGCAGTATAAATCCGCAAAAGAAATATGGGACAAGATTGTTTTGAGCTATGAAGGAGATGAACAGGTAAAACGAGCAAAACTTCAAACCCTCAGAATTCAGTATGAAAATCTTAGAATGCACAATGATGAAAGTGTGGCTAACTATTTCCTTCGTGTAGATGAGATTGTTAATTGTATGAAAAACTTTGGTGAAGAAGTAAAAGAGGCTGTTGTGGTTGAAAAGGTTCTAAGATCCTTGTCCCCTAAATTTGAATCTAAAGTTTCTGCTATAGAAGAAAAGGAGAATCTACGAAACCTCACTATGTCACAGCTGCATGGAATTCTGACCGCTTACGAAATGAGGAAAGGAGGACCATCAGACAGAAGAGAAGCTGCATTCAAGGCTTCAGGCAAAGATTACTATGAGTCAAGACATCTATCAAACGAAGACGAAGAATCAAATTTTGTCAAGAATCTTCAACGGGGGGCTGAAAGATTCAAAGGTAAGTTACCTTTCAAACACTTTGCTTGTGGAAGAGTCGATAACTATGCTGCAAAGTGTCCACATAAAGACAAGCTTGATAAAGGTAAGGAACCTGTCAGATGGAACAAGAAATAGAATGTAACTAAGAAAAGTTACTACACTCATGAAGACAGTGATGGACTTTCAAATAGTGACGAAGATGAACAAGGTAACAATTATAGACTCTTAATGGCTTTTGAAGATGATGATTTTGTGGATGCTATAGATGAAGAAGGTCTTTATGAAGAAATTTCTAGACTCAAAATATGTTTAGAAGAGAAGAATGTGATCATTGATACTCTTCAATTCCAACTTGCTGAAAAAGAAAAACTTCATGAAAAGTTAGAATGTGAAATTGTTGGTCTTAGAAAAGAGATTGAGAAAACAAAAGCTCTTAATCTTAAATTTGTTAAAGGATCTGAAACTCTGGATGAGATTATCAATGTGCAACGTTCTCCACTAATCAAGATAGGTCTGGGATATAATGGAGAAGCATCTCAAACATCCACCTCCAAAAGTTATCTTGATGCAGCAAGGAGGAGCGAGCAAAGGCCTAATAGAAATCATCAGGTAAATCAGGGACAGTTTACCTCAAGAATGAACAAAGATTATCAGGTAAATCGGGGGCAATCTACTTTAAGGACAAACAGAAGCTACAACCAGCCTCAGGTAAAACCTTCTCAATTTGCCTCAAGAATGGATGTCAATAGAAATTACAATCATTTGGCTGATCACAGGAGTTTCTTCAATGGCCAATGTTTCTCTTGTCATAACTTTGGCCACAAAGCAGCTCAATGTGTTGCTTATAAGACAATCATGACTAGAGAAGCTCAAAAAAAAAGGAGCATGATTGGGATTGTGAAAAGAACCTATAATAACATTTCTGCGCTTGAAAATGAAATAGAATGCTCTATTTGTAACAACTTCGATCATGAAGATTCTGAATGCAGGAGCAGGTTGAACGGTAGACAACTCAGAAGGAGCAAGCCTCAAGTGTCAAAACATGGAGAATGAAGGAACCACAACCAGAGAGATGTGGTATAGCTTTATATGCAGAAGGGCAAGAAAATCAATGGTACATTGACAGTGGCTGTTCAAAACACATGACGGGTGATAAGGAAAAACTCCAGTCATATAGTGCCTTAGAGAAGGGGAAGAAGGTCTCTTTTGGAAATGACACCCCTGTGCTCATAAAAGGTAAAGGTTCTGTTCAGTTGAAAGAAAAGGTCAAAGATGGAAATGTTATGTATGTTGATGGGTTAAAACATAATTTGTTGAGTGTCAGTCAGATGTGTGACAAAGGAATAGAGATAATATTTCGATCAAATGGATGTAGTGTTCGTGATCTTTATACAGGAAAAACAGTGATCAAAGGCATAAGGACTCCAAATAATTTATATATATTCAAAGAAGGACAACATCAATGCTATCTAAGCAAGAATGATGAACACTGGTTATGGCATAGAAGATTGGGGCATCTTAGCTTCTCGCAGATAAGGAAAGCATGTAAATACCAGGCAGTTCGTGGTCTTCCAGGCATCAGAATTCCAGACAATACAATTTACAAATCATGTCAGTTTGGTAAGCAAACCAGAACTAACTTCCCTGAGAAGGAAGGATCAGCTAGCAGGCCACTTGAACTTGTCCATACTGATGTATGCGGCTTGTTAGAGTCGGTCCTTACAGCCCTCCTTCAGAGATCAGTTCGCTTTTTTCATATCATTCTTAGGTGTCTCGGTCATTCCGCTTTGTTGCATTTTGCTAGGGGCATGCCATTGACTGACGAGAGGGTTTGGTCGTCTTGTCTTTCCTCATGCTTGTACCTACATGGCTAATTAAAATTCCTCAAAAATCACTGAAGTTTCAGGTCACATCATCATGGTCATAAATGATTATGTTCGTTAAAAAGAGTCTTTAGTCCTAGAGTCTAGGGTTTCAAGTCTTTTGATACATTTGATAAAAGCTCGCAGGCCATGAGGTTGGTTTCAAAAGGTTCCCATTTCATATTTTTATTCTCAAAAACATTTGAAGACATTTTTAGTTCAAAACTCTGTTTTGAACTAGAAACTGTGAAATTTATTTTTTGTAATATTGATGTATTTGTTTCACCATAAGAAGTTTCAAAGCAAGCCTCTGATTTTTTCCAAAGCCAAATGCCAAAATCCCTGCAAAAATCAAGACATCTCATCAATCCAAGATTCAGAAAAAGAGTGAAAATCCAAACACAGAATTGCATTAAATGATAAAGTGCCAAAAAGCCAAAAATTATAAAAGTGGGTGATGGTTTATGAGATATTTTACAACCCATATAAAGCATTGAAAACAAATCATTTTCACAAATTTCCCAAAGCAAAACCGAGTTGGAGTGTTGAAGTCAACTTTGAAGCATTTTCAAAGCCTTGGACTAGAGGTGGAAGTGCGTGCTATGCACAGAGCAGGTGCGCTATGCACAAGAGGCACGCGACGCACTGGGATTCACCGGCCTGTACAAATTTGCATGCGCGCTGCGCACATATCGCGCGCAACGAACTGGGTAAGCGCGCAACGCATATAATCTCAGAGCCAAAATTTTTTTCTTCTTCGTCCAAAGTCATGACAAATTGCCTCCAATTTCTTGCAAGTTCAAGATAGAGGCAAGAGGCCGATGCATGAGGAGGGCCCTTCAGAAGGCCATGATATTAATGTTACACTCAATGATGTGGATGGGAGCTCTCCTAGCTTGAAACTGAAAGAGATCATCCAAGAGCAGAAATCTGAGATTGACAGCTTGAATGAGAAGTTGCTGAAGGCTGAATGGGTGATCAACTATTTGGAGCAGCGCAATAAGAAGCTAGAGGACTAGCACACACTTGTAGAGCTGCGAAAAATCCGTGAAGACAGAGAGTTGGCCCGGAAAAGACATGGCGATTTGACACCTTGTGAGCGGCAATTTTGGCTTGAGAAAATCAATCGACATCTGGAGGAGTTGTTGGTGAAGGCTAATAGAGACAAAGACATGCTCCATCATATGAAACATCACTATTGGGCTCGCATGCACGTCGATAAATAAAAAATAAAGATTTTGAAGAGGAGGTTGAACAAAGCATTAAAACGGTGAAAGAGGCCTAATCCACTTCGGAATTTCGCTGAGGCTTCATTGGCTGGGCATGATACATGATGGAGGGTCTTCGCTCTGAATTTGAGCAAATTCAGAGAAGTTTTTGTCATTTCAAAATTTTTGGCTTGCAAAACAGATTTTTCAGCCCAACACATAGCGCGTCGACGCGCACGCTTATGATTGGGACACTTGCTGGAAGAAAACTTTATAGTTTTGGATTTGTCATGGTAAGTTATGCATGCTCTAGTATGGCCAAGGCATTTCATCAAGTTCTGGATGATCAAAAGGGCCAAAAACACCATGAAAATCACCTTTCTGCCACCTTTTGCACCAACAGGAAGTACTTGTGGGAGAATGAAGTTTTGGAGCGGAAAATGAGCTCCAAATTGGGAAATTACACTTGCCCTGGATAGTAGACATCCAGGGATTTCCAACAAGCTATCGTGAGCTTGATTTCAATGCCAGGAAGTGCCCCAAAAGGAGGCTGAAAGGCATGCAACGCATAGAGCTCAAGCGCATGACGCATAGAGATTTTTGGTCAAATTTTCATCTTCCAGCTCAGAAATTCGGCCAGTTTTCACTAGTTTCACCTTCTGATGTAATATTTGACTTATCTTGATGTAATTTGATGTATATGATGTAACTTTGGCACTTATTTACCTATTCTAGATGATTCATTCACAAAATAGAAAAAATTTAATGTAATGAATCAGTTTCCCTTCTTTTAGAGGCAGGTTGTTTGGATGCCTAGTTTTCAGCTCCATGTTTGGAATTAGTTCAAACTGCTCCTAGAAGGAGGAGCTCGACCCCTAGAGGCTAGGAGATGGGTTGTCATGGTCTATATTATGTATATTTTCAGTCAGTAGCAAGGGTTGGACTTTTGGGAAAATTTTGGCACACTATTGTACATATCTTCTGCATTTTGGCTAAGGAAAGATCAGAGGTTTTGTAGCACCTGTTGGGATTCTTGTGGTTTTTAGTTTTGATGGTGTGTTCTTTCAGTTATTTGTAAGCTATTTAATGTTTTAATGTATTCCATTCCCTTCTTTTGCTTCTGAAACTAAATGAATGAGTAAGTGAGGTAGAATCCATTGATTTCAGTGCTCTGCCTTTAAATTTGTTTAGTTTTTATATGTTTTCACCAGTCTAGAGAGGATACCTGTTTCCCCTTGCCATTTTTAGCTCCTTTTCATTCTGATCCATCTATACATATGATCAAAAAGCATCAGAGCTACTACCTACCTTGCCCCAACTTGAATTCTGCAAAGATCTGGTCTCATCCCCGAGCCCAAATTTGTTTTTTCCCTTTTCTCCAACAAAACCTCAAAAATTTTAAATCAAACCTTCCTATCCATTTACTAGCCTAAAATCAATATCCATTATAAGTAATCCCAGCTCCTATGAAGACCTTTGCTGAGATAGACCTGGAGAGAGCCCTCTCCTGTCCTCGTAGGGCTAGCTACGAGGCTGATCTTGGTTTGATGTGGCCTTGAGTCTTGCCTTCCCTTAGCCTAACGCAGATTCCAGCGCTAACATAGTGGCGACCATACTGGGGAAGAACAAATGGTTTACTTGTTGATGTCATTTGTTTTATAAGCTACAGACGGAGCCTGAAGATTAACCAGGTAGCCTTCGAAATGCTTTTGCTTTGCATTAGCGGAAGTAGATAAACGTTGCTTCAGTCAATCTCTGGTCTAGATTGTAAACGTGACATCTAACTTATTAATTACCCCAGTACATGTATCAAGGTCAGATCTGATGTTTGATGGTGGACAACGATCAAACACTAGAAAGGCTGAAATCATTCACCTGGTGATTCCAAATCATTTTCGAGATCAGATCCAAAGACTCCACTGAAGGATGATCCCGACCAGCAAAACCATGAAAGGACAACATGGACAGATCAGGTATTCAAGTTGGAATTTCATCCAAGACATTTTGTTCTTTGTCATAAATTATTTCTTCTCTTTTCCCAAGAATGTCAAGAAGGCTTTGCAAAGTATATTGTATTTGAGAAGAGATCCTCGGCCTACAGTTGATTCTTTCCCTTTGAAGATTGTGAATACCAAAGATTTGCATGCCTTTGAGCTTGATCAGGATCCTTTTTCCAAACTTTGTGATGACCATCTTCAAATTGATGAGCCCCAAGAGACCAAGACTGATTCTATACCTTCTATACATACCCCTATACCTTGTAAAATTCCAGATCGGTATAAACCTCTTGTTTTACCTTCTTTTCTTCATGCTTTCCCCAAAAACTATGATCTATACTTGCTGAGGTTTGATGGTGAAAGTAAGAATGTCAACGCTGAGCAACATGTGCAAGATTTTGAGTCTTTTCTAGACCTTTTTGAAGTTGATAGCGAAGATGTTAGTATAAGGCTTTTTACTCTTTCTTTGCAAGCTAAAGTGAAGAGTTGGTTCAAAGCCTTGCCTAACGCGAGCATCTTAGATTTCCGACAGTTCGTCAAAGTTTTTCTCAACAGGTGGATGATCGGACAAAACCTTTTCTTGATTATAGAAGAGTATAACCAGCTGAAAAGACTGCCAGGGGAGATAGTACAACAATTTCAACCAGATTTAACCAAGTTTATTATTCAATCCCAATTGATATAAGGCCTACTCCTAGATCTGCTCTCTTGCACTATCCGGGTGCCTTTGATCCGGAGATGGAGTTTCAGCTAAGAGAGAGGAACCTTGCAACACTTGAAGCGATGCAGAACAGTGCAGTCAATGTAGAGGCTCACTTGCTGATCCGAAGGGCAAGGTTGAAGGAAGAAGAGATGAAAAACATAGATCCTGAGGAATCAACATCTCTAGAGGTGAATCTTGACATTTTGGTAAGTGCAGTGGGAAAGATGATGGACAAGATCAACGCAAGGAATGAGAATAGTGTTCACTCCCATGGCTTTCTGATTGAAGAAGAACAAGTTGCTGATCCAAAACATCTTATTTCTTATCCCAATTGTTATAGATCTGATGATGATTGTCTTATTAATCATCTTGGAGAAGAGAGATCTGTTGATATGACATGTATGCTTGATGATGTCTTTTATACTAATGATTTGCCTCAGTTTGATTAGTATGATGATGATTATGTTCTCCAAACAGAAGCTAATCTTGTAGACAAATCAACAGCTCGTTTGTGGGCGGAAGAAGTTCACTTACAGCAGCTCGAATACAGTGATCAACCGATGCATATCAGCTATGAAAATGATGGGGAAAGTGCAGCAAATTTTGAAGTAAGTGAAGTATCTTTGCCTTTTTGTTTTGATTCATGTCAGTTCATCAGAGAAAACCTCCATGCAATTATAAATCAGCTGTCAACAAGTCTTGATTTGGACCCTCTTGAGGGCGATGAACACTCTGTTTCAGACTTCTCATATTTAGCTTTGCAGTCCGCGAAAGCCATTGCTTGTCAAGTTGCAGATGAAGACATGGAAGCTGGCACATGTAATCAAATGATACGAGAAGATTTCATACAATTTTGTTTTGAATCATCTCAGCTTTGGAAGGGAAAATTGCAAAGTAAATCTTCAGTAAAGAATGAGCAGCATGTAGGAAATCATGTAATCACATTGGAACCAATAGAAAATGGGTTGCAACAGTCTTTTCAAGTTTTTCATGATCCAATAGCTGATGTTTTGGATGAGGTTTGCAGTCAAAGTCCTTCTCCATTGACTACATGTGAGCTTGAAATGTGTACTGATATAAACATGATCCGGCAGCCGGTTTCTTTGTCATTTTCAGCCGAGGTCTCGTCACAAGGCTCAGATCAAAGTTTGCATTCATGGTATGAGGAAAAGAGAAGTAATCCATTCAATGAGCTAAGTTTTAGTGTGCTTGAATTTCGAGATCCTTATGCAGTGTTTTTGGAGGTGAATAGAGGATCCATATCATTCAACAGATCTGTTTCCAAGTTGTCATGGGAGCTGCCTTTCAGTAGTTCTCTCTTGTTGTTCATAAGCGAGCACTTGTGGAGAATTCAAACAACAGATGGGATACTTACTTGGTTGCATTGGTTGTTTCATTTCACTTGATCAGGTGATGAATGAAACTGTTAGAGTAGGTTGTGATGAATAAGCTCCACTTTGAGCATCATTTTCAGTTTGTCGGTTGTGTTTAAGTATCGCGTCAGTTTTTAGTTGAGTCATGCATCATTTGTGAGTCAGTTTTCAGTCTTGTTGTTAAGTTAGTTTGTGTCGGTTTTCAGTCATGCATTTTCACTTAAGTTTTTGATTCCATTGCCCAATGGATGAAGGCACTGTCTACTCTCCCAAAGATCTACCATTCTTGGCACCTCCAAGGAGCTACCATCCCCATTGGAGCCAATGTTAGAGTTGGTCCTTACAGCCCTCCATCAGAGATCAGTTCGCTTTTTGCATATCATTCTTAGGTGTCTCGTTCATTCCACTTCATTGCATTTCACTAGGGGCATGCCATTGACTGACGAGAGGGTTTGGTCGTCTTGTCTTTCCTCATGCTTGTACCTACAGGGATAATTAAAATTCCTCAAAAATCACTGAAGTTTCAGGTCACATCATCATGGTCATAAATGATTATGTTCGTTAAAAAGATTCTTTAGTCCTAGAGTCTAGGGTTTCAAGTCTTTTGATACATGTGATAAAAGCTCGTAGGCCATGAGGTTGGTTTTAAAAGGTTCCCATTTCATATTTTTATTCTCAAAAACATTTGAAGACATTTTTAGTTCAAAACTTTGTTTTGAACTAGAAACTGTGAAATTTATTTTTTGTAATATTGATGTATTTGTTTCACCATAAGAAGTTTCAAAGCAAGCCTCTGATTTTTGCCAAAGCCAAATTCCAAAATCCCTGCAAAAATCAAGACATTTCATCAGTCCAAGATTCAGAAAAAGAGTGAAAAGCCAAAGACAGAATTGCATTAAATGATAAAGTGCCAAAAAGCCAAACATTATAAAAGTGGGTTATGGTTTATGAGATATTTTACAACCCATATAAAGCATTGAAAACAAATCATTTTCACAAATTTCCCAAAGAAAAACCGAGTTGGAGTGTTGAAGTCAAGTTTGAAGCATTTTCAAAGCCTTGGACTGGAGGTGGAAGTGCGCGCTACGCACAGAGCAGGCGCGCTATGCACAAGAGGCACGCGACGCACTGGGCTTCACCGGCCTGTGCAAATTTGCATGCGCGCTACGCACATACCGCGCGCAATGCACTAGGTAAGCGTGCGACGCATATAATCTCAGAGCCAAAAAATTTCGCTTCTTCATCCAGATTCGTGACAAATTTCCTCCAATTTCTTGCAAGTTCAGGACAGAGGCAAGAGGTCGATGCATGAGGAGGGCCCTTCAGGAGGCCATGATATTAATGTTACACTCAATGATGTGGATGGGAGCTCTCCTAGTTCGAAACTGAAAGAGATCATCCAAGAGCAAAAAGCTGAGATTGACAGCTTGAATGAGAAGTTGCTGAAGGCAGAATGGGTGATCAACTATTTGGAGCAGCGCAATAAGCAGCTAGAGGACCAGCACACACTTGTAGAGCTGCGACAAATCCGTGAAGATCGAGAGTTGGCCCGGAAAAGACATTGCGATTTGACACCTTTTGAGCGGCAATTTTGGCTTGAGAAAATCAATCAACATCTGGAGGAGTTTTTGGCGAAGGCCAATAGAGACAAAGACATGCTCCGTCATATGAAACATCACTATTGGGTTCGCATGCACGTCAGTAAAGCAAAAATAAAGATTTTGAAGAGCAGGTTGAGCAGAGCATTAAAACGACGAAAGAGGCCTAATCCACTTCGAAATTTGGCTGAGGCTTCATTGGCTGGGCATGATACATGATGGAGGGTCTTCGCTCTGAATTTGAGAAAATTCGGAGAAGTTTTTGTCATTTTGAAATTTTTGGCTTGCAAAACAGATTTTTCAGCCCAACGCGTAGCGCGTCGACGCGTGCGCTTATGATTGGGACACTTGCTGGAGGAAAACTTTATAGTTTTGGAATTTTCATCGTAAGTTATGCATGCTCTAGTATGGCCAAGGCATTTCATCAAGTTCTGGATGATCAAAAGGGCCAAAAACACCATGAAAATCACCTTTCTGCCACCTTTTGCACCCGCAGGAAGTACTTGTGGGAGAATGAAGTTTCGGAGGGGTAAATGAGCTCCAAGTTGGGAAATTCCACTTGGGCTGGATGGCAGACATCCAAGGCTTTCCAATAAGCTATCGTGAGCTTGATTTTGATGTCGGGAAGTGCCCCAAAAGTAGGCTGAAAGGTACGTGACGCATAGAGCTCAGGCGCGCAGCGCATAAAGATTTTTGGTCAAATTTTCATCTTCCAACTCAGAAATTCTGCCAATTTTCACTAGTTTCACCTTCTGATGTAATATTTGACTTATCTTGATGTTAATTTGATGTATATGATGTAACTTTGGCACTTATTTACTTATTCTAGATGATTCATTCACAAAATAGCAAAAATTTAATGTAATGAATCAATTTCCTTTCTTTTAGAGGTAGGTTGTTTGGATGCCTGGGTTTTAGCTCCATGTTTGGAATTAGTTCAAACTACTCCTAGAAGGAGGAGCTTGACCCCTAGAGGCTAGGAGATGGGTTTTCATGGTCTATATTATGTAGATTTTCAGTCAGTAGCAAGGGTTGAACTTTTGGGAAAATTTTGGCACACTATTGTACATATCTTCTGCATTTTGGCTAAGGAAAGATCAGAGGTTTTGCAGCACCTGTTGGGATTCTTGTGGTTTTCAGTTTTGATGTTGTGTTCTTTCAGTTATTTGTAAGTTCTTTAATGTTTTAATGTATGCCATTGTCAGGCGGAAAGAGTCGATTGTGCGGACACAACCAACCTCCCTAGGAGCCTAAGACTCTCTAGTGACAAACAAGACAAACAAGAGCAATCCTTCTCTAAACATACATTTACTATACGGGAAATCAAGTGTTTGGATCCTACCTGTAATCCAACACTGTTGTAGTAGTCCAGCTCCGCTGATCCGGATGAGCTCCTCCTTCACTTTGAAACCTGCATACACTAACAATCAAACGATTAAATAGCACTTGATAATCTCATAGAATAAAACATATTTAACACATAGACCAAGGAGTACATGAAACAACTCATAAATAACAAGTTATTGAGAAGAATGGACTCATTTGCATTAATAGGTAATAAAAAGAACAAATACAACCTGAGCCTTGGTGTTGTGCAAGTCCCTCCCAGGGTCCATCAAGAGTTCTCCTTTACTTTGACAAAGCTCACCCACTTCCAAATAGAACAAGCAAAGATGGCAATCTCTCCTCACAAGCTTCTAAATGGGAGTCCTAATTCCTGCAGCATTTACCCTTAGAAATGTATAGCTTTCAACCTCTCCTCCTTCTGGCCCAATGCCTGTATTTATAGTGTTCAAGAGGAATTTATTCAGGTCCACCATCAATGGGATAATCCCGTCTTTGGATGGGATAGCTCCCTTATTGATGGGATAAGTTCCTCTTTGGTAGGAGTGCATGAACCATCTGGAGGCGCTCAATACACGTCGAACAACCTTCTAGAATGCTCTAGAAATGACCACAAGTGACTTTTTAAAGATGAAACTTGCGCATTTTAACCTTTTAAGGGGGACGCACCTGCACCTTTACATACAGAGCGTCCAAAGACGCAGCTTTTGTGAACATTGGGTGCGTCCCCGCAGGTAAGGTTGAGAGAACCTGCGTCCCCAGAGATAAATACATTTAGAAAGACTTTCTCTCTTTTTTGGAGTTTGACATGGAGAGCAGAGGCATAAGACTTGCCTAAGAGGGTAGCATGACTGTTGATAGAGTCATCCTAACTGTAAATAGTCATGGTGACATTTTTTAGTGTAACAGATTGCCCCCTAAAGTGCGAAGCCTGAAATAGATTAGGGTTTTGTATTATCTAGGAAGGGTGAAGCGCTTTATCATTTCAAGGATTATCTCGTGGAGAGCCTGGTCAGAACCTGCAATTTTCAACACAAAATACATGTATAAGATTATATCATCACTGAGGTAGGCATTCCCATACTCAGATTAAAACTTTAACTAACAGACTAACTACTCTGATACAGGAATGATTTTGCAGTACATCATAATCATAGACTTTTGTAGACACAGTATGGGCGCAGCCATCTGTTTATGATTAGTCTACTTAGATAATGAATACAAAACTCCTCGCAGCCTGGATGGTGGAAACTAGATCCAGGGTCTTCATTTCTACTTCTCGAATTGGTACGATTCTAGCCATGCGAATAAATGAGTTGATGTCGAACATGGTAGAAACCACTTGATTACCAGTCAATGATGTAAACTGTTAACAAGCGTGAGAGAGACCACCAGTAATGTCAATGGTTCTCAAAGTACCCAGTACAATCCATGAGATGTGAATGAATGAATTGATGTCGAACATTTCACGGAATCCTTCGATCGAAAGTCAATGATGTAAACTGACGTCAAAGGCGAGAAACCTGCCATTGATGCATGCAGACTTCAAGGTACTGACGATTTCTAAGTCATCTCTCTAGATAATGTGCTGATGTCGATAGAAAACGACTCGTTGCAGGCAGGCCTGCAACACGAAATCATTGTTCAAGTTGAAGAAATGTTGCTGTAAGGACTGACTCAGGGATGGTCAAATGGATGACAAGTATTTTGCAGATGAAAGTTTTTCTTGCAGACCTCTTGAACACATAACGACACGACAGATGGTTTGGTGATAAACGACTCAAAGTTAATCCTCGGAACCCGGCTGAAGACTTTCAAAGTGGTTTGATCAACTGTGAGGTAAAGGATTTCCCAACCCAGGTGAATGAAAAGTGTCGTGTTCAAGAGTGGTAATAAAGTTTCTTCTGAGACAAAAGGTAACAAATAGGCTCATTCTTCTCTCTTTTCCCCCACCATTTCTGGCAAGTACCTCTTTATTTTTAACAAGCTTGAGGCGGATAACATATGCTTGATTATAAGCTCATCCTTTGGATGAGTCCAACCTAGTTCTGATTCGAACCCTAGGAAGGAGTGGTTCATTCCTGTTTGTAATTGAACAGATCCTTTACTGTGAAATGTTTAACGAGCCCAGTATAGGAGAAACTCGGCGTTTTTCAATTTTAGAGAGTCTGAAAAACTTAAGAAGACTCCAAGTTGAACTTTTTCGTAGATTTGTGTCCCTCAAGCCCGAAAAAGTATAAAATAATACCTGGGGGAACCGCTTGATCTTGCGACCAAGGAGTACTTTCATAATTAGTGTCACTGACCTGAAAAGTAAAAAGCGATCAAGGACACGTCGTTTTATTTCCGTATCGAGTTTGAAACGACAAAAACCCGACAATCTTTTCCTGATTCTACGGTCAGAAAAGAGCTATAAGGGGACCGTATTTTAATTCCGTTTTAACGAGTGTAAAAGAAACGCTCGACAATATTTTCATTTTTTAGGAGTCAGAAAAGGGCTTAAAAGATGACTCCGATATTTTGGTTCGTGAAAAATGACAATTTTCCCTCTAAGTCCCTTTGTCCTGCACAAAAACAACACATTACTCATACCTGTTTAAGATAGGCAAAAATACATCGAAAAACATCCTTCCATGGTGAAAAATGAACAAATTCATCCAAAAAACCTATAAAAAGACTTTTTACCATGTCATTTTTACCATTTTACTGTTGAGGTTGAAAAAAGGGCTTTTGGCAAGAAACTTCCCGTGGTCGCTGCGGAAAATCCGACCGTCAGAATCGAACGCCGTCTCTTCCAGGTATTTTACAACATCCTACTCTTCAATTTCATCCGATTAAAATTGTATTTTAGGTTTTAGTTTTGTTTTTTGGGGGGTTTAGGTTTCAAAATGGGCTCTGCGGTGGACGCAGGTGCCCTTCGGGTGACCTGCGTCCCCCGACTTTTTCCTATACAGGAAAATGGTCGGGGGACGCAGCCCACCTTCAGGCTAGCTGCATCCGGATGCCCTGTGTTCTAAACGCGGGGTGCGTCCTCCGTGGAACGCGGAATTTGAAACCCCAATCCTCACAAACAACCATTCAAATTTCCCCAAATTAATTTTAATCATTGTTTCTTGGTGTGTAGGGTACTCACCATGTTGGATTGGAGAGAAAGAGAGCACGAGGATGTTGATTTAGCTGCAATTGAACATCAACCTTCCATTGATGCCCTAAAAGCATGCGGGTTATATAAATACTGGGCCATACCAGGCATGAGGGCTCAGGTAAGATTCCTAGAATGGCTGGTTGAGAGATGGAACATTCAAGAACAATGCTTTTACATCGGAGGACACCAGCTCGAGATAGAGCCCTCTGATATATACTTTCTCACTGGCTTGCCGAATAGAGGTGAGCAACTCAATCTAGCCGGGACTAGGCCGGGTGGCCAATCCCTTGTTAGTCTCCGGGAAGATTGGTGCACACCCAATGCACACCATTCGAAAGGCGTGGAAATCAAACACATCTCTCTGCGTGAACTCAAAGTTATAGCTTTCACAGTTACCAGGATTTGCGGCGCAGCCGCTTTACACATTGCTTCCGGGTCCCAAATGCGGATGGCAATTGACTGTTACCAAGGCACCATTTTCAACTGGTGTGATGCTGTGTCGGCTAATATGAAGAGCCAACTGACTAAGGCAAAGAACAGACGACTGAAAACTTTTGGATATGGGCCTTTAGTCGTGAGCTTTGCCTTAGAGAGAGTTCCGATGCTAATCCCTCAGCAACTCACTGTTGATATCTTGGGTCCTCGGGAGCCAAAGCTGGTACGATGGGTTGCGGTGATGGCCCGGCATCCTGACGAGGGCGCGGCGGTTGTTCGATTCTCTGATAGTTATTTTCACTGGTTAGAGGACCAGGTTTTTTCGATCCAGGACTTTCCGTATGCCGGAGTAGATTTTCGACATGATCCAGACACGGTTCTTCCACAGGGAGAACAATGGGATGACAGAGGTACTTTATTTTTCACAAGTTTTCAAATTATGTATTTTTTTTGTTTTTTATATATATCATCTCAAAACTGACAGTAAAAATTTTCAAAATGCAGATGTTGGTCCACAGCGCCCAGCCAACCTCCGGCCTTTTGAGAGGAGACATCCAGTTGCACCGGTACAGGCCCCACAGGACGCGGCTGGAGAGGTACTAGCTGAGTTGGAGCATGATCTAGAGCGTCTGACGGTGGATATGCCTGAGACTACTATGGATGATATTCCTATCAGGCTTCAGCGCTATGTAGTCGCAGTCCCTGGACCGTTTAGGAGATTTTTGCGTAAGGTAGCCCGTGCAGTGGTGTCGTATAGGGAGCACCACCAGTGATTGGCTAGTCACTTTGTAGACACATGTGACATTTTGACTTTTTGTACTTTATCATTTTTGCCGATCATAAGGTGTTTTTCAACCTATGATCGAAGACGATGTATATTTTTTGACACACTCCTATCTATATATATATCACTATTACCGGTTTATCTTGTTTAACATATGTGATGAAATGTTTTTAAATTTACTTGCATGATTATCGTAAATGTCTGTCCAACATTCGAGAAGCAATTGCATCTGCTAATGTATTTAAAGACCTTGGAATATGCTAATATTCAATGTAATCAAATTCACGTTCCAAGAGACGCACTCTCAAAAACAACCTTAATAAAACAGGATTTCTAATGGCATAAACTCTATTAAGCTGTAATACAACAAGTTCAGAATCTAACCTCACTATCAAACGTCGAATTCCAAATGAAATAGATTCGGATAATAATTCAACCACTGCACTGTATTCTGCAATGTTGTTCGTTGTTTGACCGAGGCTTACCCCATGCATAGAAACTAACTCGTCAGAGGGCGAATAGATAACCCAAGCTGCGGAAGAGATATTCCATGTACTACGACAAGCACCATCAGCAAATCCAATGTATGTTTGGAGAGGCGTCGACATCTGCAATATCAAGAGTAAAACCAAGATAAGCCAGAATAACGACGAAAAACACACTCTCTAAGCTAAGCACACTGACTAACTAACAAACATACTAGCTAGAAAGAAAACCTAACCTAACTAAAAATTCTCCATACCCACCATTTAAGCATAATACCTCTTTAGGTAAAGTCCATTTCTGGGTTTACCCAAAGAGTCCCCATCAAAATCAACCAGCTCATAAGCCCCTTTTGCTAGCTTTCGCTTTACAATGTAGGGTCCATGCCACATAGGAACGAATTTTCCAGCACCTAGCTTATCGTTAGCTTGATCATATAATAGCACTAGGTCTCCCTCTGAAAAACTTCGAGGGGTCACATTTCTATCATACTGAGCTTTCATTCGCTTCGCGTGAGTCTCGATTGCCAATGCAGCGTCACGTCGAGTCTCATCTAATTTAGCTAAGTACAATAAACGTTTCTCCTCTTCGGAAGTAGCTGGGAGTAATTCGACAACCATTTGAAGTGATGGGATTTCGCATTCAATGGGTAACACAGCTTCCAAGCCATAAATGAGCTGGAAAGGAGTGAACCCTGTTGAATTTTCACGAAGGTTCGGTATGCCCATAGCACTGAAAATAACATGTTGTGCCAATTTGACCGATGAATACCAATGGTTCGTCGGATCATGATAACCAGAACTTTGTTGATAGACTCAACCAAACCGTTGGCTTGCGGATAATAAGGAGTAGAGCTATCGTGGCGCAAACCAAGCTGGCTTGTAAGCTCAGTCATCATGATGTTTCGAAAATGGCTCCCATGGTCAGTAATGATTGCTTGTGGGACACCAAACCTAGTTATAATATGATTGAATATGAAAACTGCAGCTGTTTTGCCGCTTGCGTCGAATGTAGGCATCGCCTCGGCCCATTTAGTGAAATAATCAACCGCGAGGATGATATACGCATGCCCCCCGGCCGAGTGAGGGTTACAAGTAATAAAGTCGATACCCCATTTGGCGAATGGACCAACGACAATTATAGGGTGGAGAGGAGCAGGTGGTGCGCGCATCTTTCGATCAAACACTTGACAGTTGTGGCACTTCCGGACTGCAATGATACAATCTTTAAACATAGATGGCCAGAAGTAACCAGCGCGCAACACCTTCTGAGCTGTGGCATACCCAGACATATGACCGCCACATGCTCCAGAGTGACAATCATTCAAAACCTTCTCAGCCTCTTCATGAGTTAAACAACGTCGAAAAACTAAGTCTGCCCCCCGGCGATAAAGTGTATCTCCAATAATTTTGTATTGCTGGGATTGAAACCGAATTTTTCGACGTTCCGCTTTGGAAGCTTCAGGCCGAAAGGTTTGGGTTTGGAGATAGATGATTATATCTCCGTACCACGGATCTACAGTACTGATAAGAAACAAAGATTCGTCCGCAATGGACTCCTCTGCCACAGTCTCTGTGTCAGCACACGGGAAATCACACATCAATTCCGCAAAAACTAAGGATTTCTTAGACTTGGACTTCTCGAACTCCAAGTCGAACTCTTGCAGGATAACGATCCATTTAGAGTACTTGCCCCCTAGCAGTTGTTTTGTCAAAATATAAATCATAGGGTTGCAATCCGAAATAACTGTAGTTTTACGGAGAAGAATGTAGTGACGAAAACGCTGGACAGCTTGAACGGCTGCCAGGGCCAATTTCTCCACATGCGAATATTTTAACTCAGTGGGATTTAAGGTCCTACTAAGATAATATATCACATGTTCCGCTCCGAATTCATCTTCTTGAACTAACACCATTCCAATGGTGGAATGCGAAGCTGCGAGGTATAAGAAGTAGTCCTGGTTGTAGTTGGGAGGATGCAACAACGGTGCATGGGTCAACGCGTGTTTTAGTGCATCAAAAGATTGTTGGGCAATCTCATCCCAAAAGAATTGTGCGTTCTGTTTCAACAACCGTGTAAAACCTTTAGTGACCTCGGCGTAGTTTGGGATGAATCGGCGTAAAAAGTTCGCTTTCCCTTGCAAACTTTGGAGTTGGCGCAAACTCGAAGGAGGAGGCAATTTGATGATAGCTTCGACCTTCGAGGGATCGACGCGAATGCCGGCTTTTGAAACAACAAATCCCAGCAATCGACCTGTTTCTATACAGAAAACACACTTGTGGGGATTCAACCGAATTCGATAATGCCTACACCTCATAAAGATTGCTCGTAGGTGGACAAGGTGATCAGCTCGATGTAAAGAATGAGCAGGCAAATCATCGAGGTACGGTTGCACAATGTGCTTGATGTCATGAAATGCATAAGACATCGCCCGTTGAAAAGTGGCCCCGGCATTCTTAAGCCCAAAAGGTAATTTGCAATAAGCAAATGTCCCCCATGGACAAATGAATGCCGTTTTTGGTTGGTCGGCAGGTAGAATATTGATTTGATTATAGCCCGAAAAACCATCCATAAAGGAAAACATTTCACTTCCGGCACAATCATCAATAATTTGATCGATATAAGGCGTAGGATAGTTGTCTTTTGGACAAGCTCGATTTATATCCCTATAGTCGATACAGATTCTTATTGTTCCTTGTTTCTTGTTGACCGGAACAATATTCGATACCCAATCCGTTAACGGGATCGGATATATGAAACCTGCTTTCAACAGCTTTTCGACTTCTGCTTTAATCGCAGCCGCTTTTCGAGGGTGAATCTGACGCAACCGTTGCCGGACGGGTTTAGCATCCGGGTAGGTCTTTATTTCATGAACAACAATGGCAGGATCGATTCCTGGCATTTCCTCGTAAGACCAGGCAAACACATCGCGGAATTCTTGGAATAGGGCCTTGTAAGTTTGGATTTCTTCTTCTGTACATGCGGCACCTATATGAATGTTTTCCTCAATTCCGGGCTTCACTGAAATATCAATGGGAATAGTACGAGAAATATTCCCTAAATTCAACTCTGAATCAGAATGTTTCGTTGGATCCTGAGCGTCTTTGACATATTCAGCGGTAAAGATAGATGAAAAATCATTTTCAAAAGCATCATCCTTAGGTAAAAACGAAGATCTGTGATGGAGATCTTCCCATGGTAGATCGTCTACACTTAGGATTTCGCGAAGTTGCTCGTCAGATGACACGACTTCGGGAAACGCTATCCGTTCTAAGGTTGAGGTGAAAAGTGATTCTTCACTGACCACATTCATTTGGTCGATTTCGGTTGAACGCGAGTCGGTAAAAGACATGACAGCTTCATAAGCAATTTCATATGGACTCAAAGGCATAGCATCACCGAATGAGTCTATCTCAGATTCAGATGGGACAATCCAAGGATCATCATAAATAATGTTTTCTGATGTAATCATATGAATTGTTGCAAATGAAGGATCTACGCTGAGTGGAGGGATAGGAAAAGTTCCCAGTAAACCGGAATCTTTAACTAAACCTACACCAACGTCCCTATAAGGGATTGTCGTCTTACCGACATGCTGGATACTCTCTGAAGAGGCTGGGTCGGATGAAAAGTATGTCAGCTGATCAATAGTCACGATCTTACCGTTATGTGGAAACTTAATTACTCTGAAGACCGATGAAACGACCGCTGTCATAGCATATGACCAACTTCGACCCAAAAGAAGGTTGTAGTCTAGAGGGGCATCAACCACTTCCACATCCAGACTAACGGTTTTACCTTCAACCCCTATAGGCAATTCCTGTAGAATACCAAACGGACGGAACCCACGGCCATCAAAGGCCTTAAGGATGGTGGGGGATTGGTTCAACGAAGGAGAACCAAGAGATCTCCAACATTGAATCGACATAATACACGTAGAGGCTCCCTCATCAATCACAGTCCGATGAATAGGCCTGTTTTTGACTATCACTGGAATTTGGAAAGCCATTTGATGGGGGAGACGTGGTGTACTATTTTCTAGATCGAAGATTATCAGGTTCGGGTCCTGAACATCAACAGCTCCGATAGCCGACAAAAGTAATTTTGGCTGTGCTGGGCATGATTGCAGCACTTCTAACGCCGACATTGCTGAGGGTGAAACAACTAAGTCCTCAACAATGTTGTAATTCTGGGCTGCTCTTGCATGTGGATTGAAAGCAGACCTTCGAAGTACACCCTTGGCGGGCGGTTTAATTACTAAGTCCGGGTTAGGTTTTTCGATCTGTAGTGGATCGGAACCAGGAGCTGAGGTTGATGGGTTAGAGTGAGAAGATTCTGCTTCTTTACCATCAATAGGATTCTTACTACGAGTCGCAATCCGCACATGAGACATCATCAAAATGGGTTCTTCACTGGGATTCGAGGAAGAACCTATCATCTTATTCTCCTGTGCCGGAAATGGATTTTTTAACACAGCAGGAGTGGGAGAACCTTTGACTATTTTCACAACCTCGGCCCGATGAGGGCAATCTCTCGTAAAATGATCCTCTTCACAAATAAGACAAGGATATCGAGGTTTGCGTTTTTCGTCATTGGTTTCCGACTTTTCCGTTTTCTCCTTCGGAGCCTTGTCTGCTTTAGCCTTCTTCTTTCCTTTCTTCTTTCCACCGTTTTTTGATTTGGCCGTAGATGTCTCTACAGCATGAATATCGGCGGTAAGTTCAGGAGAAGACTCTCCTGTCGGGGAATCAGGAAAAGTGATAATAGGAGTAGTTGAAGCCTTGGAAGACTTCTTCTTGCTCTTTGTATTCACGATACCAATCATACCATCAGCGGCATGAGATCCCGAAGGAGCAGCAGCAATTTGATTCGACTTTGGAAGATCTGGAATCTTCTCGTGTAACGTACCCGACTGAGTATAAACTAAGTCAAGGTATTGCGCCTGAGCAATGACTTGCTCCTCAGTAACTACTCCGGCCTTAGCTACATCTTCAGTAATCTTCGGTAATAATGATTTAACAAACCATTCAGCTAAGATTTGGTCCGGGATAAAAACTTTCACTAGCCTTCTTCGACGTCTCCACTCATGAATGTGATCAGAAATATACGTGGACGTAGATTGTTTCAGTGAAGTTAATAATTCCGTGCCGTTATCGTATCTGATCGGCAACTGAAAGTGAGTTAAGAAAGAGGTAGCTAACTGGCTAAAATTGTAAAAAGAGGCCCGTGGTAACTCAATGTACCACTTGGCCGCGAGACCAATGAGTGTACGCTGGAAAAGACTTAAGCAGATCGAATCATCCGAGATAGAATTTGAAGCACACCAGAGGTGGTAAGTCATCACGTGATTGGACGGATCCTCTCCAGACTTACCTTCGAACTTGGGTATATCGCTGAGCAACTTATTTGGCATTGGCGGCCAGAACTGAAGATATTGAATTGGATCATTCGTTAGGCGTGTTAAGTCTGGTAAATCCAAAGTTGCGATAAACGGTAACTGCCGGTTAGGATCTCTAAAACTCTGGGTCACAACACCGGCCCCAGGAGGAGGATATCCAGGATAACTAGGAACAGGAGTCGCATTTGGGATATTATATCCTCCTGGAAAACCAGGATTAATCAGACCGTACTGGGGTTGTTGAGGTTGTTGATAAGTGTACCCAGGATACGGTTGATACTGGTAAACCGGTTGTTGGACAGCTTGCCCATGTTGGTACTGTCCCTAGTACGGTTGGTGAACAAATTGAGGTTGAGTAGTGACAACTGTACTTATACCAGGCTGGCCTATAGGCATCTGGACCGTGGTTTGAATCGTAGATCCAGACAACGGTAAAGATGTCTGAGGAGTGGTTACAGAGACAGTAGAAACCGGAGCTGTCGATACTCCAGAAGTAAGTATGGTAGATGTGGCGATAGTTACAGCAGCCGTTTGAGATGGAGTACTAGGTGCAATTGGTGGCTGAGTAACTACCGAAGTTACAGAAGTTTGAACACTTGACTGGACAGGTTGCGGTTGCTGGGGTGGACCAGAAACTACGGGTTGTCCAGCTTGAGGTACCGACTATATACTTGGCTGCAACAACTGTTGACCCTGTGATGGATCCCACACTAACATTCCAGGGTATTGACCCGTAACAGGTTGACGATACTGAGATCCATAACCGGATTGAGGATAGGATTGATAATTGTAAGGTGTAGTTCCCATACCTTGACCATATGATTGACCTTGAGGTGGTTGATAGCCTTGACCTGAGTATTGACCTTGAGGTTGATAACCTTGAGGTAAATACGAATACTGGGGTTGACCTTGACCTTGAGGTTGGTACCCTTGAGGTTGATACCCTTGGGGTTGCCATCCTTGAGGTTGCCATCCTTGAGGTTGCCATCCTTGAGGTTGATATTGATACTGAGGTTGACCCTGGGGTACATATTGAGGCTGGGGTTGACCTTGAGGTATGTATTGCACCATAGGCGCGTACTGACCTTGAGGTTTCCCCCCAGACATAAATGATGTACCTTGAGGTTGCCCCCCAGGCGTTAACTGAGGCTGCCCCCCAGGCGGTAATTGGCCACCTTGAGGTTGGGAAACGGGAACTGAACCTGACATCATGTAAATGTCTCCTACACCCAATGGTATATTACCACTGTTTCCAACTAATAACCCATGATCAACGGGTTGAGGAGATGCCCCCGCAAAGGTACCAGAAAGAGATTGATACCCAGTGGGAACAGAAGGACCGCCGTGTAAGAAAGATTCAAGACTTTGAGTAAACACGGACGACTGACCAGACATATTTACAAGAGTATGAATACCCCCAGGTGGAAAAGGAGTATGAGGTGTAGAAAAACCTAGCCCAAAGTTGTCTAAATAATTGGTTAACGAAAGGTACCAAGTAGTACTTCTAGGAGGACTGTAAAAGATAGATTCAAGCTCCCTTAAATCAATAGTAAGTTGATCTTCAAGGTTAGAGACGCCTATTTCTTCCTCTGGAGCAAGTTCTTCGATAGCAATCAAACCAGTAGGAAGATTTTCGGTGATAATTCTTTCTATTCTCGGTGAATCAGGAACACTAGAAGTCGGAGTAACAGGTTCAGATATTTAAGGTTCTTCGCTTGTATCACTAGCAGACGAAAAACTACCAACAAGCTCAGAAACTGTAACAGCTTCGGGATTATAACCTGTCTCTAAGCCTTGGTAATCTGAATGGACTACCAAGGAAGATTCTCCTTCTTCAGGTGAACCTACTCTACTGCCACTAGGAGGAGTTACAAGGACCTTTAAACCTTCTAGATTACCTGGGTCGTCTCGAGGAGGGGATCCCCTAAGCCTACGGGATCTTCTCAACAATTCGGCCACAGAAACAACTTCAGGAGACTGGCCCCGAAGTCTACGGGACTGTCTCGGTAATTCCGCCACAGCTAAAAACTTTTAACTACTACACACGAAAACAAAATAAAATTTCAAATCAAACCACCTAAAGTCTCTAAAGAACCAAACAAATTTGAATCACACGCCTAAAGAATCTAAGGCGTCAAACCAAGCACAAACAGTAGCCTTCCAGACCGAAAGCGCTAGTTGGTGATGAAGCCCAACATCGCTGGATTCAGTACAGAAGTGGCGGGTGGAACAGTTACCCCGGCAACCTGCTTAATGAATAGACTGGACCAAGTTCCTCCACTTTAACCGTCTCGAGTGAAGTGAACCCCCCAGAAAATCCAAGTGAGTCTAGCCGACGTCTGCTCCAGGTACAGTGGGACCTTCCCTCCACCGTCACCTCGGTAGAATCCTAAAGATAATGGTCACTAAGGTTACCAACCGCAACAAATGCACCTGGGGGAACAGTCTAAACTCCGACAGCACGCAAGGGCAGAGTAGCAAGCTCAATCCCCTTGCCGGCTCCTTGACAATAATCCAAGGTTTACCGACAAGTGACCCCTGGCTCCTCGACAATGGTTAATCCGAGGTTTACCGTTTGTAATACGTGCGTGTCTAGCGTCGTTCCCAACAAGGGGGGATTGATCCCCTCACTGGTTCGGACACGAGCTCGTGCTTCTCCTTTAAGAGGAGCTTTCCCAGAGTACAAGTGAGACAATTGGATTTATTCTATCACAAGATAAGCTACTTGTTTGGTTTTGTTGTCTTGGAGAGTTAATTACTCACCTACTCCAAGACACTAGCCTGATCTAAATTGGTGTTTCAGAGCCCTAGTAAATAAAAATTACTACGTCGATTTTACTTTAAGCGTTAATTTTATGGTTTTTCTTAAAGACAAAAGGTAGCGGAAGTGAAACCAATGGTGTGTAGACTCGACTCAAACCACTACAAAGATGCACCTAAGATGATTTACGCTACTTTCCTTTTTTCAATGAAATTCTTAACTAAGAGAGTTGAGAGAATGCAAATTTTATAGAAAACCACTTTCTTAGAAAAGACAATCAAAGAAACAATTCTCTTTATCTTTTCAAGCATACAAACATGACCACTCTTTACGTGCACGAAAAACTCTTTTTCTTTCAAAACTTTTCAAAGCTACTTGAAACAAAACTTTTCAAAGGAGATGTTTTTGTATTTTCTCTTTTTAATTAAGCACATAAACCTATCTTAACAAAAAACAATCTCAAAGGCTATAAAATCTATGAAAACTTGACTCACAAGCAAATCAAAAGGGAAATTACTCTAAGCAAACCTAACAAGGCAAAAGCTCACAAAGATGATGCTAGGTTGTTTTACTTGACCAAAATCAAATCAAGGACCAGCTAATGCAGAATCAAAAGACTAGTCAAAACAAAACTCAAATCTTTTTGTTCTTTTTGTAAAATGGAATTCAAGACTTAAACAACAAGCACTTCGAAATTTGCCCAAAGAGACAACTCAATGGTAAGTTGCTCACACATGTAGACTTTACGACAGGTCTGACTTCTTAGAATGCTGACAAAACCAGAGAGATCTAAGGCTTGACAACTTCTACCGCCAAAGTCACTACAAGACCTACTCAAAAATCAAACCCTAGGGCTTACACTTCGATGAAATCCACTAAAACACTCAATGGTATCGAAACAAGTTCAGGTGAAGATCTTTGACAAGGGACTAATGAATCTGGGTAGTAAAAACTAAGAAAAAACAAAATCTAAGAGTAAAATTGCAAAAAATGGAATTTTCTCAAATTTTAGCAGGGGACGCAAGCGACCCGTTAGAACAGGTGCGGGCCTGCTCTGTGCACACAGCGACAGTGCGTCCAGGGACGCACTGTGCAACACTTAGAGGGTGCGTCCTACTGAAAAACTCAAGAAAAACCAAAATGAATCTAATCCTAAGCTAACCCACCCAAAGACAAAGTCACAGAGCCAAAACCAGAAAAATAAACCAATTTTCTCAGAGCAGAGTTCACACAAAGGAAAAGACTTTTCACATCAATGGAGTCCCCAGTGGAGTCGCCAATTTGTCAGGCGGAAAGAGTCGATTGTGCAGACACAGCCAACCTCCGTAGGAGCCTAAGACTCTCTAGTGACAAACAAGACAAACAAGAGCAATCCTTCTCTAAACATACATTTACTATACGGGAAATCAAGTGTTTAGATCCTACCTGTAATCCAACGCTGTTGTAGCAGTCCAGCTCCGCTGATCCGGATGAGCTCCTCCTTCACTTTGAAACCTGCATACACTAACAATCAAACGATTAAATAGCACTTGATAATCTCATAGAATAAAACATATTTAACACATAGACCAAGGAGTACATGAAACAACTCATAAATAACAAGTTATTGAGAAGAATGGACTCATTTGCATTAATAGGTAACAAAAGGAACAAATACAACCTGAGCCTTGGTGTTGTGCAAGTCCCTCCCAGGGTCCATCAAGAGTTCTCCTTTACTTTGACAAAGCTCACCCACTTCCAAATATAACAAGCAAAGATGGCAATCTCTCCTCACAAGCTTCTAAATGGGAGTCCTAATTCCTGCAGCATTTACCCTTAGAAATGTATAGCTTTCAACCTCTCCTCCTTCTGGCCCAATGCCTGTATTTATAGTGCTCAAGAGGAAGTTATTCAGGTCCACCATCAATGGGATAATCCCCTCATTGGATGGGATAGCTCCCTTATTGATGGGATAAGTTCCTCTTTGGTAGGAGTGCATGAACCATCTGGAGGCGCTCAATACACGTCGAACAACCTTCTAGAATGCTCTAGAAATGACCACAAGTGACTTTTTAAAGATGAAACTTGCGCATTTTAACCTTTTCAGGGGGACGCACCTGCACCTTTACATACAGAGCGTCCAAAGACGCAGCTTTTGTGAACATTGGGTGCGTCCCCGCAGGTAAGGTTGAGAGAACCTGCGTCCCCAGAGATAAATACATTTAGAAAGACTTTCTCTCTTTTTTGGAGTTTGACATGGAGAGCAGAGGCATAAGACTTGCCTAAGAGGGTAGCATGACTGTTGATAGAGTCATCCTAACTGTAAATAGTCATGGTGGTTTTAGCTCCATGTTTGGAATTAGTTCAAACTACTCCTAGAAGGAGGAGCTTGACCCCTAGAGGCTAGGAGATGGGTTGTCATGGTCTATATTATGTAGATTTTCAGTCAGTAGCAAGGGTTGAACTTTTGGGAAAATTTTGGCACACTATTGTACATATCTTCTGCATTTTGGCTAAGGAAAGATCAGAGGTTTTGCAGCACCTGTTGGGATTCTTGTGGTTTTCAGTTTTGATGGTGTGTTCTTTCAGTTATTTGTAAGTTCTTTAATGTTTTAATGTATGCCATTCCCTTCTTTTTCTTCTGAAACTAAATGAATGAGTAAGTGAGGTAGAATGCATTGATTTCAGTGCTCTGCCTTTAAATTTGTTTAGTTTTTATATGTTTTCACCAGTCTAGAGAGGATCCCTGTTTCCCCTTGCCCTTTTCAGCTCCTTGTCATTCTGATCCATCTATACATATGATAAAAAATCATCAAAGCTACTACCTACCTTGCCCCAACTCGAATTCTGCAAAGATCTGGTCTCATCCCCGAGCCCAAATTTGTTTTTTCCGTTTTCTCCAACAAAACCTCAAAAATTTTAAATCAAACCTTCCTATCCATTTACTAGCCTAAAATCAATATCCATTATAAGTCATCTCAGCTCCTATGAAGACCTTTTGCCGAGATAGACGCAGAGAGAGCCCTCTCCTGTCCTTGTAGGGCTAGCTATGAGGTTGAGCTTGGTTTGATGTGGCCTTGAGTCTCGCCTTCCCTCAGCCTAAGGAAGATTCCAGCGCTAACGTGGCCCATGTAGGAAAAGGTCACATCGAGGAGAAGAATATTTCATACTATTCATTAACGACTTTTCCAGGATGTGTTGGATAGGACTTATGAAGCACAAAGATGAAGCCTTTGAAAAGTTCAAATCATTCAAAGCCTTGGTGGAGAATGAATCAGGTCACAAAATCAAATGCCTCAGGTCTGATAAAGGTGGGGAGTTTACCTCGAATGAATTTTTCGACTTTTGTGAAGAACATGGAATAAGAAGGGAATTCTCTATAGCTAGGACTCCTCAGCAAAATGGAGTGGTAGAAAGGATGAACAGAACGGTTCAACAAATGGCTCGTGCTATGCTTGATGAGTCTGGAACTCCCACAACCTTCTGGGGTGAAGCCGCATTTGCTGTAGTTGTTATTCTCAACAAGACAAATATTCGGGTAAACAGCACTCAAACTCCTCATGAGCTCTGGTATGGTGAGACTCCTTCGGTAAAACATTTCAAAATTTTTGGAAGAAAATGCTATATTAAAAATAATGATGAAAATCTTGGAAAATTTGAACCTAGAGCAGATGAAGGCATTCTCCTTGGTTATTCTCCTCACAACAAAGCATACAAATGTTACAATAAAAGGCTTGGAAGAATTGTCGACAACATTGATGTAGTGGTGGATGAAAAATAAAACACTCCCAGGCAGGTAAGATCTGAAGACTTCGAAGATGATGAGGACTATCCATCAACATCAAATCAGATTCATGATGAAGAAGAAACCCATGAGGCACCAGAGGAACAGATAAGGATAGAAGAAAAGACTCCATCCATGTATGTTCAAAAGAATCATCCAGAATCTCAAATTTTGGGGCAAAAGGAGGCAGTCATACAAACAAGAGGAACAATTGTAGAAGCTTCAAGCTATTTGGCATTACTCTCCTCCACTGAACCACAAAATGTAAGAGAGACATGAAAAGATGAATGCTAGGTCAAGGCAAAGGATGAAGAACTTGAGCAGATCGAAAAGAACAATACTTGGGAGTAGGTTCCTAGACCAAAAGATAAGAATGTCATAGGGACAAAATGGATCTTCAAAAACAAGTTGAATGAAAATGGGGAAGTAATTAGAAACAAGGCCAGACTTGTTTGTGAAGGGTATGCTCAACAAGAAGGAATAGACTTTGAAGAAAATTTTGCTCCCGTTGCAAGACTTGAGGCCATCAGAATGTTCCTTGCTCTCTCTAGCTTTCAGAAGTTCAAAGTATTTCAAATGGATGTGAAATCGGCCTTTCTGAATGGAGACTTAGAAGAAGAAGTGTACATTGAGAAACCAGATGGTTTCATCCTTGGGAATGATCCAAATCTTGTATGCAGACTAGAAAAGGCTCTCTATGGTCTCAAACAGGCTCCAAGGGCTTGGTACTATCGGTTGGATAAATACCTTCATCAACAAGGTTTTTCAAAAGGATCAGCAGATAGAAATCTTTATATAAAAATTGAAAATGAAAAATTGCTAATACTTGTTGTGTATGTAGATGATATTATCTTTGGTAGTAATGAAGAAGCTATGAGTCAAAACTTTGCCTTCGTAATGAAGAAAGAATTCGAAATGTCTTTGCTTGGAGAGCTGACATATTTTCTTGGTCTACAATTCCAACAAAATGAAGGCAGTATCTTTTTATCTCAAACCAAGTACCTCAAGCAGATCTTGAAGAAATATGGCATGGAAGATTCGAAACCAGTATGTACCCCTATGGTTACAGGATGCAACCTCAGTGCAAATGATGAATCTGCAGCAGTGCATCAACCAACCTATAGATCCATGATTGGAAGTCTGCTTTATTTGACAGGTACCCAACCAGATATCATGCACGTAGTGGGAATGGCTGGAAGATTTCAGGCAAATCCAAAGGAAACTCATCTTCAGGCAGTTAAGAGAATATTCAAGTACCTTCAAGGAACTCAAAACTATGGCTTATGTTGTCCTAGAGATACAGATCTCACACTTCATGCTTATACAGATGCAGATTGGGCCGGAAGCGTGGATGACAGAAAAAGCACTAGTGGGGGTGCATTCTTCATGGGTTCCAGATTAGTATCTTGGTTCAGCAAGAAACATAGTTCAATTGCTTTATCTACAGCTGAAGGAGAGTATGTGGCTACTGCATCTTGTTGCACACAACTTCTTTGGATGATGCAAACCTTGAAGGACTTTCAAATCACTTGTACTCCACCTATCTCCATCCTATGTGATAATACAAGTGCTATCAGCATTTCAAAGAACCCAGTCATGCATTCAAAGACCAAGCATATACCTATCAAATATCATTATCTTTGGGAACAAGTGCTGGAACAAAAAGTCAAGTTGGAGTATGTTCCTTCTAAAGAAAAAGTTGCTGATATACTCACCAAACCACTGCCCAAGGAGACCTTTGAATACCTCAGACAAAAGCTAGGGGTAGTTGATGCATCAGCTTGTTGTTGAATCTTATCTGTTTCAGAGATTGTTGGCTGTACGCGAGTTTCATATGGAGTATACGCGTACATTCGTTGGTTTATGGATTGGTCAAAGACCATCTGGCACAGGTTCAGGGGGAGCATATATTCTTCTAATAATACATTGTCGGCATTATTGTAGAAGATCTTGGAGGAGAAAGTTCAGAAGGATGCTGATTTGAATATTGTTGCTAATGTTTTGTCTCTATGTCTTATATCTCTTTTGTCAAGGTCATTTATGGTGTATGGTGGACTATGGTTCTTCTTGAAGAAAATTTCTTTTATAGATCTGGCCTACAGTCAGGGGGAGCATGATCAGCACAACAGAGTAGAGTTTTTAGCATGTTCTCAGGGGGAGCATAACCCTTTGCCCTTGATGGCAAAGGGGGAGAATGACTTTGAGGATCTTGGGGTTGCCATCAAGTCCAAAGGGGGAGATTGTTGGCATTATGATTCAGGTTTGGTGCTATGGCACAGGTGTTGTACTTGATGGAAACTCACTCAAGTGGCAAATCTCTGTTCAGGCTCTCAAAATCATAGAAAAATAGATACCCGCAGGTGAGCTTAAGAAAAGTTGTGGACCCACAAGTGCCCCGAACAAGAAGTGCGGGCATACCTGCAGGTTCTCCGAACAAAAGGTGCGGGCGTCAAATTCACTCACTTCAATGCAGAGAAGCGCGCGCACGTGGGAATTTTTATGATTGGTCCATGGTATTTAGTCCGACGTACATGATCCTATGGTTTTGGTCTGTGGTATAGCATCTAAATTATTGAACCCCGGTTTTGGATCCCTTGTATTGGTTTTTGATGGTTTTGTTCCATGGTTTGAGTAAGGGCTTGCCTATAAAAAGGAAAGGAGATCACTTGGCTAGTCACTTGTGAAATTTGAATATCTTAAGATCTGAAATTTTGGGTGATCGGTTTGAAAAGCTAGATCTAAATCAAGGTGAAAACTGTAAATTGTAAGGTGGATCTATTGATAGGTCGTGATCTCTCTGGCGCATGATTAGATCTGTGGATTTGACTGTCTGTGGCACATTGGAGGACTGTTAATTTGGCTCTATTCGGAGGTCCACAGGCGATCCACAGCGTAGGTGCGGAGGTATGCAGCGAAGCAGAAGGCGCAGTGCGGAGGTACGCAGCGTAGTAGAAGGCGCAGGTGGAGAGGTACACAGCGTAGCAGAAGGCATAGGTGCGGAGGTACGCAGCGCAACAGAAGGCGCAGGTGCGGGGGTACGCAGCGCAACAGAAGGCGTAGGTGCAGAGGTACGTAGCGCCGCAGAAGGTGCAGGTGCGGAGATACACTGTCGGGTAGACAGTGCAGGTGTGGAGGTACACTGTCGGTTAGACAGTGCAGGTGCGGAGCTGCGCAGTCCAGACACAGAAGAACTGCGGATATTCACAAGTTTCTATTGGTGAATTTGAAGACTTTTCTTGAAATATTTGTTGGCTACCTTTTATCTATTGCTGTAGAGTTCTGGGTTTAGATTACTAGTATTGCTTTTCTGGTTACTTTATTCTGAGAAGTTATTGGTTGATTCATTGGGTGATTGTAAAAGGAGATTGGTTGATTCACATGTACTTGATGATTATTTGATGTTGATGGATCCAGTTTGAAAATTTATGAAACGTGGTCCTTGGAAGAAAAGAAGTAGGTCAGCACCTACGTACTAGTAGTTCAGTTAGTACAAGAGCTAAGGGGGTTGTAGCTACCTTCCAAGAGAGACTGGAAAATGAGAGAGGGTTGTAGCTCTCTACAGGTTGCAGCCTGCGCACTGGTAAAGGACTGCATCAGTACAAAATCATTGTAAAAGAAGTTTCTAATTGAAAGAATATAGAGACATATTGTAGCAGGTGGTTTTCACCCACATTGGGTTTCCACCTTATATATGGTTTTCTTTGGTGTGACTATCTATTTTTCTTGTTCTTGCTCATTATTATATGGTACTGACATACAAATTAATGATCAATATCTGAAGAATAAATTAAAGTATAAATATGGAAGATATATTGAAAAGAATTTGATAATACTGATTCACCCCCCCCCCCCTCTCAGCATTATTGCCAATAGATCATGCTATTCATTTGATTCCAGGAAGTGTTCCTCCAGACATCAGGCCGTACAGATATCCCTATGCCCAAAAGAGTGAAATTGAACGTATGGTTGCAGAAGTGGTAGAGGTTGGTATAATTCAACCTAGTCAAAGTTCTTTCTCTGCTCCAGTAGTATTGGTGCACAAGAAGGATGGATCATGGCGCATGTGTTCGGATTATAGGGAGCTCAACAAGCTCACTATTAAAGATAAGTTTCCCATTCCTGTCATTGATGAATTACTAGATGAATTGCATGGATCAATTTACTTCACCAAGTTGGATCTTCGTTCAGGAATCATCAAATTAGAATGAAGACTGAAGACATTCTAAAAACAGCATTCAAAACTCATGAGGGTCATTATGAATTTTTGGTCATGCCTTTTGGCCTTACCAATGCACCTTCTACATTTCAAGGTTTGATGAATTCCATTTTCAAACCCTTCCTTAGAAAATTTGTGTTAGTATTTTTGGATGATATACTAATCTACAGCAAGTCTTGGAAGGATCATGTTGAACGTGTTGACAGGGTGCTACAACTATTGGAGGAGAAACAATTATATGCAAAAAGACCCAAATGTTTCTTTGGAGTACAAGAGGTGGAATATCTGGGTCATATTGTATCTCATGAAGGAGTTAAGGTAGACCCTAGCAAAATTAAAGCCATTAAGGAATGGAAAATCCCCACATCCATAAAGCATCTGGGAGGATTTCTCGGGTTAACAGGGTATTATCGCAAGTTTGTTAAGAATTATGGGAGAATAGCAGAACCTCTAACAACATTATTGAAGAAAGATGCATTTTCATGGACTCCAGAAGCAATAAAGGCCTTCGAACATCTTAAAGAGGCAATGTGCCAAGCACCGGTCTTAGCTACACTGGACTTCACAAAAACCTTTATTGTGGAATGTGATGCTTCAGGAAATAGAATTGGTGTTGTTTTAATGCAAGATGAAAGACCCATTGCTTTCGAAAGTCGTCCAATCAAGGGAAAGTTTTTACACAAAGCTATTTATGAGAAGGAAATGTTGGCAATACTACATGCACTTAAGAAATAGCGACCCTACCTATTGGGAAGACACTTCAAGGTAAAAACGGATCATGATAGCCTTAAATACTTTTTAGGACAAAGATTATCCTCTGAAGAGCAACAAAATTGGGTCACAAAGATATTGGGTTATGACTTTGAAATCATCTACAAAAAAGGGAAGCAAAATGTGGTGGCAGATGCACTCTCAAGAAAGGATGAGGATGTGGAAGCATTGTTGTGCGCCATTTCTATTATCTAACCCAATTGGATAAACGAAGCAAGGGAGGAATGGAAGAATGATGAAGAAGTGTGGGCACTTATTCGAAAGTTATAACAAGATTCTAGTACATCTGATACATTTAGCTAGCAAAATGATTCGTTATGGTACAAAGATCGCTTATACCTTTGTAAGAATTCCCAACTCAAATAAAAGATTCTTATGGAATTGCACACTTCTCCCTTACCACAGGGTTAAGAAGGAATTTTTTTGGGATGGCCTTAAATTGGATATTCAAAAGTTTGTGGCAGAATGTTTGGTTTGCTAACAAAATAAAGTTGAAACAATTAAGACCCCGGGTCTATTACAACCTTTATCCATTCCAAGCCAACGTTGGGAGGAGGTTTCAATGGATTTTATCATAGTTTTACCCAAGTCTGAGGGAAAGAATGTCATCATGGTGGTAGTTGACAGACTTACCAAGTATGCATTGTGCATTATCACATCCATTTAAAGCCAGTACATTTTCTACTACATTTATGGAAACAATTCAAAATCTACATGGAAATCCAAAGATTATTGTAAGTGACAAAGATCCCATCTTTACTGGAAATTTTTGGACAGAATTATTTTCTTGTCTTGGTACTCAATTAGCTCATAGCTCATCTTATCATCCTTAATCTGATGGGCAAACTAAGATAGTAAACAAATTTCTGGAAGGATATCTTCGTTGCTTTTTCTCTGATAAACAGACACAATGGGTCAAATGGTTGCCTCTAGCTGAATGGTGGTATAACACATCCTTCCATACAACAACAAAAATGACCCGATTTATGGCACTTTATGGATATCAGCCACCATCCATCATATCATATTTAAGAGAAAATTCTAAGGTTCAGGCAGTGGAACATCACATCGAACATCAACAACAAGTCCTCCAACTCTTAAAGGATAATCTCGTGTTGGCATAGAATAGAATGAAACAACAGGCATATCAACATCACAGCGAAAGAAGTTTTGATGTAGGTGATTAGGTATTCCTATGGCTACAACCATATAAACAAATGTCCCTGAAGCAAGCTAAGAAGGATAATAAATTATCACCAAAGTATTATGGTCCATAAAAGGTGTTGCAAAAGATTGGTACTATGGCATACAAATTGGAGCTTCCTGCAGCTTCTTGAGTGCACCCAATTTTCCATGTTTCATGTTTAAAGAAGGTTATAGGTGACAAGATCCCAGTTCAAACAATATTGCCAAAACTTGATGAGGAAGGAAAAATTATATTGGAACCGGAAGCAGTCACAGAGACAAGAACTAGACAGTTACGAAATCAATCAATTTCAGAGTATCTCATCAAGTGGAAGAACTTATCTACTGAAGATTCCACATGGGAGGATGACAATTTTATATAGAAGCATCCGGAACTACTCAAGCATTGAGGAAAAAAAAAATTTGAAGGAGAGGGGCATGTTAGATCCCTATAATACTAGTGATTACCCCATTACTATTGTAGTTGTATCCCTTATTAATATTATTGTGCCCCTATTGCCCCCATATTGTTATTATTGTGCCCCATAGAAACCCTCTATTGTTATCTTTGTGGCTTTATAGTATTATTGTTAGGTCGGATGGGTTATATTGTGACTCCTTAGACTCCTATATATAGAAAGGAGGTTTTGTCATTTGTATCATCCAAGAATTGTTCATTTATGTAATGTAAAGGAGGTTGCCTCCTCGGAAAGGCTGAATTCTAAGGCGTTGATCTATCTTTTCTATCTTTTCTTGAGCTAATTTCATAACAAGTAAGGACAAAAGAAGATTTCAAGAAAGAATACACGCCTTTGTGAGCCCCTTCAAGCAAGTTGTTGCTACAGAAGACTTGCAAGTTATGAAGGAGGCAATTTCCCAATATGTGGTGGATCTTGTAAGGATATACATGAAGCTCATTAACCTATCGAATCAAGTGACGATGAAGAAATCCACTCTATTATCAGATGTGCTAGAATGTCTTCATAGGGTTGGGGATGCATTACAACATAAGGTCACTAGTCTTGCTAAGGAATTGAAGCTTTGGTGCACATATATACTATAAGAATTATATTTGGAAGTACCAGATCTCTCTATTTCTAGATTAGTAGAATGAGAGTGTTTAATTTATTTCATGTAATGTGTTAGTAGTACAAAAGAGAGTAGAGTAGAGAGGCACATAGGAATATGACAGGTCATGGGGTAACTCAAGAGTCATAGTGGTAGATGAAAGCTTGCCCCATTTTCTATAAATATACCCTCATGGCTCAATATAAATGATTTTTGGTTTTTCACTAAGGAGATGCATATTGTTTGAGAGTATATAGACCTTTTGCGAATGCAAGTTGTGATTTTGCACTTCCACTTATGGATGCCATGGACATTTCATGTGATAATGTTATGAGTATTTCTCCCTTTGATGCTCTTTGAGCCTAGGTGTGCAATTGTTTCATGTGTTATCAATATTTGTAGGATTTCTCTTACAATGATCCAATGGTACATGTTGAGCTTATTTTATGCTTATGTTGGTGATTTTTTTCATTCATCTCAACATATATTATGTATGAGATTGTGTACCTTTACATGCTTTCATGAGGTTGTTGATTATGAATTTATTTATGATAAATGAACTAATTTCTATTGAATAAACGAGTTTTATTTAAAGTTTTGTTAACTTTACTTCTATTAGGATTCATGTCACTAGTACTTACTCATTGTTATACACATAGTATTCCACATGTTTAATTTCCATAAATTACTCATTTGAATTTATTCAAGATATTATTTTTTTCTCTAATGATTGTTGTTTGTTTCATCCAAAGTGAACTATAAGCAATATGATGACTATCAGGCCTACATAATGGATGGGACTCCTAAACCAAATTTTATAGAGTCTAGCTATGATTCTTCATTGGGGAGATCTCCTTACTCTTGGTGGAACATTCTAGCACGTTAAAAAATTGTTGCTAGAAGGAGGGTTTCCGTTATTGTATGGCTAGTACGAATCCCCGTTCTCGTACTGAGCCTTCCCATCAAGCAAGAAATCAAATTCTTCCTCTTCTTCCCATACCTCCTACTTAGGAACCACCTCCCCTTCAGATGCCCCTCATGACTCGAAAATTTCCTATGAAGTCAAGTTTGAACAATTGAGAGCTCTACATCTTATTACTTGTCAGTTTGCTAAAATTTGTAGAGTTATCCCTGGTGCTACTAACATTACCCACACATGAGAAACTAAAGCTACCAAAACTCATAAAGGATTCCTAGTAAGTTCATTTTAAGAGTTGGTTAATGCCACTTTAGTTGATTTTGCAGATGTTGTTGAAAGACAAGAGATTGAAGGTCTAGAAAGTAAAGTTAGTTTGAAAGTGGACGATCGGGCCAAGGGAGATAATTTAGAAGGAGGGAACCAACGACATGATGAGAAAATTTAAACTAATGAAATACCATGTGCTGAAAAAAATATAAGGAATGATGAAAATTTTAGGAATGAAAGGAATCTTAGAGTTCAAAGTATTATAAGGAATATAAGAAATCTAAGGGTTCTAAGGAATCAAATGAACTAGGAGAACCCCCATCCCCCTCCCCCCTTGACAATAATGAAGGCTCAGATTCTGATTTAGGTAGTGACGAAGAAGAAAACAACAATATGGCCACAAATCAACAAATAGGTAACCAAAAACAAGATTTGGCTTGGATCGCTTATTCTCCTCTAGATATATAATGTCCATTTCATGATATGCGTTGACATCTATAGAAGAACCTTCCTAAGTATGACCCAAATAAATGAACTACCTCCGAAGATCACATCAATCACTTCTATCTATCATTACAGATGATGAGTGTACATCATGATAATGTTTCATGTAAGATGTTTCTGCATACCTTCAAAAACAATTTGTTTTCATTGGATCTTTCCCTACCTGTATCATCCATTCAAAATTGGGATGAATTTAAGAAGGACTTTATCAAAATGTTTATTGAAGAGAAGACGTCAACCATGTTTCTTATAGAGATGAGTTTAATGAATATGGGAAAGAAGGAAAAGGTAAAAGACTTTAATCAATTATTTACTACCATATTGAATAAGTTCTCAGTTTATGTTCCTCCTCACGATCCCATCATTGTTGATTACTATAGCAAGTTGCTATGTCGTGATATCTCTATGTTTGTGAAGAAAAGCAAAAAATACACTGGTGGAGAAATTTTGAGATGCTCTCACCATTGAGAAGGATATGTTTTTAATAGGGGCACTGAATCATCACACACATGATGATTTGAATACCTCTAATAAGAAGTGTGAAGCCTCATCTTGTAAATCTCACGACAAAGATACCTTTAATTTTGACACTTTACCTAAATCTCTGAAGAAATTAATTAATGAAGTGTATGAGTTGAAGATAAATATGAGTTAGAGCTCATGTGGTAGTAAACCATATAAGGCTTTTGTTTCAAAAAAGTAGAAACCCACAAGAAAAATCAGCTCAAAGCACTAATGCAAATCTTAATGTCAAAGAGATCAATATGGACAACTACTACACTTTTCACCAATTTCTCATTTAGAAAAGACATGCATGGAATGGATACATATTATGAATGTTTTCATGAGCATATTGCAAGAGGATCAAACTATTGGATGCAAGAATGAGGGAGTGAAAGATGAAGAAGAAGAAGTTTCTTCTCCAAGTGACGATGCTAGTTCCTTTGTCATGACGTTCGAAGTTATTTGAGGAGGTGAGGCATAATCTATTCAAGAAGACTTGGTTGGGTAAAATCCTCCACTTGAATCTCCAAAGAATTATAGTCTAAGGAGTAAAGGGTCGGTAGTTGAAATCGCTCTAGAAGAGAAGAAAAAGACATTTTTAAGAAGGATTTTTCCCTCGAGAAACCCTACCTAGCCTTCAGCTTCAACCTCTAAGTTTTCAACCAAAAAATCCTTGAATAATACTTCATCCAACATTAATGGTAACTCTAATGCCCCTGAAGTTGCTCCCTAGTCTTCCCTGCTGACTATTACTGCTCAATCATCTAAGGAGGAGACTGTGTCTTTTGACATTGGATATAACATTATTGAGGAAATGAAGAATTCTTGGGAAAACATTTCACTCTATGAGCTTGCTAATATAGCTAGACAAAGGGAGTTGATTTTCAAAACATTTTCTTATATGTTTTCCACTAGTAAGGTCCCTGTTTCTTCCAAATTTCCTTCCTATATTCACTCTAGAATACCAATAAATCTGAAATCCATTTTCAATGCCACTAATGCCAATTCTAGACCTTCAACTTCTCCTTTTCTATTAACATTTGAGATATTTAATTATAATGCGCACAATTGTCTCGTTGATTTGGTGCACCCACCAATGTCATGCTGCTATTGGTTTGTAAGAAAATTAGTGTTGAACCAGAAAAGATAGATGCAAAATTTATCTAACTCGATATATCTCAAGTTCCACCTTTTGGAGATTTCAATAATGTATTGATCAAGATTTCTTCTAACCCAAGACTGCATTAGTACATAGATATTGTGGTCATCGATATTCCTGAAGAATATGGGTTATTTCTAATAAAATATTGGACTAGAAATCTCCAGGGATATTTTGCTATAGACTGGTCACATTTATCTCTCCCCTACAAGAAGAAGAACAATCATATCAAAGCAAATACTAAGGCATGCTTGAAATACAAGGTCACCAAGTTAGAGGCACCAAATGAACCGATCATTTTCACACAAGAAGAATTGTTGATGTGTTTCATGGAATCTTGCATTAGTCATTACAAAGCCATACAATCTCATGTCTCATCGGATATGCAGCTACAACTCCTTCCCTATCCTCTAGTTAATGGAAATGAACTTTGTACTCCAGATGTAAATAGTTTTAGTTTAGATTCTAGTTGTAGTGATATATGGAATTTATATTATGATGGTTCTAAGACTCAATATGGATTCGACATCACTTGTATCTTGATGAAACCAAAACAAAAATAAAATAAAAAACTTGTAGATTAGAATTTCAATGTACTAACAAAACTACAGAGTAGGAGGTGTTGATCCTTGGGATAAAGAAATCCATTTACCTCAAAGTTGAATGTTTAAAGGTAGTTGGCGATTCTGAAATCATCACAAGGTAGGTATGAAACACCATCCATTGTTTATCACCACACCTGAAAAACTACATATAAGAGGTATGGCGGTTAATTTCGTCTTTTAAATATTTGGTAGTAAATTAGCTCCAAGGATTAAAATTTTCACTCTGTGACATAGCTAAGATAGTTGGACAAAGGGAGTTGATTTTCAAAACATTTTCTTTTATGTTCTCCACTAATAAAGTCCTTGTTTCTTCCAAAGTTCCTTCCTCTATTCACTCTAGATTACCAATAAATCTGCAATCCATTTTCAATGCCACTAATGTTAATTCTAGATCTTAAACTTCTCCTTTTCTATTAACATTTGAGATATTTAATTATAATGTGCACAATTGTCTTGATGATTTTGGTATACCCACCAATGTCATGTCTCTCTTGGTTTGTAAGAAAAGTAATGTTGTGCCAGAAAAGATAGATGCAAAAATTATCTAAGTTGATAGATCTCAAGATCCACCTATTGGAGAGTTGAATAATGTATTGATCAAGAATTATTCTAACTCAAGATTGCATTAGTTCATAGATATTGTGGTCGTCGATATTCCTAAATCATATGGGTTATTTCTAAGAAAACATTGGTCTAGCAATCTCCAAGCATATTTTGCTATAGATTGGTCACATTTCTTTCTCCTGTACAAGAAGAAGAACAATCATATTGAAGCAAATATTGAGGCATACTTGAAATAGAGGGTCACCAAGTTGGAGGCACCAAATGAACCGATAAATTTCACACAATAAGAATTGGGGATCTGTTTTGTGGAATCTGGCACTAGTTGTTACAAAGCCATACAATCACATGTTTCATCATATATGCAACTGGAAATCCTAACCTATCCTCTAGTTAATGGTAATGAACTTTGTACTCTAGATGTAAATATTTTTAGTTTAGATTCTTGTTGTACTAATATATGGAATTTATATTAAGATGGTTCCAAGACTCAAGATTGATGTTAGTTGTATCTTGATGAAAAAAAAAAAAAACTTGTAGATTAGAAGTTCAATGTACTAACAACACTGTAGAGTAGGAGGTGTTGATCCTTGGGCTGAAGAAAGCCATTTACCTCAAAGTTGAATGTCTAAAGGTATTTGGTGATAATGAAATCATCGCAAGGCAAGTATGAAACACCATCCATTGTTTATCACCACACCTAAAAAACTACCTACAAGTGGTATGGTGGTTGATTTATTCTTTTAAATCTTTGGTATTAAATTTGCCCCAATGATTACCAGTGTCGTTGTCGACACATTAGATAACACTACAGTTCGATTTATATTGCTTAGGGATGAATTTTCTATTGAAATTTTTTATAAGCTTGTTGTCTTAGCTAATATAACTAATCTCTATGTTTTAATCAAGACCAAAAAATACTCAATTTTAGGGCTAGCGCAGATGTATTCAAGGACACGAGGATAGATGACGAAGAACATGTTAAGACCTTGCTGGAGGAAGTTGAAATGTGAAAGGGCAATGCCTTTCCCAAATGTGTTGTTACTCTTAAGAAGTTTTTGACTTATAAAACCAGTTTAGGGGACCACCAAACACCAAGACTCAAAGTTCCACATTATTGCATGAGCAAATCAACCTTGGAATTGAAATCAAACCCAATTTTATTAATATCAGCACTTTTTTTTCTCATGCAGAAAAGAAAGCCTTCATTGAGTTATTCAAGAAGTATCAAGATGCATTTTCTCAAACATATGAATATTTAAAAACATATGACACCCATATTATACAACACATAATTCCAATAAAGGACAGGTTCAAACCATTCTAGCAGAAGCTGAGGAAAGTGCATCCAACTTTGGATTCTATCATTGAAAAAGAAGTGAAAAGGTTGTTTGATGCATAAATTATTTTTAGAGTCAAGCACTCTACTTGGCTTTCCAACCTAGTACATCTTAGGTAGAATTCTAGAAAACCTCATTTTTGTGTTGATTTTTGAAACCTTAATTGGGCTTCTATTAAATACAATTATCATGTCCCCTCCATGGAGAAAATATTGGAAACAATTTTTGGAGTTGAAATGTTCTCTCTACTTGATGAGATTTCTGGTTACAATCAAGTCTTGGTTGCTGAACCAGATAGGTTGAAGACAAATTTTGGAATGGAGTTGGGGACGTTTGATTTTAGACTCATGCCCTTTGGCCTTATAAATGATTTATCTACTTTCTATATGGAAATGGATTTTGATTTTAAAGGGTTGATCGACTAAAGTGTTGTATCCTACTTAGATGATATAACGATGTTTTCAAAAAAAGAAAATTAGACCATTTTCATCATCTAACGAAAATCTTTGAGTGCTGCAGGAAGTAGGGAATATCACTCAAACACAAGAAAAGTATTTTTGTGGTTTATGAGGGTAATATGTTGGGGCACATAATAAAAAATAAGAGTATCATAGTGGACCCACAACACCTAAACACTATTACTCACATCTCACATCCCAATGGTATGACTAACTTCATTCAAAAGTTTATTTGTGATTATTCCCAAATAGTAAATCCATTGTATAATATGATAGAAAAGGATGTGTTATTCAAATCGAATCAAGAAGAGAAGGAGGCTTTCACAAGTATCAAGAAAGCTATTATCGAAGCCCCCACTCTCTATATCCCTAACTTCAATAAATATTTTATGTTGTACACATTTCCTTCAGGTCCATCACTATCGAGCATGTTGACCTAGAAGGATGACCATAGTAATGAGCGACCCATGTCTCTCATGAGTACCAACTTGCAAGGATCGAAGGTCAATTACCCTGACATGGATAAGAAAACATATGCCATCCACAAAGATGTCAAACACTTCAGACCTTACATTCTAAAAAATCATGTCACAATGTTTGTACCTCACCTAGTTGTGAGATCCTTGTTTGTGTAATAGGAGCTGGGTGAACACAAAGAAAATTAGATGACATGCTTATAGGAATATGACCTCAAATTCAAGCCTTCTCACACAGTTAAAGGACATGGCTTATGTAGGCTTGCTTCCAAAGCCTCTGATCATCCCGAAGAAGACACACTTGGGTGGGAACAAGATATTGAAATGTATCAAAATGATTTATCCCATTCCCAATTCATCATCTTCCTCGTATTTCAACTAAAGAAATATATGGGACAAGTTACTTTGTCTCCTACCTTGTCGACAAAACAAGGAAGGGTTATTAGACTTAAAATTTCTTCTTATCAATTAGTCCATGGAATTTTATTTCATAAACATCATAATGGCATGTTACTTAAATTCTTGGAATTTGATGATGCCAAAAGGTTTTTAAAGGAGCTACATGATGGGTCGATAGAAGGACACTATGTTGACGACACAAAAACATAAAAGGTCGGGAGGGATTATTTTTATTGGCCTACATTGTTCAATGATTCCCACACGTATGTGAGAAAATGTTGGATCTGTCAGAAGTATGCTAGAAGATAATCACAATCAGTCACGCCACTCCATCTTGTTTCAGTGGAGGAGCCCTTTTAGCAGTGGGTTTTAAATGTCATTAGCAATATTGTACCACATTCCTAAAAAAACACATGTAGATCCTCACAACTACAAATTATTTCATGAGGAGGGTGGAAGATGTGCCACTAAGACAAATCAATGACAAGGAGGTAATTTGTTTACTTAATCAGAACATCATAATCAAGTTTAGTCTTCTTACCTCCGTTGTTTTTTGGTAATTCGACTTACTTTTCATCATCGAGATTGTATGATTTTTCTTTGGAAAATGGTATTGTTTTGAAGCATTCTACTAACTATTACCTCCAAGGAAATGACTTATCTAAGTACACCAACAAAACCCTAATCTTCATTGTCAAGAAAATTGTGTTGTCAAAAAAAAATGTATTGGCATAATGCTTTAACCAATTCCCTATAGTATGATTGTGTCACCTCCAAACTATCTCTTGGTAACTCTCCTTACTTTAGGGTGTATGAGAAGGAAGCCATCCTACCACCAAACCTATACCTACCCTCCTTGTAGTTATCAAAATAATATCGTGTTAGGCCATGTCCCACCATCCAAAGTAGGATTGACACCTTGCTTAAACATAACCAAGAGAGACAGAAGGCTCGAGAAAATTTTGCTTCACATCAAAACCGAAATAACAGATGGTTTGATAATAAATATGCAGAAGAAAAGAGTTTAATTTAGGTGACCTTGTCCGAAAATGGGGTAAATCCCATGAGGATAAAGGTAAGCACACCAAATTTCAAACATTGTGGATTGAACCTTTTTAAGTCAAAGAGAAACTTGGTCATCATACTTACCGCCTCCAAACTCTATGGGAGAAGACTAAACCTCTTCCCATGAATGACCAAGATCTAAAGTTTTCTTCACTTATCAACTATTGTAGCAACTCATTCATCTTTGTACATATTTACTTTCCTGTCATTTCCTTTTATGCTTTCAATTTTCTATCATGTTTTAGCCACGTGCATTTACTTATCTTTAATTTTCTTCTCTTTAAAGGCCTTTTGTACATAAATAAATGTGTTGCATATGAATAAAGAGTTTTGGAACATCATCAGTCACCCTAGCATATTAAGAAACTGGGTTAATTTTTCAATCATTGGGTAACTAATTATTGTTGTTATTTGGTTTGATCTCTAATACCTTATAAGTCATTGTTGCAAGAAAATATGGACTAAACTATGTATGGAACCCTGATAATCTAGAATGCCCTCTATATTTAATGGGATCTTCATCACTTCTATTAGATTTAGGATTCAGATTGTGTTTTCAATAACATGACCTAGTGGCTCAAAAAGGGAAAAGGAGAAAATTACCATGAGAAAATTCTTTTCATGAGAATAAATTAAGTCTCTGTAAAACAAAAAACCTCTCTAGCCTATAAAATAAATTGGCATCCCTCATCTACTTTGCAAAAGAGAACACCTAATAAATGGTTCCAATGTGATCATACGAATAAATATTTGAATAAAATGGAAAAGGATTGAGAAAGGCTTCTTGCGCAGAGAGGTGATGCAAACTACTTCATCGGGGTACTAAACAGGCCTGTTGGGAGAGAGGCAACATTTGTCATTTATTGAAGTGACCTCGTCAAGGTACTTAACAGGCCTGCTAGTAGTGGAGAAAAAATTTGGGCCTACTACAATTTTGAACATCCTTAACTCATGCATTATTATCCAGATCCCCTATTGAGGTCATTGGTCGTGTCTCCTAACTAATGCAACATTTCGAGGTAAGCCAATTAGAGTATGAAGGGTTTATTGCCTTGAACAAAGGGATGTGTAATAAAATCAGTGGGAGTCATAAGTCAAGAAAAATACCTCTGAGGGTGATACTTCATTTAAATTTGAGTTCAAACAAATATTCCAAGGTCCTACAAGTGTATCTTCAATTTGTGTAACTCCTACAACATCCCCAAAATTTCTTCTTCCTCTAAATTTTGGAGACCCCACCATATGGATCCAAATTTTGTCCTCTATGTATGGTCTCCTAACAGTTTTTTATTCATCAACCTACCTAAATGATTCTATCGAAAACTAAACCCTAAGCCTTGAACTTGAGTTTTTCCTCACAAAGTCACAAGTCGTGACTGAAGCTTATAATGGTAGATTTTGTGGCCATTAAAAGTTGAGACTTGCAACCTTTCTTCTTGGTCGCGAATCACACTCATAACTAGTGATGACAGTCCAACTGGGCATCGGGTCTATGACTTGTGACCTCCCTCATGTTTATCACAAGTGACTACAGCCTTTGCACAAATTTACCTTGCGGCCCTCTCTCCTCAAGCTAGTCGCATGTTATATATTTTATGTGCAATCTTGTGGTACAAATATCCTCTCACATGTGGGGGTCCTCCTATATAAAATAGCATCACCCCTTCATCATTTCATTCATCCTCTTGTAGGAAGATGTTGTTAGGACTATAAAAACCTCCTTTTTTCATTATTTTCTTTGAATACAAAAAAATAATAGACGACCCTATCTAAAAATTTTATGTTTTGTAGATAAACATTTTTCAAAAAATTGAAAAATAAATACAAAAATATATTAAATTCAATAGGAAATACTTAATAAATTGATGAAGTCAGGGATTCAAACCTTGATAAATTTTCAAAATATAATAGAAATATCAAGCTCTGACCTCTCAAGTAGGACCTAAACTCTCTGACTCCCAACCTAGACATTTCGATGACTGAATCTTCATTCAGGGTCAGAATTGATGAAGTTATTAAGCTTTTTAAATTACCTCTTGACCTCCAAACTATCCGACTCATGGTTGCTGCATTTACAAATAAATTAATAATTTTTTTTATTTAAACGTTTTTCATTGTTTTCTTAAATTTCTTTTATTTTTCCAATAAATCAAGTCATTAGTTGTGTCTTCTTGTATATTTTGAATAAATGTTTTCCCAACTCCTACCTCCCGTTCTCACCTCATTTTTCAAAAAATGCTTGAGAGGTATTTTCACATTAGTTTGAAATTCATTACCTATCATGTGAATTAAGACATTCGAAACTCTAAAATTTAATGAAAAATCATCAAACATTTCTTCTTATATGTTGTCAAAATATCCATCTTCTCGTTAAAACTCCTATCTCAACCGTTCTTAGAAACCACAATTTGAAACTCTGAAATTCAACCAAAAGTTGTGACAATTTACTCCATAACCTGTATATTCTCATAAATTTTGATGTATTAATTTTTTTTTTCATGAAGTTAAAGGTTTTTCTATAGAAAATATTAATTGTTTCGTTCTTTCCACATTCAGGTCACAAAATGGGAAAGAAGTGAAAATATGTTGCCTCAAGGAAAGTGGTCCAACAAATTAAAGGAAGGATAAAAGAAGTAGAAGATTTGGAACCAAAGAGCTGTAATTTAAACACGACCTTTGATCCGGATTTAAACAGTAACGCAACAAATTACAGAGATAACCATATACACAAAGATGCAGCGGAAATAATACTTTATTTCATTAATGGAAAATACTGAAATATGCTTACAACCAGAAATGGAAATAAACCAGCTAGGGCGATGGTAGCTTATCTTTGAGAAGAGATGTGATGGCTACATGCCTCTGAACTGTGTTACAATGAGGCTCGAAGGCCTATTTATTGTTGAGAAACAATGAAAAACCCTTAACATCCCAAAACCTAACCCTAGGAGATGAAACGCCAAACTGTGGGCCCCATTTGGGGGTAAATTGGTACATCAATTTCCCGGGGTCGTAACTTTGGCATATGATCTCCGTTTGACGCGTACAATAGCTCATTATAAAGATCTATCCGAGCACTATCATTGTTGGAACGGGAAACATTGGTTCGTATTGCCCCCGAATTCCCCAAAAAACGTCGTTTAGGGCCTCAAAACGGCTCCGTAAGTTCAGGACCCGAAAAACTGCTAAAAATAGTAAGTTCTGCTACAATTAGGGAAACTGAAAATGCTGAGAAAGACAATGGTGGGGGTCCAGGTGGACTTGGTAGGTGGCCACCAATATCCACCTGGATCATTCCTCCCCCCTTAGGAAGCAATGGTCCCCATTACGTTGAGCTCCTCCATGAGATGAGGAAACTTCTGCTGAACTTGTTCCCTGGTGAGCCACTTGCCCTGCTGAAGGAGTTGGCCTGCTTTGACAACTCGCTACAGTTGGATATTCTGTTGGCGAGTGTTCTTGATCTGTGTGTCCATGATCCGATCAGTTGCAGCTTGTTCCATGCAATCTGGATTTAATTCTGTGGGTTTGAGCTGTTCTGCAATGTCGGATTTGTCTAGCAATGGTGGAAAGTATGGCTGAAGGCGGTCCACATTGAACACTGGGTGCAGGCCAAGGAATGGGGGAATGCTGAGCTCAAATGCATTGTCTCCCATGGCCTTAGTAATGGTGTAAGGACCATATCGGAGTGGTCTCAATTTCCGATAGGCTCCAGTAAGGCGTTCCTTCTGCAAATGCAACCAGACTTTGTCGCCCACTTGAAACTTGTGTGGCACCCGATGTTGATCATGTCGCTGCTTGTACTTGGCATTTGATTTCTCAAGAATGTCATGGACCTGCTGGCGAATATGTTGGATGTGCTCAATGAAGCTGGTGGCCTTATCTGTCTCGGACTGGACATGAGCTGAATTCATGTGAGTAGCTGCAAGTGGCATGGCCACATCAATGGGCATAGTGGCTGGAATCCCAAACCCACCTAAAAAGGGCTATGGCCAGTGGAGCTGTGAAGAGCTCGGTTGTAGCTGTGCTGAACATAGGGGAGGCTCTCGTCCCATGTGGGTGGATGCTTTGAGTTATACATTCGTAGAATGTGCACAATCATCCTATTGACAACCTCTGTCTGGCCATCAATTTGAGGATGGAAGGCTGTGGACTTCGTGAGTTTGGTGTCCAGCATTGACCAGAGACTGGACCAAAATGTGCTGAGAAACTGACTGTCCCGATTTGAGATGATAGACTGTGGGATCCCAATGTGCACCCACACTCGTTCAAAGAAGAGTTTAGCAGTGGCTTCTGCTGTGATATTCTTCTTGCAGGCCATCATAATGGCCATCTTCAAGAACCTGTCGACGACCACAAAAACACAGTCATTTCCATGTTTAATGGAAGGAATGCCTAACATGTAATCCATGGAGATGGATTCCCAAGGTCGACTAGGGTAGGCAACGGGGTATAGAGGTTGTGCTTCTTAATGGTCGGTTTGGCAATGGCACATGCAATACATGATCGGATGTACTTCCCAACATCTTGTCGAAGATTCGGACAATAGAAATAATTTTGCAGTAGTGCCACTGTTTTCTCGACCCCGAAATGCCCAGTAGCCCGACTGTAGTGTGCTTCCCAAATCATCTTGGCACGCTCGCTTGAAGGAACACAAAGGTGACCGAGGTGGCATAATAGGGCATCCTAGAGGTGAAAATCTGCAACATGCCGATCCTCCAAGAGTGTCTGGTATGTGTGGCCGAATTCTGGGTCGCTTTTGTAGAGAAGTGGCCAATCAGAAGTTTCGTGCCCACAAGAGTTGAGCACGGTGGTTAGCGCCATGATCGGTGGTCGGCTGAGGCAATCTACAACATTATTGGTGCTGCCCTTTTTATACTTGATATTCAAGTGAAACTGTTGCAGGTATGTAGACCACTTCTGATGGCGATCATTCTGCAATTTCTCTTGGGTCTGTATGAACTGTAGAGGTCGGTGGTCTGTGTGGATGACCGTTTCCTTCCCCAAAATGTAATGCTTCCATTGTCGGCAGGCCTGTACAATGGAATACATCTCTTTATCATAAGTGGGGTACTTCCGGACTGTGTCTGAAAGTGTTTCACTGTGATATGCCACTGGATGTCCATGTTGAGTAAGGACTGCCCTAATAGCATAGTCAGAGGCATCTGTCTCGACCTCAAATGGTTATTGTAAATCTGGTAACGTGAGCACTGGTGCCGTGCAGAGGCGATCCTTCAACTCCCTGAATGCCTTTTGTTGAGATTCAGACCAAAAGAATTTTGCTTTCGCCCCACCCTTGGTGACTTGACTCAAGGGCAAAGAAATATGAGAAAACCCCAACACAAACCTGTGGTAGAAGTTGGCAAGACCTAGAAAGTTGCGGAGCTTTGTTAGAGTGGTTGGAGAGGGCCAATCCCGAATGACTTGGATCTTGGCTGGATCGACATGCACCCCCTGTTCATCAATGATGTATCCCAAATACTGAACCTGGGTCATGCCAAAAGTGCATTTCTCCAAATTGGCACATAGCTTGTGTTGCCGCAGTGTTTGGAGAACCTGTCGAATGTGGTGGAGGTGCTCTTCCCAACTCTGGATGAAGATCAGAATGTCATCCAAGTATACTACTACAAAGGAGTTGGTGAATGGCCGCAAGATGTCATCCATTAGCCTCATAAAGGTTGCAGGAGCATTCGTCAATCCGAAAGGCATGACCAACCATTCGAAGAGGCCCTCCTTGGATTTAAAGGCAGCCTTCCACACATCGGAGGGTTCAATTGGTACCTGGTGATATCCTGACTTCAGATCGATCTTGCTGAAATATTTTGCCCCCTTTAGTTGGTCTAGGAGGTCATCAATCCGCGGGATCGGGTACCTATTATGGACAGTGATCTTGTTCAGCACCCGATAGTCAATACAGAGTCTCCACATCCCATCCTTCTTTTGTACCAACACGATCGGACTCCCACAGGGCGATGAACTCGGACGGATGTGACCTTTCTACAGGAGCTCCTGAATCTGCCTCTTGATTTCATCGTTCTCTAGAACGGAGCACCGATAAATTGGTCCATTGGGTAGCGGCGCACCTGGGGTCAGATCAATGGAGTGCTTGACTTGACAGTGCAGAGGAACCCCTGCCGGGGAGGTGAATATGTCCTCGTACTCCTCCACAATCTTGTCCATCTGTAGTTGTCGTGCAGAGGGACCCCGTTTGGAGGCCGCGGCCACTGTCTTCTTCTTTCCTTGAGGGCGTATCATCAGGAAAACAAATTTCCTGGTTTTGGCAATGATCTTACTGCATTGTTTTGCAGTAATCAAAGAGATGGTGGCAGGGGGTGCTACCTCTGGTATCCTGAACAACTTATTTCCCAATGAAATAATGACAGCACGGGGCCTTGATTCATACACAGCATGTCGCTTCCACAAGTATGGTTGTCCTAGTAATACATCACAAACTTCACGGGGAGCAATGTCACACAATACCTCATCCGTGAAGGGCTTGATGTTGTATGGAAGGCGACACTACTGGCTCACGCGAAGATCTCGTCTTTGGTGAAGCCACTCAATGGTGTATGGTTGTGGATGTGCTATGGTCGATAAGCCCAACCTCTTCATGACCTCTGCCGAAATGAGGTTCTTTTGACTCCCGCTATCAACAATGAACTGTATCGGGGAGCCCTTCACCCACATCTGGGAGTGGAAGAGACGCTCCTCCTCCTCTGGATCTTCGGGTTCATTTTTCTGAATCTTTGCGGTAGCAACAGTGGCGCTGGGATCCGCATCAATGATCTGCTTCCCTTTTTCGTACCCCTTATCGGGTTCTGACTTAGAGTCGGAACATGCATCTGATTCTGAAACCTTTAGCTCAGCCACCAGTGACTGCTTGGCCCGACACTCACTTGTGTTGTGAGTGGAGCTTTTATGGAACTCGCACCATTTTCCAGTGTCCTTTCTCAGCTTCGCAGCGCTGTTCTTTGCTTGCAGCTTCGGCTGGTTGTCTTGGGCTGTCCCGCCTTGGCTTTGTCCTTTGTTCTATGGTTTAGGGGCACCTTTCCCCTTTGGATTCGCAGATCCAAAGTCTCGCTTCTTTTGTTTAAACTTCTGCTCGACCTTGACGGCATATCGGTATGCTGCGCCGAGCGAGGGGATGTTTAGGAATTGTATTTCTTCCTGGATGTACTTGTGCAGGCAGCCACGGTATTTGAGTATCAAATGTTGCTCCGAATCCTTGATACCCAACTTTGTGCGAAGGGTATGGAAAAGATTGGTGAACTCCGACACGTCTTGGTCCCTTCCCTGTCGCAGCGTGGTCCACTTTATGTATTCATCCTCATAGTTTCCGACAGGGTAGTACTGCTCCTTGATGGCATCCCGGAACGAATCCCAAGTGGGTGCGGCTGAAAATAGTGAGCCAGTACTTTCATCCTTCTGCTCGCAGTAGGTTTCCCACCAGTCCTTGACGTGGGGGGCTGCTTTGAGAAGAGCAAAAACAATCTTTTCCCGACTCGAAAATTCATGAACAGAAAAATAACCCTCTAGTAGATTTAACCATTTATCTACGGCATCTGCGTCTATCTGACCCTCAAATATGGGGATTTCAAAATTAACTTGTACCTTAAAGGGTGTGGCGTTTCCAGAGTAGCTGCTGGAAGCCGATGCGTTGCTTCTGGGTAGCCGCTGAAGGATCTGGGGAAAGCTGTCCATCATCGCGTTCCGTTGTCGCTCGAGGGCTTCTTTGAGCAAGATTTTGATGGGATCTCCTGCCCCCTCGTCTTTCTTCTCGTCCGCCATGGGAGGCCGTCGGGATTTGCGAGGCTGGTCTTGCAAAGGTTCAACCAGTTCATGCCCTAACTCCTTATATCCCGACCTTGTTGGGGACATGCAAAGAAAAACAAAGAAAAAGCAGACCGCTCTGATACCACTGATCCGGATTTAAACAAGAACGCAACAAATTACAAAGATAACCATATACACAAAGATGCAACGGAAATAATACTTTATTTCATTAATGGAAAATACTGAAATATGCTTACAACCAGAAATGGAAATAAACCAGCTAGGGCGATGGTAGCTTATCTCTGAGAAGGGATGTGATGGCTACATGCCTCTGAACTATGTTACAATGAGGCTCGAAGGCCTATTTATTGTTGAGAAACAATGAAAAACCCTTAACATTCCAAAACCTAACCCTAGGAGATGAAACGCCAAACTGTGGGCCCCGTTTGGGGGTAAATTGGTACATCAATTTCCCGGGGTCGTAACTTTGGCATATGATCTCCGTTTGACGCGTACAATAACTCATTAGAAAGATCTATCCGAGCACTATCATTGTTGGAATGGGAAACATTGGTCCATGTTGCCCCCAGATTCCCCAAAAAACGTCGTTTAGGGCCTCAAAACGGCTCCGGAAGTTCAGGACGCGAAAAACTGCTAAAAATAGTAAGTTGTGCTACAATTAAGGAAACTGAAAATGCTGAGAAAGACAATGGTGGGGGTCCAGGTGGACTTGGCAGGTGGCCACCAATATCCACCTGGATCAACCTTGATCTCTAATGCCACTTTCAAGATGGAAGAAGTAGGTATGATGAATTTGGAAGAAATTTACAATTTATTTTATGATAGAGAATGTTTAAAGTTAGAGAATTATAGCAAGGAGAAAAATGCACAATTTAAGAAGATTAGAAGGACAAAACTATAAAAGGTTGTTGCTAGAGCTAAAATCTTTCTTTACTATGATACGATAACATATATTTTAGAAAATGTTCATATTCCTACACACACAGATATAGATTATAATAAAAACTTGATAGCATCCTAAAGGTCAGACTCCCTTTCAACAATTTACGACCTTAGTTCTCCTTACTTCTCCTTTACTACTCAGTTTCTAGACAATTTCAACAATATAGTTTTAAACAAAGTGGCAAGAACTATTATAAAATCATTGAATCCAAGTTTCCGGAGGAGAAAGTGGGATTCAAACTCAAATCATCTAAGGATTACCCTGTTGTCATTTTCAAAAGGCCTGTTAGGTTCATCCTCAAAATGTTGTCCAAAATATATGGGGAAAAGGACCTTGGAAATTGTAAAATCAATTGAATGTCATTAATTCACAATATCCACCATGACTTGAAACATTTTAATTGGGTCGATATTCTCTTTCAAAACCTGACAAATGCCCTAAAGTTATCAGTTTTATTCCCTCTCAGATATGAACATATGTTTTATTTGTCTTCCTATCCTTTGGATAATGTGATTGCCTCTTTCCCTTTTCCTCTAATGAAATGGAACTATCCCACTGACCACCAACTAACCATTCAAAGTTATGATTAAGTGTTTTGGGAAAGTGTAACAACCCCTAGATGATTTCCTATGTAAATAAAAAAATATAATAAGAGCAACATCATGGGACACATATTCCAAGATGAACGTAGTGCAAGGCATAGTGATGGGGATCACTTGTGATTAATAAATGGCTATGGAAATTGGAAAATGCATTGGAAAAGACAAGTGGAATTAATTGGCATTTTATTTTCTTATGAAAATAAAGGAAAATAAGAGAAAAGGGAGATGAGAGGTCACATAATTACATGAGGAGGAAATTGAAAGAAAATTAAGGAAAAGGGAAGAAAATAGAGGCCTTGGTGATAAAAAGGTTTATGAGGATCGATTCATGACTTTTTTTCAATTTCAGCTTTGATCTCTCTTATATTCTGTCATTCTCTCTTACTCTTACACACTTATAATTTTATTCGAGCATACTTGGAGCACCCTAGTTTTCACTTGGATTGGAGAAACAAGGCAATGGAAAAAATAAAAGTGCAAGGGAACAAGTGGATCAATGACTAAAGATGGATTTCTTTGCAAGTAACAGGTTGCATCTGTGATTTCTTTGCTGATTTATGGATGCATGGTGTATGCATGTGATTATGTACTTATGTATTTTCATTGTCATGGATGATTACCTAGAGTGAACAATGGTTTAGCCATGTCATCCTCTTTCATGGATAGCCATGGTGTTGTGGGTTTTTCCACTTGATTGCTTCTAGTTGGTGCTCATAATTCCTTATGGTTGTGGGTTGGAACAACTTCTCTGGAAGCCTTGGAACAACCTGGATTGAGTTACTACTCCTCGAGCCTATTTTGGGGCAAATGCTCTGGAGCCCTTAGTGGGTTGAGTTAATATTCCCTCGAGCCAAGTTCGACAAACACTCTTGAGCTGTCGAAGGTTGTGGGTTGAGTTACTAATTCATGGGGCCCTGGACAGTGTGGGTAGAGGCCAAACTGGTTGGTGTTAATGATGTATGAACGTGAGGTGGAATCATTGGTTGGGTGTTCAGGTAGTTCAGCCTTTGGAATCCTTGGTTTGGTTTGTTTTGGTTTATTCCATGAGATCCCACATTCATGCCTGGAATATGGTGTAGGGTTGATTGGTTGAAAGAGATATTTGGTTCAACCCAATCTATGGCCAGGTGGTATGTGAAATTCTTTGACTTGTTCGATATTTGCATATGTTAATAAGAGTTATTATTTTATTTTGATTCATATATATTTGTAGTGATTGTGTTGGAAGTGTTATGGCTGAGTTTCCATGGTTTATATCTTGGTTATTTTCTGGTTATATGTTGTTCATATAATGTGTATCTCCTATGGAGCGTGTCATGATTTTTTAAGTTAATGATTGGTTGATGAATGTATTAGCTAATAAGTGTTATTGTAGCTATTTGGAGAGGGAATAGAGCCTTATTAATGATTCTCTGATGAGATTATTGAATTAGTGAACATATATGTATTTATAATTTACAAGTACTATGTACACAAAGTGTTTGTATAAATGAGTAATTGAGACGTCTAACTTCTTGAGGTCATAACTTTGTGATATGATTTTTGTTTAACTAGAATAATAACTCGTTTGAAGATCTCCTTGAGGAGGTTGAGAAAAAGATATATGAAACATATTTTGGTGCTTTTTTAGTCTCTCTGTTTTCCTTGAAAATGTCATTTAGGCCCTAAAAATGGCCTCGAAAGTTTAAAACTTGAAAATTTGCCAAAAATAGAAAGTTGAGTTAAATTTAAGGAAATGAATATGAAAAGAAATAGTGTTGGGTCAAGTTAGGATGATAATGGTGTGATCATGTGTCACTGGGTGTTTGCAGACAATTCTAGACATGTGGACCCCATTTTCAATAATGGCATCTTGGAAATCGAGTCTCACATAGTAACTCTCATCTCATGTTTACCCTTGTGAGCTTATGAATTTGACTAAATGTTGGAGGAGGTTTTACATGGTGGTATAAGAGCTTCCAGGTTCAAAAACTTGGAATGGATTGGTGGAATGTGTTTAACATACCTGCATGTTCATTTTCTACGTGTTTTTTTTTGCATGCATTGTGATGGTCATTGTTGTGGTTTTATGTCATCATGTAGAGGTTGATGATGTTGATCTGTGAGATGATTGATATGTTGATTTGATTATATACATATATATTGTGTTGATCTGAATTGATTGTGCAAAAGAGATATCCTCCCCTAAACTTCACTAAGGTATTTTGATTATGTTTATATTTGGTTTATCTAACATGGTATGTTTGCAACAAGAATATTAGAGATGACAATCAAGATGTTGGATTATAATTCACATGACTCTCCTTATAGATTAGATGAGAAAAAAAGAGATGAGTACTCTCCTGACATAGCAAATAGATTGAGAAGTTTAAAGGCAGAAATAAAAATTTGTAAGGAAGATAGAAACAAAATAATTTAGTCACAGGAAAATCTTGCTAGAGCTCAAGAAAAGAAGGTAGAGGTAAATGCAGTGATCCTTTAGAGTCCTTTAGAGTTTAGCATATCTACGCCATAAGGCACTCCCCTCTAAAATAAACTCCCCTAATTACCACTTGGCACAAGTATGCACCATCCGATCAAATGTTAGATGATTCAAGAATAGTGTGTCATCATATTAATACAATTTTAATACAATTTCAATATAGTTTTAATACAGTTTCAACTGAATGAAACTGATATAGCATATAACCCTGCATAATCATGAGTGTGAACTTAAACTTTGCATTTGTGTTTTAATTTGTGTTTGGTATTGTAGGCAGTAAGGAAACTTCTAAGGCATACACCTTCAAGATTGATCCTTCACGTATTCATCATGCATATTACAAGGTTTTTGGATTTGTTGATATTTAGCACCTGGTGCTTATCTATCGGTCTTGGCAGGTTTGAAGAAAGAGGAAAGACCACCATAAAACTGAGCAGTAAGAAGGGTTCATGAAACCCTAATTGGATTAGAGGGAGGCAGAATGCCCGGGGGAAGAGTTGAATGAGTGACAGAAGGGCGCGAGAGGTGGAAACAGTTACCTTTCAGCCACAATGAATTCCTCTCCACCGTCGATGTGTCCCCAAACTACCTATGGAATTGATCATCTGTGAATCCCATTAGCACAACAAAAATTAAGTACTGAATATAAAAAGGGTAACCCTGACCCGAGAGGTGGGGCATGGCACCAGAAATCCGACAATGCTGAGGACAATCTTGTTAGCAACACCTACCTGCCTCAACACAAGGCTATATCTACAAGATAACTGGGATCAAATCAACCTCAGGGAATCCCTGTTTTAGTAATTCCTTTGGAGCTTGAGTCATGGCAGCGAATTGATTAAGGGAGCCTCGCAGCAGAGACAGAACCCAACAGCAGCCGTAGAGCAGAATGAATCTCAAAACCCTCCTCTATCACCCGTTAACTAGAACTCAGACTCCTCATAGTGAAATGGCACGAAAAACCGTCATTGGGATGGGAAAAGTAATTTCCAAAACCCTCCATAGATTAGCACCATCGGATGGAACCCTGAGCAAATGGACAGTCGGATGAGGAACAAATGCAGAAAGAGGATGACGGCTAGAACATGCACAGGACATCGTTGGTATGTGGTGGCTGCATGGAGCTATACGGTCTCTCGATCGAAGTTGGCACCTAGGTATGGGTGACCCCATAATTACCAAGGCACATTAACCCTATAATGGTTGAATTTATTCGCGAGTATTAAACCAATTTTCCCAAATTCCAATTTATTAATCAAATCCTCCATGTATAAATGACCATCACTTCTACAGTTGAGAATGGCAATGGAACGGATTATTATGGTTGAAGTACTACAATCATTTATTGATTAATAAGAATGGTAATGAAAGGGTAATTATATTTTCTTATTTTTTTGTTTTGGGTCAGTGGGCATTGAGATGGGTCGGGTAGGTCATAAATTGTTGCGGTCTTTTATATTTATCATTTTCCAGCACGTATTCCATGTGGTATGATATGAGTGTAATCACCACTACCTCCCACACTAAATTATAGTCAATGTTGAAGCTGTATTAACCTTTACCATAATATAGTCATAAATCTAGTTCGAGAGTCTTTCAGGAACATCGAATGTGTGGAATAAAAGATCCATGTCCAAACTACAAATGTTAACCATATATTTTTTCCGAGTGTTGATGAAATTGCCATTGCCATCGGGAATGAGCTTACCGAGTTTATAGTTATTACACATACAGAGTTGTCATGGCGTAAAAGAGTTGGACATTGGAAATGGTGATTTTCCAATGTTAAAGGAATGGCCTTAGAGTGCTTAATTGATTATAGAGTATCATATCGTCAAATGGTGTGTGGAACGAAGAGGCAATGTCAAAACATGAAAATGTAACCATATGTAATTTCCCATTGTTAGGGAGAATATCAAATACGATGATATAGCTATTCAAATCCAAAAAAATGGATTGGGATCATCATGTTGCTTGAAATATGGGGGAAACATTGATAATGATGAGGATGAAAGTATTGTACTTGAATTTTAGCACGAAGAAGATAGTGAGTATTATGAGTGAATTAACCATTTATTTTATACTTTGTTAATTTCAACTTAAAAGGCTTTTTATATGTCTTTCGTGATTATAAATTGAAATAGAATATGAGATTCAGTGCATTCAAATTTTATTATTTGGCCTTATCGTATGCAATGTTCGTTGACATTTCCAATCTGTGAATATTTTTTCAAATACTATATTATAAATTAAATTATGATGACAATTCCTTACCTGAGCCAGTGTGATAATGATAGAGGGCAAAACTGTGTACAACAAACTAAAGCAAAAGTTCACATCCACCACATTGTCGGCTCGCTTCTTATACTTTGAAATCTATTAGATACATATGTTAATACAAATAATTTCTTTAAAATATACAAATGTTTATTCGTCTGATACAAACATGAAATAAAATAACAATACAAAGTTATCATGTTATAAACTTTACTGTTGTTTGTTTATTGTTCGGTATAGATGTTATTTATAATATAAATTAAAAAAATACACATATATTACTGTTCTTTATTGTTCGGTACAGATGTTATTTTATAATATAAATTTAAAAAACTACACATATATATACATGGAATTCAGGACAACTTTATCACTTTATAAAGTTTATTGACTTAAGTTGCCTATGTTTATAGTGGTAGCTAGACTAAAAAACGAAAAAATGGAAAGATTGGATCTGTTGCTTGATTACCCTTATAATTTGGACAATAAATGAAGCTTAACTTGGTAAAGGCTATTTTAATATTGAGTTGAAACAAGTGTACTTGTTGTTTTAATGGTTGAAATATAATTTTCTATAACATAAGAAACTGTAACTATAAAATGTTGTTAGAATCTGTAGATATGAGTTGATGTGAGTAAGATGTTTAAACCTTATACTTCTCAAAATTATTTTAACATGTTATTTAAATAAATTATTTGAATATCTACTTTGACCAATTTATATGAATATCAACTTCATATAGAGCAAAAATGGAATGGAGGCATGAAATTTGCAATTGAAACTACAAACTTAGTTGTGCTTAATGTCAAGCAAACAAACCTAATGGCAATGTCACTACTAAGATAGCAATAATATAGGTTATTTGAGAAACATTTTTTTGAGATGACACAAATTAAAAGAACAAGAGGAGAGGATACAAAATTTCATGAACCAATAATAAATAATAATACAATGGTCCAAAAGGAATAAATAACACCATTATCTTATAGTTTATAGGTTATTGGAGAAACATTTTTTTGAGATGACACAAATTAAAAGAACAAAAGGAGAAGATACAAAATTTCATGAATCAATAATAAATAATAATACAATGGTCCAAAGAGAATAAATAATACCATTACTTTATAGCTTTGACATATTACATGACTAAAATAAGAATAAGAAGCCACAAGTAGCCACATTAACAACATTATATAACAAATGATGAGGGAGTTTATTAATGTTCGCCTTACTACTAAAGTCTTTCTATTAAGATTTCCCCATAAAATTAGACAAATTTATAATGAACAAAAACAATTATCCATTGCGTTGTGAATTAAGGTGATATGAGATTACGTTGTTATGAAATGTGTGATTTAAAACATTTACTTATAACGGTTCTAGAATCTTAATGAAGAGAATTTTCATAAATCCTTTGGAGTGAAGTGTTGTGCATTACCTCCACTTTGAACATATCCTGGTTGGAAACTCCCTAAAACATAACATATGGTAAAAAGAGATAAAAAGAAATATGAATAAAGAAACCAAACTGCTAATGTTTCTTAAGCCATTGCCTTGCAGTGTTTCTTTTGCAACATGTGGTGCAAATGCTAGTTGTAGAGACAAGGAGAAACATGGATCAATTATGGATAGGAGAAAAGGAAAAATGGGGCATATTGTAGTAGGTCTCATGGAGGGAATAGGTTGAATAGCAATGATACGGTCAGAGGTGGCAGGTGGATGGACATACCTGACCAAAGAAGTAGTGGTTATGGATTCTATTCTAGCTCTAGTTTAGACAAGTATCATGCTCATCATTCATATCATCCTTATAGGAGGAGTGAGAAGAAATACATGTGGGATAAGTTCAGGAAATTCAAACCTCCTACCTTTGATGGAGAGTTGAAGAAATCGGAAGATGAAAAAGCATGGCTAATTAGGATGAAGATGTTATTCGAGCTGCATGATTATACAAAGAATATGAAAGCCAGGATAGCCATTTTTAGTGTCAAAGGGAAAGTGGACATATGGTTGGAAGATGTGAAGCGTGTCAGATGCATCAAAATATAGGGGTTGAGATGGAATGAGTTTATAATACGCTTATGAAAGAAGTACTTGTCAAAGAGATACTATCATGATAAGACTAAGAATTTATACATGTTGAAGATGGGATCTATGACAGACAAAGAGTATATGACTATGCTTTTGGAGTTGTTAAGGTATGTACCATATCTTAAGGGTGATAAGGCAAAGGTTCAAAGATTTGTTAGTGGATTTCCATTAGCATTTAAGGATGATATTGAGTGTGATGAGCCTTGAACATTGGAAGAAGTAATTGGGAAGTTGAAACATTGTTATGAGTAATCTAGACATAAGTCAAAACCTAAGAAAGGTTGGAGAGGTAATGAAAGGACTAAGGGAAAGTGGGACAAGAAGTGAGGAAGACCTTAGGATGAAGGTGAAAAGGAGAATATAGTGTTGTACAATAAATTCAATGCAGTTGACATAGGACATTCATTCCAATATGAAGAGCAGAGTAAGTGTCATGGTAGGAAGCCTTTACAGTGTTAGACCTGTGGAAAGGATTATTGCAAGAGATATTTTCCATAGCATCAGGATGATAAACCTCAAATTTATAGTGTTTAGGAGGAGAAGATAGTTGGGGATGTTGGACAAATTATTCCTCATATTTATGTAACATTGGATAGTAGGTAGGCTTCAGGCACCTATTATTGAGATGGAAGGTAAGCTTTGTGACCAAGTTGTTTCTATTTTGATTAAATATGGATCTAACTATACTAATATCATTTCTGACCTAGTGGATAAGTGTTGTTTGAATAAAGAAGTGCATGTAAATTATTGGCTAGTGCAGTTGGCTACAGGTACTAAGAAAAGAGTTCATCATTGCATAAGATATTGCACATTTAAGCTTAATGGTATGTCTATATGAGGACATATAAATGTGCTTTCATTGGGATCATATAGTATGTTATTGGGTATGGATTGGTTGTACATTCACATGACTAGAGTGGATTTTTATGATAATGCTATTGAGTGCTTGGATGATGATGGAGAAAGGAGAATATTGAAGGCTAAGAAGAAGCCTATGACAATGAGATTGGTTACAGCTATGCAAGTAAAGCACAATAGGAGGAAAGTGTGTGTGCTGTTTTAAGTTCATATTTACAGTGATAAAGGTAAGCATGTTAAGGATTCATAGGTCTTGAAGAGATATCTAGTTTTGCAGCAATTTTAGGATGTATTCCTTGTAGAGATTTTAGAGTTACCACCTCATAGGGAAGTGGACATTTATATTGAGTTGTCATCGGGAGAAACACCAACATCTAAGGCACTGTACATGATGAACACTCTAGAGTTTGCGGAAGTGAAGTTGCAGCTTAAGGAAATGCTTAACAAGAGACACATTAGGCCAAGTGTGTTGCCTTGGGGTGCTCAAGTGTTGTTTGTAAAGAAAACTGGGGCTTGACTCAATGAACCTCTGACATATCACGTAGGTTCATAGCATACTAAACAATACCCCTAATTTGACTACATATTGGAAAATATCTCTAAAAAGCACATTATTTAACCCCCTACCAATATGAACCAAATACACCTTCCCCTACTTTAACTAGATATTATATGTATCTAGTTTTTCATTAAATTTTTCTGTACACCTTTATATTTTTTCATTAACTTTGAGCTCCATTTTCTATACCTACAAATATAAAAAACCTTTACTCCCTATTATTTCCTCAATATATTATGAGATTTTTTCCTTAATATATATACCCCAATATGAATGCACATGGTATGTATTTCTCCCCTAGTGAAGCCCCTATGGTAAATAAGAAGGATGGTACTCTCAGGTTGTGCATTGACTATAGGAAGTGGAACAAGGTGACGATAAAGAAAATGTACCCATTTTCATGGATTGATGACTTAGTTTATCAGTTGAGGGGATCAACGATGTTCTCGAAGATTGATTTGAGATCAGGATATCATTAGGTACACATCAAAGAAGAGGACATTTACAATATTGTTTTCAAGACCAGGTATGGGCTTTATGATTTTGTAGTAGTTCCTTTTGGTTTGACTAATGCTCCAACTACTTTCATGTGTTTGATGAATAGTGTGTTGCGTCCTTATTTGGACAAGTTTGTGATAGTATTCATTGATGGCATATTGATATATTCTAAGAATGACGAAGATCATGAAGAACATTTAGTAGTAGTGTTGAAATTGTTAAGAGAACATCACTTGTATTCCAAGCTTAGTGAGTGTACTTTGCTTCAGACATAGGTTCATTACTTGGGGCATGTGGTTTCCAAGGAAGGTATAACAGTGGACCTAGAAATGAGTAGAGCTATCATGGAGTAAGAAACTCCTAGAAATGTGGTTGAGGTCAAATCAGTCATGGGGCTAGCAAGTTATTATAGGTGGTTCATCAAGGACTTCTCATAGATTTCCTATCCTATTACATCATTGCATAGGAAAGGAAAGGAATTTCAATGGGCAGAGGAATTTGCGCCTAGTTTTGAGTAGTTGAAGTAGTTGCTTACAAATTCTCTAGTTCTAAAGATCGTAGATCCAAATAAAGAGTTTGTGGTATGTACAAATGATCGAAAAAGGGGACATGGTGGGGTTCTGATGCGGGAAGGATAGGTGGTATTCTACGAGTTAAGGAAACTAAATGAGTAGAAGAAAAATTATGTGACTTATGATCTTGAGCTCGTAGTGATCATTCATGCATTGAAGATATGGAGGCACTATCTTCTTGGAAGGACATTTTTTTTACGAGTGGTCACAATGGTCTGAGGTACTTATTTGACCAATCAAATATGAATTCTAGACAAGCTAGGTGGTTGGCCATGGTTAGTGAGTTTAACTTCGAGATCAGGTACATCAAGGGAAAGAAGAACAAAATTCCATATGCTCTTAGGAGAATTGTGCAGTTAAATCAACTTGCAACTATGAGTTCATATGGGATGTATTTATAGGATCAGATCTTCTAGGAAGGACAACAGGAAGAAAAGTACGAGCAACTTAAGCATAAGTTACAAAAGTAGTGTACGGTTGAAAGGGATGTGGATTATCATCTCATGAATGATGGTTTGGTTAGATTTAGGGACAAGATCTATGTGCTATACAACAGTGAGCTCAGGAAGATTATCTTGCAATAATTTTATGTTAAGTCGTATCCAGGTCACCCAGGATATCAAAAGACATTGATAAGGGTTAAGAAGTTCTACCATTGGCCAAAATTGAAGAAAGAAGTGGTTGAGTATGTTCCGATATGTTTGGATTGTCAATAGGTAAAATAAAAGTGTAAGCATCTAGGTGGTTTATTATAGCTGATTTCGATTCTAGAATGGAAATGGGAGGTCATTTCCATGAATTTCATTATAGGTTTTCTAAGGACATATAGACAACATGATTCGATTATGGTTTGGGTTGACAAGTTTACCTTGCTAGATCACTTCATTCAAGTGAAGTCTATGAATTCACCTAGTGAGGTAGCTGAGGTCTACATTAGCAAGATAATGAGGTTACATTATTCCTAGGAGTATTGTATTAGACATAGATGCCAAGTTCACTTCTAGGTTTTGGAAGGAGTTATTGGCAGGTTTGGGGATAGATTTGGCCTCACTACAACTTATCATCCACAAATAGATGGACAGGAAGAGAAGGTCAAAAATATTCTTGATGACATGTGGAGAATATATGTTATGCATCAACAATAGAAATGGTAAGAATATCTTCCATTGGTAGAGTTTGCATACAATAATGGGTATCAAGAGTCCTTGAAGATGATTCCATTTGAGGCACTTTATCGGTGGAGCTCTAATACTCCCATCAGTTGGAGTGATCTAGTGAACAAGGTATTAATTGGACTGGACATTTTGGCATAGATGGAATAGGAAATGAAATTTATCAAGAAGAATCTAAGGGAAAGAATAGAGAGGTAGAAGAGTTATGCAGATCAACACAAGATATTAAAGGAGTTTTAGGTTGGGAAACATGTGTACTTTCACATCAATCCCAGGAAGAACTCCTTGAAGATTAGATCATGTGCCAAGATGGAACCTCAGTATTTTGGGCCTTTCGAGATCCATGAGAGGATTGGGTTGGTGGCCTACTGATTTGCGCTACCTCCTGAAATGAAATTCCATGATGTTTTTGATGTGTCATTTCTTAAGAAGTATGTGAAAGATGTTGATCATGTGATTGACTGGTCTGTATTATAGGTGGAACCTGAAGGAGAATTCCAGGTGGAACCTCAATGCATTTTGTAGAGAAATATGCTCATGCTCCAGAATCAAGCAATCAAGCAAGTTAAAGTGCAGTGGAAGCACTTTGGGCCAGATGAAGCTAACTAGGATATGGTTGATCAGACGCGGGCTATGTATCCTTCCCTATTCACTGGTTGAGCGAATGGACTCCGTTATATGTTTTGATGTTGTGTTTTGATTATTTTTATGTATATGCATAATGTATGTAAATACCGCATCGAGCTGTGCTATAAAGTTCTAATAAGCAGTATGGTGTTCTTGATATGTTGGTTATGTATTGAGTAGTATGATATGGTGTAAATGTTGTATTGAGTTGTGTTATAAAATTCCATGGGAAGCATGTGGTTTGTTGGTTTATAAGTGTCATTGGACACTAAGGATGGTGTTCCCCTAAAGGGGAGGGGTTTGTAACAACCCCTGGTTGATTTCCTGTGTAAATAAATTAATAATAATAATAAGAACAAGGTCATGAGACATGTGTTCCAAACTGAATGTTGCACAAAACATAGTGATGGAGATCACTTGTGTTAATAAATGGCTATGGAAAATGGAAAAGGAAAGTGGCATTAATTGGCATTTTATTTATGAAAATAAAGGAAAATAGGAGAAAAGGGAGATGAAAGCCTACAAAATTGCATGAGGAGGAAATTGAAGGAAAATTAAGGAAAAATGAAGAAAATAGAGTCCTAAATGATAAAAAGGCTTTTGAGGATCAGTGCATATCCTTTTGTTAGTTTCATCTTAGAGCACTCTTCTATTCTCTCATTGTCTCTTACTCTTGCGACACTTAGAGTTTTCTTGGAGCATACTTAGAGCACCCTAGTTTTCACTTGGATTAAAGAAAGATGGCAAAGGAAAGAACAAAAGCATAAGGGAAAAAGTGGATCAGTGGATACTGCTAGATTTCTTTGTAGGTAATAGGTTGCATGTGCAATTTAATTGTTGATTTATGAATGTGTGGTTTACGCATGTGATTATCTGGTTATGTGTTGTCATTGAAATGGAGAATTTCCTAGATTGACAGTTGTTTTAGACTTGCCTTGTCGTGTTTAAGATACTTATGGTGTTGTAGGTCTTTCCACTTGATTTTTTTTTGGTTGGTTCTCATACTTCATCATGTGGCTGTAGGTTCGAAGAAACGCTCTAGAAGACCTGGAACAAATTGGGTTGAGTTACTACTCTTGGAGCCTAGGATGGGATAAATGCTCTAGAGCTATTGGTGGGTTGAGTTACTAATACTTGGAGCCAAGTTGGACAACGCTCTGAGGTCCTGGAAGGCTATGGGTTGAGTTACTAGTTCATGTAGCCCTGGAAAACTTGGGTAGAGACCAATCTGGTTGGTGTTATTGATGTCCAACTGTGAAGTGGAATCACTGGTTGGTGGTTTAGGTGGTTTGGCCTCTAGAAGCCTTGGTTTGGTTTGTCTTGGTTTATTCCATGAGATCCCACATTCATGCTTGGAATATGCCGGGGGGGCAATTGGCTGAAAGAGGGATTTGGTTCATCCCAATCTATGGTTGGGTGGTATGTGGAAGTCCCTTACTTGGTTACTATTTTCATATGCTAATAAGATTTATTCATCTATTATGATTCATATGTATTTTTAGTGATTGTGTTGGCGATGTTATGGGTTGAGTTGTGATGGTTTATATGCTAGTTATTTTTTGGTTATATGTTGTTCATATGATGTGTACCTTCTATGGCACTTGCCATGATTTTTTTAGTTATTTATTGGTTGATGAATGTATGGACTAATAAGTGTTGTTGCAGCTATGTGGAGTGCATAGAACCTTCTTAATGATTCTTTGGTGAGCCTATTTAATTTAATGAACAAATATGTATTTATAACCTACTTGTAATAAGTACAAAAGGTGTTTTTATAAATGAGTAATTGCGACCTCTAACTTCACAAGGTCGTAACTTTGGCATACCATCTCCATTTGACTACCATAATACCTTGTTTTGAAGATCTCTACGTGAAGGCCAAGGGAAATTAGCATGAAACAAAATTCGGCACATTTTCGGTCACTCTGTATTCCTTCAAAATTTGGTTTACACCTTCAAAATGGCCTTTCAAATTTAGAACCTAAAAAACTACCAAAAATAGAAAGTTGCCTTAAATTTAAGGAAATGAATATAGAAAAAGGTAGTGTTGGGTCAAGTTAGGATGGTAATCATGTGATCGTGTGTCACTGGGTGTTTGTAGTAAGTTATGAATAAATGGAGCCCATTTTCCATAAGTGAATCTTGGAAATCAAGTCTTGCATAATAACTCTCATCTCATGTTTACCCTGGTGAGCTTACAAATTCAGGTAAATGTGGGAGGAGGCATTACAAAAAGTAATTATAAATTTCATTTTTATTACATTTGCAATTATGTGATGATCCCTCTACATGAGGTCATTATTGGGAACTCTCCTCCAAGGATTAGTGAATAATTGAAGGAGGCACTTGATCAAATAGGAGAATGGTTCATTAAGGATTCATTTTCCTATGTCAGAATATATTGGAGAGAGGTTGGTCCTTGTAACCACCGTCCTCCCACATCTACCCAAGTAACTGACCAACTAGGGTAAACATGCAACAAGAGAGGCCACTTGTTATGGATTCAAAATTCTTTGTGACCTTAAGGAAATGGAATCAATGGAGCACACCAACCATACCTTCCACATCAACAACGACACCTGCAAGAAACATCTCGGCGACTCAAACATCCTGCCCCTAGGTCCCACCGATATTTTAGACCCCTTGACCTTTGGACACTCTCATCATATAGGTTTGCAAGCATCCAAGGACCTATAAACCCTCTCACAGGCCTGCAAGCTAGCATCTAGGGACCTCTGGATGCCCTCACAGGTTTGCAAGCCAACATCCAAGGACTTTACCCTACAGACTTGTGCGAGCATCCACGAAATTCAAGGAACTTTTCTAGCCCATAATCCCGACCATTGCCCAAAACATGTTATGACTTTCATAATACATCAAAGACACGATGAGAAGACTAATAAACCAAATGTTGAGTACTGGAGAAGGTATGTTATTATCGTTTATTTTTTCATCTTTTCTTTAAGACTCATAATCTCTTTGCATCATGAACTAGGTAGATCATAAGGAATTATGATAAAATCTATAGGATTTGTATATAACGCAAAATAACTAATAATTTCCCTTTTCTTATGCAGGAAAATGAGAAAACGTAAGATTTCCATCCCAAAGGAAAAGACAGGACAAAGTTAACTGTTGTCCCTTTGGCAGGGAACCGCATGCAAACAAGGCGATCCAAATTGGGGCCTATCAGCGAGGAAAGGGAAAAGGAGATACCAAATCAGCGCAAGGGAACAAGAGGATAACTGAGAATTAACAGTCTGGTGAATCTCTCAGGATCCTTTGATCATGAGGGATCGCTATCATAACGATTTTTTGTATCGTTGATATCTCCGCTCGGCTATTATAAGAAGGAGGTAGCACTGCTAGCCCGACGGACGAATTGTTGTTGTTTTTATGTAATTCTCCTTTGTATTTGGAACTTTGATCATTGACTCTCATTGAAGAGCGATCCACTGTAACTCTGTTTTGATGTTTCAATATAAATCGGTTTGCCGTTCCATCTTTGATTTTGGAGTAATCTCAAGCAATGTGTCCCTGGAGGCTAAGGGACCGGCCCTGGTGTTTCTAATTCGTGTGTGGTTTTCATTATTAGCTCTCTTCAGTAATCTGATGTGTTTTTCTATTTACATAACAATTCTGTTATATTTTGTTTATGCTCAACTGAGTAATGTTGTTCTCTATAACAGGAATGTTGTGTTGTTCATTCTGACTTTATAATGCATTGTCATTCCTTTAACCATTGATATAACATTGTTTTTCCTTATAGATTGCCATTTCTACTCGATTACAGAGTAACCATGTTGTACATTCATAAATCAGTATTACTGTATTTATCTATGGTTTACACTTAACCGGGATTGTTGTTCAACTGGCATTACTGTTCCATTACGAATCATAATCATTATTCTTTATAACTGTGATTTAGACTTGTTGTATCGAAGACATATTACTGTTCCTTTCAATATTAAGTGTGTTGTGTGTGATATTCGTTTTGGTTTATTGTACATTTATAGTTGATTCAAGTTGATGTTCTATATTTCATCTTTGTTAGTTGTCATTCTATTTCCGCTTGCTATCTGATTTATCTTTAGAGTAAAGATTGCTACCTAATTCTTGTAGGATATAATTGCTGCATTCATTTCCGTAGATTAAGGTTTTGCTATTCAATCTTGTTCATAAGAATAGTTTTTGTTCCATTTCCTGTCATTTGTATTATCGTTGCTTTGGTGTGCAGAATGATCTAAGGCTGTGGTGAGCATTGACATATGTTGTCTAGTTCCTAGATTGATGATCTTTTCCTTGATTGTCTTTTAATTACATCAGTTTACAGAGGGATGACTTACCATTACTATACCCTTGACTGATAAATTGCTATAGTTTTCTGAGTGCATGTTTTGAGTTTTAAGGTTCTTTTCTATAAGTAGATCATATTTCAAGCATCCATTTACTCTTGTATTTAGAGCATTATACTACTAGCATTACTCTGACAAATGACCGCCTCAAACTGAGTAAACTCTTTGAGATAACAAATATTTCCTGGATTGATAAGTTAATGTAAAGTAAATAGAGGTGAAAAAGACCCTTTTTACTGCTCAACATTTTGGCATCATTTTCGGGGAAGAGTGTAGCCATTGTTTCTTTTCCAGAGTGATGTAAGAACCTGCTAGGAGAGAACTGGGTTTTAAAAACGGAAGGTAAGAACCTGCGTATGGAGCATGTAATAACCCTGCTCCCCTGCCCACTTTCCTACAGATTTGTTGCTGTTATTTGGGTAGAAATTAGAATTTGATTTGTGTGCATGACTAACCAGAAAAAGCCTGAAAAGAATCCTAAACCCCTACCCAAGTTTGACAAAGCTAAGGGGCCAGTGACCCTTGGCCGATTGACCTTTATAGATGAAATCCTTAAGAAAGAAAAATCTTAGCCTTCAGTAGGACCTAGAAAAGTTGCTTCTAGAAAACCTACTAGTTACCCTCAGGCCACAGGATCACCAGATGTAGCGTTTATTGAGGTGCATAGTTAAACCGAAGAGCAAGATTTTCAAGAAATTGAGAATTCGAGCCCAAAATCACTGCAAGAAGGGAACCTTAGCAACCTCTATGAAGGGAGAGGAGAAACAAGAGAAACTGAAGAACCAAGATCTCCTCTTGGGATAATTCAGCCTTTAAGTAGCCCGGGTAAGGGAAGTGTTGCAAACATCATTTATAATGAAGTTGAAGAACCTCAAGAACCAGAATCCCCCCAGACGTTAGGCACTCTCATCATCCCAGATAAAGGAAGTGTTGTTAAGGCCATTCTTGTTAAAGCCATTCCCCCTCAACAGCCTAGCAATACTGTCCTAGATATCCCAGAAGGTTATTGGCATATATTTGACCAAATGGCCTAGAACCAGCCAAACACACAAACCTATACACTGCAATACCCCATTGTGGACACTGCAGCTAATGCACCTATGAAAGCAATTCCTCTCTAGCATATCCCTACATTCCATGGCCTTACATCAGAAGATCCGGATGCATTCTTATTTGAATTTGATGTGCTGTGTAAAGGATATGACTATACCACCGATCCCTAGAAACTGAAATTGTTTCCCTCTACATTAAAAGGCGCTGCTTTAAGATGGTTTATGGGATTGGGTGGTGGTGTAATAAACAACTGGGATCAAATGAAAGATGCTTTTCTAAAGAAATATCAAGACTATTGCAGGTCTAGAGAATTAAAAGACGAAATATTTCAAATGGTAGCTAGACGGAATGAAACATTAGAAGAATATGTTGAACGTTTCCAGTATAATCTTCAAAGATCTCCTTATGCATCATTACCCTTACCTGGTAATGTATTAAAAATAACATTAATTAGGGGAATGAAGGAACAATGGATTGAAACACTAAATATTATGGGAAAAAGAGATATTTATCTAGAAAATTTTGCTGACACTATTGATTTATGTATCAGGAGCTCGAGAGGTAGCACAAGACTAAAACCAACATAACATGACAAGTTTACAAGAGACAACAAGATCACTGCAGAGGGAGTAACTTGTGAAGAAATTGGAAATTTATTAAAAAAAATTAAAACTGACATTTTGGGGACACTCACAACACAACTTGATATTATGCAGGCCAAACAAAAGCAAGTAGATGCATAATAGAATTTAGTAATCTTCTGTCCCAGATGTAGAAAGAAACATAGCCACAAGGAGTGTCGATTAGATGCACTCCAAGTTTGTGCCATTTTTACAAATGACCACTCTACAGAGAGTTGTCCCTCACTTCCTGGATTGAAAGCAGTATACAAGGAAGCGGAAGAAGAGCCAGAACCAATGTACCTACTCAAACAATGCCATCAATGGCAGCCGCGACAATCAGGTATGTTCCTAGATCCAGCTTCTTCTTTTCAGCCTCCATAATATCATGCTCAACAATATAATACAATGTGGAAAAATCAACCTCCCTTCTCAAATTGGTCACAACAACCATTTGCATCATCATCACCATGGCCAAACCAAGCAAGTCAGCCCAGTTGGCCAAATTTTCCCTATACTCCACAATATTGGCAAAACAATGTATATCCAGCACAATGGTCGCCTCCTACTTCACAGAGTCAAGCATGGTAGACAAACTGGCAATGACCGATGAATCAACTAGTAGGAACCATTCCGCTCCCTCAACCTACACTGCCAGCATTACAACAAAACCCTTAGTCTAACTTAAGACCACAGCTCCCGGCCTAGCCCAACCGTAATCCAAATAATAGATCGGTCCAATCTATCCAAATAATTGAAACACCAGAACCAGAAACTGATCTAAAGGAGTGTAATGATCTTCAATTAAGATCTAGGTGCATTATAGAAACAAAGGGAAATAAAACCGCTCAAGTTGAAAATTAGTTACCCATAGAACAACCACTACAATAAGAGGATGTGACCAGACAACAAATTCATCATAAAGCAACCACATCTTCTCCCCCATTCCTAGAACAATTAATTATACCTCAACCTATACAACATCCTGATTTTGACATTCTGGGAGAACTGAAAAATCTATACATAAAAATCCCACTCCTCCAAGCTATCCAAGACATCCCAATATATGAAAAGACCATCAAAGAGCTATGTATAAAAAAACCAAGGAGGAAAATAACAAATAACCCAGCAGTCCAAGTAGTTGGTACCTTATCTGATCTATTATCAGGAAAAGAAACACCCGTTAAATATGAAGACCCAGGAAATCCAATAGTAATAGTACAAATCAATGAACAAATGTTCTCAAATGCCTTAGTTGATCTAGGAGCTACAATCAATATCTTAATAACCACCACTTGTCAAAAATTGGGCATTACATCAATAGAACCGACTTCCACTTTATTAGAACTGGCTGAACGATCCGTGGTTAGGCCAGATGACACACTGCATGATGTCATGATATCTGTTGATTCTTGGGACTCTCCTACCAATTTTCTGATAATAAACCCCAAAAACCGACATGATGGACATCCGTTGATTTTATGGAGACCTTGGCTCGCAACTTCTAATGCTTATATTGGCTACTGACAAGAAAGTATGACCATAACTAGGGGAGTTGATATAAGGAATCTAGCTTTACATCCTCCAGCCTAGCCAAGTGTCACAATAGTAAGAACTAACAAAGATCCTGTATCATACCTCACCGAAAATATTAGATCTCCATTAACCATAGAAGATGCCCTTGATTTCAAAGATCAAACAGAAGATGATGCCATTAACAATTTTATTAGCCAAGCTGAATCTAGACCCCACATAAAATGTCACATGATAGAAGCAGCATTTGATAATGAATTAGAAGAAGATCTTCTTAAAGATACTCACGATCAAACAATACCTACGACCTCTGTCTCAAATAGCAAAACTATAGAAATTGAGCCAGGAAAGACTTTAAACATTAATGCCAACGTGACTTTCGAACAAGAAGAGAAGTTGATCCAACTACTGAGGAAATACAATGAAGAATTTGCATGGGATTACCCTGACATGAAAGGAATCGATCTTGAGTTATGCACACACCACATTTACACAGAGAAGGATGCAAGACCCGTTCACCAACCACAAAGAAGACTTAACGCTCATGTAAAAGACATTGTAAAAGCTAAACTTCAAAAACTTTTAGATGTGAACTTCATCTACCTTATCTCCGATAGTAAATTGGTCTCTCCACTTGTTGTGGTGCCAAAGAAGAATGGAAAATGGAGGATTTGTGTAGATTACAAAGAACTAAATAAAGCAACACAAAAAAACCGCTTTCCCCTTCCATTCATTGACCAAGTATTAGACACTTTAGCAAGAAAGAAATTCTTTTCTTTCTTATATGGCTTCAGTGGATACAATCAGATTCAGATTGCCCCTGAAGACCAGGACAAAACTACTTTTACTTGTCCTTGGGGAACATTTGCCTATAGAGTTCTACTTTTTGGCCTATGCAATGCCCCTGCCACATTTCAAAGGGCTATCCTCAACATCTTTTCAGATTTAACAAATGAAAGGCTCAAAATATACATGGATGATTTTACACCATACAGAGATGATTTTAACCCAACATTGGACACACTAGAAAACGTGCTGCAGCGGTGCCTTGCCACCAGGCTATTTTTGAGCCATGAAAAATGCTATATGATGGTGATTGAAGGACTTATTTTAGGCCATTATATCTCAACAACTGGAATACAGGTATACCTGGCCAAAATTCAAATAATTTTGCTAATTCCCACTCCTACCACTCAAACAGAGGTACGCAGTTTTCTTGGATTTTTTGGTTATTATAAAATATTTATAGAACATTCTTCTCATATCACTGCACCTCTATATGCACTAATAGGTAATGTTGACCTTGTTTGGACAGAAAAATGTGACCGTGCTTTTCAGGATTTGAAAAAGCTTGTGTCAATAGTCCCAGTATTTAGAGGTCCAAATTGGGACCTACCATTTCAAATTTCATCAGATGCTTCAGATACAGCTATCAGAGTAGTCCTTTGGTAGGAAGAAGATAAAAAACCATATGCAATTTATTATATTATCAAGAATTTATCTCCTGTTGAATTGAACTATACTGTTACTGAAAAGGAATCTTTAGCTGTAATACATGCTGTCAATAAATTTAGGGATTATATTACTGGATATCCTGTTATCTTGTATACAAATCACTCTGCCATAAAATATTTAGCAAATAAACCAATCACAAATGTTAGAGTAACCAGATGGTTGATTTTATTGCAAGAATTCGATATCACAATAAAGGACTGACCTGGAAAAGAAAATTCTATAGCTGACTTTCTCTCACAAATGTCAAAACCAGTGGATGCAGCGGTAGTTGAAAATCAATTTCCAAATGAATATTTGTTTGTTGTCACTGTTAAAACACCCTGGTATGCTGATGTTGCAAACTATTTAGCAGTAGGCAAATTATCGAAACATCTGACCCCCAATGAATAAAAATAGATTGTCCAGCGTAGTACTCGATTTTCTTGGATTGGGGGCTACCTGTTCCATATAGGGGCAGATATGCACATCAGGAGATGTGTCCATGAAGATGAAATTTTTGACATTTTGAAATCTTGTCACAACAAACTATGTGGCAAACATTTCGCCAATCGGAGAACTAGTCACAAGGTGCTACAAACAAGGTATTATTGGCCCACGATCTTCAAAGATGAAAAGAAGTTTGTTCAAGCTTGTGACAGCTGCCAAAGAGCAGGACACCTTGGACATTTTGAAAAAATGCCTCTGAACCCATAGATAGTTATTAAACCATTTGAGCGATGGGCCCTCGATTTTGTTGGTCCAATTAACCCATCATCGAACCAGAAAACATATATTTTGGTAGCATCAGAATATGTCACCAAATGGGTTGAAGTAGAGGCATTTCCAAGAGCTACAGAGGATTCCCTCATACAGTTCCTGTTCCATATATTTGTGCGATATGGCCTCCCAAGAGATATAATTATGGACGGTGGACCACAGTTTGTTGGTAACAAAATTGCTGCAACACTAAAAAACTATCATATCCAACATAAAATTACTACTCCATACCACCCACAGGCAAATGGTCAAGTAGAAAGCAGTAATAAAATAATAGAAGCAATCCTAACAAAAACCATTGCGTCACATAGACGCGATTGGGCTACAAGATTGTCGGAAGCCTTGTGGGCTTACAGAACAACATGGAGAAGCACTACCGACTATTCACCATACCAACTAGTATTTGGAAAGGAACCCATCTTTCCGATAGAATTCGAGATACAGACACTGCGAACAACACAAGAAGTCAGTCTAGATCTAAATGAGGCACAAATTAATAGATTACAGTAGATTAATGAGATAGATGAAATTAGGCTCTCTGCCCTTCAACACACTGTATTGATCCAACAACAACAAGCTAAATGGCATGATGCCTTCATTAAAAAGAAAGTTTTCCATGAAGGAGACTGGGTGCTCTTATACGATTCCAGGTTTTAGGATTTTCCAGGGAAACTTCAGACTCGTTGGCTGGGGCCATATGAAATCCAGAAAGTACTTGATAATGGCACCATTACTCTAACCACCATTGATGGATCTGTACATACCTTCAAGGCAAACGGCCACCGAGTTCGACTATACCACAAACCACTTACTCGGGAATCCTTCTACCAACAACTCTGCAAAGACTCCGACATACAAATTTTGGTGGAGGAAGAGAAATATTCCTCACCTGTGGTTCATTAAGTGATTCAACTGTTCTTACATTCTATACATAATTCTTTTGTTCTGTTAGCGTAAATTATTCTCTGTACATATTTTTTTTTTGTATTTTCACTCTATTGTTCCTTTTAGGAAGAAACGACATTCTCACCAATTTGCTATTCCTTTTTCAAGGAATACCACTTCTGCATTTTGCTGTTCCTTTTAGAAGGAACAACAATTCCATTCTTTTTGTTGTTCCTTTTCCAAAGGAACAACACTTTTGCATTCTATTGTTCCTTTTAGAAGGAACAACATTTTCACCGTTTTGCTATTCCTTTTTCTAAAGGAACAACACTTGCATTTTTCTGCTGTTCCTTTTTCCAAAGGAACAACACTTTCGATTTTGTTGTTCCTTTTCCGAAGGAACAACACTTTTGTTTTCTGTTGTTCCTTTTTTCGAAGGAACAACATTGTCGTTTTTACTGTTCCTTTTTCGAAGGAATAACACTTTTGTTTTCTGATGTTCCTTTTTCTAAAGGAACAACACTTTCATTTTCGCTATTCCTTTTCCGAAGGAACAACACTTTCGTTTTCTATTGTTCCCTTTTCCAAAGGAACAACGTGATTGCTTTTGTTGTTCCTTTCTCGAAGGAACAACACTTTTGTTTTCTGTTGTTCCTTTTTCCGAATGAACAACACTTGCATTTTCTGTTGTTCCTTTTCCGAAGGAACAACACTTGCATTTTCTGTTGTTCCTTTTTGAAAGGACAACATTTTGGCACTTCTTTTGCTTATGCTTGTTCTCCTTGTTGTTCCAATTAAAGGACAACTGCTGTTCCTTTCAATTTACAATAGTTTGAAGTCATTTTCTTGTGATTTGGAGCACAACTATACACTTATGCAATGACTACAAAACTATAGCATACTGAAATCAACAAATTACATAAAATCGCTATTTTTTTACAAGAAATTGCTTTGAATTGATAGGAGAAAAGAGGAAAGGACACAAATATTGATCACTTTTCTATCATTATTCTACTAATACTAATATGATTGGTTATCTTTATCGTGGTGGTTCTTTTTAAATTCCCATAATCTTCTTTGATCATTATTAAGGAATAAGAACAAAGGCTATATTTTTCTATTGAGATGTTAAGACTTCTTCCACCATTCCTATTCTTAAGGAGTGTTGAACCACCCTTTGTGTATAAATAGGAAAGTACTTTATAAAAGAGAAAAATAGAGAAAAATGTTTATATGATTTGTTAATATGGTTTGTCAAATGAAGGATAGGGGGTCTCATCAAGAGCCAGCCTACCATGATCATAAGGAAGAAAGTGAAGTGGTATTCCCACTATGGACACCACACCAGGGATATGATCCAAGAAGCACATCAGAAAAAATAAAGAGTCCTTGGAACAGGAGGTGTCATCACGAGCCGGTCTGCCCACCTTTCACTCCTTCCTAGTGAATGGTATTATGGTTTATCTGGCTACCAAGCTATCATAATGGCCTCCATTTTGACATTGCACAACACTTCCTAAGCATACACAAAGGATCATGGTTCCATGGGTGAAAGAAACAACTATGTCAAGGTTATGGACCCCTGCGAGCAACAGAGCTCTGTTGATGGTATTGAAGTCACATTCCTTATACACCAATAGCAATTATCAAGATCCTTGTTTGTCTTATACCTTTGTAATAGGTCAAATGAGATTATGTATATAACTTCCCCAAACCTTTAAACACATGAATATCTATTACAACCAATTATGATGGACAAAGTTGATAATGACCGCATCAGACTTTTTGTGCATGTCAGCTGTCCTATCCTCCCAACCTCGCATCATATCATGACATTCTCTTATTTATTAAGTGATTCTATTATACTGTTATAGGGAAAAGTGTCTACACAGAATTGCTTATCCCACTAAGGTGTGATAGCTACCTTAGAAAAAAACAAAGTAAAGCTACTTTCGTTTTTCCTTTATGAAATATAGATGAGAGAAGAACAAAGAAGACCAACCTCTGTCTTGCGCTAATATCCTAGTTCGTTTGCTCTCTCTTTTGATAGTATTTCACTACTTGCTCCCTTGTACGCTCAGCTTCACAGAGTACCTGTAAGATCACAGTAGCATATCACTATACAAGAACATGGATCTATAATCATAAACAATCTAGGATCAGATGTAAATTGACCATACAAATGCATAAAACATAAATGATACAAGAGTATGAAGGAAAACTTGAATAGCTTTTATTGATAAACAAGAAAAAGCCAAGGGAGTTACAACCAGTTGTTCTGACCCAGCATCATCCTCTCAGCAAGTAAGCCCCTCTTCACCTCATACAAAGCTTAGATCACCCAACACTCTGATGTTGTCTCAAGAAACCAACATCAATTCCTTACAATATGCAAAATTCCAGCCTCCGGATCTCTGGGATGAGGGATCCATATATAGATATCTGTAAGGGAGATGAGTCAGCTTGTGATTTGATTAGTGTCTTTCCTCTGATAGTTCTTGCTTCCACTTGGCGATTGATGATCTCTTACTCATCCTTGGTTGAATTCAGAGAGGCAAGTGTCATAGGAGAAGTTTCTGGAAGATTCCATGCCTCTCCACCTCGCAGAATGACACTGCCATTTGTCACTTCTCGCCCATCGCACCCCATAGAAGGGATTTTTGAAATGAAACGCACCCACACAGTGTATTTAGGTGAGATGCAACGCACTTTGCCTATGGAGCAGCTGAAATGATCCTGTTTTGACCAGTTTTGAGCAGTTTTTCATGGAGAACTTCTTGGAGAAGCTGTAATTAGTTGACCTTGTTCCTTTAGGGGTTAGAACAACACTTTTAGGGACTTAGGAGCCCTTAGTTTATGGACATTTAATGCTTTCGGTTGTAGTGCCCAAAAATGTCTATAACAGTTGCCCCTTAAAGCATGAGGTCGTTAATCTTTTGATGTCGGGTGAAATGCTTTATTATGAGGATCCGAAGTTCTTTCAAGCTGGGAGGAGACCTGTAATAAGATACAATACAATACATTATCTTCATAATATTTTCATGATCTAGCTGAGGCGGGCATTCCCATGCTCAACTTTATAAATTCATTTTCATGTACATAGGACAGACAATCGTCTGAGTGTAGACTGATGATTCTGGTAGAGTCATCATCCCTTTGATTGGATGATTATCTGTGAAGCAATAATGTACATTTGATGTCTTTATTTCCCTGAATATATGTCGCAGCTCGGATGGATGAAACTAGGTCCAGGGTCTTCAATCTCGTTCGATCTTCACTCAAAGTACAAGCCTATCCATGTGAGAGATGCTCTGGAGTCGAACATGGAAAGACATCGCCTGATTACCAGCCAATGATGTAAGCTATTAACAGGCGTGAGAGGAATCACCAATAATGATAATGACCCTCAAGGTACTGTAGTATAATTCACGTGGTGTGAATAAAGGACTTGGCATCAAACACCACGCAAAATCTTCCGGTCGAAGGTCATTGATGTAAACCTGTCACCGGAAATGAGAAACTTGCCATTGAGGCATGCAAGCTTCAAAGTACTGAATGGGGTGTTCCTAGACCGACTTCTTGGATAATGAGCTGATGTCGACAAGAAGCGATCCGTCACAGGAGGGCCTTAATGAATCCCACATCAATGACATGGAATGGAGCAAATGATTTTAATGGAGGTGAAAACGATCTGATGACGTAAGGTTCAGGGTGGAGGTCATAAAGAATGGAGTGTAAATGTATTGTAGTGGGTGAGACAAGGGTGAATTCTATGAATGAATTATCTTGAACATATTGGCGACACTGACGTGATGGATTGGTAGCATTAACCCCAAATGTGGATGGTGTTATGGGACCATGGTGATGTGACCGGTGAATGAAACAACCCAACCCGACTTGGATGCGGAGTGAAAGTGTCATGTTCAAGAGCGACTTGCTACCAACAAAGTTTCTTCAAGTTTTCTTCCCAACTTTTCCCCAGTCATTGCTGACCAGTACCTCTTTATTTTTGACAAGCTTGAGGAGGATAACATATGCTTGTTCTATAATCTGCCCTTCGGGCTAACCCATCGCTATGTTTTAACGAGTCTAGCGATAGTGAAACTCGTTCTTGTCTGCTATGGACAAGTTTGTCGCTATTAAGTTTTAACGAGTTTAACGACAAAGATAACTCGGTCCTTTTCAATTTTAGAGAGTCTGAAAAGGAATGTAAAGGAAACTCCAAAATTCCTTTTTCGTCATCTAATCCCTTAAGTTCGAAAAAGTATAAAACAATACAAAAGGGATTAATTTTTGATACTTTTAACGAGCCAAAAAAAACAAGTGCTTGATCTTTTTGTGTAATAATCCCTCAGGTCCAAAAAGATTAAAATTTAGAGGAGGGATAGCACTTCCGGTCCCTTTAACGAGCCGGAGAGGCCAATGGCTCGACAATCTTTTCATATTTTATGAGTCAGTTGAAAAGAGCTTAAAGGAGACTCGTCTTTTGAGGAATGAGTGATAAAATTGGGTAGCAGCTGATTCCAGGTAAGGTTTGGAATTTTCCAATCACGGCAGTGTTACAAGGATGGCTAGTGAGATCACTCTTCGCAGCTGTTCCTCAAAAGGGGTAAACAATCAAATGGAGGTGAATGATCGGCCAATACAGAGTGGAGGTGATGATAAGAACACGACCAGGGCTTTAAAGGCTGAAGTATTACATTCAAGATGGTTATTTACTGGAAATCGGTTCATTTTTTTTTATTGAGCCTAAACACTGGGGGAAACATTTGCTCATGACTTATGTTTATCTTTTAACGAGCTTGAACTATGTGCTAAAACTACTCGATACAACGGTCATTTATTGACTTTACCATAAATAGCTTTGTTCTTTCAAAGATTGTACTGCATTTTCAATTGCTTCATCAAACTAGTCAGAAATGAACAATATATGTTTGAAAAATGAGTTAGAACACTAATATTTTACTTCGAACTACGTAAAAAGTAATGTAAAAGTGCTTTTACCTCTCATTTTACCATTTCATTTGAACTTTGGTTTGTTGGAGCTTTGGAGGTGCTTTTCCCCCTTGATTTTCATCAGCTAATTCCGGGAGATTCTGTGGACAATTCTCGGCGCCGTTTGGATCAGGTAGGAGCTAAACTTGAGCTCTTTCATTTCATGCTTTCCATTTTGCATTCTGAGCTTGATTCCTAGTTTTTCTGAGCCTTTGGGGTTTGAAAAAAACACCCTGACTTCAGCGCACCCCTTGTGTATCGAAAGGTGCGTTGGATGTTGGCCTGTCTACTGGCCATCTGACATGCAACGCACCCAGAACACTACTGTAGGTGCGATGGGCACAAGGAAGGAACTTTATGCACAGTTTTTGATGGAAATTTTTCCTGTTTCTCACGAAAATCAGGATCTAACTCTTCTCTTGTTTGTTTTCAGAGATTTTTGGAACAAGATGACTATTACATGGCGAGAATGTGAGCATGAAGAAGAGGACATGCTTGCTTTACATGATCCTGTTACAGTAAACGCACTGCGGAACTGTGGCTTGCTAAAGTTTTTCTGCATTTCTAGCATGAGAAAACAAATCAACTTGCTGCAGTATTTGCTCGATGCTGGGGATCCTACCAACCAGGTGTTCCAGATTAGGGGCAAATCCATCCACGTGACTGTAGTGGACATCTATTTCTTGACTGGCTTGTCGAGGCGGGGTGCCCCCATCTCTTTATTAGGTTCGGCTCAAGGAGGTGAATCTGTGAGAGATTATGTTCGCCGGTATTGCAGAGAGGGATCTCAGCCGAGTAAAGATGGCAAGATTATCATCCCTGATGTCACTGACAGGTCCCTTGGGACTATTCTGTTTACTTTTGGTAGGATGGCTGGTGGTACGGCTCTTCATGTAGCCAACCGATCTTATATGCAGTATGCCTTGGAATGTCTCCAACCGAAGGTGTTCAACTGGTGCGATGCAGTACTTCTTGTCATGAAAGAACAGTTGACGAAGGTGAAGAGTGGGAGGTTGAAGAACTTTGGGTATGGTTCTATTTTGACTGCCTTTGCCTTGGAAAAGATACCACTCATGCAGCCGCAGTATACTGCACTCGATTTACCTTCACCAACTGAACCACGTATGCAGAGATGGGTCGACCATATGTCTAGGCATGTTGGTCAGTCTCAGATTTCCTTTTCTGATACCTTCTTCGGGTGGTTTGATCGTCAGGAGATGGTTTATTCCGAGTATCCATATGCTGGTATGGACTTCCGGGGTGATCCAGATTTAGTACTGCCGGCTGGCGAATAGTGGGGCGCCATTGGTAAATTCTTTGACCATATTCTTGTTTATCATTTTTCTTTTATAATGTCCTTGTGCTTTATTCTGTCAAGACTTAATCAAACTCATGTGTTCATGCAGATGTTGGTCCCGTTCGACCAGTAGTACGGCTGAGAGTGCCAGCTGCCGCTCCAGCAGGAGAGGCTGTTGGAAGGGCTATCCTTCGTGACCTCGATGTGGCCGAGACTCTCACAGCATTACAAGAATAGGTTGAGGGCCTCACTCTTGGTATTCCAGATGTGAGGACTGACGAGCTGCCCTTGAGGTTGCAGCGGCATACTACTGGTGTGCCAAGACGATGGACTCGGCTCTTATGCATGATCACACAGGCTGTGACTTGCTATCACGAGCATCATTAGACTAGGGTGCCCCCTAGCGTTTTGAGTTTTGGGTCATTTGACCAATTTTGTCTTGGTTACAGAACATTATGTGTAAACCATAAACAGTTATATATATATTTTTGATTTTCAAAGTTTTATTTTGGTTAAGTTACATGATCCAAATGCAAATATTGATGGTATGCTTCTTTTTATAAATGTTGCAAATGTCTATCTAACACATAATTTGCCAATGAGTCAGTTAATGTGTTTAAGGTTCTAGAAATATGCTGATATTGAATAAAATCAAATTGCCTTTCCAAAATCTTAACCCTTAGGAACATGCGATAAATAGCTGGATTTCGGACAGAGTAGATACCAATGAGTTGTAGTATGACGAGTTGTGAGTCTAGCCTGACAATCAGTCGGCGTATACCATGTGTGATGACACTAGAGAGAAGTTCTATCAACGCGCTATATTCAGCGATGTTATTCATTGATCGACCAATACATACCCCTCTGAAACTTACTAACTCGCCGCTTGGATCAGAAATGGCCCAAGCCACGGAAGATAGGTTCTGCGAACTACAACCCGCTCCGTCGGCATATCCAACACATGACTCCAATAGGTTTGACATCTGCAAGAAATGTAAAAAGTGGATTACTCAACCAAAACAAACACTTTAGTGAAAACAAAAATATAACAAAAGCATACAGGTTACTATACTGAATCACGCATAGTAACGCTTGAGGTACAACCCGTTACGAGGTTGTGCCAGTGGAATCCCGTCATAATCCATTAACTCGTAGGCTCCTTTTGCTAACACTCGCTTAACAATATAGGGGCCCATCCATAAAGAATTGAATTTACCTGCCCCCAATTTATCGGATTCTTGGTCATAAAGCAAGACCAAGTCACCTTCTGAGAAGACACGGGGTTTTACATTCTTGTCGAACTGCGCCTTGACTCATTTATTATGGGCTTCGTTAGCCAAAGCGACATCATGACGGGTTTCATCCAATTGGATTAGTTCCAAGAAACGAGCCTCCTCTTCTGAAGTTTCGGGGAGAAGGTCAATTGCAAGTTTGAGGGACGAGATTTCGCACTGGATTGGTAAGACTGCTTCCAGGCCATATACCAGTTGGAAAGGTGTAAACCCGGTTGCATTCCTTACTGATGTTCAGTAAGCCCACAAGGCTGAGTACAGGATTAGGTGCCAACTTCTTTTGTGAACACCAATCGTCCTTTGCAGCATGCGCTTCAAGAGCTTTTTGATTGCTTCAACTTGTCCATTGGCTTGCGGGTAATATGGAGTAGAGCTGTCGTGAGACAACCCTAGTTTGGCAGCTCATTCGACCATCATGTGATTGTGAAAATGTGATCCATGATCTGTGACTATAGCTTGTGGGACACCGAATCTGGCGACTACATGATTGAAAAAGAAGAGGGCAGCTGTTTCACCAGTATTATCTAATGTAGGCATCACCTCGGCCCATTTGGTAAAATAGTCAACTACGACTATGATATACGCATGCCCCCCGGTCGAGGTGGGGTTACATGTCATGAAATCAATGCCCCATTTGGCGAATGGACCGACAGCAACTATTGGCTGCAAAGGTGCGGGTGGTCTTCTAGTTTTGCTATCGAAAATTTGACAAGCAGGGCAACTTCTGACTGCGGTTATGCAATCTTTGAACATTGTTGGCCAAAAGTATCCTGCTCGTAAAAAAATTTGCGCTGTAGCATAATCGGATTGATGCACCCCACACGCGCCCGAATGGCAATCATTTAGGACTTTTTCAGCCTCCTCATGGGTGAGGCACCTTCTCAAAACCGTATCGATACCATGATGGTAAAGTGTATCACCGACGATCATGTAGTCTTTTACTTGGTATCGAATACGTTTTTGTTCGGAGCGAGAGGTATTTGGCCTATATTTCTGGGTTTGGAGATAAATGATTATATCCCCATACCACAGGTTGCTTGAAGATATCAGAAACAAATTTTCGTCCACGATCGTTTCTTTGGATGTTTCATCGTTGGACGACGATGGGAGATCGCATAATAATTCTGCGAAAACCAGAGCTTTCTTTGACTTGGATTTTACAAATTCCAAATCAAACTCTTGTAGAATTTTTATCCATTTTGAATATTTGCCCCCCAGCAACTGTCGCGACAATATATACGTCATGGGGTTGCAATCTAACAGAATGGTAGTTTTTCGAAAGAGGACATAGTGTCAAAATCTTTGTATCGCTTGAACAGCTACGAGCGCTAGCTTTTCAACATAAAGATATCTGCTTTCTGTATCATTTAAGTTCTTACTTAAATAATATATAGGATGTTCAATTCCGTTGTCTTCTTGAACTAAAACCATTGCGATGGTTGTATCCGCTGCAGCTAGATACAGGTTAAAGTCTTTTTGATAATCAAGAGCGTACATTAATGATGCTTTCATTAGGGATTCTTTTAAATCATCAAAGGAAGCTTTCGCAACCTAATCCCAGACAAAGGGTACTTCCTTTTGCAAAAAAACGCGAATAACCTTTAGCAAGTTCAACGTAATTTGGAATGAACCTCCTCAAAAAGTTTGCTTTCCCTCGGAGTTTCTGAATCTGAAGAAAATTTGAAGGTGGAGGCAAATTTATGATTGCCTGAACCTTACATGGGTCGAGACGAATCCCGTTTTTCGAGACTACAAAGCCAAGTAAACGACCAGAACTGACACAAAATACACATTTGTGTGGATTGAGTCGTTTCTTGTAGTGTCGGCAACGTAGAAATATTGCTCTTAAATGCTGCGGATGATCAGTCTGCTTTCGCGAATGAGACGAAAGGTTGTCGAGGTATGGTTGAACAATGTTTTTGATGTCATGGAAGGCATAATTCATTGCCCTCTGAAATGTTGCCCCTACGTTCTTTAAACCAAAGGGTAATTTTCGATATGCGAATGTGCCCCACAAACAAATAAATGCAGTCTTTGACTGGTCCTGTGGGTAGATATTTATGTGATTATACTTGGAGAATCCATCCATAAATGAAAATATTTCACATCCAGTGCATTCATCAATTATCTGGTCGATGAAGGGTGTAGGGTAGTTGTCTTTTGGACAAGCCGTATTTACATCCCTATAATCGACGCACACTCTAATTGTTCCTTGTTTTTTCATAACAGGGACAATATTCGATACCCAATCAGTTAGAGGAACCGGGTAAATGAAACCAACATGGAGTAGTTTTTCAACTTCTGCCTTAATGGCAGCGGCCTTCTTGGGGTGCACCTGCCGTAGCTGTTGTCGTACTGGTTTGACATCTGGATACATCTTGATTTTGTGTTCAACGATACTCGAGTCAATGCCCAGAATTTCACTATATGACCAAGCAAATACATCTCTGAATTCGCGAAAAAGAGCGTTATATATTTCCAGTTCTGAAGGAGAACAATATTTGCCAACATAAATATTCTCTACAACATCTGTTTTGGTCGAGATATTTATGGCGATAGTCTCTTCAATGTTGGACAAGTTTCGCTCAGAATCCACCGTGTTTACAATATTTGATAGAAAATCAAAAACTGAAGGATGATAAAGGTCATCAGGAGTATTTTCTTCACAATCCGAAAGAAGGGAACGATGGTGGTAATCATCCCATGGTGCCCCTTCAATTACCATTGATTGAACAATTCCTTCGTCGGTGACATGCACTCGCGACCAAGGATTTGAAGGGGTACCATATTCCTTAGACCTATCTATCCAAACGCTTGATGAGCGTTGATTTGGGTTTGCCTCCCATGCTAGGAACATTGATTGCTACAATATTTTTGTTGGGCTTGGAGGCAAAACCTACGCATGATCCATGTCGATATCATTTTCTGAGATATTTTTAGAAGATATCATATTGCAGGTTCCTACCGATGCTACTTCTGCCAAATTTATTGAAGGTGGAAGGGCGAAAGTTCCCATTAATATAGGATCTTTTAGTAGGTCTACTCCGATATTTTGAAGCGAATGGGGGCTTCCATGGATCATTGGAATGCTTCCCGTAACTTGAGATCCATTGGGGAGGAAGTTTTGTTGATCGACGATTGTAATCCCTCCTTGAAAGGGAAATGCAATCTTCCTAAAATAGGTCGACACAACAGCAACCATAGCATATATCCATGGTCTTCCCAGTAGGATGTTGTAATCGAGATTTCCGTCGATTACCTCAACATCTATTTCTACTGTTTTTCCTCCTAGTTCAACCTTCAAGTTACTTAGAATACCATATGGGGTATATGTTCGTCCGTCAAATGCTTTTAATGTCGTCGAAGATCGCGACAAGGTTGGAGATCCTAAAGTTTTCCAGCAACTCATCGACATAATACATGTAGATGCCCCCTCATCAATAATTGTTCGATGAATAGTTTTGTTGAGGGCTTTCACTTGAACGAGGAAAGCTAGTTGAGCTGGTAACTGAGGATCGTATCCTTTATGATCGAAGGATACAAGATTGGAATCCTTTGGGTCTATCCCACCAATGGCTGATAATAAAGCTTGCTTTTGGGATGGGCAATTTTGTAGTACCTCAAGAGTCGAGATAGCAGATGGCGATTGGGCCAAATCTTCCACTATATTATAATGTTGTGCTACTTTAGCACGAGGATTAAATGTCGACTTGTGTACTACTCCCTTTGGCAGTTTTATCGTCAATTCAGGAATGATGGGTGGCGCAACTTCTGTCGAAGTTGTTGTCGAACTACTAGGTTGATCTTTATCCTTGTTGTTCGAAAGCTGTGGATTCCCATAATATTTTTTCCTTGTCGATATCAAAGCGTCATTTTGCTATTTTGAAACCGACAACATTAGCACTTGAGACGGGGAAGCATTTCCACTGTCAACTAGATTTGTTCCTGGATTCAGAAACGGATCAGTTAATACTGCTGAGGTCTTTGTATTCTTGAAGAATTTTTTAAGCTCAACTTTATACGGACAATCTGATGTCCAATGATCCTCATTGCATATAAAGCATGGATGATTTGGTTTCTTATTTCTAGAAGGGTTAGCAGAAGATTTTTCAGGTGATGATTCTTCGTGTTTCTTCTTCTTCCCTTTGCCTTTCTTCTTGCCCCCTGGTTGCTTGGTTTCTTTTCCTTTATATGTCGATACGGAATTTACTTCCGAGGCAAGAAGTTCCTCTTTTGCATTTTGACCAGAAATATTACGGGACTTTTTAGATGTAGGCTTTGTCGATTTCGTGTCTGTTGCGCCAATCACGCCATCGCTGGCATGAGAGTCATTGTTTGATTTAGGAGGAGGAGGAACTGAGAATTCTGGTCTAGGAGCATCAGGTATTTTATCGTAGAGCATGTCGGACTGAGTGTAAATCAAGTCCAAATATTGCGCACGAATGATAACCTCCTCTTTGGTGACGACTCCCCCTTTTGCCACATCTTCCGTGATGGAAGGCAGTAATGACTTAATAAAATATTCAGCTAAAAGTTGATCGGGAACATACGTTTTCACCATTCTACGATGACGTCGCCACTCATGTATATGCTCAGATATGTGAGTGGCCGTCATTTGTTTGAAATTGGTAAGAAGTTTCGTTCCCGTTTTGTACCCTATAGGTAACTGAAAATGGGTTAAAAAGGTCGTGGCTAGGGTACTGAAGTTGTCAAATGAAGCTCTAGGCAATTCGATATACCATTTTGCTGCCGGACTAGTTAACATCCTCTGAAAAAGGCGAAGCCTAATCGAATCATCGTTTAGGGTGTTTGATGAACACCACAGATGAAAGGTCATCACATGATTCGATGGATCTTCACCCGGATTTCCATTAAATTTAGGAATATCTGATGGAAGTTTATGTGGAATTGCTGGCCACCAAGGGGCGTAAGCGATTGGATCGTTTGTTAACCTATTTAAATCAGGTAACTCTAAAGTTGCCACGAAGGGTAACTATTGATTCAGGTTAGGCGAAGCATACCCAGGATAAGATGGGATTTCCTGAGCAGTTGGTCTTTGCATTACAGCATAATGCATTTGATGCTGGTAACTCTGGTAAGGTTGGTGGACATGACCATTATAGAATGGTTGATTTTGACCGTTTTGAATATACGGTTGCCCACTATTCGCAAAGATTTGTTGCTCAGAACCTTGGTATACTTGTTGGAATTGCGGTTGTTGGTATTGCAATAGCCATGGTTGTGAATCCATGTGTTGTTGCCCGATACTAACTGTTTGACCAAGATGAGGGGTAATTGTACCCGTTTGAACCTGTGCATTCCATCAGTCGGCGATTGTGGTTGAGTTGCAGGGTCAAGGGGCTGTTGCATTACAACCCGAGAAACCTGAGGTTGGCATACAACAGGTGTTTGGTCAATTTAGTGTGTTCTAAATTGCTAATTAAAATGTCAATCCGGGATTCGTAAACTGACGAAGTGAAGTGTACTATATGTACAAGATAACCATTTTCTTAGTCTTCTGTCGTTTTTTAGTTTGTTTTTGGATTTATCTTTTATGGATTCCCTACTGTGTGATGGTGAAATTGAAAGTTAAGTATGGATGGTAATGGTGATTTCTATAGTGATTTTCCAAACTTAAAAGTGTTCAAAAAGAAAGCTCTAAACTAACTGTAATGAAATCAATTCTCAAGAGGAAGTAAATGTATCAAACAGTGAACTAATGAAAATGGCCCAGTATCCTTACTGCTGTATGAAAAAGAAAGTAAAAACTGAACTTAAAGCAACTCAAAGACTGAAAGCAAAGCAACTAAATCACACTACTTCAACCCCTATTCTGATCCTTTACCCTTCAACTCAATCTTCCTTATGGGAAGCAATCATAAACAAGCTGAGTAATATGATATCTAAATTGCAGGAAATTAAATTGCATAAAAGGAAACTAATCACACTACTTCAACCCCTGTTCTGATCCTTTACCCTTCAACTCAATTTGCCTTATGGGAAGCAATCATGAACAAGCTGAGCAATATGATATTTAAATTACAAGAAAGCAAACTAAATCATACTACAATAAGTAATATTCTGATTCCTTACTAATAGAGTCACTTGACTATAGAAAGGAAATCATAAACAAATGAGTAATATGATGTCTAAGTAGCAGAAAAATAAATAAGCAAAACACAATTTGAAAAATGACAGTGTTGGAATTAAACTTCAGGAAATGAAAATCAGCAGGAAGGACAAGATGATCTCATGTCAGTAGTTATAAAAAAAATATGTAAATCTGCCCGGGCTACCTACAACAAAACTTGTAAAAGAAGCACTGATTAGCTAACAGTTAGAAAAGAAACATAAAGGAAATATAGACAGCAAATGATCATCAGAACAGCACACTATATATACAAGCAATGATTAAAAAAAAACAGTAAATGAAAGCAAGTAAGAAACTATACAAAGCTCTGGTGTACAGGGGCCCTCTGCAACCTCGGCCAGTCAATCACTTAGTCACAAATCAGATTCAGAAAAATTGTCTTGTCATGTATTTAAAGCAAAGTGAAATGCAGTACAGTGGGTGACAACAATCGAAATTAAAATACAAAAGCTAATCCCTTCAGCGTATATCAACGCGTTATTTATAAGAAAAAGATGCTGCAACTAATTCCTAGATTTATGTTTCCAAGAGACACGTAAATCTCCTTGAGCCGAGATCTAGCGTGATGGTCATGAATTCATGGAGTGGTGGCTGCTTGGTTCAGTTCACGGGCTGCTCTCTAGGTGTGCCAGTACCTCCGAAAACTAAGGATCGTGCCACGCAAACCTTCACGTGGGAAAAACATAGCCATGCCACCTTAAAATTCCTCATTTGGCCCTTCCTTTGACCATCGTTGACCGTGACTGTTTATGAGTGATTTGGCTGATCTGAGGGGACACACCCCATGTACATGTCACGTGTAGCTTACCCATATGGCTGGTTTCTCCATTGGACACCTGTAGCATAGCCTTTAACAAAATGGCTGTGGAAACTTGGGCTGGCTGCGAAAAGTGACAAGTTTCCGCAGCTGCTTGAACAAAAATCTAAATCAAACAATAGTCATAAACATAGTCAGGAAACCATTCCATAAGCTCTTTTTAAACTATTATGTAACGATTTGACAGCTTGGTGGATGAAGTAAATGGAAAAAGAAGGCTGAAAGGGTATATAGGGAAGTGCAAGTTTGGGACTCAACATACCCCCACTGTGAAGGTGTTTCATGTCCTCATGCAACCAAAATTTAGTCACCCCTTTCTAATCCATATGTTCTGATGCTTCTACTAGGACATCTAGCCCTCTTTTCTTCTTCTTTGGTGCTACCACCATTCTTGTTTCCTTATTAGACACCTGAACTTGAGATTAATCAATGCTCTGCTCAACTTTTTTCACTTTTTCTTCAGCTTCTTGTTTTTCTTTTACCATAGTCCTAAATGGAGCATAGTGTTATCATGAATAATTTTATCTACCTTGCTCTGCTCTTTGTGTGCTTCATTTTCCTACTTGATATGCTTGTTTAGGACTTCTAATTCAAATACCTCCTGTTTTAAGGACTGAACTTGTGCATCTAGTGGCAGAGTGGTACTTGGACCTGCAGCTGATTTTTCTAATGATTCCAAGTAGTCATATACTTCCTGTTGATTGGGGTCTACTTCAGGTGTCTTTCTTGGACTGAGTTCAAAATCTGGTGGAGGAGGAGGATTGCTCTCTAACTCTGGCTGAGAAGGGATTTCATCATGTGGAGGACTGATTTCAATGCTTGGTTGAGGATGAGGTGGACTACGGCCAGCTGGAGTTTTCTCAAGTGTCTCTCCACCAAAGTCAATGAAGTGGGGCTGTTTTATTTGCGTTTTACTCCCTTTTCCTCTTAACCTTGTGCTTCTCCTTAAGTATGGTGGACTAGTACTCTTTTCTTGTATACTCTATTTTCCTTTTGCCTTTTTCTTTGCTATAGCAACAGCCTGAAGATGTACTAATCTTTCTGACAGTGGTTGATAATCCTCCTCTATGGATTGCTCAGGGGATGGGTAGACTTCTTGGATGGTCCTTTTGCCTTTTTCTTTCTTCTGTTTCTTGTCTTTAGCTCTATCTTCTTCTTCTTTTTGGCCAGTTTCTTGAGTTTCTATAGTAGGGGAGTCTTGGACTGTAGTGCTCTTTTCTCTCCTCCTACTTTTTCTTGGTGTCCTCGGTGTGCTACTTTCAGAGGCCTCAGATGGCTCTTGGAAGTAGTTTCTTATCAAGAATTGCTCCCATGTATCTTTGTTTTTCCTTAAGTGGTCTTCAATAAGAATTTTTATAAGTCCATGATGGTATAGATGAGGGTCTATATTGCCTATGTGTTTTTGGACTGTAATGCTCATCTTCTTCAAACTCAAGAGAAGGAAATAAGGAAAATTAAGAGTCTGATTTTATAAGAAACTCATCAACAGTCTAGCATGGTACATATACATCGAACCGAAGCGTCCTTCACAGGTGACAAATTTTTGGATAACTAATAGTAGGCTAGCCCATTCTTCCTTTAATGCATGAACATGAATTCCTTTAGTAAACACAGTGGTGTCAAAACCTGGGTTTCTTAGCATGATTGTCCATGCCTGTTCATCCACGCTTTTATTTTTGAACCATCTCTCACCTTCCTGAGGTAAGCCTGTAGCAGCTGCTACCGTTGTTTCGGTCATTGTAAGCTTCAAATCTCCAATCTCCACTTTCTGACCATCAAATAACCGTGCAAAAGCCTTGGTTACTTCTTTGTTATAGCCTTTAAACCTTTGAATGAACCGTAACCATTTATCTTTCTTCAGTAAATCCTTGGCTTGAGGGTAACCTTCTAGATATTTTGGTCCTTCTGGCTCTGCCCTGAGTAGTTTTCCCATTCCCTGTTTCAAATTTCAACTGAGGATACAATTGCGTATGAGGATTTTATCAGAGGACAGTAGCTCAGTTGCAAGGTTTATGGTAAAAGGTAATGGCTACAATCAATAGCAGGTAACGGGAGTGCTTCGGATTACAGGCGGAACAGAGGATAGACAGTGGTGAATGGGTTTACAAACTGAAGTGCGTGTATATGAAAGGAAGGTCTTAAATGAAATGGTAAGTGACCGGTAGTGGAGGTGAGATATTTTTTGAATTAACGGTTGCGTACGACAGATCACACGTTTTAATAGATAGCTGCGGAAAATATGGTGAAGAAGAGCCGTAAGGAGATTGGTCACATCTCATGAGCACAGGTGGCAAATGAAAGTGCAGTTAACTAGAGTTTAAACCCGAAAAAACCATCATGAGACCGTTAAGAAATGAATGCTTGGTGTATGGAGCAATGTCGTGGGATAGGAGTAGGTAATGGAGCTATCATATCGAATCATTGCACATAGTAGAACTTTTCATGGTTTGATAACTATGCATAATCATGACTTTAATTGCTATTTGATAAAAAAATTTGCTCATACCTTTGGAAACTTTGTCATTTCTTGCCCATAGCTTTTAACCAACTGTTCTTTCTTGATGTCTTGGAGATGCTCCATGTCTTCATGGTATTTGCTCACTTACACCTACATTTTCATGATTTTTGTACTAACATTTTGACTGTGAATTTGAAAAACAGAGTGGTGGTGGCTGCGTAAATCGTTTCTGGCTACGGAAACTGTTTCTGGTTGCGGAAACTGCTTCCAGCTACGGAAACTAGGACAGCACCCACTTAGCTGAAAAAATGTGGTTAGAAAAGAACTAACTGAGTGAAAATAGTTCTGAAAGGAACTTTTATAGATGAAATGAGAATGAAATGAGTGGAATGGAATGAAAATGAAGCGGAGTGAAGTGAAGAGAAAATGTGAATGAGATGGAGATGAAGTGGAATGGCAAATGAGGTGGAGTGAAGATGGAAAGAGAATGAGAGGAGATATTTTTTTTTGGAAAATATAGAGTGTCAAGTGTCCTTGATTTTCACTCCATATTTTTTGTATAAGACTGCCAAACTATGATTGGTTTTCAGGCTTATACAATTTTTTATTTTATTTTATTTTTTATTTTTTTAACTAAAAGAATCAAAGGCTAGGCTGGTGGGGAAGAAGGATTCTTCTCCACCAGCCTTATTACAGAATTCTCTTGGAACATCTTGACAAATTCTTTTTTTGAGAGTGGCTTATGATAAATTTTCAATCGGTGGCCATTCACAAGAAAAGAAATCTGAAATTCATCAATGGTTTTGACTCTTACTGCTCCATTATTAAAGACTTTGTCAATTTCATATGGCCCAAGCCAATGGGTCTGAAATTTACCTTTAAAGTCTTTCAACTTGGAATCAAACAGTAATGCCCAATCTCCCTCTTGAAACTTTCTCTCTTTGATGTATTTGTCATGCCATTTAGCTCTTTGATGTTGAACTAGATCAGTCTTTAAAATTGCTTCTTGTCTGATCTCATCTAGCTCATTCAGCTACTCCATTCTGTGCTTTTGGGCTTATGATAGATTCATCCCCAACTAGACTGCCATCTTGAAAGTCTTGACTTGAAACTCAATGGGGAGCAGGACTTCTTTCCCATAAACAAGTTCATAGGGAGAATGTCCTGTTGTATTCCTCCATGTAGTTCTGTAGGCCCATAAGGCTTCAGGAAGCCTTTCTGCCCAATCTTTTCTGTGTATATGAATAGTTTTGGTGATGATGCTCTCAAGAACTTTGTTTGTAGACTCCACTTGGCCATTTGCTTGCGGATGGTAAGGAGTAGATTTTCTTTGCTTGATTTTGTATTCTTCCATTAGCTTCTCCATCAAGTTAGATGTAAATTGACTTCCCTGATCTATCACAATTTCTCTTGGGACACCAAAACGAGTAAAAATATCCTCAAAAAGAAATTGAACAACTGAATTTTCAGTGGCAAAAGGCAATGCTTTAGCTTCTACCCATTTAGTGACATAATCAGTGCATACCAATATATACTTTTTTTATTTAGATGGTGGATTAATAGGTCCAATGAAATCTAAAGTCCATTTTTCAAAGGGTTCGATGAGTACCTGTGGTTGTAATGGCATTTCATTTGAAAGATTCGGTCTCCTAACTCTTTGGCGGCTGTCACACCTTCTGACATATTGTTTTGCATCTTTGAAAAGGGAAGGCCAATAATATCCTAAAGAAAGGATTTTATAGGCCGTCCTTTTGTCAGCAAAGTGTCCACCGCATGGTCCATCATGACATGCCTTGAGGATGTCAGGCATTTCATCTTCTCGAACACATCTTCTGATCACACAATCTAGCCCTGTCTTAAACAATTCATTAGAAATCCATGAATAACTTGAACTCTCTTGAATAATTCTTCTTTTTTCACCAAGAAATAAATGTGGAGGTAGCTTTCCTGTAACCAAATAGTTAGCAAAATCTGCATACCAAGGAGTCTTATTAGTTATTGCAAATAAATACTCATCTGGAAACTTATCCTCTATAGGAGAATCTTCATTAGTATTTTGGATTCTAGACAAGAAATCAGCTACTGTATTTTGTTTCCCTGGTCTATCCAACACAGTAATATTGAATTCTTGTAAAAGTAAGAGCCATCTTGTAACTCTGCCATTAGTAACAGGTTTATTCATGAGATACCTAATTGCAGAATGATCAGTATGGACAAAAGTTTCATAGCCAGTTATATAGTGTCTAAACTTACTGATGGCATGAACAACAACTAAAAACTCTTTCTCAGTCACAGTATAGTTTAACTCGGTGGGAGTCAAATTTTTACTGGTGTAGTAAATGGCATAAAGAACTAAATCCTTTTGTCCCAACACAGCTCCTAGAGCTGTATCTGAAGCATCTGTGGAAATATGGAAAGGAAGTTTACAATTTGGCCCTCTCAAAATGGGTGCTTCATATATTCTTGTTTTCAAAGTTTCAAATGCAGATTGACAATCAGGATCCCATTTGAATTCACAGTCTTTTGTAAGTAATTTGAAGAGTGGAGATGCTATTTCGGTGAAGTTTTAAATAAATCTTCTATAGTATCCATTAAATCCAAGAAAACTTCTAACATCTTTTTGACAATTTGGAATAGGCAACTTGGAGATGACTTCAACTTTAATCCCATCCCCTGAAATATGATGTCCTAAAACAATCCCTTCAGTAAACATCATAAAGAATTTTTCATTACTTAATGATAGGTTTGTTTCTTTAAATCTTATAAGGACTTTTTCCAAATTCTCTAACGTCTCTTCAAACGAATTACCATAAACTGTAAAATCATCCATATAAACCTCTACACAATCATGGATTAGATCAGAAAAGATTCCTAGTACTGCCCTTTGAAATGTTGCGGGTGCATTACATAATCCAAAAGGAAGTATTCGGTAAGAAAAAGTTCCCCATGGACAGGTAAATGTGGTCTTCTCCTGATCTTCAGGTGCTACCTGAATCTGATTGTAGCCACTAAAACCATCCAAAAATGAAAAATACTTTTTGCCTGCTAAAGTATATAATACCTGATCGATAAAGGGTAAAGGAAAGTGATCCTTCAAAGTTGCTTTGTTCAATTCCCTGTAATCAATGCATACCCTCCATTTACCATTCTTTTTAGGTACTATAACCAAAGGAGAAACCCATCGGCTATCTGAAATTGGATAAATGAAGTTTACATTAAGTAGTTTTTGGAGCTCTTCTTTCACTATCTCCCTAAGGTTTGGATTCATCCTTCCCTGAGGTTGTCTAATCGGTCTACTGTTTTCCTCAATGTAGATGTGATGAATGCAAGTCTTAGAGTCAATACCTTTCATATCAGTATATTCCCATGCAAATTTAGTAGAATGTTTTTGCAAGATTTTGGTTAGTTCTTCCTGTTGTGATCTTTCCAAATTTTTGTTGATATTCAATGTTTTTCCTGGAAAGATCTCAATGGCAGAACTACCAAACTCTTCCATAGAGAAAAGAGAAATTTGTCTAGATGGTAGATACTCAATGTCAGAATCTAACTGGAATTGTGTGTGGTCATATTCTGAAGATGTTTCAAAGTTTTCTAATGTGTTCAGAATTTGACTATCTTCACTAACTTCAGAAGTGGTAAAGACATGTTGTATAGCATCTTCATCATCAATCCACTCATTATCTCCTATTTCTGTAATTGCTTTTGCTAGAGGATATAGATTGAATTTCTTTGTCGAATTACCATCAGAAATATACATATCCCCAGACCTACAACTGATGAAAGCATCGGCTGTGGCTAGCCAAGGTCTTCCTAAGATGAGAGGGTGTCCTCCTAAATTACTCTTGGGAGTTAAAATCATGAAATCTACTGGATATTCCCAAGAGTCTAAGGAGACTGAAATGTCTTCTAATACACCATCTGATTTAATAATTTATCGATCTGCAAGTTGCAGTAAAGTAGGTGTAAAAAGAAGATTAGGAAGTTTCAGTTGTTCCATAGTCTGTCTACTCATAATGTTGATAGCAGCCCCTAAATCAATCAAAGTATTTGGAATTTCTACCCCATTGATATGTGTTTTGACAATTGGACTACCGGGATCTACATACTTCTGCATAGTAATTTTTCCCATCATGATGTCTGCAATTTTCCCTACTAGGTGGATTCTTCTTGTGTCTCTAGGTTTCCTTCCTGGTCTTTTAAGACTCAACTCCTTTATTGTTTTTTCTAGAATAGGAATATCTCTAATGGCTTGTAACAAGGGAATCTTGATACAGACATTCTTCAATTCATCTAGAAAATCATAGTCAGGCAACAAGATTTGTTTTTCCACCCCTTTGTCAATTTGTAATCTTTCAGGAAAAGGAGGTGTGGATGAAGATGCAGGTTGCTCAACTATAGGAGTTGTGGGGGTTAGCTATTTTTTTTTTTTTTCTGAGTGCTTGGGTTTTGAAGAGATGCTTCAGAACCCTTATTGGCTTCAAGAGAATCTTCCTCAGAAATTCTTTGCTTTTGGGCATCTATCAAAGGTTTATCTAAAACTCTACCAGATCTGAGTTGTACATCATTGAGAGGAACAATCATATAGGTAGGAAATTGTTGACCTTCTACCATGTAAGCATTTTGAGGGTTTTTATTATTGGGGTTTGGCAATGGCTGGGAAGGAAGTTGATTTGACTTCTGTTGGAATGGAAGCAAGAGTTGAGAATTTGGGTTCTGTTGAGACGGTTGTTGTTGTTGAAATGGCAATGATAGTTGTGGATTTTGATTTGGAAGTTGTGGAGCTTGTTGGTTTTGAAAAGATGGAGGATATTGATAAAATTGAGAAAATCTCCCATAAGGATTTTGCATGCCTTGTACCCATGATTGAAAAGGATTTTGAGGTTAGGAACAAGGTTGTTGCCAAGGATTCCAATTTGGTGGGGTTTGAAAGTTCATAGAGTTATTAAACCCTTGGTTTTGTTGCCCCTGCCAAGGTCTCCTTGCAACAAAACAGAGAGACTCAATTGTATTTGGATCTTCTTGGAAGACAACTTTGAGCCCAGGAATTGAAGGACAATCCTTGGTCTCATGATTCTCTGAACAAATCGCACATGTTTCTACAACTTTTGCATCTAAGGGACATTCCCTGAGAGGATGTTTTTTTCTACATTTTGGGCAAAAGATGGCTAAAGCTTCAGCTTTTGCTTTCTGCTTATTGTGGATCTTAAGAGTGTCTAGTTGCTCACTAAGACTCCCTAAGATATCAGTTTTGAAATTAACAAGCATATTGCCAATCTCAACCCTACTTACTGATCCAGTTGCAGATTTGTTTGCTCTGATGAGAGAAGGATCTCTAGGCCCTTTTCCAGTTTTAGATTTTCCTCTTGAGAGATGGACACACAGCTCTGCTATGTCATGAAGTGGAAGTTGAGATATGTCTCATTTTCCCATCATGTTCAAAATATCTATCCATTCATCTCTAATGGCTTTTAATAGAAGGGCTTTCAAGGTTTCCTCATCCAAGTTACTCATTTTTTCTCTTCTCATATTGTATTGGAATCTTTCAAGTAAATCCTCCAAGTTTTCATCTTCTCTTTGTACCATTTTAAATACTTCATCCTTGTGGTTCGTAGGCATACAATAGTCCATGTATCTATCCAGAAATGTTTGTTTCATATCATTCCAAGTCCTAATGGATTGAGTGAGTAATCCCATGAACCATTTCAAAGCAGCTCCTTTCAATGTTGAAGGAAACAGTTTGAGTTTTTGCGAGTCTTCCAGATAATCATAAGTTCGACACACGACCTCAAACTCAAATAGAAATGTTTCAGGATCTTCATTTCTTAACCCATGAAAGTTTGGGAGGACAGATGATGAAATATTTTTCATTGTTGCTCGAGAATCCTCATCGACTATAGGAAATCCAAATGAGTTATCTCCATCCCTATTTCCCCCATTGTTACCTCTACCTCCTCCATTATTTCCTCCTCCCCCTCCTCTACCTCTACCTCTACCAAATCTGTTAACTCCCTCTTCTGTCATGGTAGTTTCCTCAGAGATTTCAGAGTCCTCTGGTTCCTCTACTAATGGCGAATGAGGAGGAATTTCTCCCTCTTCTTCCTCAGGTGATTCTACTTCTTCAATTACAATGTGTCTCCCTGTAGAAGGAAAGAAAGGATCTTTTCCTAATTCAGATTCGATGGATGGTGTGGAAGAGTCTCCTAACTCAACTACTGCCTCTTGAATTCCACGAATCCTAGGGCTAGGAATGTAGGTTGGATATGATGGAGGTGTCTCTTGTCTATTCCTTGAAGTAGATGGAGTTGTGAAAATCGAACTCTTGACTCTAGCTAAAAACCTTCCCCTAGAATCTCTTGCTCTATGCATATCATTTTTATTTTTCTTCAAGTCAGGCTAATAATTCTCTTTCTGATCTTCCAGGTCACTGTAGGTGCAAGAAGAGAGCATACTCAAGAAACTATTAAACCAATAACTTTCTCTTTTCTGATCCTCCAGATCACGCTAAGTGCAAGAGGAGAGCATACTTTGAGAGGTTATCAATTTTCCTTCCTTGTTTTTTTTTTTTTAAGAAATTAGCTACCTAGTTTCACTTCCCCGGAAACGGCGCCAAAATGTTTGGTCAATTTAGTGTGTTCTAAATTGCTAATTAAAATGTCAATCCGGGATTTGTAAACTGACGAAGTGAAGTGTACTATATGTACAAGATAACCATTTTCTTAGTCTTCTGTCATTTTTTTTTAGTTTTTTAGTTTGTTTTTGGATTTATCTTTTATGGATTCCCTAGTGTGTGATGGTGAAATCGAAAGTTAAGTATGGATGGTAATGGTGATTTCTACAGTGATTTTCCAAACTTAAAAGTGTTCAATAAGAAAGCTCTAAACTAACTGTAATGAAATCAATTCTCAAGAGGAAGTAAATGTATCAAACAGTGAACTAATGACAATAGCCCAGTATCCTTACTGCTGTATGAAAAAGAAAGTAAAAACTGAACTTAAAGCAACTCAAAGACTGAAAGCAAAGCAACTAAATCACACTACTTCAACCCCTATTCTGATCCTTTACCCTTCAACTCAATCTACCTTATGGGAAGAAATCATAAAAAACCTAAGTAATATGATATCTAAATTGCAGGAAATTAAATTGCATAAAAGGAAACTAATCACACTACTTCAACCCCTGTTCTGATCCTTTACCCTTCAACTCAATCTGCCTTATGGGAAGCAATCATGAACAAGCTGAGCAATATGATATTTAAATTGCAAGAAAGCAAACTAAATCATACTACAATAAGTAATATTCTGATTCCTTACTAATAGAGTCACTTGACTATAAAAAGGAAATCATAAACAAATGAGTAATATGATGTCTAAGTAGCAGAAAAATAAACAAGCAAAACACAATTTGAAAAATGACAGTGCTGGAATTAAACTTCAGGAAATGAAAATCAGCAGGAAGGACAAGATGATCTCATGTCAGTAGTTATAAAAAAAAATATGTAAATCTGCCCGGGCTACCTACAACAAAACCTGTAAAAGAAGCACTAATCAGCTAACAGTTAGAAAAGAAACATAAAGCAAATATAGACAGAAAATGATCATCAGAACAACACACTATATATACAATCAATGATAAAAAAAAACAGTAAATAAAAGCAAGTAAGAAACTATACAAAGCTCTGGTGTACAGGGGCCCTCTGCAACCTCGGCCAGTCAATCACTTAGTCACAAATCAGATTCAGAAAAATTGTCTTCTCATGTATTTAAAGCAAAGTGAAATGCAGTACAGTGGGTGACAACAGTCGAAATTACAATACAAAAGCTAATCCCTTCAGCGTATATCAACGCGTTATTTATAAGAAAAAGATGCTGCAACTAATTCCTAGATTTATGTTGCCAAGAGACATGTAAATCTCCTTGAGCCGAGATCTAGCATGATGGTCATGAATTCATGGAGTGGTGGCTGCTTGGTTCAGTTCACGGGCTTCTCTCCAAGTGTGCCAGTACCTCCAAAAACTAAGGATCGTGCCACACAAACCTTCACGTGGGAAAAACAGAGCCGTGCCACTGTAAAATTCCTCATTTGGCCCTTCCTTTGACCATCATTGACCGCGACTATTTATGAGTGATTTGGCTGATCTGAGGGGACACACCCCATGTACATGTCACGTGCAGCTTACCCATGTGGCTGGTTTCTCCATTGGACACCTGTAGCATAGCCTTTAACAAAATGGCTGCAGAAACTTGGGCTAGCTGCGGAAAGTGACAAGTTTCCGCAGCTGCTTGACCAAAAATCTAAATCAAACAACAGTCATAAACATAGTTAGGAAACCATTCCATAAGCTCTTTTTAAACTATTATGCAATGATTTGACAGCTTGGTGGATGAAGTAAACGGAAAAAGAAGGCTGAAAGGGTATATAGGGAAGTGCAGGTTTCGGACTCAACAACAGGTAGCGCTTGAACTTGTGTCACCATCACAATAGCTGGCATAGTTGGCATACTTCACATAGGTAAGCATTGTTGCATAGAATATACAAATCTTGGTTGTTGAGGTAGTATCGGTACCCAAGCACTTGACGTAATTCCAGCATAACCCGAATTTTGTTGTGAAGTCTTGTATGGCTGTCCTCCCGGAGGGGATAATGAAAGAGTATACTGCCCCCCATACGATGGTAATCCGGTACTTAAGGGAATGGTTTGCCCTTGAGGGCCGGATTGCCCAAATTGACCTCCAAATGGATCAATTTGTTGAGACTCAACATAAGAGTTTCCGGATATTATTCTAGATGAACAAACATGAACAAGCCATACTGTCGAAATAGCCCCTGAGTGGGCTCCTTCTAGCAATTGAGAACTAGTTGGGATAGATGGTATATTGGCGAACATTGTTGGAGTGATATAAGGAAGTTCCGCCGTCGATGTGTCAGACGACACAGTCCTAGATGTTGACGGTTGTTTAGACATTTCTAGTCTATCCAAAAGATTACCTAGCGATTCTACAGGAGCTTCCACTGGTGGTAGACTAATTTCTGATGAAGAAGGATACAAAGTGATCCCGACTCCAAATTGTGATGGAGTATTAGATGGAGGATCTTCCACAATCTCTTCTATAGCAATTAGACTAGGTGGAAGGGGTAGACCGTCAGGTCCATAGAATATTTCTGGTGCTGAAGAAGGTATGGAATCTACAGCGACAGATGTTTGGGGAGCAACACTCTCTGAACCGGTTGTAGATGGAACTGATTCAGTGATACAAGTGTTTACCCTCAGACTAGGATTAGTACTACTGTCCTTCTGTGGCTATTGAACTTCTTCTGTAAAGGCATGGATACCAGAAATGTTTGGAGTAACCGGAGTCTCTAATGTTGTTGGAACACTTGTTCTAACTTTACCAGGAGATTTGGAACCGGTTAAACGAGTTCGCTTTGTCCATACTTGTTTCGATTCCGGAGACAAAGATGGTTGACTCATAAGCCTCTGTGAAAGACGGGGTTTCAATTGACTTTCTTCCACGATTGCGAATTACTAGATCAACTAAAAATCAAGGGGAAGTATGTTTCCGAATTAGATGAATTTTAGACGCTTTGACACAACTTGCTTTTTCAAATTTTAAGAGTCGAGAAAAAACAAAAGATGACTCTAGTCACCTTCGATTTTTAATGAGCCTGAAGTGACAAGTGCTCAGATGGACCTTTTCTGTTAAGGAGTCTGAAAAGGAACGAAAGGGACTGCTCTGGAAATCTAGGTAGAGGGATTACCAAACCAATCGCAAAACTGCAGAATACTTTTTACGGTATGGTAGTCAATCTTCCCGAATGCTATGTTCAGTGCATTGTGATTGATAGGGTGGTAGACACGGCTTCCTATGGATAAAGGATTAAGCCTATTGGGGTCTCCCAAAATATACTCGACGGTACGTGGGAGCACAAGTCCGTACTGGCACTTATCGTCTCAAAGCGGAGGAATCACCCAACCATCAGTGAGAACAATAGTTACCAGGCTTTACGAAGCCAGAATACGTCTCTAGCCTAGACTTCTAGATGTTGTGCGTTAGGCTCCAAAGCGTTGTTAGATTCATTGAATTTATTTTATAGTTGATCTTGTTTATGAAATTTTCCTTTCAGGTTCACCGCGAGATGTAGATGTATAATTCCTAAAATGTAATCTAAGATGATAAATAGTCTTTTATCTTCTTTGTGCAATGAAAATCCTAGCTACTAAGGAAAGGGAGACAATATTCTTTCACAAAGAGCAAAGAGCACACACTAAATGCACAGTCCTAAATCAAACCAATCAAACAGTCTAAATGCAAATGCACATGCATGTATCTTTTTTCGACTTTCTTAGTATGTGAATGGTAAAAAGAAAGCTAATGCACAAATCTGAATTACTTTTCAAGCGACAATTATTAACAAGTTTCTCTTCAAAATAAAAAATGGAGACAATCACAACATTTTACGATTTGGAAATGAATACTTGTTTTTGACACTAGAAAAACTACAAATTCAGACCAAATACAATAGTAACAGGATAATCGACTATCAATAGCAACCAAACTCTTTCCTATGACTGAAAATGACACTTGCGACACTTTCAAATCAAAGGACAACAATACGATTACGTTACTTTTTGCAAAGGAGAACTGAAAATGACTCAACAAATAAACAAAAACATTTACAGTTCTTTTGCACAAAGGAGGCGGAATAACAACAAGGAAAAGGGGTTTCAAACAAAGATATACTGATTACAGGTAGCAAAATTCATGAATAGAACTGGAAAGAATGAATCACAGAAACCAAAACTGAACAATGCCTAGTCTGATCAGTGCACCTGTAACACAAGGAATTTGAAATGCAACACACCTACTACACTCGGGAAGTGCGCTGAATTTCAGATTCACAGAACAGTACCTGCGTTGGGCCAGAGACGAGACTTTGCTTGTGTTTCGGGTCACAGTTTGTAGTTCAGTTCATGGGTTTTGGCCGAGCAAATGGTAATTAGTAATGCAACAATCAGGGGTAGATCTAAGGAGGTTCTAAGAGCTACCACAAGGGCAATCAGAGAGTTTGTGAATCAGTTGTTTAAGTCATAAACAAATCCCGGAGATTGACTGAAGCAGCATTTATCTACTTTGCATTTGCATAGAAAATGCAGTTCGAAAGCTACCTGGATCGACTTCAGGCTCCGTCTGTAAGTTTATAAAATAAACAACAAGGAAGATAAACAAACAAATTAATTCGTCCCCAGTATGGTCGCCATTTTGTTATAGGGAAAAGTGTCTACACATAACTGCTTATACCACTAAGGTGTGATATCTACCTTAGAAACAAAAAAAGTAAAGCTACTTTCGTTTTTCCTTTATGAAATATAGATGAGAGAAGAACAAAGAAGACCAACCTCTGTCTTGTGCTAATCTCCTAGTTCGATTCCTCTCTCTCTTGATAGTCTTTCGCTACTTGCTCCCTTGTACGCTCAGCTTCACAGAGTACCTGTAAGATCACAGTAGCATAGCACTATACAAGAACATGGATCTATAATCATAAACAATCTAGGATCATATGTAAATTGACCATACAAATGCATAAAACATAAATGATACAAGAGTATGAAGGAAAACTTGAATAGCTTTTATTGATAAAAAAGAAAAAGCCAAGGGAGTTACAACCAGTTGTTCTGACCCAGCATCATCCTCTCAGCAAGTAAGCCCCTCTTCACCTCATACAAAGCTTAGATCACCCAACACTCTGATGTTGTCTCAAGAAACCAACAGCAATTCCTTACAATATGCAAAATTCCAGCCTCCGGATCTCCGGGATGAGGGATCCATATATAGATATCTGTAAGGGAGATGAGTCAGCTTGTGATTTGATTAGTGTCTTCCCTCTGATAGTTCTTTCTTCCACTTGGAGATTGATGATCTCTTACTCATCCTTGGTCGAATTCAGAGAGGCAAGTGTCATAGGAGAAGTTTCTGGAAGATTCCATGCCTCTCCACCTCGCAGAATGACATTGCCATTTGTCACTTCTCGCCCATCGCACCCCATAGAAGGGCTTTTTGAAATGCAACGCACCCACACAGTGTATTTAGGTGAGATGCAACGCACTTTGCCTATGGTGTTGTTGGGAAAAGTATCCAATACGAAATGACCCTATCCCACTCTAAGGGTGATAGTACCTCAGCAACAACCGAATGCAAAGCTTTTCAAGATTACTTCTTTATGAGATGTAAGAGAGAGGAGGAAGAGATCCACTAACCGTTATCTTTCGCTAATGATTGATCCAATCTTCCCTCTTTGCTGCTTGCTCCCAGCTCCTTGCTCTTTCACTGGCCCAGCTACACAAAGATCCTGCAAAAGCACAAGAAAGGGAAACTACAAGAAGCATACATCCATAACTGATTCAAGGATTAGAATAAATCAAATATACAAGCATCAATACATCATTAAGACACATGCATATAGAAGAACCTCAAATGCTTTATTAATGGAAGAAGTAAAGTTCTAAGAATGTTACAACCATAAGAGGCCCAATCTAGCAACACCTCCCAGCAGAAAGAAATCTCCTCTTCACCTCCTTCAAAGCAATCACCCAATAGTTCTATGCACAAACCAACAGCACTTCCTTACATTCACAAGATTCCAGCCCCCATAGACCTCATGAGAGAGCTCTATATATAGGAGATTTGGAGAAAGGATGAGTCAGCTTGAGGTTGGCATGAAGCTGACTAGTGTCCTCTCCCACTTCAGTTATTCTTCAGTTCTTGAGTCCACTTGGAGTTTCTTGCTTCCACTTGGAGATCTAGATCCTCTTACTCATCACAAGGCGAATTCCCTGATCCAAGTGTCATTTTGGAAGCTTCCTGGGCATTTGACACCTTGCAAAATGACTGTGCCACTTGGCCAATCTCGCCCAGCGCAGGTAGCCTTCATTAGATTTGACATTCAGCGCAGGTACAGAGTGGAGCAGTTGACATTCAGCGCAGATGCTCAGTGGAGCAGTTGACATGATCCAGAATTAGCTTGTTTTTGAGTATTTTCAGGTGGAGAACTGATTTTCAGTGCTGTGGTTTGCTGACCTTGTTCCTCTAGGGGTAGGAACAACATTTTTAGGGACTTTGGATCCCTCATATTATTGACATTTCATGCTTCATGCTGTTAGGCACAAAAATGTCTATAACAGTTGCCCCCTAAAGTATGAGGTCGTTTATCGGGTGAAATGCTTTATCAGGAGGATCTGAAGTTCATTCAATTGCTGAGAGGTGCCCTGTAATAAAATACAATACAATACATTATTTTTCATTCTGCTTTCATGATCTAGCTGAGGCGGGCATTCCCATGCTCAGCTTTATAAATTCATTTTGGTACATAGAACAGACGATCGTCTGATGGTAGACTGATAATTCTCTGCTGAAATTATCATCCTTTGAGTAGGATGATCATCTGCTGCAATGATGTACATAACAAATTTCTTTATATCCTGAATATATATCGTAGCCCGGATGGATGAAACTAGATCCGGGGTCTTCAAACTCGTTCGATCTTCACTCTAAGTACAAGTCGATCCATGTGAGAATTGCGCTGAAGTCGAACATGGAAAGACATCGCTTGATTACCGGTCAATAATGTAAACCGTTAACAAGCACGAGAGGAATCACCAATAATGACAATGACCCTCAAGGTACTGCAGTACAATTCACGTGGTGTGAATAAAGGACTTGGCGTCGAACACCACGCAAAATCTTCTGGTCGAAGGTCATTGATGTATACCTGTCGCCGGAAGTGAGAAACTTGCCATTGAGGCATGCAAGCTTCAAAGTACTGGGGGGGTTGTTCCTAGATCAACTTCTTGGATAATGAGCTGAAGTCGACAAGAAGCGATCCATCAAAGGAGGGCCTTAATGAATCCCACATCAGTGACACGGAACGGAGTTAACGATTTTAGTGGAGGTGAAAACAATCTGTGACATATGATTCAGGGTGGCGATCATGGGTGGATGAAGGATAATGTATGGCAGTGGATGGGACACGGTTGACTCTTTCTGAACAACATCTCTTGAACATATAATGACACTGATGCGATGGACTGGTAGCATTACCCCAAATGTGGATGGTTTGGCGAAGACCATGGTGATGAGACCGGTGAATGAAACAACCCAACCCGATGTGATACGGAAGAAAAGTGTCATGTTCAAGAGCGACTTGCTACCATTAAAGCTTTGAGGTTCTCCCAATTTTTCCCCAGTCATTTCTCACCAGTACCTCTTTATTTTTGTCAAGCTTGAGGAGGATAACATATGCTTGTTCTATAACCTGCCCTTCGGGCAAGCCCATCGCTATGTTTTAACGAGCCTAGCGATAGGGAAACTCGTTCTCGTCTAAAGACAAGTTTGTCGCTATTTAATCATTTTAACGAGTCAAACGACAAGGAAAACTCGGTCCTTTTCATTTTTAGAGAGTCTGAAAAGGTACAGAAAGTTAACTCCAAAATTCCTTTTTCGTCATCTAATCCCTTAAGTCCGAAAAAGTATAAAACAATACAGAAGGGATGAGTTTTCGATAACTTTAACGAGCCGAATAAAAAAAGCGCTCGACCTTTTTGTGTAATAATCCCTCCGGTCCAAAAAGATTAAAATCTAGAGGAGGGATAGCTCCTCCGGTCATTTTAACGAGCTGGAAGGCCAAAACTCAGCAAAATTTTCATATTTTACGAGTCAGATGAAAAGAGCTCAAAGAAGACTCGTCTTTTGAGGAACGAGTGATAAACAGGGATAGCAGCAGATTCCAGGTACAGGTTGGAATTTTCCAATCACGGCAGTGTCACAAGGATGGCTAGGTGAAATCACTCTTCACAGCTGTTCCTCAAAAATGGGTAAACAATCATAGTGGAGGTGAATGATCGGCCAAATGAAAAGTGGAGGTGACGGTGCAAACACGACCAAGGCTTTTATGGCTGATGAATTTACGGTCTCAAATGGTTATTTACCGGTACTGGGTTCATTTTTTAAAGAGCTCGAATGCGCCAAAACACTGCTCAATCTTATGTTTATTTTTTAACGAGCATGAACTATGTGCTAAAACTGCTCGGGTCTCGCTTTTCTATTTTTTAACGAGCATAAATTCCGCGGTAAAACTGCTCGATCAGTTTGCATGCCCCCAGCATAATAACGCAAATCGAGGTGCATGCCCCCCAAGCTTCATTGCATTCAACTTGGTGGTTGGAATGAAGGTTTACCTCCGAGATCTTTGAAAGACTCAACCTGGAAAGGGAGTTTTTTCATTTTTTAATGAGGTTGACATAGTAAAAGAACTATCCTCATGACTCCTTGTTTCATTTTTTAACGAGGTTGAAACGAGATAAGAACCGTCCTCGGAGCCCACTGTATTTACAGTATTTCCATTAGGGCGATGATCCCTGCGAAACCAGAGATTCTGGGTTCGATCCCCAGTGGAGTCGCCAATTTGTTGTTGGGAAAAGTATCCAATACGAAATGACCCTATCCCACTCTAAGGGTGATAGTACCTCAGCAACAACCGAATGCAAAGCTTTTCAAGATTACTTCTTTATGAGATGTAAGAGAGAGGAGGAAGAGATCCACTAACCGTTATCTTCCGCTAATGATTGATCCAATCTTCCCTCTTTGCTACTTGCTCCCAGCTCCTTGCTCTTTCACTGGCCCAGCTACACAAAGATCCTGCAAAAGCACAAGAAAGGGAAACTACAAGAAGCATACATCCATAACTGATTCAAGGATTAGAATAAATCAAATATACAAGCATCAATACATCATTAAGACACATGCATATAGAAGAACCTCAAATGCTTTATTAATGGAAGAAGTAAAGTTCTGAGAATGTTACAACCATAAGAGGCCCAATCCAGCAACACCTCCCAGCAGAAAGAAATCTCCTCTTCACCTCCTTCAAAGAAATCACCCAATAGTTCTATGCACAAACCAACAGCACTTCCTTACATTCACAAGATTCCAGCCCCCATAGACCTCATGAGAGAGCTCTATATATAGGAGATTTGGAGAAAGGATGAGTCAGCTTGAGGTTGGCATGAAGCTGACTAGTGTCCTCTCCCACTTCATTTATTCTTCAGTTCTTGAGTCCACTTGGAGTTTCTTGCTTCCACTTGGAGATCTAGATCCTCTTACTCATCACAAGGCGAATTCCCTGATCCAAGTGTCATTTTGGAAGCTTCCTGGGCATTTGACACCTTGCAGAATGACTGTGCCACTTGGCCAATCTCGCCCACATTCAGCGCAGATGCTCAGTGGAGCAGTTGACATGATCCAGAATTAACTTGTTTTTGAGTATTTTCAGGTGGAGAACTAATTTTCAGTGCTGTGGTTTGCTGACCTTGTTCCTCTAGGGGTAGGAACAACATGTTTAGGGACTTTGGATCCCTCAGATTATTGACATTTCATGCTTCATGCTGTTAGGCACAAAAATGTCTATAACATATGGAGCAGCTTAAATGATCCTGTTTTGACCAGTTTTGAGCAGTTTTTCATGGAGAACTTCTGGGAGAAGCTGTAATCAGTTGACCTTGTTCCTTTAGGGGTTAGAACAACACTTTTAGGGACTTAGGAGCCCTTGGTTTATGGACATTTCATGCTTGGGGTTGTAGTGCCCAAAAATGTCTATAACATATATACCTCGATTTCGGCAATCTGCTCCTTTGTAAACATGGCATCTTGGTATATGCTATTCCTTTATGACTCTATACTATGGCAGTTCGGCACATTTCTCCCTCATTTGACGGCCGAGGAAAGCCTATCACATTGTAGGGGGGGAGCAGGTGACCTCATAATTTGCTGGCATACGTATCAGACTATTATTCGGAGAATTCTCACTTGGGAATAGCAAGGCTTAACGGTATATTGTTTTCTAGTTTGCATGGCTTGTTGTTCCTAAGCTATTTCCGTATTATGCTCTGCAACAATTAGTAAGTGACTCAGGATTCGAACAAGCTTGTTGTTTCGTTATTTTCTCTATGATTCCTAATATCTTGAACAACCTACTGTTCCATTGCCGTCTCTGCATTTTTATAGTGTGCTAAGCATAGGAAGAAGAGGGAGATACTTAGCAAGAACATCACTCCACGGTAAGAGGGAGACACTTAGCAGTCACTAATGACATAATTGTAGATGTATCGAGATTGCCAGCCACTTGACCTGTGTGGACTCTGAGGAAGGAGAGACTGCGAAACATCATAAAAATCTTCCAAGATGAAGGCTAGAACCTGACTGTAAGAGGAAAGTGAATTCTACCAGTAAAATTGGGAGAGTCGTGGGAAAAATTGGCAAGAATCATCCAAAGTTACATCACCTATGAAGGCAGGAAGGACATGGTAAGATCACGCCACAAAATTTTAGCCGTATTAAAACAAAAATGATCTGTGAATTTGCCTACATTTTTAAATTCTTTATTACATGACGTTTCCCGAATCATGAAAAAATCACGCCACATAGAATCGGTAGTAAGTCACCATGGGTTGATACTATTGATAGTTAGCTACAGTCTTACTCAACAACAGAGCAGTTAGGAGGAATTGATCATCATGATAGATGGGGCACTAGCTCTTCCAGCCCCAAAACGAAAAAATGCTTCCAGTACATCGAATAGACAATTGAAATGGAGGAAATTTGTTAGATTCACATGGATGAGAGGGAGGCTGGAAAATTCCCAAGGGAATACCAGTAAACCGATGGAGATAGATGATTCAGGCGATGAGCAACCCCCGCAATTGGAAGGAGAGGAGAATGAGCAAGAGTTGGAGGAAAATGGGGAAGGAGAAACAGAGGAAGAGACCAAGCAGTCTGGGCAGGCGGAGGAAGAGACAGAGTAACGTGAAGAAATCCCATTGCAAAATCCATTGCAAAAGGATGAATTGGCCAAAATTCAGGCCAATATGGGTGAATATGCTCAACCACTCAGCCCACTAGACCTCCACATCGAAGAAGAACCAAAGGAGCATTCTGCTCATGATAAAAATGCATCTGAAAAATTTTGTAACGAAGAGTTCTGCGATCACTCTGCTCATGATGAAAGTATATCTGGAGAGAAAAGTGATGAAGATAAAGAAGAGGAACAATCCATTCCCAGTCAGACTACACCAAAATAATTTAATGGAGGAGAAGAGGTGGAAGAAGAAGTCACCCAAGAAATAACAGAACAAGCTAGGGTTTTTACTCCTGAACAACCCGATCAGAACAATGAGGAAGCACCCAAAGAAGAGAACCAGGAAATTGGCCAAGGCGTAATTCCAGGCCCGAGTAAAAAGACAACTGTTCCTTCCAAGAAAACAGAGGAAATTAAAACATTACGAAAAGAACAACAAAGACTTTTTAATGTGATAGCTTGACTTCGACAACAATTCAAGGTTTTGAAAAAGGGAAAGAGAGCAAAAAGGACCTCAGGGGTAAAACATGCAACCATTCCAGCAAAACCCCTTAAGAAAAATATTAGGAGGACTCAAGTCCAGCCTATCGTTCAAAACCAAAAGGAACAAATTCAGCTGTCGCCCATGTCGAAGTACAAACAAATAATATATCGGCCTGTAACAAAGAAGTTCAAATAGAGGCACAGTCCTCTGAGGGAATGCGAAATGTAAACACAAGACGATGCAATAAGAAGATTCAAGTCAACCTTCCACTTACAACTACTATGTGGGACAACGATCTAAGGATAGTAACTCTGCGAACGGACTTGGTGCAAGCCCAACAAACAGTAGAGAAACTTATAGAATAAACTGTCTCTCGAGACAAGTATGAAAAATTACAATAGTAGCTGAGGAATGCCAACTTATCCAAAAGCCAGGCCTTTGAAGGATGGCAAAAGGAAGAAGAAAGGGTCAAAAACGTAACTCATAAACTAGATGTAGTCGTCAAACAAAGGGATACCTTATGCTCTTGTATACTGACATCCTAGCATGTAGAGCACCTGCTAGGAATTACACCTTGTTTTTAATGGAATGATATTTGCAATTAAAAATTAAAGCTGTCAAAGTAGGAGCCTTGATAGAAATAAACACCATTGACGATTTCATAAATTGTTGTAAGCACTATGGGGTGAAGGTTCAAAGATTATTATGTGAATTCTATCTACATAACCTTGTGTTAGATCAAGAAATAGAGTAGAATCCCAGCCCTTTTGTTGGGGATATCCAACTGTAGGCATTCATTTCTTTTGGTGTTAATCAAATAAAATGGCTTAAAGCCTATAATGCCTTTCAAAGACAATAAAATGGATTAGACTTATGGGTGCGAGCTGAGCCTAGAGACCCATTACAGTTGTGGAATAAACATAGGAATCTCATGAGTACTTTGGGCATGATTGAGGCATTAGGACCTATTCATATAGCAATCAATCAACAAGGGATAGAATATTTCTTTACCATCAAGGACCTTGCCATTGTAGCCGCCAAATTCCGATATCAGACTTCTAATCCGAACATCCAACTCAGGGAACCATTTAGCTATGAGAACTTTAAGCTAGCTACTGATCGCTTGGGTCTCTATGGTGACCTTATTTTGAGAGAAGGCCCATCTTGGTTAGGCTGTAGGTTCTGCAGTCTGGTTATTTGGCATCCTGCACTAGGATACCGAGCCTGGTATGAAATGCCTGAGGGTCAGGCATGACATCTTTTTGAAAACCTAGCTAGGCATCATGGCTGTATACCACCTCATGAGATCCCATCTTTGGCCTATTCTCTCACTACCTTGCATCTCAACTACAATGGTTTCATGAGGGCATGAAAAAGGCTAAGCAAGGGGGTGTGTTGAGTACTAGAGAAGGTATGTTATTATTGTTTATTTTGTCATCTTTTCATTAAGGCTCATAATCTCTTTGCATCATGAACTAGGTAGATAATAAGAAATTATGATAAAATCTATAGGATTTGTATGTAACGCAAAATAACTAATAATTTCCCTTCTTTTATGCAGGAAAAGGAGAAAACGGAAGATTTTCGTCCCAAAGGAAAAGACAGGACAAGGTTAACTGTTGTCCCTTTGGCAGGGAACCGCATGCAAACAAGGCGATCCAAATTGGAGCGTATCAACCAAGAAAGGGAAAAGGAGATACCAAATCATCGCAAGAGAATAAGAGGATAACTGAGAATTAATAGTCTGGCGAATCCCTAAGGATCCTTTGATCCTGAGGGATCGCTATCTTAACGATTTTTTGTATCGTTGATATCTCCACTCGGATGTTATAAGAAGGGGCAGCATTGCTAGCCCGGGGGAAGAATTGTTGTTGTTTTTATGTAATTCTCCTTTGTAATTGGAACTTTGATCATCGACTCTCATTGAAGAGCGATCCATTATAACTCTGTTTTGATGTTTTAATATAAATCTAGTTGCCATTCCATCTTTGATTCTAGAGTAATCTCAAGCGGTGTGTCCTTGGAGGCTAAGGGCCTGGCCCTGGTGGAACACTTGCTCCTGTACCATTATTTCTAATTTGTGTGTGGTTTTCGTTATTAGCTCTGTTCAGTAATCTGATGTGTTTTGCTATTTTACATAACGGTTCTATTATATTTTGTTTATGCTCAACTGAGTAATGTTGTTCTCTATAATAGGAATGCTGTGTTGTTCATTCTGACTTTATAACGCATTGCCTTTCCTTTAACCATTGATATAACATCATTGTTCCTTACAGATTGCCATTGCTTCTCAATTACAGAGTAACCGTGCTATACATTCATAAATTGGTATTACTATATTTATCTATGGTTTATACTTAACTGCGATTGTTGTTCAAATGGCATTGCTATTGCGTTACGAGTCATAATCGTTATTCTTTATAATTGTGATTTATACTTGTTGTATCGAAGTCATATTACTGTTCCTTTCAATATTAAGCATGCTGTGTGTGATATTCATTTTGGCTTATTGTATATTTATAGTTGATTCAAGTTGTTGTTCTATATTTCATATCTGTTAGTTGCCATTCTATTTTGGTTTGCTGTCCGATTTATCTTTAGAGTAAGGATTGTTACCTAATTCATGTAGGATATAATTGCTGCATTCATTTCTGTACATTAAGGTTTTGATGTTCAATCTTGTTCATACGAATATTTGTTGTTCCATTTCTTGTCATTTGTATTATCATTTCTCTGGTGTGCAAAACAATCTGAGACTGTAGTGAGCATTGACATATGTTGTCTAGTTCCCAGATTGATGATATTTTTCTTGATTGTCTTTTAATTACATCAGTTTACAGAGGGATGAGTTACCATTACTATACCCTTGACTGAGAAATTGCTATAGTTTTCTAAGTGCATGATTTGAGTTTTAAGGTTCTTTTCTATAAGTAGATCTTATTTCAAGCATCTGTTTACTCTTGTATTTAGAGCACTATACTACTAGCATTACTCTGATAAATGACCGCCTCAAACTGAGTACACTCTTTGAGATAACAAATCATTCCTGGATTGATAATTGCATGTAGGGTAAATAGAGGTGAAAAAGACCCTTTTTACTGCTCGACATTTTGCCACCATTGCTGGGGAAGAGTGTACCATTTGTTTCTTTTCCAGAGTCGTGTAAGAACCTGCTAGGAGAGAATTGGGTTTTAAAAGCAGAAGGTAAGAACCTGCGTACGGAGCATGTAAGAGCCCTACTCCCCTGCCTGCTTTCCTGTAGATTTGTTGTTGTTATTTGGGTAGAAATTAGCATTTGATTTGTGTGCATGACTAAGCAGAAAAAGCCTGAAAAGAATCCTAAACCCCTACCCAAGTCTGACAAAGCTAAGGGGCCGGTGACCCTTAGCCGATCGGCCTTTATAGACGAAATCCTTAAGAAAACAACCTTCAGTAGGACCTGGAAAGTTGCTTCTAGACAACCTACTAGTTCCCTTCATGCCACAGGATCACCATCTATAGCCTTTGTTGAGGTGCATCGTCAAACCCAAGAGCAATATTTTCAAGAAATTGAGAATTCTCGCCCAAAATCATTGCAAGAAGGGAACCTTAGCAACTTTTGTGAAGGGAGAGGAGAAACAGGAGAAACTGAAGAACCAAGATCTCCTCTTGGGATAATTTAGCCATTAAGTAGCCCAGATAAGGGAAGTGTTGCAAACATCATTTATAACGAAGTTGAAGAACCTCAAGAACCAGAATCCCCCCAGACATTAGGCACTCTCATCATCCCAGATAAAGGAAGTGATGTTAAGGCCATTCTTGTTAAAGCCATTCCCTCTCAACAGCCTAGTAATACCCTCCTAGATATCCCAGAAGCTTATTAGCATTTATTTGACCAAATGGCCTAGAACTAGCCAAACACCCAAACCTCTACACTGCAATAACCCATTGTGGATACTGCAGCTAATGCACCTATGAAAGCAATTCCTCTCCAGTATATCCCTACATTCCATGGCCTTACATCAGAAGATCCAGATGCATTCTTATTTGAATTTGATGTGCTGTGTAGAGGATATGACTATACCACTGATCCCTAGAAACTGAAATTGTTTCCCTCTACATTAAAAGGGGTTGCTTTAAGATGGTTTGTGGGATTGGGTGGTGGTGTTATAAACAATTGGGATCAAATGAAATATGATTTTCTAAAGAAATGTTAGGACTATTGCAGGTCTAGAGAATTAAAATATGGAATATTTTAGATGGTAGCTAGACCGAATGAAACATTAGAAGAGTATGTTGAACATTTCCACTATAATCTTCAAATATCTCCTTATGCATCATTACCCTTACCTGATAATGTATTAAAAATAGCATTAATTAAGGGAATGAAAGAACAATGGATTGAAACACTAAATATTATGGGAAAAGGAGATATTTATTCGGATAATTTTACTAACATTATTGATTTATGTATAAGGAGCTCGAGAGGAAGCACAAGACTAAAACCAGTGGAACATGACAGGTTTACAAGAGACAACAAGATCTATGCAGAGGGAGTAACTCGCACAGAAATTGGAAATTTATTAGAAAATTTTAAAACTGACAAATTGGGGACACTGACAACACAACTTGATATTATGTAGGCCAAACAAAATCAAGCAGAGCCAGAATATAATTTAGCAATCTTCTATCCCAGATGTAGAAAGAAACACAACCACAAGGAGTGTCCATTAGATGCAGTCCAAGTTTGCACCATTTGTACAAAAGACCACTCTACAAAGAGTTGTCCCTCACTTCCTAGATTGAAAGCAGTATACAAGGAAGCGGAGGAAGAGCCAGAACCAATGTACCTACTCAATCAGCGCCATCAACAGCAGCCGTGACAGTCAAGTATGTTCCCAGATCCAGGTTCTTCTTTTCAGCCTCCGCAATATCATGCTCAACAATATAATACAATGTGGCAAAATCAACCTCCCTTCTCAACTTGGTCACAGTAACCATTTCCTTTGTCATCACCATGGCCAAACCAAGCAAGTCAACCCACTTGGCCAAATTTTCCCTATACTCCACCATATTGGCAAAAAAATGTATATCCAGCACAATGGTCCCCTCCTACTTCACAGAGTCAATCCTGGCAGACAAACTGGCAATGACTGATGAATCAACTAGTAGCAACCATTCCGCTCCCTCAACCTACACTGTCAGCATTACAACAAAACCCTCAGTCAAACTTAAGACCACAACTCCCAGCCCAGCCCAACCCTAATCCAAATAATAGATCAGTCCAATCTATCAAAATAATTGAAACACCAGAACTAGAAACCGATCTAAAGGAGTGTAATGATATTCAACTAAGATCTGGGTGCATTATAGAAACAGAGGGAAATAAAACCGCTGAAGTTGAAAATCAATTACCTATAGAACAACCACCACAAGAAGAGGATGTGGCCAGACAACAAATTCATGATCAAGAAACCACATCTTGTCCCCCATTCCCATAATGATTAATTATACCTCGACCTATACAACATCCCGATTTTGACATTTTGGGAGAATTGAAAAATATGTACATAAAAATCCCACTCCTCCAAGCTATCCAAGACATCCCAATATATGTAAAGACCATCAAAGAGCTATGTATAAAAAAACCGAGGAAAATAACAAATAACCCAACATTCCAAGTAGTTGGTACCTTATTCGATCTATTATCAAGAAAAGAAACACCCGTTAAATATGAAGACCCAGGAAATCCAATTGTAACAGTACAAATCAATGGACAAACCTTCTGAAATGCCTTAGTTGATCTCGGAGGTGCAATCAATATCTAAACAATCACCACTTGTCAAAAACTGGGCATTACATCAGTAGAACAGACTTCCACTTTATTAGAATTGGCTGACTGATCCGTGGTTAGGCTAGAGGGCACACTGCATGATGTCATGATATTCGTTGATTCCTGGGAGTATCTTGCTGATTTTTTGATAATAAACCTCAAAAATTGACTTGATGGACATCCGTTGATTTTAGGCAGACCTTGGCTCGCAACTGCTGATGCTTATATTGGCTGCCAACAAGGCAATGTGACCATAACTAAGGGGGTTAATATCAAGAATCTATCTTTATATCCTCTAGCTCAGCCAAGTTTCACAATAATAAGAACTAACAAACATCTAGTATCATACCTGACCAAAAATATTAGATCTCCATTAACCATAGAAGATGTCCTCGATTTCAAAGATCAAACAGAAGATAATGCCATTAACAATTTTATTAGCCAAGCTGAATCCAGACCCCACATACAATGTCACATGATAGAAGAAGCATTTGATAATGAATTAGAAGAAGATCCTCTTAAAGATACTCACAATCAAAAAATACCTACTACCTTTGTCTCAAATAGCAAAACTGTAGAAATTGAGCGAGGAAAGACTTTAGACGTTAATGCCAACCTAACTTCCGAACAAAAAGAGAAGCTGATCCAACTACTGAGGAAATACAAAGAAGCATTTGCATGGGATTACCCTGACATGAACAGAATCGATCCCCAATTATGTACACACCACATTTACATAGAGAAGGATGCAAGACCCATTTGCCAACCACAAATAAGACGTAACCCTCATCTAAAAGACATTGTAAAAGCTGAACTTCGAAAACTTTTAGATGTGAACTTCATCTACCCTATCTCCGATAGTAAATGGGTCTCTCTACTTGTTTTGGTGCCAAAGAAGAATCGAAAATGGAGGATTTGTGTAGATTACAGAGAACTAAATAAAGCAACAAAAAAAGACCACTTTTCCCTTCCATTCATTGACCAAGTATTAGATGGTTTAGCAAGAAATAAATTCTTTTCTTTCTTAGATGGCTTCAGTGGATAAAATTAGATTGAGATTGCCCCTGAAGACAAAGACAAAACTACTTTTACTTGTCCTTGGGGAACATTTGCCTACAGAGTTCTACCTTTTGGCCTATGCAATGCCCCTGCCACATTTCAAAGGGCTATCCTCAACATCTTTTCAGATTTAATAAATGAAGGGCTCGAAGTATACATGGATGATTTTACACCATACGGAGATGATTTCAACCCAGCATTGGACACACTAGAAAAAGTGTTGCAGCAGTGCATTGCCACTAGGCTCTGTTTAAGCCAATAAAAATGCTCTATGATGATGACAGAAGGACTTATTTTAGGCCATTATATCTCAACAGCTGGAATACAAGTAGACCTGCCCAAAATTCAAATAATTTTGCTAATTCCCACTCCTACCACTCATACAGAGGTACATAGTTTTCTTGGATTTTCTGGTTATAATAGAATATTTATAGAACATTTTTCTCATATTGTTGCACCTCTATATGCACTAACAGGTAATGTTGACTTTGTTTGGACAGAAAAATGCAACCGTGCTTTTCAGGATATGAAAAAGCTTGTGTCAACAGCCCTAGTACTTAGAGGTCCAAATTGGGATCTACCATTTCAAATTTCATCAGATGCTTCAGATACAACTATTGGAGCAGTCCTTGGGCAGGAAGAAGATAAAAAACCATATGCAATTTATTATATTGGCAAGAATTTATCTCCTGTTGAATTGAACTATACTGTTACTGGAAAGGAATTTTTAGCTGTAATACATGTTGTTAATAAATTTATATTACTGGATATCATGTTATCTTGTATACAGATCACTCTGCCGTAAAATCTCTAGCAAATAAACTAATCACAAATGGTAGAGTAACCAGATGGCTGATTTTATTGTAGGAATTCGATATCACAATAAAGGACTGACCTGGAAAAGAAAATCCTGTAGCTGACTTTCTCTCACGAATGCCAAAACCAGTGGATGTAGCAGTAGTTGAAGATCAATTTCCAGATGAACATTTGTTTGATGTCATTGTTAAAACACCCTAGTATGCTGATGTTGCAAATTATTTAGCAGTAGGAAAATTACCGAAACATCTGACCCTAATGAACGAAATAGATTGTCCAGCGTAGCACTCGATTTTCTTGGATTGGTGGCTACCTGTTCCATGCAGGGGCAGATATGCACATTAGGAGATGTGTCCGTGAAGATGAAATTTTCAACATTTTGAAAGCTTGTCATGACGGACTGTGTGGTAGACATTTCGTCGATCGGAGAACTGGTCACAAGGTGTTCTAAACAAGGTATTATTGGCCCACAATCTTCAAAGATGCAAAGAAATTTGTTCAAGCTTGTGACAACTGCCAAAGAGCAGGACGCCATGGACACTCTGACAAAATGCCGCTAAACCCACAGCTAGTTGTTGAACCATTCGAGCAATGGGCCCTCGATTTTGTTGGTCCAATTAACCCATCATCGAACCAGAAAACACATATTTTGGTAGCAACAGAATATGTCACCAAATGGGTTGAAGCAGAGGCATTGCTGAGAGCTATGGAGGGTTTCGTCATATAATTCTTGTTCCATATATTTGTGCGATATGGCCTCCCAAGAGATATAATTACAGATGGTGGACCACAGTTTGCTGGTAACAAAATTGTTGCAACACTAAAAAACTATCATATCCAGCATAAAATTACTACTCCATACCACCCACAGGAAAATGGTCAAGTAGAAAGCAGCAATAAAATAATAGAAGCAATCCTAACAAAAACCATTCTGTCACATAGATGCGATTGGGCTACAAGATTGCCAGAAACCTTGTGGGCTTACAGAACAACATGGAGAAGCACTACTGGCTATTCACCATACCAACTAGTATTTGGAAAGGAACCCGTCTTTCCAATAGAATTCGAGATACAGACACTGCGAACAACACAAGAAGTCGTTCTAGATCTAAACGAGGCTTAATAGATTACAGCATATCAATGAGCTAGATGAAATTATGCTCTCTGCCCTTCAACACACTGCATTGATCCAACAATAGTGAGCTAAATGTCATGCTGCCCTCATTAAAAAGAAAGTCTTTTGCGAAGGAAATTGGGCGCTCTTATACGATTCTAGGTTTCAGGATTTTCCGGGGAAACATCAGACTCGTTGGCTGGGACCATATGAAATCTAGAAGGTACATGATAATGGCACCATTACTCTAACCACCATTGAAAAATGCGAACATAGCTTTAAGGCAAACGGCCACCGAGTTTGACTTTACCACAAACCACTTACTTGGGAATCCTTCTACCAGCAACTCTACGAAGACTCCGACACGCAGATTTTGGTGGAAGAAGAGAAATATTCCTCACCTCTGTTTGATTAAGTGATTCAACTGTTCTTACATTCTGTACATAATTCTTTTCTTCTGTTAGTGTAAATTATTCTCTGTAAATATTTTTTTTTGTATTTGCACTTTGCTGCTCCTTTTAGGAAGAAATGACATTCTCACCAATTTGCTGTTCCTTTTTCAAGGAACAACACCTCTGCATTTTGCTATTCCTTTTTGAAGGAATAGCAGTTCCATCATTGTTGCTGTTCTTTTTCCAAAGGAACAACACTTTTGCATTCTGTTGTTCCTTTCAGAAGGAACAACATTTTCACCATTTTGCTGTTCCTTTTTCTAAAGGAACAACACTTGCATTTTTCTGCTGTTCCTTTTTCTGAAGGAACAACACTTTCGGTTTTGTTGTTCCTTTTTCAAAGGAACAACAGTTTTGTTTTCTGCTGTTCCTTTTTCCGAAGGAATAGCACTGTCATTTTTGCTGTTCCTTTTCTGAAGGAACAACACTTTTGTTTTCTGTTGTTCCTTTTTCTGAAGGAACAACACTTTCGTTTTTGTTGTTCCTTTTTTGAAGGAACAACACTTTTGTTTTTTGTTATTCCTTTTTCCAAAGGAATAGCACGATTGTTTTTGTTGTTCCTTTTTTGAAGAGAGAACACTTTTGTTTTCTGCTGTTCCTTTTTCCGAAGAAACAACACTTGCATTTTCTCCTGTTCCTTTTTCAAAGGAACAACACTTGTGTTTTCTGCTGTTCCTTTTTGAAAGGACAACATTTTTGCATTTCTTTTACTTACGCTTGTTCTCCTTATTGTTCCAATTAAAGGACAGTTGTTGTTCCTTTCAATGTACAACAGTTTCGAGTCTTTTTCTTGTGATTTGGAGCACAACTATACACTTATGCAATGGATACAAAACTAGAGCATTTTTTAAATGAACGAATTACATAAAATCACTATTTTTTTACAAGAAACTGCCTTGAATTGATAGGAAAAAAGAGGAAAGGACACAACTATTGATCACTTTGCTGTCATTATTCTACTAATACTGATATGATTGGTTATATTTATCATGGTGGTTCTTTTTAAATTCCCATAATCTTCTTTGATCATTATTAAGGAATAAGAACAAAGGGTATATTTTTCTATTGAGATGTTAAGACTTCTTCCACCATTCCTACTCTTAAGGAGTGCTAAACCACCCTTTGTGTATAAATAGGAAAGTACTTTATAAAAGACAAAAATAGAGAAAAATGTTTATATGATTTTCTAATATGGTTTGTCAAATGAAGGATAGGGGGTCTCATCAAGAGCTAGCCTACCATGATCATAAGGAAGAAAGTGAAGTGGCATTCCCACTATGGCCACCACACCAGGGATATGATCCAAGAAGCACATCAGAAAAAATAAAGAGTCCTTGGACAGGAGGTCTCATCACGAGCTGGCCTACCCACCTTTCACTCCTTCCTAGTGAATGGAATTATGGTTTATCTAGTTACCAAGCTAGCATAATGGCCTCAATTTTGACATTGCATAGCACTTCCTAAGCATACACAAAGCATCATGGTTCCATGGGTGAAAGAAACAACTCTGTCAAGGATATGGACACCTGTGCGAAACAGAGCTCTGTTGATGGTATTGAAGTCACATTCCTTATACACCAATAGAAATTATCAAGACCCTTCTTTGTCTTATACCATTGTAATAGGTCAAATGAGATTATGTATATAACTTCCCCAAACCTTTAAACACATGAAAATCTATTACAACCAATTATGATGGAAAAAGTTAATAATAACTGCATCAGAATTTTTGTGCACGTCAGTTGTCCTATCCTCCCATTTTATTGTTTATTAAGCGATTTTATTATACACCTTGATTTCGGCAATCTGCTCCTTTTGTAAACATGGCATCTCGATATATGCTATTCCTTTATGACTCTATACCATGGAAGTTTGGCACGCCTCTCCCTCATTTGACGGCTGAGGACGACCTATCACATTGCAGGGGGGGGAGCATGTGACCTCATAATTTGCTGGCATACCTGTTAGACAATTATTCGGAGAATTTTCACTTGGGAATAGCAAGGCTTAACGGTATATTGTTTTCCAATTTGCATGGCTTACTGTTCCTAAGCTATTTCTATATTATGCTTTGCAACAATTAGTAAGTGACTCGAGATTTGAACAAGCTTGTTGTTTCGTTATTTTCTCTGTGATTCCTAACAGCTTGAACAACATGTTGTTCCATTGCCATCTCTGCATTCTTATAGTGTGCTAAGAATGGGAGGAAGATCAATTCAGAGAGAACCATAGGTATTGACAGTCTCTGATGCTGCACGAGAAACCATAACAAGGGCAGGATGGATAGTTTATCTCAATCATTTACAACAATCCAACGAGATCGTAGCAATAGAATTATTGCAGAACTTGCAAGAACATCACTCCACGGTAAGAGGGAGACACATAGCAGTCACCGATGACATAATTGCAGAGGTCTCGGGACTGCCAGCCACTGGACCTGTGTGGACTCTGAAGAAGGAGAGACTACGAAACGTCATAAAAATCTTCCAAGATGAAGGCTAGAACCTGACTGTAGGAGGAAAGTGAGTTTTACTAGCACCATTGGGAGAGCCGTGGGCAGAATTGCCAAGAATCATGCAGAGTTACATCACCTGTGAAGGCAGGAAGGACGTGCTAAGACCATGCCACCTTAAACTTTTAGCCGTATTAAAACAGAAATGCTCTATGAATTTGCCTGCAGTTTTAAATTCTTTATTACATGATGTTACCCGAAGCATGAAAAAATCACACCACGTAGAATCGGTAGTAAGTCACCATGGGTTGATACGACTGATAGTTAGCTACAGTCTTGCTCAACAACAGAGCAGTTGGGAGGAACTGATCATCACGATAGATGGGGGACTGGCTCTGCCAACCCCAAAATGAAAACATGCTACCAGTACATCCAATAGACCATTGAAACAGAGGAAATCCATTAGATTGGCATGGATCAGAGGGAGGCTGGAAAATTCCCAAGGGAATACTAGTCAACTGGTGGAGATAGATGATTCAGGGGATGAGCAACCCCTGCAATTGGAAGGAGAGGAGAATGAGAAAGAGTTGGAGGAAAATGAGGAAGGAGAAACAGAGGAAGAGACCGAGCAGTTTGGGTAGGCGGAGGAAGAGACAGAGCAACACGAAGAAAGGCCATTGCAAAATCCATTGCAAGAGGATGAATTGGCCCAAATTCTGGCCAATATCTGCGAATATGCTCAACCTCTCAGCCCACTAAACCTCCACATCGAAGAAGAACCAAACGAGCATTCTGCTTATGACAAAAATGCATCCGAAGAATTGTGCGATCACTCTGCTCATGATGAAAGTATATATTGAGAGAAAAGTGATGAAGATAAAGGAAAGGAGCAATTTTTTCCCAGTCATACTACACTGGAAGAATTTCATGGAGGAGAAGGGGTGGAAGAAGAAGTCACCCAGGAAATAACAAAACAAGCTAGGGTTTTTACTCCTGAACAACCCAATCAATTCAATGAGGAAGCACCCCAAGAAGAGAACCAGGAAATTGGGCAAGGCGAAAGTCTAGGCCCAAGTAAACAGACAGTTGTTCCTTCCAAGAAAACAAAAGAAATTAAAATATTATGAAAAGAACAACAAATGTTGCTTAATGTGATAGCATGACTTCGACAATAAATCAGGGTTTTGAAAATAGGAAAGTGAGAAAAAAGGACTTCGGGGGTAAAACATGCAACCATTCCGGCGAAACACCTTAAGAAAAAGATTAGGAGGACTCAAGTCTAGCCTGCCATTCAAAACCAAAAGGGACAACAGTTAGCTATCACCCATGTCGAGATACGAATAGATAATATATCGGCCTGTGACAAAGAAGTTTAGACAGAGGCATAGTCCTCTGAGGGAATGCAAACTATAAACACAAGATGATGCAATAAGAAGATTCAACTAAACCTTATGCTTACAACTACTATGTGGGATAGTGATTCGAGGACAGTAACTCTATGAAAGGACTTGGTGCAAGCCCAACAAACGGTAGAGAAACTTACTGAACAAACTGTCTCTTGAGAAAAGTATGAAAAATTACAACAACAACTGAGGAATGTCAACTTATCTGAAAGCCAAGCCTTTGAAGGATGGTGAAAGGAAGAAGAAAGGGTCAAAAAGGTAACTCATAAACTAGATGTAGTCATCAAACAAATGGATACCTTATGCTCTTTGTATACTGAAATCCTAGCGTGTAGAGCACCTACTAGAAATTATGCCTTGTTTTTAATGGAATGATATTTGCAATTGAAAATTAAAGCTGTCAAAGCAGGAGCCCCGATAGAAATAAACACCATTGAGGATTTAATAAATTTTTGTAAGCACTATCGAGTGAAGGTTCAAAGATTATTATGTGAATTCTATTTGCATAACCTTGTGTTAGATCAAGAAACAGAGCAGAATCCTATCCCTTTCGTTGGGGATATCCAACTGCAGGCATTCATTTCTTTTGGTGTTAATCAAATAAAATGGCTTAAAACCTATAATTCCTTTCAAAGACAAGAAAATTGATTAGACTTATGGGTGCGAGCTGAGCCTAGAGACTCATTACAGTTGTGGAATAAACATAGGAACCTCATGAGGACTTCGGGCATGATTAAGGCATTAGGACCTATTCATACAACAATCAATCGGCAAGGGATAAAATATTTCTTTACCATCAAGGACCTTGCCATTGTAGCCACCAAATTCTGATATCAGACTTCTAATCTTAACATCCAACTCAGGGAACCGTCCAACTATGAGAACTTTAAGCTAGCTGCTGAACGCGTGGGTCTCTATGGTGACCTTATTTTGAGAGAAGGCCCATCTTGGTTAGGCAGTAGGTTCCGCAGTCCAGTTATCTGGCACCCTGTACCAAGATACCAAGCCTTGTATGAAATGACTAAAAGTTAGAGAGGACATCTTTTTGAACACCTAGCTAGGCATCATGGCTGTAAACCACCTCATGAGATCCCATCTCTAGTCTACTCTCTCACTGCCTTGCATGTCAACTATAATGTTTTCATGAGGGCATGAAAAAGGCTAAGCAGGGGGGTGTGTTGAGTACTCGAGAAGGTATGTTATTATCGTTTATTTTGTCATCTTTTCTTTAAAATTCATAATCTCTTTGCATCATGAACTAGGTAGATAATAACAAATTATGATAAAATCTATAGGATTTGTATGTAATGCAAAATAACTAATAATTGCCATTTTCTTATGCAGGAAAAGGAGAAAACGGAAAATTTCCATCCTAAAGGAAAAGACAGGACAAAGTTAACTACTGTCCCTTTGGCAGGGAACTGCATGCAAACAAGGCGATCCAAATTGGAGCGTATCAGCCAGGAAAGGGAAAAGGAGATACCAAATAAGCGCAAAAGAACAAGAGGGTAACTAAGAATTAACAGCTTGGCGAATCCCTCAGGATCATTTGATCCTGAGGGATCGTTATCTTAACAATTTTTTGTATCGTTAATATCTCCAGTCGGCAGTTATAAGAGTGGGTAGCACTGCTAGCCCGGGGGACGAACTGTTGTTGTTTTTATGTAATTCTCATTTGTATTTGGAACTTTGATCATCGACTCTCGTTGAAGAATGATCCACTGTAACTCTGTTTTTATGTTTTAATATAAATTTGGTTGTCGTTCCATCTTTTATTTTGGAGTAATCTCAAGTGGTGTGTCCCTGGAGGCTAAGGGCCCAGCCCTGGTGGAACACTTGCTCCTGTACCATTATTTCTAATTCATGTGTGGTTTTCGTTATTAGCCTTGTTCAGTAATCTGATGTGTTTTGCTATTTTACATAACAATTCTGTTATATTTTGTTTATGCTCAACTCAGTAATGTTGTTCTCTATAACAGGAATGTTATGTTATTCATTTTGACTTTATAACACATTGTCATTCCTTTAACAATTGATATAACAATGCCACCCGGAATTCATCACTATCCTTGAGGAATTTTTCATCTCCTTGTCTCTCAGGATTTACCCCAATCCAGTCTTGGATCACTAGGCCCTAAACTGAGACCAGTCTCTCTGGATTTACCACAATCAAAACCTAGATCAATATGCCCTAAAACGAGAATTCTCACTTAGGCTTTACCGTGTAACCTACCAAAACTGGTCAAGGGATTCCTAGGCCATTGAGAATGAACAGTTAGACAACATCCACCCTAGATTCTGAAATCCATCCAGAAAACCAAAGCCCCAAGTTGAGATAAACATCCCAACATAACATGGCACCCAGGAAAAGGAAAGATTAGGCTGAAAATCATTATCATAACCCGACAAAACCATGGCACCAACAACAAGAGAACCATACACCAACACACAAAGTCATGCATGTCAAAACTAGTGAGGAAATCACACATGCAATATGTTACCTGCAAGTATTCCTACTAAAGCTGCCTGATGTTTCTCTTCCTTCCTTGATCATTGCTTCCCTTCCTTTCCCTTTGCTTGTTTTTCCTTCCTTGATCCAAATCTAGAGTGCTCCAAGAAAACTCTAGTGACCAAGAGTGAGAGAGAGAGAGAGAGAATAATGAGAGATATCTAAAACTTGAACCGACAAAAGGTTACCAACTAATCCTCCCAAGATTTTTTATTAACGAGGCCTCTATTTTCTTCATTTTCCATTACTTTCGTTCAATTTCCTCATCACATGCAACCTCTAAGATTTCAACTTACTTTTCTCCTAATTTCCCTTATTTTCATAAATAAATGTGCCAAAAATTCCTTTTTTTTCTTTTTAATGCCTTTTCCTTAGCCTTTGTCTATTTCCTTAGCCATAAACATATCCAGTGATGCCCACCATGATATCTTTTCCCAACATTCATATTGGAATAAGTGTCTCTTAACCGTGGTCCTATTTTACCTTTATTAAATTTTATTATGTCAAATTTTCACTAGGACTGTTACAGAACTCCCCACCCCCGGTGAACACTGCCCTCAGTGTTAAACCACACCAAGACCTCATAAAAATAGTTGAATAGCAAACATACTTCCCATTGAGCTTTATAACTTATCTCGTTACAGTATTTACAATGAAAGACATGTTCAAAAGAAAACCATCATGATAACATGTGATCCATATTTAAATAGGAATGCAACAAATTATAGATATAACTATAAATATAGAGATGCAATAGAAATAACACTTCCTTTCATTAATATCAAATAAATAAATATGCTTACAAATAGAATGGAAATGAGACTAGCTCGAGCAATCGTAGTTTATCTCTAAGAAGAGATGTAGCGGCTACCTGCCTCTAAAATTAGTTACAATGAGGCTCAATGGCCTTTTTATTATTGAATAATAAGAGGAAACCCTAAACAAGAAAAACCCTAACCTGAGGAGATGTAACACCAAGAGTTTATGGGCCCTGTTAGGGTTAGATGGGCAACCAACTTCTTGGGGTTGTAACTTGGTCATATTATCTATGTTTGACACACATGATACCTCGTTGGAAAGATATCTCCGAGGACTACAACTAAAAATATGATTTCAATGAAATTTTCCAAAAAGAATATTTCCAAAAAATGTTGTTTAGGGCCTCAAAATGGCTCTAAAAGTTCAGGACTCAAAAAACTACCAAAAATAGTAAATTGTGCTACAATTAAAGAAACTCAAAAAAAATGACAGAACAATGGTGGGGGTCCAGGTGGAATAGGCAGGTGGCCACCAATATCCACCTGGATCATTCTTCCCCTCTTAGGAAGCAATGGTCTCCATTGCGTTGAGTTCCACCATGAGATGAGGAAACTTCTGATGAACTTGTTCCCTAGTGAGCCATTTTCCTTGGTGCAAGAGTTGGCCGGATTTGAAAACTCGATACAGTTGGATATTTTTCTAGTGAGTGTTCTTGATCTATGTGTCCATGATCTGGTTAGTTTCATCTTGTTCCATGCAGTCTGGATTTAACTATGTTGGTGTTCATTGTTCTACAATGTCAGATGTGTGTAGTAATGGTGTAAATTATGGCTAAAGGCGATCCACATTGAAGACTAGGTGTAGGCCAAGGAATGGGGTAATGTTGAGCTTGAAATAATTATCTTCCACAACCTTGGTGATGGTGTATGGCCCATATCAAATTTGGAAAATATTTGATGGGGCCCAGCGAGGCGCTCCTTATGAAAATGTAGCCAAACTTTGTCACCCACCTGGAACTTGTGTGGCACCCAATGTTGATCATGTTGTTGCTTGTACTTAGCATTGGTTTTGTGCAATATGTCATGGACCTATTGGTGAATGTGTTGAATGTTCTCAAAGAAGCTATTTTCCTTGTCGGCTTCAGACTGGACATGATTCGAATCTGCCTGAGTCGCTCCAAATTGTATGGCCACATCAATGGGACATATTGGCTGGAATCCCAAGCTCACCTAAAAAGGGTTGTGGCCAGTTGAGCTATGGAGAGCCCGATTGTAGCTGTGCTAGACATATAGGAGGCTCTCATCCCATGTGCATGGATGTGTTGAGTTGTAGATGCACAAAATGTGTACTATCATCCTATTGACGACCTTTGTTTGTCCATTAGTTTCAGGATGGAAAGTTGTGGACTTAGTGAGCTTGGTGTCCAACATCGACCAGAGACTGGACGAAAATGTATTGAGGAACTTGTTGTCCCAATATGAGATTATACACTCTAGGATCCCAAAGTGTACCCGCACTAGTTCAAAGAAGAGTTTAGCTGTGGATTCTACTATGATACTCTTCTTCCAGGTCACCATAATGGCCATCTTTGAGAACCTGTCAACAACCACAAAAACACAATCATTTCCATGCTTAGTAGAAGGATGGCCTGACATGTAATCCATGGAGATGGATTCCCAAGGTCGACTAGGGGTAGGCGGCGGAGTATAGAGACCTTGCTTCTTTATGGTTGGTTTGACAATGGTGCATGCAATGCAGGATCTGATGTACTTCCCAACATCCTATTGAAGATTACTTCCCAACATCCTATTGAAGATTCATCCAATATAAATACTTCTACAGTACTGCCACCATTTTCTTGACGCCAAAATGCCCAGTAGATTGATTGTAGTGCGCTTCCCAAATCATCTTCGCACGCTTGCTTGAAGGAACACAAATGTGTCCCGGATGGCATAAAAGAGCATCATAGAGGTGAAAATCTGGAACTTGTTGACCCTCCAAGAGTGAATGGTATGTGTGGCCAAATTTTGGGTCACTTTTGTAGAGAAGTGACCAATCAGAAGTCTCGTGCCCACAAGAGTTGAGCACAATGGTTAACGCCATGATCGACAGTTGGCTAAGGCAGTCTGTAAATTTATTTTTGCTGCCTTTATTGTACTTGATATTCAAATTGAACTATTGTAGGTATGTGGACCACTTCTGATGGCAATCATTCTGTAGCTTCCCTTGCATATGTATGAACTGTAGGGGTTGGTGGTCTGTGTGGATAACCATTTTCTTCCCCAAAATGTAATGCTTCCATTGTCGGTAGGCCTGCACAATGGAATACATCTCTTTATCATAAGTGGGATACTTTCAAACTGTGTCTGAAAGTATCTCACTATGATATGCCACTAGATGCCCCTGTTGAGTAAGGACTGTCCCAATAGCATAGTCAGAGGCATATGTCATGATATCAAATGGTTGTTGCAAGTCTGGTAATGTGAGAACTGGTGTAGAGCAGAGGCGATGTTTCAACTCTGCAAGTTCCTTCTGTTGAGATTTAGACCAAAATAATTTTTCTTTTTATCCTCCTTTGGTGACTTGACTCAAGGGCCAAGTGATATGAGAGAACCCCAACACGAGCCTGTGGTAGAAATTTACAAGACCCAGAAAGATGCGGAGCTCTATCAGAGTGGTTGGGGCCGGCCAATCCCGAATGACTTGGATATTGGCTAGATCCACATGAACCCCCCGTTCATTAATAAAATATCCCAAATACTAAACTTGGGTCATGAAAAAAGTGCATTTCTCCAAATTGGCACACAACTTGTGCTGTCGTAGTGTTTGGAGAACCTGTCGGATGTGGTGGTGGTGGTCTTCCCAAATCTGGTTGAATATCAGTATGTCGTCCATGTATACCACTACAAATGAGTTCATGAATGGCCACAAGATGTCATTAATCAACCTGAAAGGCATAAACAACCATTCAAAAAGGTCATCCTTGGATTTTAAGGTAGTCTTCCACACATTGGAGGGTTCGATGGATACCTGGTGATATACGAACTTCTAGTCGATCTTGCTGAAATATTTCCCCTGCTTGATTTGGTTCAAAAGGTCATCAATCCATGGGATCTAGTACCTATTCTGGACAGTGATCTTGTTCAACGCTCGATAGTAAATACAAAGTCCCCAAGTCCCATCCTTCTTCTTTAGAAACACGATCGGGCTCCCATAGGGAGATGAACTCGGTTGAATATGACCTTTCTGCGGTAGCTCCTAAATTTGGCTCTTGATTTCATTGTTCTCCAAAATGGAGCACTAATAGATTGGTCCTTGGGTAACGATGCACCTTGTTGAAAATGCAACAAGATGATGGAGCTTAGTGGAAAGGAGTCGCCTTCACTAAGTGGGCTCGCAGGCAAATTATGGCGCAAAGTCCATTTTTAGACTATGTCTATTTTTAGACATATGGATCATGGTCTATGAGTTGCAGTTTTCTTTTTATGGATGATTGGTAATGTTGGGAAAAATAGATGGACTTCTATTTTTGGATCACAGCAGGAGTGATCAGAGTTTATTTTTAGACTGCTAGTCAAAAATAGAAAAGTCAAATATCATTGTCTCATAATAATATTTAGACTATAAACTTTATCTTATCCTCTTGGAGCACTTCAGTTTGAGCTACAGATGTGGAACATGCAGCTGTCAGAAGGAAATACGCTTTCTTTGTGGGTCAGTTGAGCTATTGCATGCAGGACATTAGTTAGAACTCATGTGGTTGAATTCTGTCGAGTTGGATGAGCAGTTAATGGAGTTGTGTTCAGTTTGACTTAGTTGAACTAGTTGTATTTAGTCTAACTGGCCAATAGACTAAGTGATGAGTGATGTGAATTAATTGATTAAATTAATTCACTAATTATTAACTCATAATGCAACTGAAGAATACATCAGTTAAATCAGTGCATGTACAGTTCAATGGAGACAAGTGTTAGAGGTTGAGATTGCTATCAGTTGTGACTATAGTTGTGCATGAGATCTTGCACAATCAAAGGATTGAGTATGCCCATGAGAATTGCATATACCCAGTGATATAGCCTATGCTCACATGATTTCTAGTGTGAGTGATTTTCCAAGGTAAATAGAACTTGGAACGAGTTTGGATTCATTCATTCTCTTGCAGGATTGTGTAGTGGAGGCAAGCAAAGCAGAGGGGGAGATTTGGAGATCAGATTTGAGCTAGTTTTGTGTGTAACAGGTCGAGATAGTGCTGGATACTTGTAAGGAGTATTTTACTATGTAATGTTACATGTTCTCAATCATTAATATATAGATAGTGTGGGGTTTTCAGCTGTAAGCTTTCCCCGGGTTACATATTGTGTTAATGTGCACATGCGATTGATGTTTCATTGTTTTTAATGTTGCTAAATTGATGATCAACGTAGACGAGGTTACGTATTATGCACGTATTCCGCAATAGTGTATAATCGGGATAATCTCTATTGAATATGTGTTTATTATTCAAAATTTCTACATGGTATCAAAGCTAGATGATTTGTAGAAAAAGTTTCTACATGGTATCGGAGCTGTTGATCATCAGATCTACTATTCAGAAAGTGTTTACAATTTATTTTTTCAGGCAGAGTCTGTAATCGGGCCAGGTAGCCTCTTGATTCATCCTTCTTTTGGAAGGTGATATATCTGATGAATTCGCATACAGTCGATCTCTGTACAAGAAATACTTTGTTCTCATGAATTCTAGATCAGAGGCGGTTGAGTTGTTGAGCTGGTGGAATTCGAATTTGCAGTAGTGTTTTCTTGGTGTCAAAGTTGAAATGACTTTCAATGGATTGCAATTGGAGTATGCCCTTGAGGGCAGCTAAAACTATATTGCATGGATGGAGGTGGTGTTAGATGATAATGGATTGAAGGAGTTCATAGATGCGGATGTCCCAAAACCTACTGATGCTGCTCAAGTCGGGGATTGGTAAAAGAAGACTGTAAAGTGTCGAAGGATTCTGTTGGAGGGCGTGAGAGATCACATTGTGTCCAACCTCCATGGAAATGCCTCTCCATATTTGATGAGGAAAATGTTGACAGAATTATTCTAAAGCAAGAGCGACCAGAGGAAGTTGGCGCTCAAGGATAAACTCAGAAACATTAAGTGTGAGAATGGAGACAGTATGCCCCAGTATCTCACGAAGTTCACCCAATGCCGGGATGAGCTGGGAAGTGTGGGGGTAACTGTTGAGGATGAGGATATGGTGAGTCTAGAAGTCCTTGGCCTGCCTAAGAGTTGGCATAGCTACCAGGACTCGGTGAATGGAAGGGAGAAATTGCCAAGATGGGAGAGACTTTGGTCGGATCTTGTGAAAGAGGAGATTAGATGGTGCACCAGAGACAGTTCTTCATCTATGCATGATGAGGAGAACTGTGCCTTAGCGAGTAAGGTGAAGAAGGGGAAGGGGAAGGTTTCTCTTTTTGAATCCAGTTCTTCCAATGATGGGAAGAAGGTTTACAAGTCAAAGGTGCGATGCTTTTGTTGTCATGAGTTGTGCCATTATGCTACTAATTGCCCAAAGAAGAAGTACAAGAAGGGATCCGAGGAAGGATCTGAAGGTGAGGCAACCTCACTTGCTTCACAGTTTGAGTTGGACTTCACACTCTTCACATGCATGGTTTCATCCATGGTGGAAATTGGTTGGTTTCTTGACAGTGGAGCTTCTTTCGACATGACCGGTGACAAAAGTTTGTTCAGCACTTTGGAGGAGAAATATATCCAGATACTCATAGCGATGGGTAACGATGAGAAGTATAGTGTCTCAGGTGTAGGCACGATTATTTTTCAGAGGGAGCATGGAGCTCGCCTTACCTTGACCGATGTCAAGTATGTACCAGGACTGAAGAGAAACTTGGTGTCGATCATGATGCTGGAAGACAGAGGCTATGATGTAGTCTTCAGTAAGGGAAAGGATTTCCTTAGACACATCATCATTAGACAGGTGAGGCAGATTGGTTCACGGGTCAAGAACCTTTATGCTCTTGAGGTTCAAGATGCATGCAAAGCCTTGAGCATCAAGGCAACTAATGGAGACTTGGTGGTTGAGAGGAAGCGTATATTACCTCTTAACATGCAGAGCCAGAAGAAGTCTCAGACGATTGTGGAGGAGCCACGATTGGTGCAGCAGCTTCAGGAGGTTGTGGAGCAGCCACAACAAGTGAAGCTGAGTGGAGATCAAGTAGAGACATCTACTCATGCAGAGACCTCTAGTAGGGGGAAACTTCAAGCCAGGTGGGCTGAGGGATCACATGCAGCCATACCTCCAGGTAGGAGGTGGGGTGATATAGAGTGATCGTTCCAAGGAGGAGGGGCAGGATCCTTGACGTACCCAACCTCTGGGATGAGACCTTGCTACAGGAGCCCTGATGTGGAGTAGCAGGAACTGATTGATTGGGTAGAGACAGATGCGGATGGAGTGGCAGAGAGAGCGACAGTGTAGGGAATCCCAGGACAGCGCATAGCATGCAGGCTGCAGCAATGCAAGAGGCACAATTGTTTTTCACAGTGCTAGGTGGCACAGAGAAGGTGCAAGATGCATGGAGATGTTGTAGTAGCGCAGATGTCAGAGAGGGAGCACTTGTCAGCAACAGGTAGGGCCTCAACATCAGAGTATGTTCCTAGCCCAACAGAGTGGTCAGTTGGGAGTATTGTTGTTCCAAGTGTTGTTGGAACAAGTGGACCGGGCAAATGTGTTGCATGCAGAACATTCCAGAGTTATAGGATATGGGTTGCTGATAATCCATATATTGTTGAGAGGGAGTGTTGAGAATGCAACAATATGATGGAGCTTAGTGGAAAGAAGTCGCCTTCACTAAGTGGGCCCACAGGGAAATTATGGCGCAAAGTCTATTTTTAGACTATGTCTATTTTTAGACATATGGATCATGGTCTATGAGTTGCAGTTTGCTATTTATGGATGATTGGTCATGTTGGGAAAAATAGATGGACTTCTATTTTTGGATGACAGCAGGAGTGATCAAAGTCTATTTTTAGATTGCTAGTCAAAAATAGAAAAGTCAAATATTATTGTCTCATAATAATATTTAGACTATAAACTTTATCTTATCCTCTTGGAGCACTTCAGTTTGAGCTACAGATGTGGCACATGCAGCTGTCAGAAGGAAATACGCTTTCTTTGTGGATCACTTGAGCTATTGCATGCAGGACATTAGTTAGAACTCATGTGGTTGAGTTTTGTGGAGTTGGATGAGCAGTTAATGGAGTTGTGTTCAGTTTGACTTAGTTGAACTAGTTGTATTTAGTCTAACTGGCCTATAGACTAAGTGATGAGTGATGTGAATTAATTGATTAAATTAATTCACTAATTATTAACTCATAATGCAACTAAAGAATACATCAGTTAACTTAGTGCATGTATAGTTCAGTGGAGACAGGTGTTAGAGGTTGAGATTGCTATCAGTTGTGACTATAGTTGTGCATGAGATATTGCATAATCAAAGGATTGAGTATGCCCATGAGAATTGCATATGCCCAGTGATATAGCCTATGCTCACGTGATTTCCAGTGTGATTTTGCAAGGTAAATAGAACTTGGAACGAGTTTGGATTCATTCATTCTCTTGCAGGATTGTGTAGTGGAGGCAGGCAAAGCAGAGGGGGAGATTTGGAGATCAGATCTGAGCTAGTTTTGTGTGTAACAGGAGGAGATGGTGCTGGATACTTGTGAGGAGTATTGTACTATGTAATGTTACATGTTCTCAATCATTAATATACAGATAGTGTGGGGTTTTCAGCTGTAAGCTTTCCCCGGGTTACATACTGTGTTAATGTGCGCATGCGATTGATGTTTCATTGTTTTTAATGTTGCTAAATTGATGATCAATGTAGAGGAGGTTATGTATTATGCATGTATTCCGCAATAGTGTATAATCGGGATAATCTCTGTTGAATATGTGTTTATTATTCAAAATTTCTACACACTTGGGGTCAGACCGATGGAGTGCTTGACCCGATAGTATAGAGGCACCCCTATAGGGGAGGTGAAGATGCCCTCATACTCCTCAGCGGCCTTTTCCATCCGTTGTTGTCATTTGAAGGGGCCCTATCTAGAGGTCATGGCCACCATCTTCTTCTTTCCTTGAGGGTGTATCATCAAGAAAACAAATTTCTCAATTTTTGAAATGATCTTGTTGTATTCTTTTGCAGTAACTAGAGAGATGGCGGTAGGCAATGATACCTCTAATATCTTGTACAACTTATTTCCCAATGTAACAATAATAGTGTGATGCCTTGACTTATACACATCATGTCTCTTCCAAAACTATGGTTGCCCTAATAATACATCACACACATCAAGGGGAGAACAACACATAATAACTCATCAGTGAAGGGCTTGATGTTGTATGGAAGGCGACATTGTTTTCTCACGCACAGATCCCAACCTTGATGAAGCCACTTGATGGTTTACAATTGTGGGTGAGTTTTGCTTGGTAAGCCTAGGTGCTTCACGACCTCTACTGCAATGAGTTTCCTTTGGCTCCTGCTTTCGACAATGCACTATAGCGAGGAACCCTTTACCCACATCTGGGAGTGGAAGAAATGCTCCTCCTCCTCTGGATTTTTGGGTTCCTCCTTCTGGATCGTTGTGGTGGCGATGGTGGCATTGGGCTCCACATCAATAATTTGCTTCCCCTTTTCATTTCCCTTTTCGAGTTCTAACTCATATTTGGAACATGCATATGATTATGAAGCCTTCAACTCGACCACCAGTGATTACTTAGCCCAACACTCGTGTTGTTGGTGGAGCTCTTATGGAACTCACACCACTTTCCTATGTCCTTCGGCTTTGCAGTGTTGTCCTTTGCTTGTGGCCTTGGTAGGTTGTCCTGGGTTGTCTCATATTGGCTTTATCCTTTGTTTTGCGGTTTAGGGGCACCTTTCCCTTGCTTTAGATTTTAAGATCCAAAGTCTCGCTTCTTCTATTTAAAATTATGCTCGATCTTGACGGCATATCAATACTCTGTGCCAAGCGAGGAGATGTCTATGAAATCCATCTCATCCTAGATGTATTTATGTAGGAAGGCACAGTACTTGAGTACCAAATTTTTGTTAGAATCCTTGATACCCAACTTTGTGCGAAGGGTATGAAAACCATTGGTAAACTCCTGCACATCTTGGTCCCTTCCCTAACACAGCATGGTCCACTTTATGTATTTTTCCTCGTAGCTCCCAACAAGGTAGTACTGCTCCTTGATTCCATCTCAGAATGAATTCCAAGTGGGATAGGATGAAAATAGTGAGGTTGTAATTTCATCCTTCTACTCACAATAGGTTTCCCACCAGTCCTTGATGTGGGGGGTGGCTTTGAGAAGAGCAAAAGTAATCTTTTATCGAGTGGAAAAATCATGACCAAAAAAATATCCTTCTAGCAGATTCAACCATTTATCTATGGCGTCTACATCTATTTGGCCCTCAAATATGGGAATGTCAAAGTCTACTTGTACCTTAAAAGGTGTGGAGCCTCCAGAGTTCCTATTGGATGTGGATGCATCGCGGGTGGGCAATCGTTAAAGGATTCAGGCAAAGTTATCCATCATTGTGTTCATTCATTTCTCGAGGGCCTCCTCGAGCAATATTTTGATAAGATCTCCTAATCTCTCGTCTTTCTTTTCTTCCCCCATGGGAGGCCTTCGGGATTTATAAGGTTGGCCTTGCAAAGGTTTGACCAGTTTGAGCCATAACTCCTTATATCCCGACCTCATTGGGGACATGCAAAGAAAAACAAAGAAAGAGAAGACCGCTCTAATATCACTATTCCAAATTTAAACAGGAACACAAAAGATTACAGATATAACCATAAATATAGAGATGTAGCAGAAATAACACTTCCTTTCATTAATATCAAATAATGAAATATGCTTACAAACAGAATAGAAATGAGACTAGCTGAGGCAATGGTAGCTTATCTCTGAGAAGAGATGTGGTGGCTACCTACCTTTCAATTGAGTTACAATGAGGCTCAAGGGCCTTTTTATTATTGAACAATAAGAGAAAATCTTGAACAAGCAAAACCCTAACCCGAAGAGATGTAACACCAAGAGTTTATGGGCACCGTTAGGGTTAGTTGGGCAGCCAACTTCTCAGGGTCGTAACTTGGTCATATTATCTTCGTTTGATGCATACGATACCTGATTGGAGAGATATCTATGAGGACTACAAACAAAATTGTGATTTTTATGAAATTGCATGAAGGAATGTTGCCAAAAAAATGTCATTTAGGGACTCAAAATAGCTTCGAAAGTTCAGGACGTGAAAAACTGCCAAAAATAGTAAATTGTGCTACAATTAAGGAAACTGAAGAAAAAAAAAAAATTGACATAAAAATGGTGGGGGTCCAAGTGAAATAGGTGGGTAGCCACCAATATCCACCTAGATCAACATGACAAGATAAAACCATACCTCTTATTAGAGCTTTATAACTTAGCTCATGGCAGTATTTACATCCATATATATACATATACCAAAAAATTAGCAAAACATATGCCAAACATATACCAAACATCAAACAAAAACTAATTTGCATCAACCAAAAAATAATGAAGGATACATGGCTTGAATCGGATCTGCCATTGCCCATGTAGCTTCTTTAGGCTCAAAGTGCTTCCACTGTACTTTAACTTAATCTATGGCTCTATTCCTGAGCATGAGATTCTTCTACTGCAATATGCACTAAGGCTCCGATTAGAACTCTCCTTCTTGCTCCACCTGCAATATAGACCAATCAATAACATGACCAACATCCTTTATATACCTCTTAAGCAATGAAATATGGAAAACATCATGGACTTTCATTGATAAAGGCAATGCAAGTCGATAGGCCACTGGTCCAATCCTATCAAGGATCTCAAAAGGTTTGCAATACCATGGTGCCAACTTGGCACATGATCCAATCCTCAAAGAGATCTTCTTGGGGCTGATGCGCAAATACACATGCTCCCCAACTTGAAGCTCCTTGAACACCCTGTGCTAATCCACATAAATATTTTGTCTATCATGTGTTGCCTTTAGATTCTTCTTTATAATATGCATTTCATGTTCCATGTCTACCAACATATCTGGTCCAATAATTACCATGTTCACAGGATCACTCCAGCTAATGGGAGTATTACAAATCTTCCCATACAATGCCTTGAAAGAACTCAATCTCAATGACTACTGATAAATATTTTTGTATATGAACTCAACCAATGGAAGATACTCCTCCCATATCCTCTATTGGTGCATAACATACATCCTAAACATATCCTCCAAGATCATGTTGATCCTCTTTGTTTGTCCATCTGTCCATGAATGATGAGTTGTATTGAAGGCCAACACAATACACAAACCTGCAAATAGCTCCTTCCAAAACTTGGAAAAGAACTTTGAATCCCTGTCTCACACAATCCTCTTTGGAACAAGATGTAATCTCACTATCTCTTTGATGAAAACCTGTGTTATCTCACTGGCTGAATATGTAGTCTTCACTTGAAGCTCCCTCAAGATAAGCTTCTTGAGCCTACTGCAATTTGGTACATAGATCCTATCCTTGAATCTCACCAAACCATCTACCATAAGACGATAGTCTGCATCCTAATCACCTGTACCTATACCTGTGCCTATACCTGTGCTTGTACCTATAGCTGTACCTATACATGTACTCTATTGTAACCTATGCATGATCTCCATGTACTTGTCTTCCCGTTGTCCTGCCTGCAAGATCATATCCCTTAACTTTGTCCCATAAGAGATCATAGCTATTATATGATTTACCTATACCTTCCTACTAAGAGCATATGAAACCCGATTCTCCTTTCATTTGATGTATCTAATCTTGAAGTCAAATTCATTGAGGGTGGTCAACCATCTATCTTTCCTAGCAGTAAGATTTGGCCGGTCAAACAAATACCTCAACCCACTGTGGTCTCTCATCTGTACAAACCTCCTACCAAGAAGATATTGCCTCCACATATTCAATGCATGTATGATCATTTCTAGCTTAATATCATATGTTGAATAGTTATGCTCATGCTCATTCAGTTTCCATGACCCAGGAGGTCAAATCATATCATATAACACGTCATATCATAGTTTCCAAGCATGATGTGGGATCTCATAGAACACATCAATCAAAACTCATCTAGAGATTCCGAAGGCCATCCACCTCAACCGATCAAATAGTGAATCCACCTCACAATTGGACATCACAAAACCATCATTATGTTTTTCTCCATCAACGCCTTCTAGGGCTTCCAGAGCATTCATTCCAACCAAGGCTTTGAGGGCTAGTAACTCAACCCACATTTGTTGTCGAGCTTCTAGAGTGTTTTCCTAACCAAGGCTTCCAAGACTAGTAACTCAACCTACCAAGGGCTTTCAGGGCATTTTTCCAATCAAGGCTTCCAGGACTAGTAACTCAACCCAAGTTGTTATAGGAATTCTAGAGTTTTTTTCCAACCAAGGCTTCAAGGAACTAATAACTCAACCCAAGCTAAGGACACATGAGAAGCAACCAAAAACAAATAATGAAAGTAAACCCACAATCACCATGGCTATCTAGGAAATGGAAAGGCTAGGCAACCCATCGTCAATCCAAACAATCCTCCATGCCAATGATAGATCATAACCAAGAGCCACATGCATGTGCCATGCATGGAAAAATTAGTGAAGGCAACATACATGTAACTCGGTACCTATAAGGAAATCTGATGTAGTTGTTGATCTTGATGCTCTCTTGCACTATCCTTCTCCTCCTTTGCCTTATTTCTCCAAGAATCCAAGTATTTCACACCCTCTAAGAGTGCTCCATGAAAAATTTAAGTCTCCAAGAGCATGAGAGAGAGAGAGAATAATGAGAGAGCTCTAAAAATGAACTAAAAAAAGGTTACCAAATGATCCTCTTAAGGCTTCTTATAAATGAGGCCTCTATTTTCTTCATTTTCCATTATTTTCTTTCATTTTCCTCCTCAAATGCAACATGTGACCTTTCACCTCCTTTTTCTCCTAATTTCCATTATTTTCATAAGTAAATGTGCAAAAGTGCCATTTTTTCCTCTCCAAATCCTTACCTGCTGCCAATTCCAATTTCCTTGGCCATAACCAATCATAAGTGATTCCCACCACTAGGATTTTACCCAAATTTCAACTTGGAATAAGTGTCGCATCATCTGTGGTTATTATTTTTCCTTTTTTTACTTTTATTACATGGAATTTTCACCAAGGCTATTACAAAACCCTCCCCCTTGGGGGAACACCATCCTCGGTGTTCCACAACACCTATAACTGCAAAAGCTATTGTAAGGAATATATACTGTCGATGGAGCTTTATAACTTATCTCAATTTAGTATTTACAATAATCAACGTGCAGAGAAGCAAACCAATATGAAACATGACAACATAACATCATAATGACATGACACCCATACCGATTATTGAAGCTTTATAACATATCTCATGGTGGTATTTACATCCATATACATATGTACATACACCAAACATCGTCAAAGCATATACCAATACATATACCAAAATACCCTACCCAACTAATCTGCTTCAACCAGTAAACAAGGAAGGATACATAGCCTGCATCTGATTTGCCATCTTCCATGTAGCTTCATTGGGCCTAAAGTGCTTCCACTGCACCTTAAATTTCTTGATTTCTTGGTTATGGACCATGAGAAACTTTTTCTACAATATACACTGAGGCTCTAGTTGGAATTATCCATCTGGTTCCCCACCAGTCAATGACATGATCAACATCTTTAACATACTTCTTAAGAAATGACAAATGGAAAACATCGTGGACTTTCACTGTCAGAGGCAATGCAAGTTGATAGGCTACTGTCCCAATCCTCTCAATGATACTGAAGGTTCCACAAAACCATGGTGCAAGCTTGGCACATGATCTAATCCATAAGGAGCTCTTCTTTAGTTTGATGCACAAGTACACCTATTCCCCAACCTCAAACTCCTTGTAAAAACTATTCCGATTTTCATAGCTCTTCTTCCGATCTTGTGTTGCCTTTAGATTCTTCTTTATAACCTAAATTTCTTGTTCCATGTCTGCGAACATGTTTGGTCCAATAAAAACCCTATTAACCAGATCACTCCAAATAATGGGAGTGCTACAACTTCGTCCATACAATACCTGAAATAGACTCATCCTCAAAGATTCTTGATACCCATTGTTGTACGCGAACTCTACCAGTGGAATATATTATTCCCAATTTCACTGTTGACGCATTAAATACATCCTCAACATGTCCTCCAATACCCTGTTGACCCTCTCTATCTATACATCTGTCTATGGGTGATAAGTTGTACTGAAAGGCCAACTCTGTGCCCAAACCTGCAAATAACTCCTTCCAAAACATGGAAGTGAACTTTGCATCCCTGTTTGATACAATATTCTTCGGAATACCATGAAATATGACCACATCTAGGATGAATACCTATGCTACATCCCTAGTTGAGAATGTATACTTCACCGAAATGAAATGTGCAACCTTTGTCAACCTGTCCACAGTAACCATGATGGAATCATGTTGTCTCACTGTCTTCGGAAACCTTGTGATGAAGTCCATGGAAATGACTTCCCATTTCCACTCTGGAATCATAATCGGTTGTAGCATTCCACCTATATGTTTGCACTCTGCCTTCAAACGCTGACAGTCAAAATATCTATCCACAAACACTGTTACATCCCTCTTCAGATTCAGTTAATAGTAAAATCTCTTCATTGCTACCAGTGCCTTCTAGTAGCCTAGGTGACTTGAATATGGTTTCATATGAAACTCTCTCAATGTCATGTTCTTGAGATCACTTCTATCTGAAACATATATCATATCTCTAAATCAAAACAATCCATCTACTGTAAGACAATAATCCATATCCTATGCACCTGCACTTGTACCACTACCTGTATCTGTACCTATACCATCACCTATACCTATACATGTAACCGTACCTGTACCGGTACCATAATCTCTACTTGTACCCATGCTCTATTGTAGCCTGTGCAAAATATCCATATATATGACATCCTACTGACATGCCAACAAGATCCTATCCTATAGATCTGTCCCATAGGATCTCATAGCTTCTAAGTGATTTACCTGTACACACCTACTAAGATCATATACCACTATGTTCTCTTTACCTTTAATATATCAGATCTCGAAATCAAACTCACTAATTGTAGCCAGATTTGGTTGGTCAAATAGATATCATAAACCATTGTGATCACTCATCAATGTAAATCTCCTTCCTAGAAGATCATGTCTCCACATCTTCAACGCATATATAATCACTGCTAGCTCAAGATCATGTGAGGGATAGTTCTTCTTGTGCTCATTCAGTTTCCATCACTCATAACATACCACCTGTCTATCATGCATAAGGACTCCACCAAGTCCATTCTTGCAAGCATCTGTGCATATTACAAATTATTTGTCTCAATCTACAATCTTTAACATTGGTGCATGTGTCAACAATTGCTTGAGCTACTCAAAACTAGTCTCACACTCCTCTGTCCATTCACATTTCTTACTTTACCTCTTCAATGATGTAATATGATAAACAATATATGATAAGTTCCTGATGAACCTCTGGTAGTATCCTGCCAAGCCCATGAAAGATCTCACCTCATCCACATTCTTAGGAGCTACCCACTCCATGATGGCTCTTATCTTTTCTGGATCTACTGCAATGCCCTCCTTGGAGACAACCTGCCCCAAGTAATGTACCTCAGTCTGAAAGAAAATACACTTGCTGATATTAGCATACAACTTATGCTCCCTCAACGACCTCAACATTACAACTAAATTCTTGACATGCTCTCCCTCATTTTTACAATATACCAGTATATCATCAATGAACACAATAACACAATTATCCAAATATGGATGCAACACATTATTCATCAAACACATAAATTTAAATGGAGGATTAGTTAAGCCAAATGTAACTATAATAAACTCATAATGCCCATACCTGGTTCGGAAATTTTTCTTATAAATTTCCTCCTCTTTGATGCATACCTGATGATATGCCGACCTCAAGTCAATCTTAGATAACACTGTTGCTATGTTTCGCTAATCAAAAAAGTCATCAATCCTTGACAACATATACATGTTCTTGATGGTCACTTTGTTCAACTTCCTGTAGTCAATGCATAATCTGAGAGTTCCAAATTTCTTCTTCACAAACAATACTGGTGCACCCCATGGTGATACAGTTGGCCTAATGTATCTCTTGTCCAACATTTCCTTCATATGCAACTTTAACTCAACCAACTTAGGTGTGCCCATCCTGTAAGGTTCTTTTGCTGCTTGAGCTATCGTTGGCACTAAATCAATAGAAAAGTATACCTTCTTGTGAGGTGGCAACTCTGAAATGTCCTTAGGAAATAGATCCTTGAATTACTATAAAATTGGGTACCTGCTCAACACATCTATATCCTCAAGTTCCTTATCCTTATCACTATAATTTTCTACAAATAACTTACACCCCTCTTGCGACTGTTCTTTTCCTGCATAGCTATCACCAGCCTAACTGATGTAGATTTTTTCTTACCTTGTAAGACTCTTGGTTCTCCATTGAAATCAACACACTCAATCACTTTGTCCTAACAATCTACCTTGGTTCTATACAGATACAACCAATCCATGCCCAACATCATAATGTATGAATCCAATGGTAATACATTCAAATGTGTTGCGATAGGCATACCATTCAAATCAAGTGCACAAGCTCTTACCCAATGATGAACTCGCTTCTTCATACATGTAGCCAACAACACTAACCAAGACTCTACATGAAATTGCTTACTCAAACCACATTTATCCACCAAGTCAGGACTAACATAGTTATAATTAGATCTAGGGCTAATCAAAATAGAAATAACTTGGTCACAAAACTTATCATCCATCTCAATGATAGATGCTTGAAGCTCTATCTGTTTGTTATCGAATACTACATACATACATGGAATACTCTGACCAATATCCCCAACATTCTGTGACTCCCCTGCATCGTATATATGAGGTCTACCACCCTGATTCGATGGAAAATCTCTCTTGCGATGATCTTTGCCACAAATCCAACACTCTATAGGCTTCCAACCTGTCTCCTTGTTCTATTCTCCTAATTGGAATCCATGTCCCCTATATAATGCATTAAAATTCTTAGATGGTGCAACATTCTCCTTATTACCTATATCTTGTGGTCTTTCTCACTTTTTGTCCCATTTTCCTTTGCTCTGTGCATTGCCTCTCCAATCTAGCTTAGTCTCAGTTCTGCACTTCGATTCTTCATAGTAATGCCTTAGCATTCTGATGGCTTCTTCTAATGATCTAGGCTCATCGAACTAGATCCTATCTTTAAATGCCATCAGTAAACCACTAATGAACCTCTAAATCTTGGCGTTTTCCTCTATGAGATAAAGAACATACCTCAGTAACTCCAAGGACCTACTAGTGTACTCATCATTTATCACGTATCCCATCTTTAGCTCATAAAATGCTTTCACCTTGTCATCAAAGTATCTCTATAATAGGTAATTATTCTTGAATAGCCACTCAAACTCACTCCAATTCAGATCCTCCTCATGAATACATTTGACATTCTTCACATTTTCCCACCAAATGTAGCCACTCTAGCTTTCATGTTCTCTAAATAGTTATTTAATCTAAATAATTTCCTCATGCCAAGAAACCATGCTTCTGAATCCTATGGTTTCTTCATCTCTCCATCAAATGTTGGTGGCTTTGAATTTTTAAAATCATATGAAAAATATCCCCTATCACTCCTCCTGTAAGGATGATAACACTCATGATCATGATGCCTATCTAAATCATAACTAGAATAATACCTGTGTCTATCCCCTCTCTTATCCGGAGTGTTCACCAATTTTCTATCACTGACCTTGTCATCTCTATTTGACCTATGACCACCATACGACCTACTACCATATGCCCCGTTAGTTCTATCCTCCTATTCATAGTTGATCCAACATGGTCATTGTCACTCCAAATCTGACAAACTCTGCAATATCACTGCATTTACCTCAGCTTGTTTCTCCTGTGTCTACATGATTTTGTCATTATATTCCTTACAACTCCTATTTCTTCCTTTAATATTCTAAGTGTAACTCCCAACACCATACTGCTCTTCGAATTCATAGGGAGAGTCTTTGTAGTCAACAATCTTGCTAACCATTTGCTATTTCTTCTTGCAAGGTATATCATGTCAACTAAACGAAATCACAATAAACCAATGTACCTTAGTATACACCAGGGAGGATAACTTGTATGCAAGATAAACAAATTAGTGTGATACATGTATAACATAATCATGAAAAAATATAGAAACTTAATACATAAGCATTTGACCATGCAACTGTCATCTAGCTAGGTTCCAATCATCAATGAATGAATTTGACAACAACACACACTACGACCTCATGCATGAAAACCACCATCATTATGTCACTATACACTTTACCACATACAAAAATGAAGATGCATAAGTGATACATAACCATCCACACATATGCATAAACACATGATCAAGCATGGATGAACGATACTTGAAACACAACCTACAAGAATGATGGATGCAACCAAGCACACTGGAATGTAACCAAACATGGAAGAATGTAACCAAGCATACTACAACGATACATGTAAGTGACATAAATCGACATGTAACTAGTCATACACTCACAACGATGCATCTGGTAGTAAAACACATCAATTCTACATGATGACATCACTACAAAATGAACAACATCGCGCAAATGCAACAAGCACATGGAATGCAAGTGTGAGAGAGACGCATGAAATTGACATGCATGCCCAACACATAACCAATCTAGTCCGAGGGGTGAACCATGTCTTGATACCACTTTGTAACACCCTCCTCGCACATCTACCCAAGCAACCATCTAGACAGGGTAAACATGTGACGAGAGGCCACTATGATATGATTCGACCTCCTAAGTCATGTTAAGGAAGTGAAACCGATGGAAACACACCATTTAGACATTCGACATCAGCTTCATGATGCTCAGGAACCAATCCAACACTTTAGAAAACTTACCCTTGGGTCCCACTGAGCTTTTGGAAAACTTAAACCTTAGTCACTCTCATTCTATAGGAATAATAGCATCCAGAAACCCAGAGTCTCTATCACAGGCTTGCTTGCTAGTTTCCAGAGACTCATTTAGTCAGTGCTATGCCAGCATCCTTGAGATTTGAGCCACTTTTTCAGGCTCAGAGCCTAGGTCACTACCAAGAATTCAACCGTCTCTTTAGAACATTAAAATAACGTGGAAATGATAGTGCTAAAGAAAATACTTGTTTAAGACCTTGAATGGACCCGTACTAGCCATGACACGAATTTCACCAAACAGGTCATGAATATGTAATGTACAGGTATAAATAATAGTTCTAAGCATAGGAGTCTCATTCTTAGCTGAGAGTCACTAAGAACCATTGATGCCTCAATACATTAACTACCATTCCATCCATTAGGTCATAGATACATTGATAATTCAATTACAAGTAAAAACATGGTGAAAGCCATACATGGCTATTATCATAAAACACACACATAAGCAATGTAGTAGTAGTAGAAATACTCATTAAAGTACAACCATGTAGACCACATATAATCCATCAAAATGTTCATAAAAATAAAAGGATAAAAAAAATTTTAATGATGCAAAATCCAATTCGAGATGGGACTTCCACATTCCACCCTATCATAGGATGGTTGAGCCAAATCTCTCTTCAACCATTCACTCTCGTGTCATATTCCAAGCATGAATGTGGGATATCATAGAACACATCAATCAAAACTCATCCAGGGATTCTAAAGGCCATCCACCTCAACCCAAAAAACATTGACTCCACCTCACAGTTGGACATCACAAAATCATCATCAGATTCGTATCCATCTAAGCCTTCTAGGACTTCCAGAGCATTTGTTCCAACCAAAACTTCCACGACTAGTAACTCAATCCACAACTATCACTGAGCTTCCAAAGCATTTTCCCATCCAAGGTTTCCAGTACTAGTAACTCAACCGATCAATTCCTTCTAGAGCATTTTTCAACCAAGGATTCCACGACTAGTAACTCAATCCAAGCTGTTACAGGGCTTCTAGAGCATTTGTATAACTAGGGATTCGAGTAAGTAATAAGTCAACCCACGCTAAGGAAACATGAGAACCAACCAAAAACAAACAACAAAAGTAAACCCACAATCACCATAGCTATCCACGAAATGGCAAGGCTAGGAAACCCACTATCAATCTAGGCAATCCTCCATGCCAATGACAACTCATGACCAAGAATCCACATGCCTGTGTCATGCATGCCAAAATCGGTGAAGGAAACATACATGTAACTTGGTACCTACAAGAAAATCTAATGTAGTTTCTGACCCTGATGTCCTCCTGCACTTTCCTTCTCTTCCTTTGCCTTCTTGGTCCAAGAATCCAAGTATGCCACACCATCCAAGAGTGCTCCAAGAAAAATCTAAGTATCAAAGAGTATGAGAGAGAGAGAGAATAATGAGAGAGCTCCAAAACTGAACTAACAGAAGGCTACCAATTAATCCTCAGAAGCTTTTTTATGAATGAGGCCTCTATTTTCTTCAGTTTCCATTATTTTCCTTCATTTTCCTTGTTGGGTCCCTATAATACTAGTGATTACCCCATTACTATTGTAGTTGTATCCCTTATTAATATTTTTGTGCCCCTATTGTCCCCATATTTTTATTACTGTGCCCCATAGAATCCCTCTATTGTTATTTTTGTGGCTTTATATTATTATTGTTAGGTTTGTTGGGTTATATTGTGACTCCTTAAACTCCTATATATAGAAAGGAGGTTTTGTCATTTGAATCATCCAAGAATTGATCATTTATGTAATGTAAAGGAGGTTTCCCCCTAGACGAGGCTGAATTCTAAGGTGTGGATCTCTCTTTTCTATCTTTTTGAGAGCTGGTTTCATAGCATTTGATATCAGAGCTTTGGATTCTAGGGTTTCGCTGCTCCAAACAGGTCATCATGGAATTTTCACTATAACTTTTTTTCTGCAATGTTTCAGAAGCTAAAAAAAAAATCCATTTGAGAAGAAATTGCGCTAAATCTCGGGTCTGAATTTCAGAGCTTTTCGCGCTATATTTGCGGATATATGATCTGAGGAAGTTGGTCTTTTTGCAGACTCCTGAATTACATTCAAAACAAGTGACCTGGGGAAATCATCATAACTTTCTCTCTTGGCATCGGATTTAAATTTTTTAAGAAGGTATAGAAAGAGGACAGACTATAGTTTCTTGTATATATTTTTTAGATCCAAAGGTCAAAACAGTGACTCGTGGCATGTCGTACAAGTTCGCTCTACTGAACTAGTCTATAATTAGGTCATCTTGGGAGATTGTGCATAACTCTTCCTTGGAGAATCCAACTTGGATCAGACTGGTGGCATTGGAAAGAGGACATAGAGGACTACTACAGGTCGCAATTTTAGAACTGGATGATCCAAAATTGCAGATATACATTAGATTCAATATCAAGATTCTACAAAGTGAAAAAAGGTGAGTAGTTTTATTTTTTATTTTTGCATAAGCTTGGTTTGAAAAATTAGTTTGAATCGGTAATTGATGCCCTGAGGAGAGAAAATGCAAACACCTAGTAAGCAACCTAAAATCTCTAGCATGAATTATGAAGCAGAGGAAGAAATGCAACATGATATATCAAAATTATGAGACCAAGTGCAACAAGTGTCACTTGCACAAAAGGCAACAGAATCTAAGATGGATGGTTTAAGGAAAGATGTAGAAGCTAAGATGGATGGTTTAAAGAAAGGTGTAGAAGCTAAGATGAATTGTTTAAAGAAAGGAATAGAAGCTAATATGGATGGCAGGGAAGCTAAGATGAATGACATGGACGCTAAAATTGATGGCATGGATGATAAGATGGAAGAATTGAAGATAAATATGAATAAGTTGCTACAAGAAATGGTCACTAATGGTGAAACGGTAGTAAAGGAAACTCATGATGAGAACAAAATAAATGTTAATCATGATTCCATAGACTCTAATGTTAGATCGAAGACCCACCATATTCAAAAAATCGATATGAGGAAGTTTGATGACAAGGATCCCGCAACATGGATATTATAGATGGAACAATTTTTCAATCTCAATAATGTGCAAAACACACAAAATGTACATATTGCAACGTTATATTTGGAACCAAATCAGTTTGTATGGTATCAATGGCTTTGCTCTCGTAAACAAATTATCACTTGGGCAATTTTTACGGAAGAATTGACAGCAAATTATGAGGATACAAAAAGCAACACTCTTTTTAGCCAATTGATAAGTCTCAAACAAAAGGGTTCAATAATGGAGCACATTGAGGAGCTCCAAAAGTTGAACATAAGGGTAAAAAATATTACAGAAGGGGCATAGGGTTGATGTGTTCATAGGGAATTTAAAGGATAATATCCAACATGATGTTCGCCTTTGGGAACTTGATTCATTAGAGAAGTCATTCAGGTTAGCAAGAAAAATGGAAAGCAAAATTATGGCAACCAGGAAGCATACCACTCACAACTATAAAGATGGAAGTGTTGTTGCCCCTAGTCTTCCACAACCTATAAGGTTGACACCACAACAATTGGAAGAAAAAAGAGAAAAAGGGCTTTGTTACATTTGTGATAGCAAATACACTAAAGGTCATAAGTGTGCTGAGAAGAAATTATTCTACACAGATTGTGAAGAGGAAGAAGAAAAGGAGCAAGAAAGGTCAAAAGAAGAGAATATACTCCAGGAACAAAGCCTAGATAAAGAAAAAAAGAATCCGACCATATCTTGTAATGCATTGGCAGGAATTACCACGCCTCAAACCATCAAGATAGAAGGACAAATCAAGAAGAAAAAGGTAATAGTGTTGATTGATTTAGGAAGTACCCACAATTTTATTCATTGTAAGGTAGCAAAAGAGTTGAATTGATTCTTATATCTAGCACTAGAGTGTCAAGTGATGGTTGCAAATGGAGGAACAATAAATTGCTCTGGAAAGTGCCATAATATCAAGCTATCCATGGGAGAATATGTATTGACTAGCCCAATGCTTTCCATTCCAATGGGAGGTGTTGATGTTGTACTAGGAGTCCAATGGCTACAATCCTTGGGTACAATAGCTTTTAATTTTCAAGAACTTTTTCATGAAATTTTCTGTGGAAGGAAAGGAAGCTGAATTAAGGGGTATTGCAGGGAAACTGGGAAAGATAATCAGCTCTAACGGTATGACAAAGCTTCTAAAAAGGGAACAAAGAGGTGTAATTGCACAATTATGTTCACTAGATGTTTCCACATTGGAATCATCTATTTCCCCAGATCTCCAAAATGTCTTGGACAATCATTCCAAGGTATTTGAGACTCCCAAAGGTCTCCCACCTCTTCGTGATCATGATCATGCTATTCATCTGATTCCAGGAAGTGTTCCTCCAAACATCAGGCCGTTCAGATATCCCTATGCCCAAAAGAGTGAAATTGAACATATGGTTGCAAAAATGCTAGAGGCTGGTATAATTCAACCGAGTCAAAGTTCTTTCTCTGCTCCAGTAGTATTGGTGCATAAGAAGGATGGATCATGGCACATGTGTCTGGATTATAGGGAGCTCAGCAAGCTCACTATTAAATATAAGTTTCCCATTCGAGTCATTGATGAATTACTGGATGAATTGCATGGATCAATTTACTTCACCAAGTTGGATCTTCATTCAGGATATCATCAAATCAGAATGAATACTGAAGACATTCCAAAAACAACATTTAGAACTCATGAGGGTCATTATGAATTTTTGGTCATGCCTTTTGGCCTTACCAATGCACCTTCAACATTTCAAGGTTTGATGACTTCCATTTTCAAACCATTCATTAGAAAATTTGTGTTAGTATTTTTTGATGATATACTAATCTATAGCAAGTTTTGGGAGGATCATGTTGACAGGGTGATACAATTATTGGAGGAGAAACAATTATATGCAAAAAGATCCAAATGTTTCTTTGGAGTACAAGAGGTGGAATATCTGGGTCATATTGTATCTCATGTAGGAGTTAAGGTAGACCCTAGCAAAATTAAAGCCATTAAAGAATGGAAAATCCCCACATCCATAAAGTATCTACGAGGATTTATCGGGTTGATAGGGTATTATCACAAGTTTGTTAAGAATTATGGGAGAAGAGTAGCACCTCTAACAACATTATTGAAGAAAGATGCATTTTCATGGACTCTAGAAACAACAAAGGCCTTCGAGCATCTTAAAGAGGCAATGTGCCAAGCACCGGTCTTAGCTACACCAGACTTCACAAAAACCTTTATTGTGGAATGCGATGCTTCAGGAAATGGTATTGGGGTTGTTTTAATGCAATATGAAAGACCCATTACTTTCAAAAGTCGTCCAATCAAGGGAAAGTTTTTACACAAAGCCATTTATGAGAAGGAAATGTTGGAAATACTCCATGCACTTAAGAAATGGTGACCCTACCTAATGGGAATACACTTCAAGGTAAAAACAGATCATGGTAGCCTTAAATACTTTTTAGAACAAAGATTATCCTATGAAGAGCAACAAAAGTGGGTCACAAAGATGTTGGGTTATGACTTTGAAATCATCTACAAAAAAGGGAAGCAAAATGTGGTGGTAGATGCACTCTCAAGAAAGGATGAGGATGTGGAAGCATTGTTGTGCGCCATTTCTATTATCCAACCAAATTGGATAAACGAAGCAAGGGAGGAATGGAAGAATGAAAAAGAAGTGTGGGAACTTATTCGAAAGTTACAATAAGACTCCAGTACTCTGATACATTTAGCTGGAAAAATGATTCGTTATGGTACAAAGATCACTTATACCTCTATAAGAATTCCCAGCTAAAACAAAATATTCTTATGGAATTGCACACTTCTCCCTTAGGAGGGCACTTAGGATTTTTAAAAACTTACCACAGGGTTAAGAAGGAATTTTTTTGGGATGACCTTAAATCAGATATTCAAAATTTTGTGGTGGAATATTTGGTTTGCCAGCAAAATAAAGTTGAAACAATTAGGACATCGGGTCTATTACAACCTTTATCCATTCCAAGACAACGTTGGGAGGAGGTTTCAATGGATTTTATCATAGGTTTCCCCAAGTCTGAGGGAAAGAGTGTCATCATGGTGGTAGTTGATAGACTTACCAAGTATGCACACTTTTGTGCATTATCGCATCCATTTAAAGCTAGTACAGTTTCTACTGCATTTATGGAAAAACTTAAAAAGCTACATGGAAACCCAAAGATTATTGTAAGTGACAGAGAACCCATTTTCACTGGAAATTTTTGGACATGATTATTTTCTTGTCTTGGTACTCAGTTAGCTCATAGCTCATCTTATCATCCTCAATTTGATGGGAAAACTGAGATAGTAAACAAATGTTTGGAAAGATATCTTCGTTGCTTTGTATCTGATAAACAGACATAATGGGTCAAATGGTTGCCTCTGGCTGAATGGTGTTATAACGCTTCCTTCCATACAACAACAAAAATTACCCCATTTATGGCACTTTATGGATATCAGCCACCATCCATCACATCATGTTTAAGAGAAAATTCTAAGTTTGAAGCAGTGGAACATCACATCGAACATCAACATGTCCTCGAACTCTTAAAGGATAACCTCGTGTTGGCACAAAATAGAATGAAGCAATAAGCAGATCAACATCGTAGTGAAAGAAGCTTTTATGTAGATGATTGGGTATTCCTACGGCTACAACCATATAAGCAAATGTCCCTCAAGCAAGATAAGAAGGATAATAAATTATGACCAAATTATTATGGTTCGTACAAGGTGTTGCAAGAGATTGGTACTATGGCATACAAATTGGAGCTTCCTGCAACTTCTCGATTGCACCCAGTTTTCCATGTTTCATGTTTAAAGAAGGTTATAGGTGACAAGCTCCCAATTAAAACAATATTGCCAGAACTTGACGAGGAAGGAAAAATTATGTTGGAACCAGAAGCAGTCACAGAAACAAGAACTCAACAGTTACAAAATCGTTCAATTTCGGAGTATCTTATCAAGTGGAAGAACTTATCCGCTGAAGATTCCACATGGGAGGATAAGAATTTTATACAGAAACATCTAGAACTACTGAAGCATTGAGGACAACACTTTTTTGAAGGAGAGGGGCATGTTGGGTCCCTATAATACTAGTGATTACCCCATTACTATTGTAGTTGTATCCCTTATTAATATTGTTGTGCCGCTATTGTCCCCATATTTTTATTACTGTGCCCCATAGAGTCCCTCTATTGTTATTTTTGTGGCTTTATATTATTATTGTTAGGTCGGCTGGGTTATATTGTGACTCCTTAGGCTCCTATATATAGAAAGGAGGTTTTGTCATTTGAATCATCCAAGAATTGATCATTTATGTAATGTAAAGGAGGTTGCCCCTCGAAGAGGCTGAATTCTAAGGCGTGGATCTCTCTTTTCTATATTTTTGTGAGCTAGTTTCATAACATTCCTCCTCACATGCAACCTCTAACCTTTCACCTCATTTTTCTCCTAAGTTCCATTATTTCATAAACAAACGTGTTAAGAATTCTATTTTTCCTTTCCAAAGCCTTATCCATTTCCCTTGCCAATTTCCTTAGCCATAACCAATCACAAGTGATTCCCATCACTAGGATTTTTCCCAACATCCAACTTGGAATATGTGTCCCATCCTCCGTGTTTATTATATTTCCTTTATTTACTTTTATTACATGGAATTTTCACCAAGGTCGTTACCCTACTTTCCCTTCTTGCATGAGAACTCCACCAAGTCCTTTCTTGCAAGCATATGTACATATTACAAACTCCTTGTTTTGATTTTCAATATTTAGTATCGGTTCATGTGTCAACACCTACTTGAGCTCCTCAAAAGTAGCTACAAATTCTTCTATCCATTCAAACTTCTTACCTTTCTTTTACAATGATGTGATAGGATATGAAATGTGTGAGAATTTCCTAATGAACCTCTTGTAGTAGCTTGCCAATCCCATAAATTATTTGACGTCATCCAAATTGTTAGGAGCTTCCCACTCCATGATGGCCCTTATCTTTTCTGGATCTACTATTATGCCTTCCTTGGAGACAACATGCCCCAAGTAACATACCTCAGTCTTAAAGAAGTTGCACTTTCTAAGCTTAGCATAAAATTGATGTTCTCTTAGAAATCTCAACATTGATGATAAATTCTTGGCATGTTCTTCCTCATTTTTATAATATACCGATATGTTATCAATGAATATAATAACAACCTTGTCCAGATAGATGCAACACACTATTCATAAAAAAATAAATGTAGTTGGAGAATTAGTCAAACCGAATGGAACTACAACAAAATCATAATGCCCACACCTGATCCTAAACATAGTCTTGAAGATATGCTCTTTCTTGATGTGTACCTGATGGTATCCCAATCTCAAGTCGATCTTATTGAACACTATTTCTCCCTTCAACTGATCAAACAAATCATCAATCCTCAGCAGTGGATACCTATTCTTGATCGTTATCTTATTGAGCATCATGTAGTCAATGCACAATCTGAGAGTACCATCTTTCTTCTTTATGAACAACATTGGTGCACCCCAAGGCTATACACTTGGCCTAATGTATCCCTTGTCAAACATCTCCCTTAACTGCAACTTCAACTCTGCCGACTGAGGTGTGCTCATTCGGTAAGGTGCCTTTGATGTCGGAGCTTCCCCTGGGACCAACTCAATAGAAACATATACCTCCCTATGAATTGGCAACTCTATAATATCCTCAGGTAATACATCCTGAAAATGTTGTAGAACTGGGTATCTGCTCAAAAAATCTACATCCACAACTTCCTTACCTTTGTCACTAGAAATGTGCACTCCAAACATCACATAACCTTTTCTGCAACTATGATTAGCCTACATAGTGGTAACCATCCTCACTGATATAGGCTTCTTCTTTCACTGCAAGGTTCTCTTTTCCCCACTATCATCCACACACTCGATGGCCTTGTCGAAGCAATCCACTTTGGCCCTATGAAGGTACAACCAATCCATACCCAAAAAAATACTATACGAACCCAATGGCAGTACATTCAAATGTGTTGTTGTAGGCATACGATTTAACTCAAATACACAAGCTCTCACCTAGTGGTGAACTCTCTTCTTTGTACGTGTAGCCAACTAGACCAACCAAGATTGTGCATGCACTTATTTTCTCAAACCATACTTATCCACCAAGTCAGGATTAATATAACTAAAGTTACATCCAGGATCAATCAAAATAGGAACAACTTGATCACAAATCTTTCCATCCATCTCTATGATAGATGCCGAATGATCGCCTTCCTGTTGTCCACAATTGCATAGATACAAGGAATTCTATGACCAACATCACCAAATGTATGTGCATCCTGAGCACTATAGATATGGGGTCTACCACCAGTTTGATATTGTGGACAATTCCTCTTATGATTATTCTTACCACATATCCTACACTGCAATGGCTCCCTACTACCACCTCTAGCCTATTGCTCTCCATGTCCTTTCTCAGTTGTATTAAACCTCTTTTAAGGAACTACATTTTCTTCCTCACTTGTATCTCGGGGTCTTCCTTTCTTTGGTGGCCATATTCCTTTAGATTTCTCATTTCTCTTCAAGTCATGCTTAGGCTCAACCTTGCGCTTCGACTGCTCATAACAATGTTTCAACTTTAGGATGGCCTCCTCCAATGATCTAGGCTCATCAAACTCAACTTGATCTATGTACGCTATTGGCAGTCCACTGATGAATCTTTGAATCTTGGCCTTCTCCTCCTTGAGGTAAGATACATATCACAACAACTCCAAGAACCTACTAGTGTACTCATTATATGTCATGGAACCCATCTGCAACTCATAAAATTGTTTAGCTCTGTCATCAAAGTATCTTTATGACAAATAATTCTTCTTGAAGAGCTTCTCAAACACACGCCAAGTCAAATCATCCTCATGTATACCTTTAACATTCTTCACATTTTCCCACAAAATATCTACTGTGCCTTTGAGACTGAAATTGGCTATCTTTGCCTGCGTGTTTTCTACATAGTCATCCAATCTGAAGAAGTTTCTCATACCAGGTAACCATGCCTCTACATCCTATGATTTCTTCATATCTACATCAAAGGTAGGCCGATTTTCTTTCTTAAAATCATCTGGAAGGTATCCCTTATCACTCCTCCTATAAGGATGAAAATGATGACGATCATGATGCATGTCCAAACCAGAACTAGAATAATACCTTTGTCCATCACCTCTCCTATCCAGAGTGTCCAAAAACCTTCCATCTTTGATTATGTCATCTCTATCTTACCTGTGACCACCATAAGACCTGCTACCATATGACCCATTAGTTTTTCCTTCTACTCATGGTTTATCCAAAGTGGTGCCTGTCGCTGCAATTTTGACAAACTCTGAAGTAGTATTGCATTAACATTCGCTTGTTTCTCTTGTGCTTGCATGATTTTGTCATTGTCCACCTACCACTCCTTATTTCTTCCTTCAAGCTTCATAATGTATCCATCAAATCATAAGAGATCACAACACCATGTTTCTCATTCAATTTGATAGGTAGAGACTTGTTGTCTATGATCTTGCTAGCCATTTGATCTCTTTCATGCAATGCATACTATTCCAGCTAAACCAAATCACAATAAACCAATGTATGTTAGCATAGTTCAAGGAGGATATCTCATCTGCAATATCATGGAAACATCGTGATACGTGTATAACATAATCATAACAACATATAGACATATGATACATAAGCACATAACCATGTAACAATCAGTATAGCTAGTGTCCAGTCATCAATGCATGACCATATCAACTACACACATACCATGACTACATGCATGACAACAACAACCATAGCACCACTGTATACTTGACCACATGCAAACATTAACATGCATAAGCAATGTGTAATCAATGACATGTACGAATGAGCACATATGATCAAGCATGAACGGGGATACTTGTAACCAAACCTACAAAAATGATACATGTAACCAATCATGCAAGAATGTAACAAAAAATACAATAATATAACCAAGAATACAAAATGACACATGTAAGCGACATATAAGAACATGTAACCAGCCGTACATTAATGACAACATTATTCGCACAATGGCATCCTTACCCCTATGGCAACATCACTACGACCGTGACCAACACCATGCATATGAAACAAGAATTTAAGGATGACTGACACATGTACAACCAACATGAATGCATGACAAAAAAATTCACCCACATACACCCAAGGGGAGCGCAATCATGTTCTGATACCAATCTATAGCCACCCTCCTCCCACATCTACCCAAGTAACCATCCAACTGGGGTAAACATGCAACAAGAGAGGCCACTATGTAGGGATTCAACCTCCTTGGTGACCTTAAGGAAATGGAATTGATAGAAAACATCAACCATACCTTCCACATCTGCAACAACACTCCTAGGAGACATATCAGCCACTCAGACATACTACCCTTGGGCCCCATTGATCTTTTAGACCTCTTAACCTTTGTACACTCTTATCCTATAGGAATTCCAACATCGAGGGAGCTTTGGACACTCTCAGAGACCTGCAAGCCAATGTTCAAGGACTTTTCCCAGCAGACCTATGCCAGCTTCCACAGAATTCAAGCCACTTTTCTAGCCCAGAATCCCGGCCGCTACCTAAAACATGTTATAACTTTCACAATATATCAAAGACATGATGAAAAGACTACTAAACCAAAAATCAACCTTAGGATTAGGCCTAACCATCGCCAACCAAGACTAAGATTTTGTCAAACATGTGGCATCAATGAACCTATAGGTTTAGGATATAAGACATAGCATGAATCACTGAAAAATCTTATGAAACATGACAATAAGGATCACCACCTCCTCCTTTGAACTCTTATAACATAAATTAGGTCTTGCATCCATCAATTTAACAATTACAAGTAAATACATGAGATAATCGTGACATGAACTATCCAATTAACCAAGCTTATAAATAACACAAAACAATGTAAATAGCATAGATATAACAACCATTAAATCCACATATAATCAAGTGCAAAAGCAAGAGAACTTAGCTTTCATTAATCATAGGAAAGTCTGACCAGGTTCGAGACTTCCACATACCACCTGACTGTAGACATGGCTGAAACACATATTTCTTTCAGTTAGTCACCCTCATGTCATATTTTAAGAATTAATGTGTCTCATGGGTAAACCAATCCAAAACAACCGAGGGAATCTAGAGGTTAAACCACCTCTACCCTCACCAAACTATGATGACACCAAAACTAGTGCTCCGATCACAACCAAACCGAACCTGGAATTCCATCAAGAATCCATCACTATCCTTGAGGAATTTTCCATCTCCTTGTCTCTCAGGCTTCACCATAATCCAATCTGGTATCACTATGCCCTAAATCGATACTAGTCTCTTAGGATTTACCGCAATACAAACATAGATCACTAGGCCCTAAACAAAGACTTCTCCATCAGAATTTACCACGTATCCCTGCAAAACCTGTCAAGGGATTCCTACGCCTTTCAGAATGAACCTTGATACCACCTCCACCCTGGGTTCCAAAATCCATCCAGTAAACCAAAGCCCAAAACCAAGGTAAACATACCAACATACCATGTCAAATGGAAAAAGGAAAGGTTATTCTTAAAAACAACTATCATAACTCAACAAAACCATGTCACCGATAGTAAGAGGACCATACACCAACATGTAAATCCATGCATGTCAAAAATAGTGAGCAAAGCACACGTGCAATATGTTACCCGCAAGTATTCTTGCTGAGGTTGCTTGATCCTCCTCTTCCTTCCTTTATCCTTGCTTCCCTTCCTTTCCATTTGCTTGATTTTCCTTCCTTGATCCAAATATATAGTGATCTATGAAAACTCAAGTGACCAAGGGTGAGAGAGATAGAGAATAATGAGAGAACTCCAAAACTTGAACTGACAAAAGGTTAGCAACTGATCCTCAGAAGCCTTTTTAATGAGGCCTCTATTTTCTTCATCTTCCCGTATTTTCCCTCAATTTCCTCCTCACATGAAACCTGTGACCTTTCACCTCACTTTTCTCCTAATTTCCTTTATTTTCATAAATAAATGTGCCAAAAATGCCTTTTTACCTTTTAATGCCTTTTCCTTAGCGTTTTCCAATTTACTTAGCCATAAACACATCCAATCATGCCCATTAGGATATCTTTGCCCACCATTTAGCTTGGAATAAATGTCCCTTAACCATGGTCCTATTTTTCCTTTATTAAATTTTATTACATGAAATTTTCACCAGGGTTGTTACAGTCCTCATAAATTGTCAGGGTATATGCTTGAAAGAATTTATCATATAAAAGTAGCAAAACAAACAAAATTAAATGGCCAAGCTCAAAATTTGAGTAAACTTTAGAAGATAATTTGGCCAAATTTTCCAATTAAATTTGGAAAAATAAGTTTCAAGGATAGAGGCCATGCATTCAAGGACTTTGAAGAGCTTAGGAGTGTCTGGTTTCACTCATTATCCCATTTTGTTTATGACCCTACTAGGATAATAAATGATCATTACTAGGATATAATTGATATTAAAAGTTTGCACATCAAAAATCCTCCTTTTGATGATGTTTTCATAGACATTTATAGTTTTGATCAAGAAGTTGAAATATGAAAACTAATGAGTATTAAATACAGGGGAAAACTCAAGTAAATTAAAGAAAACACTTATGAGGATTTTCTCAAACATAAAAGTCTTTTTTTCTTCTGTTTCAATTGAATATTTTAAATATCTTGAATGTATAAAAAACAATTTCACTCATATATTTTTAGAAGCAACTTCTTCTTCTAAGAAATTTCAAGTAATTAAAATCAATAATATGCATGATGTTTCTGTTACATCCCAGAGTTCAGACACTTTAGAGACTACTAGAGATATAAGTGTTAAATAAAAGGAACAATAAAGTCTTAGGATGGAAAATAACATAATAATAGCAGAGATTAAAGTAGAAGAACAAGTAGTCAAAGAAATCCTTTCTGCCAAAGATAGTATTATCCTTCATGCTCCTTAAGATACAACCCAAGAAGAATTACAGTCTAAAAAATATGTTGAATAAACTGAAGAGATGGAAATTGATAAAAAGGAAGAGGAATAAATTGTTCATTTAATAATCATAGATAATCCTGACAAAGATAAAGAGTCAATTGAACAACATTCTAAATCCACTGAGATTTTAGTATTGGAAGCATCTCCTAAGGTTTCCATTACTCCCATCTCCACAAAAAATCCTCTTAGTTCATTACCTTTAGGTTTGTTACTGAAATGGAACCAATGTATAAAACTATTCCATCCTTAACTGAATATTATTTCAATAAAAAGGCAAACTCAATTGTATTAAGAACTAAGAAGAGGAAATTTGACACTTTTTAAGCAATGTTTGAACATATATGGTAGGCAACTAAAGATGTGAGAGAGAAAGTTGAATAATATTCGCAGGCTCTTGGAGCCTTTGCAAAAAATAAAAAATATCATGTTAGTGAACTTGCAACTTCTTTCCAAAATAACCTTCAAAGAATTAAAGAGTTGAAATTTCAAATTGAAAAGAGCAAAGAATTTAGCGAAGAGAATTGATAAACCCATTCTGCAACCCTTATGGGAGGATTTTATATAGAGAGGGCTAATTTATAGAGTCAATTTGAAAATCAATTTAACGAATTAGCGACAAAGCATTCCTAGAATATTGAGCAAATCTAAAAGAACATGAGGAGCAGAGCAAAATGTTGAAAGGAGAAGCTGAAAACAATATTTAATTCATGACTACAACACGAAAAGGAAAAATTAGAACCCTTTAGATTCAATTAAGAAAAAGTCATGGTGCTAAAAAAATTGTAAATATATTCAAATAGAAAGTAATATAGGCCAACTAGATATTAAAGAAGGGCCAAGATACATTCTATAAATGAATGGATAAAATCTATAGATTTTTATTAGGATATTGTAAGTCACAACGAAAGAATTGAGTCTTTGGTTGATGAAGATAGAAATATCAAAGACACATTTTCATGAATTATTGAATGGGAAAAGAAATTACAACTTCTGTACATTCTTAAAACTTCCAAGAAAGATAAAAGACTCATTTATATGTCTTTAAACTAGAGGGAATTAGAATCAAAAGAAATAGAAGTTTGGAGCATGAAGGTCATGAACAATATATAAAGGTGTGGGAGGTTGGGACAAATTTCATTGAAGAGTTTGATATTTCCGAATAAAAACTATTAACAGAGGAAGTCCCTAGATCTCTGAGTTAATAACAAACAAAAGACTGGACAACAGGAGATGTGAGATAAATAACTGGAACCAAAATTTAGACTCACCAAACCTTTCATAAATTTCTACAATTTCCTTTTAAACAGATCAAGCTAATTTCAAAGTTTGTGGTTAAATATCGTAAAAAGAAAAGGTTCGTTTAGAATTTGGTGTCAATGTGCTAGGTTAACATAGTTCATTTTGTTGGGTGTGGAGCCTGGTTATCTTCTTTATTTAGAGGTATCTCTACATTGGACCTAGTTCATAATGTGGCGGCGATGCTGCCCATAAAATATATGCTGTAGGGGGGGTCCAGAGGGGGCGGATACGACCTTTGGGAGCCCTCCCCTGGTGGGCGCATCGAGGGTAGTGCCCCCGAAGCTAAAAATAGATGTAAACTTGCCTAGTAAAATGTTGTAATTTCGTAGTCAATCTGGGTCGTTCATTAGGCGGAGATCTAACGGTAGAAGTTATGTTTAATTTATGATTTTTTTCCCTTGAAGGAAACCCATCACTATATATGAGGGAATTGTATTGCGTCTATGTAGATCTGTATTCTAAGAGAGAATAGAGAGGATATTGAGCAAGAGAGAAGAGGGAATTACATTGGATCTATTGTAGGTTGTATCTCTTCAGTTTGCTAGATAAGATAAAAGGAAGGACTCGTTTTTTCTTCGTGGACATAGCCCAAATTGGGTGAACCACATATATCTGTGTCTCTCTTGTTTTATGCATTTTCTGTGTTTATATTTCTACAATATTTTATGTGTTCCATTGCTCTATAATATATAATTTTCTAAAACATTTTCATCTAATTAATTTTTTGGAGTTACACAGGTATATATAGAATTGATAAACTTTATCTTAAAAAATCATCTACATATGCTAACCATTGAGGATAAAGACTTTGAAGATGGGAAGGAAGTTTGAAACCAGTTGCCACTTTTTTGGGAAATTATCCTTAGATAAGGATAATGAATTTTTTTTAGCATCATTTCTTATTAGAGAAAATTTTGAATATTTTCTAAATTTGGATGAACAAACAAACTCTATCTCATTTTCATTTTTAGTATTTATATGGATTCTAATGTTGTTGTAAGGGTCGATGAATTGTGAAAACTCCAAACTTGCATTCTATAATCAATTTTTGAAGACCAAATTCAGAGTTGATTTTTTTTTTAGTTATGAGATTGATATCTTGTGATCACTTTAATTACTTAATGGATGTATCTAATACTCATTTTATAACTTTCTTTATGTTTACCTCTGATAGAATGGTTACAATATTCTATTAATATTTTTTAAGATATGTTGCAGTGTATTTTTGCTATCAAAGAAAATTATGAATTGTTTTATGTTTATGTTTCTACTTGATAGTGAAGTATGATATTCAACTAATATAATGTCGATTTTCTCTCATTTTCAATATAGGTTTTAATTTTAAGTTATTGCATGAAAATTAAAATAAAATCTTTAAAAAAAATCATTAGGATTTTAATTTAAGAGCCATCTCAAATTATCTTGTATGACAAGTTGGACCAAAATTCCAACCAGATTCAAACATACATAATATTTTATTTTAGATATTATGTTCGAATAAATCCCCTACATCACTTCCCTCACTGTTGTATGTTACAACAAGTTAAATCCAACAAATATCCATAACAATATGTAAATTTGTAGATAACTATAAGTATTAACATACATCGTATATTTCCCCTATTTTTAATTTAATTTTATCATTTGAATAATTTATTTTAGTTATATTTTAAGTTATAATAGGAAATCAGGAGTTGATTCCATAGATTATATAACCACTTAAAAAAGAAAAAATCTAATTGGGACCCTGATCGGGCTAATACTCAACTCGTTATAACTAGGACGTCTTCCCCTTGTCGAAAAAATTGGTGCTAGAAGGAAGGCCACATATAATGTATAACTGATAAATCATATGAAATTATTTCCCTCGTCACATGATTTAATACTAGTATCTCTTTTGTTGTTGTTCATCCTACTGAACAAAAATATACCTCTTCAACAATGATGCATCATCCCGAATTCTCTATAGGAGAACCTGCTGAAATCTCTTATGTGCCTGTTCACCCTCAATTGCAATTTTCAAATGTTTACACTCACTCGCAAAGAGAGTTTTCTAGTTTAGCCCTATTTTATTCAATATATCTAAAAGGCCAAGACCAAAACATGAAGTTGAAGATATAATTTCTTCATCCTTAGAAATTAGTCATAGATCTTCAACTAATACAAGTCTTAGGGGTTCATCAAAATTTTCTACATATACAAATGCATCATTTCCTTTAGAAGAGTTTGATTGGGAAAAAATACCATTGCATCTCACATATTTACACATGTAATTATTTTGCTTACAAATTCTATTATTCGATCTTGGTCTCCCTCACCCATTCTAAGCTATGTAACTCCCACTTCTTCTTTTCCAAGTACTATAACAATCACTTTGAAACTCATTGCTCCACCTCCTTTAATAACTCCTCCTCATTTAGTACCACCACCTATAGATCCTTCACCTCCACATATTCCTACTCAAAGCTCCTTGGGTACTCCTTCTCCAAGGTCAACTATTCCTGGTCCACCCTGGTTATCAGATGGTCCAATTGTTATCGTAGGAGATCAACATGATCTCCAAAAAAATTATGAAAGATGGTTTCCTAAGTATAATTGGTGGGCTCCAGTATTGTGGCAATAATGCTACAACTCCTGGAGCTCCCTTCTCTAATTTTATCAACCCGGTAGTTCGTAACAAACTTGGAAGCGATGGTGTTGTATGCACAAGTACTAGCTCTTGTCGCAGCTGTCACTTGGTCAGCTGGCACAAGTCCGCTAGGGCTCAAGCCAACTTCTATATGTTCTCAGAAGAAGCTTTTTAAGTGATGAATGAAAGCTATCTCAAAGGAAATTAACCTACTTTTCAAGAATGAACTGAAAGCCAACAAAACATGTAAACACTAGTAAACCCTAATTCTACCAGCTTAATCCTTATGATGCAATGGTGGGAATGCAACTTCTAAAAGTGATGCCATTACTTCTATTGAGATGAGATGCATGTGTCTAAGCTACTTTCATCTGAAGAGAACATGTTTTTGTATTTTTGCTCAAGTTGTTGGAGTTATTATGACTGTGCTTCTTACTGGGTCTTGACTGTGCAAGGGTAGATCAAGGGGAGGAAGGCTTGGAACAGGTCAGGAGGACTCTGAGAGGGTCCAAGGGATCCCTAACATCATTCCACAGAAGTTCACAAAGTTCAGATGCCTGGCAACCGTGTTTGCAAGCTTCTACAGGATGTCTGCAGGGGGTTCTACAGGAAGTTCAGGATTTCTACAGGAAGTCCCGTAATTTCTACAGGATGTTCTGGAATCAGAGTTTTGGGTGATGAATGAGTGAATGAGCTGTATGGGTGGATAGGGAAGTAGGAGGGGAGCTTTTGATGGCTTATGGACATAGGGATGAGATGGAGAGGGGGTGTGTAAAGTTGGTTGGTCTAGAGGAGGGTAGAGGCAATGGAAGGCCGAAAAGATAAAACAATGTGGATGATAGAAGAGTTGGGAGGCAAATGATCTAACTGGGAGATAAGTAGATGGCCTAGGCATTGCTTAGAAGGATAAGGAAACGATGGAGTGGTGTTGCGCAGTGTAAATGAAACAAGTCACCCCTGTCTTGCGTATAACCGAAATGTTATCAACCTACTCTAACTGTTTTATTAGAAACCAAAGAACAACAATGTCGTTTTTAAGGGAAAATCATGCATGGTGCTGAAACAAAGAGTTATTCCTCAAGATCTAAATGCATGGACACTTCTACAAACGGAAATATTACGTTAAAGCTTGCATGAACATGTAAAACTGTATTTTTGGTAGTTGGCATGGTCTGCACTCCCAGTCCCTAAACAGAGGTGAAAGTGAGTGTGCATTCAACCCTTTTTGGAACTCAGATTAACTTCAACCCCCCTACTCTAATCTAAACTACTGAAGCAACTTTGTTCATATCACTAACCTATGTAACCACACCAAGAAATTCGAATCAGCAAACTGTGTTTCCAAGTGCATGTAAAGGAAAAGAAATATAATGCTGAAAGAAAGAAAGGTAACAATACAAAGGAAGGAAGCCTTAGGCTCTCAGGTTGGGCCCAACCCTGAGAGCTTAAGCTCCTTTAAGAACTCAGAGCTGCCTCAAATCTGCCTGCTTATTCATTAAAAGATAATAGTCAAAAGTCTGATAACATGCCAAAAATGGCTTACAAAGAGAAAAACAGGGCTATAGCTCGTAATTCAGAATCTGCAACAAAGTTTCAAAAGTCTTTTTTTGAAGGCTACAGCCTCAACATTTATACATTATGAGGGCCAAGCTGGCCTCCTAAATTAGTGGGGCTTGGCTGACCAACTAAAAGTAAACTGTTGTTCCCTTAGAATCCGTTGGCTGCCTTCTAGCTCGGTGGTGATAGTTGTTGGAGGTCGGAGTTGTGGGTGGAGATCACGAGGAAGGCCATTCAATGCCGTGGACAACCTTCCTACAAAACCTCCATGCCACCTTGGCTATCTCCTAGCCTTCATCTGCGTGTTTTTGCTCCATTTAATTTCAAAAAACTTGAAATAAACATGTATTAGCCACCTAGGAATAGTGACTGCCCTTCATTCGTACAAATAACATAAATATACTAAAAAATGATGCATAAGTCATGAAAAATGAAGGGTTGAGCAAGGGTAGTGAGGCCAAATGAGCCCAAAATGTTACCAAATTTGGGGCTCATCATCACCCCCCAGCTAAAATATTTGCTCATCCTTGAGCAACTAATCCAGCTCCTCATCCTGCATTGCCTTTACTGCCACCCTTACATCGTAAGCCTCTGTAGTAGTGTCCTCCTTGTTGATATGGAACCCAACCTTTCTATTCACCTCTTCCCACTGTTCATTATCATCTTTCTCTGTGCTGCCTTCCATCAATCCTAGCAGCAGTGGTGGGCTTAGCTTGAGGCCAATCCAGCTGGCCTGGAGGTTTTGCATGGATTTCTTATAGAGGGCCACTCGGACTAGAGCTTCCCTCATCCGAGTTGGGGTATGATACTCTCTGATTTTCAGACTGTGGGCCAATGTATTCCATCGGCGGGCGCAAGCTTGGACAGAGTTGTCTCCTAATAGTCTCTCCATGTCCTCAAAATGCGCTATGGCTTGGGCCTGCTGATCCATATATCTCAATGAAGCTTGAGGGTCGGTGGACAAGTGTTGGTGTGCCGAGATTAGTGCAACTGGATCCACTGGTTCTGCTCTAATTAGCAATGGCTCATTCAGCTCTCGGTTCATGACCGCTTTGGCTTCTGCTGCTCTTTTGTCCTCATGGTTCAACCATGAGGCAAATGCCATTAATTGCATATCTCCTAAGGCCGTATTGGGATCCCATGAAATTACATTAGGCAGGGCCAAATTATGGAGATAGAACTCCGCTAATTTGGCCTTATCCTCTGATGAGCTGGTACTGCATAATTCAGTGAATTGCTGCGGGTCTTGGAGCTAAGAGATACCCCTTTGCGCCAAGGTATTGATTTGAAATTGCAGCCATTGGTTTTTCAGGTACAGGCCATAGGATTTGGCCGACTGTCTGCATTGTATAGCATCCATGGCCCAACTGGCCATGCAGGCCAATTGTGCCTCTTTCTGCTGCAGCTGTTGTCTGAGAGCTTGCACTTCAATTTGTGCTTGTTGTTCTGCTTCCTGTAGATGCAAGGTTGGCTCCCCAAGACCGATTTGCAGTTCCTTTTTGCCTTGTTGTCCTGCTGTGATGTCCCCTGAGGGTGTGCCTGTTCCTCTCCTCAGCTCTTGTAGCTACAGTCTAAGTTTTTCGTTTTCTTCCTGTAGGAACACCCGCTGGCAATTTGCCACGTGTTTAGCTATGGCTAATTCACTTCTGGCCTCCTTAAGTTGCTCTTCCAAGGGGCCTATGTCCGCCACACCTTTTGATTTGGCTATTTTCATCCACGTGTGTGATCGTACTCTCTCTTCCTCCAATGCAAAGAACAGTGGCACAGTGAATTTCTGAGGTATAATTTTGCCAGCCTCTAAGAAGTTGTAATATGAACTCAGAATTGGCTGAGGGCTAGGCTCTGGAATATGCTCTTTCTCTACTTCTTTTGGTGGCTCTACTTCGCCCTCCCTCGGTGGTGATGAGGGTGCTTCTCCTTCCATTCTCTCTGTTTCTTTAAGCCGAGCTAAGGTTTCCTATAGAGCAGCTTCATCATCCTGTAGTCGGGCTTTTGAAGCCAATTGGTCTAATCTTTCTTTCCAAGTAGTTTTCTTCGGGCTCCCCCTCTCATAGGTGACTGATATCTTTGAGGGGGACCTCTCCTTGGGCGAAGTAGGGGCATCCTCTATAGTGATTGGGCTGCTGGATGGAGGCTGTGGCTTGCCCGTTTTTATTCTCACACTTCTCCTAGCTTTAAAATATAGAGGGACCTCCCTCTTTCTCTTCTCCTTTGGCTTAGGAGGTGTACTGAGGGCGGCCAGCACGGCTGCTGCCTCCCTTGCAAGAATGTCAGCTTTCTTCTCCTTGGGTTTCCCTTTCTCAGGGCTTCCTGTAGAAGACCCTTTTTCAGTTGATTTCTGGCTTTCTGTAGAAGCCGGTTTTGGTTTTCCTGTAGAAACAGGTGGCACCGCTTTAGTTTGTTTTGCTGAATGTGTTTTACTTTTTGACTTGGTTGCGGCTGCTGTCGAGGTGCCTTTGCTGACGTGGACCTACTCAGCCTTGTCCACTCTGCTTTGTAATCTTTTCTCTCTGGCCGTCAACATGGGTGTGTCATCCTTCTCTTTGGCACCCTTTTTCTCTTGTTTCTTCTTTTGCTCTTTCTTCTGCTCTGTGGTCGTGGTCTTCTGGCCTTTTTCTTTCTTCCCTGTGGGCACTGACTCCTTCTCCTTACTGCTGGATGAACCGAGCTCTTCGGTCAACATCTTTATATCACCATCCTTGGTCAAATTTCTGAAGGCTTCCCATGAGAGAGGAACCTTGTATGTGTGGAGTGCATCCTCCACGAGGAGTTTAATGAGTCCATGGTGGGCTACCTGGTCTGGTGTGCCTTCTTTCAACTTGGTGGCACATTCAATCATAGACTATAGTAGAAAGTAGGGGATACTTAGTTTGTTTTCTACAGGTTGGTCCATCTGATGCCTTAATTTCGTGAGTAACCGAAAATGGTACCCATATACAATGCTAAACCGACCTTCGCAGGTGATGTACTTCATAATCTGGAGGCTAACTTCACTCCAAAGTGGCAGTAAGCTGGTTCTACGAACCCCGTTTTTATCTTCTGAGAATTCCTCCTCTGGGGGGAAGAATTCCTTCTTAGCCTTCTAGCCCAATTTCCTCTCTTCTTTATCCCATGGTAATCCCATTGGGAGCTTAGTAACTCGGCTGATGAATTGTGGGGTGAGTCTGAGACTCAAACCCCTGAAGTTGACGGTGGCCAATGTTTTGGATTTCGGCTTCAGAGCTTGCAAGAACTCCTCTGCCACCTCATCGTCATAGCCCTGCAATTTGCCGCAGAATGACATCCATTGCGCTTGTGTGAACAGCTCCACCACCTCAGGATTCTCTCTTAGCTTTGTTGAGTCGGTTGGTTCCCTTCTGAAACTGTTGCGTTAGCTGGAGGTGGCGAGTGCGGAAGAAAATTGGCCGACCGGGACAGAGCGTAGAATTACGCCTCTGCCACGCATACAATTCACGAAAACTTATCTCCCGATGAGCCTTAACACGGCTTAATTATAACTCTCATCCTGTAGGACGACAATTCATGCAAACGGCAGACAATACTTGCAATTTTTTACGACCAAACTGTAGAACGTCGACTCTGCCACCCTCGAAACCAATTGCATGGAAGGTTCAGGCTTACCTTTTTAATCCGCCACCTTTTGACGTGAGGAACCCAATTTCCTGTAGAAGCAGCTTTCCTGTAGAAGCAGCGCACGAATTCTGGAGGATACTGTAGTGGGTCTGCGCCTTCTGTGCTGCTATCAGACGTTCAAACGGCCGAAGGCTTGCAGTGTCGAGCTTCAGAGGAATGCGGATGCTCACTCGACTTCCAAATGGCTGATGATAAATGCGTGGGGTGGCGATCTAGCCGATAGATTTGAATCCGGCGGAATCCGTGGCGCGGGGGTGAGCTGTCCCTGCCGGACAGTTGGGCGACGTCACTTAATCATTCTACTGCCAGTTCCCTTACTACCGCATCATTCCCCGCAGATCCACCGCGTCATTTCTGTTAAAACGAGCTTCTCCCCGACTGGATGGCTCTCACGTGTGCACTACCCGTTCTTTTTCCACGGCCACCATTCTACACATCCGACTAGACCAACTGACTGGTCGACGTGGCCAGTTGAATGGCCATGCAACTGCTCAACCCGTTCATTTCATGCTTGCAAACATTTCAAATTAATATTCATGTAATTCGATGAAAGAAAGGGCGAGGCACTTACCTGTGCAGCTGCGACATGCTTTTCCAGGCTTCAGGACGACGATGACTAGATTTGCTTGCTGCTGTTATTTGCACAGGTCCGGATTTGCTTGCTGCTGCTGCTATTTGCACAGGTCCGGATTTGCTTGCTGCTGCTGATTATGAAGCGTATGATTCGGCTGCATGTGCCCGCGTTATCATTGCATGTTGCAGGCGATTGAATGGTGTACACTCTAGTTGGCTTAACTTCTACGGGACTCCTGCAGGATGTCCTGTAGCAGTTTTTCCTCCTCGGGTGCATGCTGAACGATGAAGACAGTGGCATCACGATCACGCTTGCAGGGCCCTTGGATAGTTGGGTTGAGTATTGCATGGCATCTCAGCGTCTTCTTTCATTTCAGAATTGCTACCTCTTGATAATTCACTGATCTGCTTTGATTGTGCAGGTATCTTCATTGCATGTCAACAGGGGTGGTATAAGGAGGTGATAGCAGTGTGTGAGGGAGAAAATAGTAGCTTGCATGCGTCCATACTGGACCTTGGTCGTTAGATCTCCTCATACAATTAGTTCTGGGCCGTCCAAAACTTCTACAGGAAGTTTCCTGTAGAAATACAGAACTTCCTGTAGAAAGTTTGTAACAACCTGTAGAAGACTAAGCTGTGATGAAATCGTGCCCATACCTTGGAGAAGATGAGTGTTCTCGGAGGAGGTGCCGGTAGGGTCTCCTGGCAGCATGATATGGATCCTTGTCTTCAAGTTGAGGGACCTCTTCTTCCTTCATAAACCTGCAACCTGCATGCATTACCACATTGTGAACTTGCTGTCCCTGCTTTTTTTGTGTTTGTTTTTTCTCTTTCCTTTTTTTTTTTTTTGAAAGACAGTAGGGGCACCTGAATGAGGTTTTCACCCTTGCCATCTGCCTCAAGCGCCTCAGAAAGGTTTTCACTCAAGGGTCTTTTTTCAAATTTTTTTTTTTTTTTTTTTGAAAGACAGCAGGGGCGCCTCAATGAGGTTTTCACCCCTACCATCTGCCTTGGGAGCCTCAGAGAGGTTTTCACCCAAGGATCTTTATTTTTTCCTTTTTCTTTTTTCTTTCTTTTTTTTTTTTTTTTTTTTTTTTTTTTTTTAAGATCTTCAGGGTATGCCCAAAACAGAGGCAGAACCCTTCTCTATGACCAGCACTGATTTCTCCACAGTTTTAATGAATTCTTGTCTTGAGAGAGGTTTCCTGTAGATTTTCAGTCTATGCCCGTTGACAAGCATGGGGATGGCCTCCTCGTCAGTGGTCCCAATGAGGACAGATCCATTGTCATGGCATTTCTCTACTGCATATGGTCCCAGCCATCTGGTTCTCAGCTTCCCCTTGAAATCTTTATGCCTGCAATCATACAACAGTGCCCAATCTCCTGGCTGAAATTGCTTTTCATTGAGGTGTTGGTCATGCCACACCTTCCTTTGAAGTTGAACCACTTCTGTGTGAAGAAGGGCTTGCATTCGGTGCTCATCCAATCCATTCAGCTGCAATAACCTTTCTTGTTGGGCATGGCTGAGATCTAAGTCCAGCTGAGCTGCCAACTTCAAAGTGTTGTATTCAAATTCAATTGACAGCAAATCTCTCTTCCCATAGACTAGCTCATAAGGTGTGAAGCTGGTTGTGGTCTTCCAAGTGGTGTTGTAAGCCCATGTGGCCTCAACCAGGCGATCTGCCCAATCTTTTCTACTGCTGCTCACCACCTTAGTCAAGGTCCCTTCTAATGCTCTACTAGTGACTTCCACCTACCCATCTGCTTGAGGATGATATGGGGTGGAAGTCCTATGCTTGATCTTGTGATGAGTGAGTAGGTCTTCAATTAAGTTGGAGGTGAACTGGCTTCCTTGATCGGTGACTAGCTCTCTTGGGTAGCCAAATTTGTAGAAGATGTTTTCTCTTAAAAACTCAGCCACCTTTTCTTCTGTCGCTGCTTTGATTGCCTTGGTTTCTGCCCACTTTTTCAGGTAGTCAGTGCACACAATGATGTAAGACCTTTGCCTCGAAGGAGGGTTGATTGGACCCACAAAGTCCATACCCCACTTCTCAAATGGCTCAAGAGTCACTTGAGGTTGGAGAGGCATCTCATCCCTTTGAGTCGGTTTCCTCATTCTTTGGCATCGGTCACATTGGCTGATATATCTTCTAACATCTTGATGAAGTGTGGGCCAATAGTAGCCTGCCTGCAGGATTTTGAAGGCGGTCCTCTTTGCTGCAAAATGTCCTCCACAAGGTCCATCATGACAGGTGAGGAGGATATCAAAGACTTCCTCCTCCCTTACACAACGCCTTAAGATCTGATCAGGGCCAAGCTTGAACAGGTTGCCCCCGATCCAAGTAAATGAGGCACTTTTTCTGATGATTCTGCTCTTCTCTCTTGAGGATAGGTGCGGAGGGAACTGTGCTGAAACAAGGTAGTTTGCTATATCAACAAACCATGGAGAGAGTACTGAAATAGCAAACAGATGTTCATCGGGCATCTGGTCATCCACTGTTCCATCCTCATCTGCAGATAAATCCAATCTAGATAAAAAGTCAGCAACAACATTTTCTTTACCTGGTTTGTCAACGATAGTCAAATCAAATTGTTGCAACAAAAGTAACCATCTAATAATACGAGAATTCACATCTGGTTTATTCATTAAATATCTAATTGCAGCATGATCAGTATGTACAAATGTTTGATAGCCAGTGATATAATGTCGGAACTTGTTCAGTGCATGGACCACAGCCAAGAATTCTTTCTCGGTTACAGTGTAATTCAGTTCTGCTTTGGATAAGTTTTTGCTAACAAAGTAAATGGCATACGGAAGTTTTTGTTCAACTTTTCCTAAGGCTGCCCCTATGGCTTTGTTCGAGGCATCAGTGTGGATGTGGAAAGGTAGGGCCCAGTTTGGACCTCTCAAGATTGGGGCAGACACCAACTTGTCCTTTAATTCATTCAGAGCCGTCTGACAATCGTCAATCCATTTAAACTCCACATCCTTTGCCAAGAGGCCAAGAAATGGCGAGGCTAACATGCTGAAGTCTTTAATGAATCTCCTGTAATACCCTGCTAATCCTAAGAAACTCCGAACATCCCCTAGCTTTTGAGGAGGTGGAACCTTCTTGATGAGAGCAATTTTGTTAGGATCCACCTGTAACACTTGGCAAGAAATGGTATGGCCTAGCACGGTCCCTTCAGTCATCAGGAATTCACATTTTTCAGGACTAAGGGATAGGTTCCTCTCAATGCATTTGGTTAGGACTTTTCCCAGGTTGGACAATGCTTCCTGGAAGTTGGACCCATAGGGAGTGAAGTCATCCATATAGATTTCCACTGCATCATGGACCAGCTCCGAGAAGATGCTCAAGACGGCTCTCTGGAAGGTAGTAGGAGCATTGCATAGACCAAAGGGAAGAACTCGATAGGCAAAGGTACCCCAAGGACAAGTGAAGGTGGTCTTATCTTGGTCTTCTGGACTGATTTGGATTTGGTTGTACCCGCTAAACCCATCTAGGAAAGAGAAGAACTTCTTTCCTGCCAGTCCATCCAACACTTGATCTATGAAAGGTAGAGGAAAATGGTCTTTCTTGGTAACTTTGTTCAGTTCACGGTAGTCCACACAGATTCTCCACTTCCCATTTTTCTTGGGAACCAACACCAGAGGGGACACCCATTCGCTATCCGAGATGGGGTAGATGAATCCGGCATCCAACAGTTTTTGCAATTCTTCCTTGACAATGTCCTTAAGGGCTGGATTCATTCTCCTTTGGGGTTGCCTAACCGGTTTACAGTCCTCTTTGATGTAGATGTGATGGGTACAGACCGAAGGATGGACTCCTTTCATCTCCTTATAGCTCCAAGAAAAAGCATCTAGATGACTGGCCAACAGGCTACACAGCTCCTTTTCCTGGGAAGGAGATTGGGAGGAGCTGATCTTTAACGTTCTCTCAGGGCCGCACTCCACATTTTTTACTCTGGGAGTGACAAGGTTGGTCGCACAAAGATCCACTAAGGCACTGGCTTGGGCATCCTCCACCAATTTCTCTAAGGTCAGTGCACTGGGAGGTGGATTCTGGATCAAGGTCTCAATCAAATCATCCTCGGTTGGGGGGTCTCTTCTAGTGGTGTCTAGGGTGCACAAAGGTGCTGAGTACACCTCATCCTCTTCTCCTTCCTCCAACCAAAGTGGTAAGTCATGCTCTAAGGAGGGTTGGGCAGGAGGGTATAGGACTAGCTGCTTGGACATAGGACCATTTTTTATGGTCATGTTTCCTCCACGACAGCTTATGTAAGCATCTGCAGTGGCTAACCAAGGCCTTCCCAAAATGAGAGGGTTTCCAGTAAGCTTTGCCTTTGGTTGCAGAACCAAGAAATCTGCAGGGTATTCCCAAGAGTCAACAGAGACCAAGACATCCTCCACAATCCCTTCGGGACTCACGATGGAGCGATCTGCTAGTTTTAGGACTGTCGAGGTCTTCCTCAAGGAACCCTGAAGGTTGAATTTGAGCATGGTATCCCTGGTCATCACATTAATGGCAGCCCCCAGATCAATCAAGGTGTGAGGTATGATGGTGCCATTGATGTGGACATCTACTACAGGACTCCCAGGATCTAGATACTTTGGGAAGATGACTTGTCCTAACATAAGGTCAGACAGCTGTCCTAAGACATTGATGGTTGAAGCATCTCTCTTTCGCCTGCCTGGGTGTCTGAAACACTTTTCCTTAACCAGTTTGTTGTATATCGGTACATCTTTGATGGCTTGGAGAAGTGGAATTTTCACACACAACTGTTTGAGTTCTCCCAGAAGCTCATCCTCCTCTGGGTTGGGTTCTGTGGTGGCTGTTAGTCTCTCAGGAAAGGGTGGAATAGCCTTTGGTTCACTTTCCTGTTTATCTTCCTCATCCTCAGGGGGAGGAGGTTGGCGATCTGGAAGAGTCTTTCCAGATCGAAGATTGATCTCCTGGATCTCCGCAGCATAGGTAGGGCATGATGTTTCCCCAGTATATACCTGCTGGGCCTGTCTGTTGTTGGGGTTCGGGTTTGGTTGAGCAAGCATTTGAGGTTGCCTTGGAGGAGCAGGAGGTAATGGTTGTGGGTGAGCTGGTGGTGGAGGCAAAATGGCGGGAGGAGTGTTGTATTGGGGCCTCCACCCCGATTGAGGTGCATTCCACTGAGGTTGCGGCTGGGCATTTGAGTGATACGAATGAGTAGTGGGTTGAGTATGATACTGAGCTGGGTAAGACCATGGAGGAGGCATAGACCAGGAAGGATGAGCAGGGGGACCCCAGGAAGGCATAGGAGTAGATTGGTTGGGGCTGTAATAAGCTTGGGGTGCCCCTTGCATCCCCTACTGGTAAGGTCTAGGTCCTTGTGGCCTCCTTTGGTTGAGGAAATAGAGAGGTTTGGTGGGGGATTCTGTCCCTTGATACATGGCTTTAAGCCCAGGTAAGGTTGTACATTGGTTTGTGGGGTGGTCCTCCTCACAAACAAAACATACTTCAACCGAATGTAATGGGCATTCGTTCTTAGGGTGTTTCCTTGTGCGCCTAGGGCAGAAGATAGCCAAGGCCCTCTCAGCTTCTTCCTTCTTCTGCTGGATCCTGAATGTGTCAAGTTGCATGGCAATGGTCTGTCTCACCTCACTCTTGAGATCTTCTAATTGATTTGCAAACTCATGTTTGGAGAAAGGAATACCAGCTAAGAAGAGGTTTCCTCTACCTCTTTTCCGGGCTGCCCTAGAGTGGTCTCTAAATACGGTCTTTATATCCTCATAAGGCAGTTGGTAAATATCTCCTCCAGCTAACATGTGAAGGGTATCTAAGAGGTCTTCAGGGACTCCTCGGAGCAGGACCAACTTGAGGGATTCAGGGTCAAGTGTGCACCTGGCCCGTTTATAACTAAGTTGGAACCTTTCCTCGTAATCCTCTAAGGACTCATCATTTCCCATGGTCATCTGAAAGATTTCTCCCTTGGTTTCCTTGCACCTACAGTAGTCCCGGTACTTGGTATTGAAAGCTTGCTGCATCTGAGCCCAAGTGGTGATACTATTCCCAGGTAAGCCTATGAACCAGCGTAATGCTACATCCTTAAGGGTTGAATGGAAGAGTTTCAGCTTCTGCTCATCTTCAGTATAGTCATAGGTTCGACACAGGACAACAAACTCAAACAGGAAGGTATCAGGATCTTCAGTAGTCAACCCATGGAAGTGAGGTAAAGCGGAGGGGCTAATATTCTTCATTTTCATGTCTCCATTGGTCTCTCGGATGGGGAAGGCACCTTCTATTCTCTCATCTTCTTCCCTATTGTCAGCCATAGCTTCAGGTGGAATGGTCTCTAACTCTTCTTCTGCTATAGGATCTTCGTATATCTCAGGAGGTTCACCTATAGGTTCTTCTGGATCACTGTCACCAAAGAAGAGAGAAGGGTGACTTCGTGATGTGGTGGGGGTGTTGGGTAAGAATTTGCCTGTTTTATCACGGTTCCTACGAGGCATGAAATGGAAAGACTTTTTTGATTGCTTTTGTTTTTTCTAGTACCTGCAAAACTAAAACAGATTGATCTACAACTAACTATTTTGTTGAAAGGAAAATGTAGAATTGAAATGAAAGCAGGAAAGAACTAATCTACTTTGCTCAAATGAAATTGCAGGAATGGAAATGCTAGTCTACGCTTGCAGAATTGAAATGCTAATCTATGCTTGCAAAAATGAAATTGCGGAATTGAAATGTTAATCTATGAAAGCAGGAAATGTCTATGCTACTTTTGCAGAATGGAAATGAAATAAACTACTTGGCAGAAGGCGAGAGTAGGAAAATAGAAGAAAAGAAACAATTACTAATACTCTGACGCTTCCCCGGCAACGGCGCCAAAAAGATGGTGGGCTCCAGTATTGTGGCAATAATGCTACAACTCCTTGAGCTCCCTTCTCTAATTTTATCAACCCGGTAGTTCGTAACAAACTTGGAAGTGACGGTGCTGTATTCACAAGTACTAGCTCTTGTCGCAGCTGTCACTTGGTCAGCTGGCACAAATCCGCTAGGGCTCAAGCCAACTTCTATATGTTCTCAGAAGAAGCTTTTTAAGTGATGAACGAAAGCTATCTCAAAGGAAATTAACCTACTTTGCAAGAATGAACTGAAAGCCAACAAAACATGGAAACCCTAGTAAACCCTAATTCTACCAGCTTAATCCTTATGATGCAATGGTGGGAATGCAACTTCTAAAAGTGATGCCATTACTTCTATTGAGATGAGATGCATGTGTCTAAGCTACTTTCATCTGAAGAGAACATGTTTTTGTATTTTTGCTCAAGTTGTTGGAGTTATTGTGACTGTGCTTCTTACTGGGTCTTGACTGTGCAGGGGTAGATCAAGGGGAGGAAGGCTTGGAACAGGTCAGGAGGACTCTGAGAGGGTCGAAGGGATCCCTAACATCATTCCACAGAAGTTCACAAAGTTCAGATGCCTGGCAACCGTGTTTGCAAGCTTCTACATGATGTCTGCAGGGGGTTCTACAGGAAGTTCAGGATTTCTACAGGAAGTCCCGTAATTTCTACAGGATGTTCTGCAATCGGAGTTTTGGGTGATGAATGAGTGAGTGAGCTGTATGGGTGGATAGGGAGGTAGGAGGGGAGCTTGTGATGGCTTATGGACAGAGGGATGAGATGGAGAGGGGGTGTGTAAAGCTGGTTGGTCTAGAGGAGGGTAGAGGCAATGGAAGGCCGAAAAGATAAAACAACGTGGATGATAGAAGAGTTGGGAGGCAAATGATCTAACTGGGAGATAAGTAGATGGCCTAGGCACGGCTTAGAAGGATAAGGAAACGATGGAGTGGTGCTGCGCAGTGTAAATGAAACAAATCACCCCTGTCTTACGTATAACCGAAATGTCATCAACCTACTCTAACTGTTTTATTAGAAACCAAAGAACAACAATGTCGTTTTTAAGGGAAAATCATGCATGGTGCTGAAACAAAGAGTTATTGCTCAAGATCTAAATGCATGGACACTTCTACAAACGGAAATATTACGTTAAAGCTTACCTGAACATGTAAAACTGTATTTTTGGTAGTTGGCATAGTCTGCACTCCCAGTCCCTAAACAGAGGTGAAATTGAGTGTGCATTCAACCCTTTTTGGAACTCAGATTAACTTCAACATCCCTACTCTAATCTAAACTACTAAAGCAACCTTTTTCATAACACTAACCTATGTAACCACACCAAGAAATTCGAATCAGCAAACTGTGTTTCCAAGTGCATGTAAAGGAAAAGAAATATAATGTTGAAAGAAAGAAAGGTAACAATACAAAGGAAGGAAGCCTTAGGCTCTCAGGTTGGGCCCAACCCTGAGAGCTTAAGCTCCTTTAAGAACTCAGAGCTGCCTCAAATTTGCCTGCTTATTCATTAGAAGATAATAGTCAAAAGTCTGATAACATGCCAAAAATGGCTTACAAAGAGCAAAACAGGGCTATAGCTCGTAATTCAGAATCTGCAACAAAGTTTCAAAAGTATTTTTTCGAAGGCTACAGCCTCAAAATTTATACATTATGAGGGCCAAGCTGGCCTCCTAAATTAATGGGGCTTGGCTAACCAACTAAAAGTAAACCGCTGTTCCCTTAGAATCCATTGGCTGCGTTCTAGCTCGGTGGTGATAGCTGTTGGAGCTCGGAGTTGTGGGTGGAGATCACGAGGAAGGCCATTCAATGCCGTGGACAACCTTCCTACAAAACCTCAATGCCACCTTGGCTATCTCCTACCCTTCATCTGCGTGGTTTTGCTCCATTTAATGTCAAAAAAACCTGAAATAAACATGTATTAGCCACCTAGGAATAATGACTACCCTTCATTCGTACAAATAACATAAATATACTAAAAAATGATGCATAAGTCATGAAAAATGAAGGGTTGAGCAAGGGTAGTGAGGCCAAATGAGCCCAAAATGTTACCAAATTTGGGGCTCATCAATAATCAAAATGGGCATATTACTATTGAAGTAAATATTAAACAATTTATGTTATCATTGAAATTAGGAACTTTACAACATGAAGATCAAGTCTGTAAGATTTTTCCTTTTACATTTTAAGGAAAAACTACAACATGGTATTTTACCTTAGTCGATGGCTCTATTACCAGTTGGGATACTTTTAATAATAAATTAATTAAAAAAAATAGTGAAGGTAAAACCAAGGCATCCTTAATTGTGGAAATCTCTAATATTAGAATGAATTCTGGTGAATCCATTAAAGATTTCAAATAAAGAAGTTATTTCTATTCTTAATAGGATTCATACTGATTCAAGACTGGGAAATGATGTTTTGACTGAATTTTATACTACTGCTATTCCTTCAAGTGTTTCTTTCACCATCATTGGAGAAGAAATGAAAACATTAGCTTTAAATATGGAAGAAGCCTTAAATGTTGGAAAACAAATTCTTGAAATAACATCAAAACAAGTCTTGCGTCAAGAAAAAGCCAAAACAATTGCTAAAAAACATTAAACTAGTAAAACTGGTAATGACAAAAACAAAAAAAAAGCCATAGATTTATAATCTATTCAAAAGGTTATTAAGAATATGTCTAATGAAATTAATGATGTCAAGAATATTCTCTTTGAGACACCTCCTGTAAGAAAACCATGGAAACCTTTTAGGAGAAATCAACCTCCCAACCCCAATCAAACCAATGTTGAAGAATTTAATACTGATGATTATGCACATGATGATTCTTTTAGAGAACATAATGATAACCAAAATGAAAAAATGTGTGAAAAATTTATTAATATGTTCAAGGTTTTTGTGGAAGGAGAAGAGGAGGAGCAATTACAAGAAATAAAACAAGGAGAAGTCAAATATAATAAAATGATAAATGTATTATGGGATGTATCACAAGGTGGTTTAATTGATAATGATTTAGTAGAGGAAGAAGAGTGGGAGGTTAATGCTGTTCATATGAGAAGTAAAATTCAAAATCAATATTCTAATCCCGCTTCTACTTCAGCTAGGAATAATCCTCCTACCCTTGCTAAGAAAACACAGACTTTTGATAAATCCCCAAACACACCCAATATTGCTCCTCCAACTAATCACATTGAATATGATTTGGTAGAAGACATGAAAAATACTAGGGAAAATATTTATTTTTTTGAATTATCAAAGATCACTTACCAAAGAGATAAACTTTTTAAAGCCTTAGGAAAAGAATCATATCATACTCAAACTACTAAAAACTCTCAAAGAGCTCTTGCCAAAAAAAAAAGCTAATATCAATGTAGCTCTCATTGGGGATATTTCATCTTCTAAAAATCTCCCTTTTCTCTTGAAATTCAAAACTTGCAATCAAAATGTTCATAATTGTATTGTTGATTCGATAGATTCGTCAAATGTTATGTCACTATCAGTGGTTATAAAATTGAATCTTAGTCCAATTCAATCATCAACACAAATAGTCAAACTAGACAGGTCAAGTGTTGAAGTTCTGGGAGAAATTGAAGATGTACTTATCAGATTTACTTCTAATTCCATGATTTTTTAGATTATTGATATCATTGTGACTAACATACCATAATCTTACGGTCTAATACTTAGTTGGGATTGGTCTGAAATACTTAATGGATATTTTTCAATTGATTGGCCTCATATTTGGTTGACATTAAATGGAAGACCAATTAAATTCAAGGTAGACAAAGAGAAACATATGAAACATACAATTACAGATCTTGAAAATGAAAACAAACCAAATAATTCTCCAAAAATATCATTAGGTAATTACACATTCAATACTTCTCTTAGAAATATCACATCTAAAGAATGTGTTGTTCTGGAAAGACAAATTGAAATATTGAATTTTCTCAACCTTCATGCTTTAAATTCCAAACAAATTTCATATGTCGAAGTTCTCCCTATTATGTTAAAAAATCATCATGTAAATTCGAATCTTTGGACTTTATACTCTAATGGGTCTATATCAGTAGAAGATGTTGGCATTGGATGTATTTTACTAGATCCACAAGGTAATAAGTTTATTTCATCCTGTAGATTAAATTTTGCTTGTATAAACAATATAGAAGAATAATTGGAATGGAAATAAAAAATATCAGTCTTTGGTTACTCATAAATAACTATTAGGAAATGAAAAAAAAACATTCATTTTGTATCCCGTCATTCGAAAAATTATAGGCACAAAGTTTGGGACATAGCTGAAAACTTTGATAGTTTTGAATTAAGCTCCATTCCTCGATCTCAAAAAAATCATGTCGATAGTTTAGCAAATGTTGATTCAAGGCTTTTACTGGTTCAAAATGTCTCACTTGAAAGATTCTTAGCTTAAATACTTTTTAATCAATATGTACAATTGGTGATTATTCAACGATGATGATGAAATCAAATATTTTTTTACCTACGAAGATGCTTTTATATCATCTGTAATTAATGGATATCAACACGATGCACAATTGCAATTAGACTTTCCTAATAAATTTGGATCACAAAATTCAATTCCTAAATCCGTAGTTCGTTTGGAAAAATTTATATGATTTTAATAACATATTCAAAGGTAGTGTAAATTGTTGGATTAATAGTTCTTCAATGAAATTTAAAGTTGTTAATTTGGGAACAGAAAAACAACCTCAAAATATTAATTTCGGAATAAGTTATACTCCTATAAAATGATATAGATTCATAAAATTATTCAAACAATACAAAGATGTTTTTGCATGCACTTATGATTATATGAATGTATATAACACCAAAATAATTAAATATGTAATCCCAATTAAGCCAAATACAAAACCTTTTCAATAAAAACTCAGAAAAATGCACCTAAGTCTTGAAGATCAAATCAAAGAAGAATTGAATAAACTGTTAAAACCTGAAGTAATTTTTCTTGTTAGACATTCTCAATGGGTATGAAATTTGATCTAATTCTGAAAGAAGAATGGGGTTATTAGAATTTTTATTGATTTGTGTAATATAATTAAAGTCCTATGAAAAAAGATAATTATCATGTTCCTACAATGGAATACATTTTGCAATTTGTTGCAAGTTTGGGGATGTTTTCTTTACTTGATGGATTCTCAGGTTACAACTAGATTCTAGTTTCTCCTGAAGATCATATTATAACTACTTTTTGAACCAAATGGGGTATTTTTGGTGCACTAAGATAACTTTATAAATCAATCTTGATCCTACATTAATATGTCAACGCGGGATTCGTCTTTCTATTTCGAGGTTGTGAACCTTATCTGTGCGATAACAATCAAATATTGGGATGCAAGTAATTAATCCTTAATCATAGCTAATCTTTGCATAAATAAACAATTGCTCAACAACCCATTGACTCTAGAAATTTAAATGCAAAACAAATATTATTCCCTGGTTCAAAATTGGAAAGATAAATCAATTGCAAACTACTTCATACAAAGATGTCAATCTAATATTCTAAATGCCAAAAGGAAAACAAGCTGAATAATCGAATCCACACGTATTAAATGAAACTACTCAAATTATGCTAATCGCAAGGAGCATCCAAATATAGAAGTAATTTCAGAAAGCATATACAGGGAGAGAACAACAATCAAATACAAGACTTACTTTTCTGTAAATTATAAAAATGATATTAACCACAATATAAAAGTTAATCTATCTCTACCTATAGAAGGAACAACAATATAAATCTTTAATAGTAAAGAATAATTAACATAATACAAATGAGTAGTAGATCTTTCAGTGATTGGGCCCAAAGCCTCTAGAAGGAACTGCTATAGAAACTCAATACACAGATTTAATGTGAAACTCCAAGTTTTTCATTAACTCTCAAAAATAAATTACAAATCACTACAACCCTTAAGGTTGAATCTGCATTCACAGTCTTGCTAGAAATTAACAATGATTACAAAAGTTATTTTTCTTTTTCCATCTACTAGTGTTATATATTATCTATGAAATGCTAGAAAAATTGGAGCTTATCCTGAGGATTAGAATATCCTTAGGATTTCTCGGCTGAATAATCGGATTTTCCACGTCAATTCCATGTTTTGCCTCTTGTCTTTAGCTTGGCTCGCACAGCTGGAATAATGCCATCTTCCTTTCTTGGCGCTATTGTCTTATCCAAACAAAAAACGATTGTCCAATCCAGTCATCCCACGCATAAACAAGAAAAACCTTAGGATTTAATGCTAAAAGCATGTAACTTGTTCAACACTACTCTTTATTCATTTTGCATGGTCTTTCTTCGAGAATATGTTCAAGATGAGAGCAATTTTATGAAAACCATATGATTAATCAAGTAAATGAGGGGAAAAACACACCTTTTCCATGACCCAACATACTCCCCGGCTTACCCTTTTACATGTCCTCATGCGATAAGATAATCAAGATGCAATTGAGTCAAAGAATATGTAGGATATGTTTCATCCTTGTAGAGCCAAAGACCATTTTTATTTTTAAGTATTGCAAAGGCTCAACCTTCGTGATATTCTAATAGCTCATAATCACAATGATACCCATTATGACGATACCAAATAATAAGGGTTCTTTAATGACATCCAATCCAAGTAGGACCCTCACTCAAGACAAGGTTACCATAACATACGAGTCTAGTTGCAGCTACCTCAACATTTTTGTAACAAAAGAGTTCTCAGTTTTTGACACTGTTGGGAGAAGTTGTCAACCTTCTCTTTGCAGCCAGGAGAGCTACTTCTCTAATGTCATAAAAATATTCCAAACCTGACTTGATAACATCTGTGTGGATGGGGCCCAAGGTAGACACAACCCCTTCCTATTCTAGTAACCTTTTATGTTGTATCGAGATCTGTGGGGGCCTTGTAGGTTCACCTCTTACCTGAAGATCCAATCCACTTTCTCTCCTCTACAAAGTATCACGAGCCCTAGCTCATTTGAGCTAGTTTTTGGCAAAGGAGATGAAAACCTGGAACTGGGAATCTCTAATGAAGGGGCTGGGATTAGCACCCTTTTCATCTTCCAAAAAAAAGTTGTGCAAATATAATTCATAGAGAATTTTTTTTACATCCTCGGTCTATTTTTGGCGACATTTAATAAAATTAGGAGTAGAACTAAACTCAACAGATTGACCAACTCTAATAGACTTAACTTTTAACAGTAGATATCGTTCAAGCAAAAAATGTGCATAGTTTATAGAAGACAGCCTATAGGCTAGTGCATCTAAATAAACAAAACAAATAATTTTGATTTTCTCCAAGGCTTTCTAAAACTGTGCTTGTACTTCCTCCACTTTCTTTTGTTCTGCTCTGAGACTGGCATAGGTCTCATCCTTTGTTGTAATCAAGTCATTGAAGTTTCTAGTAACTCCTGATATTTATTTAAGGGCACAACTTGTTTTTGATGTTGTTGTAGAACTTACTATAAATCTTCTAGTTTTGTCTTCAAATTTCGAATAATAGCCTCTACTATGGAAGGGGTATAAGGAGGTATGTCTTATATCTAAGTAGTCTTGCTACAAGATGCTACCGAGTCAGTTTGAATGGCTATTTCCATTGTTTCCACAAGAACACAAAGGTCTGTTTGAAGATCTTTTTTAACAATTGTTTCCACTGTTGACATAGGAACACAAAGTTTTGTCTGAAGATCTATCTGAATGGTTGTCTCCATTGTTGACATAGGAACACAATTTTTTTTTTATGATCTGTCTGAGTAGTTGTCTCTATTAATTCCACAGAAGAACAAAAATTTGTTTGCATTTCTACAAAACTAGTACAAACATCCTCTGTTTGAGTCCGTACTGGACAAGTGATAATGTTTCCTGTATGTATTTCAGTTGAATTAATAAAATTATCACTTTGGGTTCCTATTGATTTTGAATTCAATTTCTTCTTATAAGTTTTATTAGAGTCTTTTAGCTATTTCCTAAGTTGCTTGATTTTTCTTTTCAGCTTCTTATTTTCCTTATTCATCAGTTCCAACTTATGATCATCTCTCTTATTTGTTCTTACAATGGCTTTCTTCACTGGGGAAGAAGGACTAGCAAAAACATTTTCAAAAGTAGGAGAAGTTTCAAAAATCATCAGGATCATGTTCAAGTAAGACTATGTATCCTGAATTAGCTTCTGACTCCTCAACATTGTTAAGATCTGGTTCAAGTAAGGCTATGTGTCTTGAATTAGCTTTGACCTCCTCGGTTTCATATGCAGAAAAATTTTATGCTTCCAATTTTTGTGTATCTCTGTCGTTTCCATAAAAGGTTAATGTGTCTGTGTGGTGAGAACTATGACGAAAAGTAGAAGGGATAGGAGTAGGGACTTGTTCTTGTGGATTCTAATATTGACCTATCTCCTCAAAAAGGGTTCCCAAATTTTCTAAGACCCGAGCCGCTTCTTCTTCATAATCCTGAGGAAACTCAACTTGTTGTTTATCAGGGGATCCATGGGGTGATCTTACCTCATATGTGGATACATTAACATGAATGGATGTCAAGACATTGGCTTTCCATTTCCGTCTCATTTTTCGGGCTTGTACCTCTGTGGTCTGATGTTCCTCCTAACTCTATGCATTTTCAAGGATTTCTTCCAAGGGTGGTACATTAGAGCTTATAAAATTGTCCCAGCTTAGCTGCAACTGAGTTAATTCCTTGGTGACTATCAATTTGATAAAAACGTGATGACTGACTATAACTTGTGGGTTTTTAGATTTCCTCACTCTACTAGCAATTTGCTGTAATAATGAGTTCAGGAAGAATGCAAAATTTATTACTGTATTTTGTTTTAATGCTGCTAACAATTTAAGGTGTCGGGGCCTTACCACATCATGGTGGTCATCCCATCTGATCTATCTCTGGATTTCCTTTTCCAGTTCATGCCATGGCTCTCTCAGAGATGGATGACAAAGACCTTTACCTTTCCGAACTAATTCCTCGCCAGTATCCTTGAATAATTCTACAACTTCGTGTAGTGTCATGTGCTTTTCTACTGATTTTATGCCTTTTGTAGGGAGGTCTGTGACCTCTGCCAAAATCGCTTTAGTTACTGCTATGATCCTGCCTTTGACAGTTGTGCTCTCATTCTATAGATTTTTCAAGAATTCCAGAGTGATATCATCATTAAACCCCTGCAGTCAAGCAAGATATTGTTCCCATCCTGCACGTTCTATAATATTTGGGCTTGTGTGGTGATTTGTAACAGTGTAGGTTCACTACGAACAAAGGTTCCACCCATACCTATTATTTTCCTGGGAACAACTATAAACCTACGTGCACTATTGGATCCCACAATTCTCGTAATGAAACAACATACTTTAAGCTACATGCAAGAGTATAAGGAACGAAAACTAAGTACAGACTCTCAGTAATTATATCCTATCTCATCGATAGGTACGACAAATGTTTTTTAATCGTGCACTTTCAAATCATCATAATGTATGACTGTCCCCCTTTAATGAGAAAAAGGGCGACCATGACCCTTGAATCATGTGGAAGGGAAAAGGCACGCAACATCATTAATACAACAAACAGTTGTTAGAGCAGTCAAATGGAAAGAATTAAATGCAATGAATGCACATGCATACGATTGGTGAAAAAGATCATGAAAAATAAAGCATACGAAATATACATCATGGAAAGAGATTTTCCTTTTGGATTATGTGCGATGAAATCTGACGAAGTGTTGTTTCAAATTTATTACTGTTGACGTTAGATGTTTGGATAATGCTGACGTGGTTCATGTAATATAAATATGTCGCCCATACGAGTTATTAAGGATACAATAACTAATCAAAGGTGTTTTCTCCCTTTTTATTTAATAAACAAGAACTAAGGACATAGTAAAAGTTTGACAACTTCAAAGTGTACTTCAATACCATAGGGAGAGCCACTACTGCCAGTAGGGTTACATAGCCTCGATAGGGTTTCCTTTTAACGTACAAATGTGTGAGTATCCCTAACTTATAAAAAACAATTTCCTTCAAAAAGGACATTTTTTTGGCATGATGACTAAATAGTAACAATTCCACTCACGTCATCATAACAAAGTGAACAGACTGGCTCGTGATGAGACCTCCTATCCTTTGACATTTTAGTGTTGATGAGCCTCATCATTGGGTAATTATATGGGCCTTAATTCACCTGCTAGCTAGTCAAATCAACTCTTCTCACAATTTATTACATGTTTTTATTATATTTTGTTTATTGAGATGAGTTAAAGTGATATATTATGCCTAGTGGACAAATATGCATTGAATGTGGGTTTCAAAGAGAAAATCAAGGAATTTTGGCAAGGCAAAGGTTAGAAACTTGAATGGGACAAGGGAGAGAGATTGTAGGAGGTAAATCCTCCTTATTTACTCCTCCCCCATTTGAATATTCCTCCATTAATCACACCAGCTCAGAGTGTAATAAGCGAAGTCATGAAGATCAAAAGGAAAACAAGCAAGTGATAGAAAAAGAGTTAGTTCATCTCAATTTTGGGAGCTGAGCCTCCCTATATTTAAGGAATTAATTGAGGACTTCAGTTGCATAATTAGAGAGGCCTAGAGCCTCATTAGGATTCAAATTTTTGTTGTAGAAACACTAGTTATTCTCGAGCTCCAGACTTGTGGAAGACATTGATTGGTTGAGGGGAAAGTAACCCTAGGGTCCTTTGGGTTAAGACTCTACCAGACTGAAAATTGCTTATTCAAAGAAACACACACACAGCCATTATCTTTATTGTAAGCAAATTCTAATGTTGAGGGTACGTACCTAAGGTCCTATGTTCGAGAAGGCCTTTAGGGTCCAAACCCTTCTTGGAGTTCCCTTCTTCTCCTTTGACATGTAAAACAAACAAATCAAAGAACACAGCAGTACATGGACAAACACTTATACATAAACCATCTTCATGCTATAAAGTTAGTTATACAAATCTTTAAGTAACTACTTGCATAAGAATTCAAAACAAGAATCTCATAAGCATAAAGAAAGATTGTTTCGGGAACCAAGACGTGTTTCTTTATATAAAGGCAAGTAAAGTACATATAACGGAAAGATTTCACCTGAAACACCTTCAGCAGGCTCCAAGCAAAGCTTCCTCCCGGATTCGTTCCAGCCTCAAGCCTCCAACAAGAGCTCCTTCCAAGCCTTACTCAATGGCGATATAAAAGATGAATGATCACCAATACACATGGAAACAAGGGTTTCCTATGCAAAGTGGGGGAAGTGCAGAAAGCACTAAGGACTTCAGACCTAGTCTAAGGGGAAAATCTCAGCATAATAATCTTGCTCTCTTTTTCTCTCTCCCTTAGGCCTTCCCTTTGATGTCTTTTTATACCATCTCCAAAGTAGTTTTTTAGTTAGGAGTTGGTTGGGAACAGTTGGGCGACGGGCACTAACAGGTGATCAGCAGGTAAAACCCGTGATCTCCACCCGAAAATAAGGAATTATTTATTTTTTTAAGTGTTTTAATACATACACGCGGGTTGGGTATACACAGACCCGCGTGTACACGCGTTTAACTCAGGGCAATGTCGCGTATAAGGGATAAAACACTGTTTTTTAAATTTTAGGACCAGGTCTGGAAGGAGGGGTTGCCCTAGGCCATGAGTGCAGCATCACAAACCATAAGAGTTAGATTTTGAGCTATAACAGATGCCCCATAATATATGAGGTCAGAAGGGGAACATGATGGCCGAAATATATTATGTAAGTACATGGAAAGGAAGTCTGTCGAGAAACCTGAGGAGGACTTCACCAGAATTCAGCCTGCCAAGCCACCAAAAGGAGATCAGAAAGAAACACTGTCTGAGGCAGGCATACCCATGCTCAGAAAAAGTAAAGCATGTCCGCATATCAAGTACAAGCGGATCCACTAAGTATACAAGTATAAATGACTGGAAGATACATAATGGATCATCTGATCATAATGAGCAAGTACATGTCTGAATATCACATATAAGACTGTCAATGATGGTGAAAGCTGCAATGGATCACTGATATCAAAGACTGATCCCAAAAGGTACCAACTGAACATGATGGAATAGGATGGTACTACACATCAAACTCAGGTGCCAGCATATAGAATGTCGCCATGACTGACTGCAACATATAAGGTGGAGTGGTATCAACTAGCAGCAACAGGAGCAACTGTCGAGTGAACCAATGAATGTTGATACATCCTGAGGTCTTCACCGACCGTCGTGGTACATTTCTACACCATGGGAATAAATGATCTGAAGTCGACCATGTGAGAAATCGTTTGATTACTGGTCATTGATGTATACCGTTAACAAACGCGAGACTACTCACCAATAATGATAATGAGCGTCAAGGTACCCAGTACAATCTAACAAGTGTGAATAGATGAGCTAAAGTCGAACACCTGTAAGAATCTATCGATCAGGAGACAATGATGGTTTCCCACTGTCGATAGCGAAGGATCTGCCACTAATGACTGCAAACCCCAAGGTACTGCCAAATGGACTCTAGATCTTTGCCCCAGAGCAATGAGTCAGAGTCGATAGGGAAAGATCCGCTAGAAAGAAGGCATTAAGGCATCCTCCATCAATCTAGCGCGAGTGTAACCCGTAGGCCAATAATGTGGAAGGAATCGGACGAAAAAGATGTAGTAACCCAACCGAATCACGTTTCCGGCGTACACAAGATGTGGCTAGCGCACGGAAGAAACCCTCTGAACCAACCAATAATGAAAGCTGACACAGAGGTGAGGTATCCACCAATAGGGTCAAATGGAAACCAAGGTACTGCACGAATCCCAATGTGTGATAATGTATGCTGATGTCGAACACAAGGGAAACCACTCAGTCAAAGACCCATGATACTGATCGATGTTGAGCACAAGGTGACCTATCAATAATGAAAATAGGGCCAGGGTGCGGCTCTAGGCCTGTCCTTAGAGCAAGGTGTCGTCGTCGATAAGGACAAGACCCGCCAGCAAGAAGTCAATGGGGACCTTCTCAAACCGGCACGAGTAAAGGACCAATATAGCTGATGTGATGATAGACATGATATTGATAACCAGGGATGGCCGACTGAAAAATGAGTCAAGAGACACCGCAGAGAGGCCGACTTAGGCTAACTTCCCTTGAACAAAAGCACGACTCAATGTGACTATGTGGTAGCATATGATGACTCTGTATAAGTTCGCTATGCAGGAGGCACGAACGAACCCTCCATATGATTGGAAGAGATAACCAATAGAGGGAGAACTGACTCAATAACAAGGTTATGGCATACCTAAGTCAAACTAAATCCCACCCATGCGGAGGAGACTTTGTTTTGAGTGCTTTGTTCAAGGGCGACACGACTGACTCTAGCTGCCAACAATAAATGGAAATAATGTCCCTGTTCCCGCTCTTTTTTGGAATATTTAATTTTTTTGTCTTTTTCTGTTAAGCCGAAAAAAGAATAAAAGAATGCTATGGTACAGTGGAAAGAACGAGTGTCGGTGAAATAAATGATCTAGTTCCTGGGAAAGGAACGTTCCTATGCTCGATGCAGGAAGGTGAAAATTGGTCAGTGACACTCAGAGGTATGTTCCTTCCATGGGTCAGGGTATGTCAAGCTGCAGAAGTCAAAAGTATGCAAGGTTGATTTTGCAGACGTCATGGTCAAAAGTTGGCTTAAACACGAGTCCAAGTGAAGCCGGCTCTAGGCCAAAAGGTGCAAATGGTCAACATGCAATGTAGCAGTACAACTCGACACACATAGGAGCCTCTAGGGTATAAGGCCAGAACAAAGCGGAGAAGCTAAGAGGAATGAGTCTTCAACGCATAAGTCATGGCGGGACTATAGAGGACTCCCGAGCCTAGGGATGAAAAATCAGCATGAGTGCCAAGCGACAAAAAGGTACTAACTAGGGCACCCATGATAAGGTAGGCTCTACCACACAAGTCATGATACTTCTAAGCAATGAGAAGGTTCCACACCATAACTTGGTGGGGTCGATCCTAAGGCAAAATGGGAAAGGAAACTGATAAATGCACAATGCAGGTGGAAAAACCTAACCTATATGCCAGTTTCGAGAACCAATACCTGTCAGAACGGACCAACCATAAACTTCCAAAGGAGAAATCTTCCAAGTTCTGTAAACATAAATAGGAACACTAGACACGAAGTTAATACATCCCACATATAAACTTCATATAAAATGTTTGTGTTATAGAATACAAAACTTGAAAATGTGTACCTCATATATACAATATGGTACAGGGAACCACGCAGCCTTGCAGCTTACGCATAATAGTTCTTCTGGACAAACCCCTTGCAGGGATCGGACCAAGGACTCCTTTGGTAGCCATAACTCATGGCTTCAAAGAGTTCCTCCTGTGAAGGCAAAACAAGTTCTAAGAAATCATGAGAACTACAAGGATCAAAAGAGGGAATTAAAGGGTCCCATGTCCCTATAGGATGAATCTCTCGGTCAACTGCCGGGACCAACTCCCAAGAAGGAGAATAATAAGTCAAAGGATCCTTCTTAGAAGCGATTGAACATTGAGGATTCAATGCCACATAATTTACCCATGGCGGGGTAGAGTCTACTTGAACACTTGGAACAAACCAAGGGGCATTCTGCAGTAAAGTCGAATTAGGGTGGTGATTATCAGATGCAAGCTGATCAATAGTGACAATATTCCTGTTATGAGGAAAGTACATTACTCGAAAGAGTGAAGACACCACAGCATTCATAGCATAGACATAATCACGCCCAAGTAGGGCTATCAACCACCATCATATCGATTAAAACAGTCTTCCCACCTAAAGTGATAGGCACTTGAGGAAGGACACCCATAGATTCACCAGGCCTTCTATCATAGGCTAACAACTGACTCTGAGCTGTCAACAACTTTGGGGAACCCAAAGCTTTCCAAGTCAAAGAGGATATAATACTTTCAGAGGATCCTTCATCCACCATACATCGATAGACATTTGTGGAATTAACCCTGACCTTTATTTGAAAAGGTGCAGCGGAAGGAAGACGAGGCTCAACAAGGCTATCCCAATCAAAGGAAACACTCTTAGCACTTGGAGGGGGAACATTCGAAGTAACCAGAATGCCCCCTATACTAGAAGACTCTGTACTAGAGATCAAACAGACTCTTTTATTGGGCACTTCACCCCCCAAAAGAGGAGTGTAATCGGCCAGCGATTGCACTGGCTCTACCACATTTTCAACCGATGGTTGATGGGATTGATGAGAAACCATATCAGGTCTAGGAGTAGAAGTACTTTCAGACTCAGACCATATCCTTTGAACCTCTGGAATACCAGGGCATAAATGAGTAAGATGGTCTCCCTTGCATATCTTACAAGGGAACTTAGGTTTAAAACTTCTACGTCCAGGTTTCTTATCAACCTCCATTCCGCCAACATGACTAGCAGTGGTTTGCGGAGAGTCCTGAACATGACTTGCAGAGGTCGGTGACTCTTTGCTAGTATGACTTGCAGTGACTAGACTCATGCCCCCAGCATGACTTGCAGCGGCTGAAGACTCATCTTCAACATGACTCGCAGAGGTTGATGATGAAGTGTTAGTGTGACTCGCAGTGACTAGACTTGTGCCCCCAGCATGACTAGCAGCGATTGAAGGCTCATCTCCAACATGACTTGCAGAGGTTGAATATGAAATGCTAGTGTGACTTGCAGTGACTAGAGTTGTGCCCCCAGCATGACTAGCAGCGGTTGAAGGCTCATCTCCAACATGACTTGCAGAGGTTGAAGATGAAATGCTAGTGTGACTTGCAGTGACTAGACTTGTGCCCCCAGCATGACTAGCAGCGGTTGAAGGCTCATCTCCAACATGACTTGCAGAGGTCGGTGATGAAAGGATAGAATTATTCTTCTTCTTTGACTTCCTTTTTCTCCTCTTTTTAGATTTCTTGTGACAAGAAGGAGGAGAAGAAAGAACCCCAGATTTCTCTTTGAAAGAAGATGAACAATTAGCACCCATGTGATGCCCTTGAAATAAAGCATTCAACTGAGAGGCTTCAAGAGCATTTGGAATATTCGGAGTGGACCACAGCCAAACGGGTAGTCCAACATTCAACCCAGGAATATTCAAAGTGGCCATCAAGGGAGTACCAACGTTTCCAAAGAAAGGAAAAGCACAAGGATCCCCTTTTGGGAGGGCACCTTGGTTGGTTTCCACAGGAATGTTGGCCATATGTAACTGTTCCAAAGACCTTTCCCCTACGGGAATATAGAAATAACTCTTCAAGGAATATGAATAAGCAATCAAAACCTTTGCCCTTGAGGAGGCAACTCCACAACTTCTGAAAGAACGACCAAAAGCCTTTCAAGATTGGTAGAGTGGTAAGCCGGTCACTCAGAACACAAAGTCCAAACGTGACTAGACAAAAATACCTAAAGCCAACTATATACAAGGAGCAAAGAGCACACACTATAAAGTCCCTAAAGATATCAGCCAGTCAAACAACTTCCAAGTATTTCCGCTCCAGGTGATGAGGACCAGACACCAAAATACAAGAAAGTGGAGTCAGGGGCCTTCCGAAGATAGTCTGGGATAATGACGGCCCAGTCCTATCAACGAAGGTAACAGAGGAAGTTACGCTGACATCCTAACAACAGCCTGCGCCGGTGCAAGCCCCCAAGCTTTGCAAGGGTGCCCTCCAGTAGTGTCGTTGAGAGTGATGCAACGTCAACCTGAGGTGCCATGGGATTCCCCTCCGCAGCCACCTGTGTACATCCCTAGGAGAGGCAACTATGGGTACCAACTCGTCGCAGAAGCCAGGCGGAACAGTCGTGAGGTAAGTTCGGACAAGTAGGAGAGGGGGTATCTCTCTTCCCTGTCTTCACAGACCCTCGTGCTTAACTCCCAGATCCGAAGCTTTCCTGGTCTTCCTAACGCTATTGGATTTTCTCTCGTTATTCAGACTCTTATGTTTGACGTTTTATGTGGCCTTGGAGAGTTAAATCTCCACTTGCCTAATCCAAGGCCCTAAAATCCTAAACTTGTTGGTGTAACTGACTAAAACAAAAAGTTCTAGTAGATTTTAATTAGCACTTGATTTTCTTAGGCTGTTCTTTAAGTCACAAGGTAATGGAAGTGAAAGTTTTTTGACGCCAAAGAAGTTAAACAAAACTTAACTACATGCACATGCACTTTTCGTTTTTCGATGAAAAGTAATCTCTACAGGGTTCAGAGGAACTTCAAATAAAACAAAGTTTTTTTCTTTCTTTTCAGACTCCACACTCACAGAAGCTAACAAAGCTATGTATTCATAAAAAGGGATGCAAATATATCCTAATGCAACAACTATATGTGAATGCAAGATTTTAAGACTACTCTGCAAACAAAGAAGGAAAGTTGCTCACTTATCAAATTTGTCTTGCCACTAAAATGCTTAGATAGAATATGATGTGCTACCAATCATTTCGTCCAAATAATAAAAACAAGTTCTAAGATAAACACAAAGCACTTTCACTTCGCAAAAAAGGAAATCAAATGAAAAGCAAGTTTAAGAAAGCGAAACTCAAAACTTTCAAAAGATTTTCTTTCAAACAACAAGCAAAGAAGTCTTTTTCAAAGAATGCTCTCAAAAATACTGACACTAATGATTGAAGAATAGGCAACCAAACACTTTTACGAATTGACACCTTTCAAATGATGAAAACCCAACCAAAATAAATGTGTTTGAAATCGCTCTTGACAATCAAAAGCAACAATGAAAGTCCAAAAGATCAAAAGACAAGTCTCAAGAAAGCGATAACAAACAACTTTCCCAAAACGAAGGAGCAAATGGTCACAAAAATGATTTCGTCAAGCAGACAAAAAGGGTCACCAAAGCAAAATGAACACAAAGATTGAATCCAATCTTCCTACTCTGTCGAAACAGAGCAGTCAAGACTCTTAACCAGAAATCTTGTGTGTCAAAAAACAGTGACGCTTGCAATCAACGAAAACAAGACTAATACTCCTTATAACTAGAGAGAGTTCAGAACAAGATGCCCCCTGTTAAGCAGAGGACTGTTACTGGAAAATGACTACTTCAAACTGACCCAAACCACCAGACAAACATTCAGCAAAAAGAAAATTTATAAATCTTGAAAATTATATAATATACGCGCCTGCAGTGATGTGTAGAGTGCGTGTACACGCGACTGTAACTGAGGAAACCTACGTATACGCGGGTTCACTTAGTACAACTTGCGTATATACACTTCTGTAATCCAGAAAAATAGCGTATCTAAAGATCTTCAAGAAAAATAAAAAAATACAGACTGAAAAAACTGGAAAAGCTTAGAGTTCAAGAACAGATTAGACAGTCAGAGCCAGCAAACAGAGGGGCTGAGCCTTGATTGGCTTGAAGACTACCCAAACTAGGAAAAACAAGAGTGTTGTCCCCAGTGGAGTTGCCAATTCTGGTTGAGGGGAAAGTACCCCTAGGGTCCTTTGGGTTAAGACTCTACTAGACTGAAAATTGCTTATTCAAAGAAACACACACACAGCCATTATCTTTACTGTAAGCAAATTCTAATGTTGAGGGTACGTACCTAAGGTCCTACGTTCAAGAAGGCCTTTAGGGTCCAAACCCTTCTTGGAGTTCCCTTCTTCTCCTTTGACCTGTAAAACAAACAAATCAAAGAACACAGCAGTACATGGAAAAACACTTATACATAAACCATCTTCATGCTATAAAGTTAGTTATAAAAATCTTTAAGTAACTACTTGCATAAGAATTCAAAACAAGAATCTCATAAGCATAAAGAAAGATTGTTTCAGGAACCAAGACGTGTTTCTTTATATAAAGGCAAGTAAAGTACATATAACGGAAAGATTTCACCTGAAACACCTTCAGCAGGCTCCACGCAAAGCTTCCTCCCGGATTCGTTCCAGCCTCAAGCCTCCAACAATAGCTCCTTCCAAGTCTTACTCAATGGTGATATAAAATATGAATGATCACCAATACACATGGAAACAAGGGTTTCCTATGCAAAGTGGGGGAAGTGCAGAAAGCACCAAGGACTTCAGACCTGGTCTAAGGGGAAAATCTTAGCATAATAATCTTGCTCTCTTTTTCTCTCTCCCTTAGGCCTTCCCTTTGATGTCTTTTTATACCATCTCCAAAGTAGTTTTTTAGTTAGGAGTTGGTTGGGAACAGTTGGGCCACGGGCACTAACAGGTGATCAGCAGGTAAAACCCGTGATCTCCGCCCGAAAATAAAGAATTATTTATTTTTTTAAGTGTTTTAATACATACACGCGGGTTGGGTATACACAGACCCACGTGTACACGGGTTTAACTCAGGGCAATGTCGCGTATAAGGGATAAAACACTGTTTTTTAAATTTTAGGACCAGGTCTGGAAGGAGGGGTTGCCCTAGGCCATGAGTGCAACATCACAAACCATAAGAGTGAGATTTGGAGCTATAACATTGATGTAATTTTCTGTTTTGATAATGAAAATGAGCTTTTTCTATATCCAACATTGAGTTAACTTATATAGCTGAAGCTCTTGGGTTAGGGCCCAACCCTAGCAGTAAAGGCTCCTCTTATTGTATCTGTATGCTTGGCTTAGTTTCATAGATTCACGGTTAAATTGTCTTTAGAAGTATTTCATTGCAAGTAATGTGCATTTGATTAGTTGTTTATTAGTTTTCTTCCATTCATGGTTTAGCTAAGTAGCAGGTTAGAAGGGATCAAAGGAGCACCACAAAGCTGTCATTAGGTGTCTTAGAATTACCTCTTCCCTCAGTGATCATGATTTGAGGAAAAGACCCTTATGCAGCCCCAAAAACACAGATTTCCATTTTCTCAGAAGATTTAGAGTTTATTATACTTGAACTGACATTTGATCAATTTTACAAGTGTAGGATTTAATTACCATCTCTTCCATCTTCATTCTTACAGTAGATCTCATCCATGATTCCATTTTATTCAACAATTTTCCTCATGCATGAAGTAGACAGCTAGTTCATTAAATTACGCTTTTCTAGCTTATTAGAATTCTTCTTCTTTACATGAATTTTTGGAAATTATAAATGTTTGATGCAGAGTAGGTGCTTCAGAAGTATAAATATATCTCATAGCAAGCAGCCACCTTACAACTTCATCCATCCATAATCATTCCTTGCTTCAACCAAGACCTTCACCAATGTCATCATTTTATATAAAAATTCCTCCCACCATGTTGAGAAAATCCAACCATCTCCTTGCCTTGGTTTTAAGTTTTGAGTGATCCTAGGAATTTTCTCACTCCATTCCACCCATCCACCACCTTCCCTAAGCCTTCCGTCACCTAAAAAAAACATCATTTTTCTCTCAGCTGTATCCTGTAGAAATACAGGGAATCTTGTAGGTTTTCTTGTAGTGGCCTGTTCTGAGGCCAAATTGAGGAAAACTCTCTAGGAAGCCACACTAGATCCCCCAATGGTCTCCCAAACCTTCCAACCATCTCCTAAACCTCCCAACCATCCACTAGCATCACTAAGCCACCTGCCACATCACCAAAAGAGATTAGGGTTTAGACTTGATTTTCCATAAAAAGAATAGAAAGAAAAAAAATATTTTTTTTCAGTCCTTTACATGCATACTAGTGATGTTTCATGTTTTGAACTTCCATGCTTTAGACAGTAGCATTTCATACATTCTAGCTTGGCATTCTTGTAAAGCATAGTTTCTCAGTAGTTAGTTAGAGAATGATGTGTTTTTAGCATAGGATTTCAATCATTTTCCTTATTGCAGTAGACAAGCCTTCTCCTAGAATAGTTTCCTCTTTCCTTCATTAGCAATCAAGATTCCTCTAAATCCATAGAAGTATGGCTTGAAAAACCTAGTGGTCTCTTGTTAGTTGAATAGGGACAAAAGGCAGAACTATCACTTTTACGTGTGTATACAACACTGTCACCTCCAAGTTTGTACAAACCCCGGGTTGATAAATTAAAGCTCGTATCCCCATGAGTTGCAACATTATCGCTGCAATACTGGTGCTCATCACTTTTTGGAACCATTGTTGCGAAGGTGTTTGAGTAATATGTGGTTCCTTCTTTCTTTATTCTATTTCTTGTTTCTAATATTCTTCCCTTAGTTTCATTTATTCAAAACTAATTTAGTTTGCTTCCTTTTTCATTCCGCATTCATTACTTTCCTTTCCATTCTACAAGTAGGATTTCAATCAAGCAATTAGTTTTTCTTTCAATCAATAGCTTTCATTCAGTTTGCAATTTCAATTGTGCAAATACTTTCCAAGCTTGAAAAAAAAGAAAACAAAACAAAAACATTTCTTTTCATGCCTCGTAGGAATAGGGATAGCTTAGGGAATTTTTTTCCAAACACCCCTACTGCATCAAACAACCAACCTTCCCTCTTATTCGGTGGCTATGAACTGGAGGAACCCTTAGATGAGAAACTAAACATATTTCAAGAACCTATAGGGGAAGAAGAAGAAGAACGAGAACCCATTCCTATTGAACCTATGGTTGAAAACATAAATGATAGAGGAAATAGAGAAAGAGTTGAGGGTGCCTTCCCCATCAGGGAAACCAATGGCAATACTAAGACGAAAAATATAATCCCTTCTTCCCTTCCTCATTTCCATGGCCTAACCACAGAAGACGCAGACACTTTCTTATTTGAGTTTGTTTTCATATGCCGAACCTATGACTATACAAATGGTCAGCGGAAGTTGAAACTATTTCCATTCACTCTCAAGGATGCAGCCTTCTCCTGGTTCATGGGGTTACCTAGAGATAACATCACAACTTGGGCTCAGATGCAACAAGCCTTCGACAAAAAGTATCGGGACTATTGTAGGTCTAAAGACACTAAAGAGGAAATTTTTAGGATGACCTTAGGCAATGATGAATCCCTAGAGGATTATGAAGAAAGATTCTATCTTAGCTACAAAAGGGCCAGGTGCACAATTAACCCTGAGTCACTGAAGCTGGTCCTGCTTAGAGGAGTAAGGCAAGATCTTCTAGATACCCTACACTTGTTAGCAGGAGGGGATATCTACCAGTTACCCTATGAGGATATCAAGACTGTCTTTAGAAACCATTCTATGGAAACTAAGAAAAAGGGTAGGGATAGTCAACCTGTGGTTAGTCCATCCTCTTCCAATTCATCCATCAAGGGTGAAATTGGAAATATGCTAGAGGATTTAAAAAGTGAGATGTTGCAAACCCTTGCCCTATACATGGACACTATGCACATTAAGAGAAAGCATGGGGAAGCAGAGAGAGCCTTGGCAATTTTCTGTACTAGATGCACCAGGAGGAACCCTGGGAACGAATGTCCATTGAATTCCATTGAAATTTTCTTAGTGTGTGAAGAAAACCACTCCACAAAAAGTTACCCTCTTTACATGGACTAAAAGTTGTATATCAAGGAGCTGAAGGGGTCATTGAGCAACTCTACTACATAAACCAAAGGAGACCTCATGGGCCTAGGCCATACTAGTAGGGCATGCAAGGGTCATCCCATACATATTACAACCCCAACCAGAGCAAATCCATACCTTCTTGGGAGCCCTCTACTCATCCTTCTTGGTCTACACCTCCTCCTTGGTCCTTTGCACCTCAATATCATTCCCAGTTAGCCAACGATTCATTTCAACCATATGATCCCCCACAACTTCAGTGGAATGCACCACCCTAGGGGTGGAGGCCCCCATACAAAAATGTTCCAGCTTTATTTCCTTCACCACCTACCCAACCACAGATTTTACACTCTGCTCCACCTAAACAACCCCAGATGCATGCCCAGCCAAATCCAAACCCGAACAATAGACATGCATAACATGTATATAATGGAGAGACATCATATCTAGCTTATGTTGTGGAGATTCAAGAAATCACCCTGAGATCTTGGAGGGTACTCCCATACTTTCAACCTCTACCTCCACCTAGAGAGGTTGAAGAAGAAAGAGAGGAAAGCGTGTTTAAAGTAAATCCACCACCCGTTCCTGAGAGATTAACCCAACCACTCCAGCCTATGCCAGAAGAGACTGAACTTCTGAGAGAATTGAAAAACCTATGTGTCAAAATTCCACTTCTCCAAGCTATTAAAGATGTTAATATTTACAACAGGTTGATTAAAGAGAAGTGCTTCAAGCATCCAGGGAGGTGAAGAAGAGATGCCCATATCATTAATGTCATTGGACAACTATCTAACTTAATGTTGGGGCAGGTAATCTGTATAAAGTATTTGGACCCTAGAAGCCCTATAGTAGCTATAGTAGATGTGCACATCAATGACATCATCATCCCACACACTTTGATCGATCTTGGGGCTGCCATTAATGTGACGACCAAGGACACCATGCTCAAGCTCAACCTCCAAGTTTCATTGAGAAAGACCCCAAGAGTTCTGCAACTTGTAGACTACTCCATAGTGACCCCTGAGGGGATTCTGGAGGATATGATGGTCTCCATTGACTCTTCGGAATAACTTGCAGATTTCCTAGTTCTCTAGCCTAAGGCTAAGCTTACTGGTTACCCTCTCATCCTTGGGAGGCCCTGGTTAGCCACTATTGATGCTTAAATTAGCTACAGAGCTGGAAATATGACCATCAATAATGGGCATATGGCCAAGTAGTTATTCCTATAACCTCCTGCTCAACCATCTCTAGAACATGACTTACCTTTGTGGCTGGAAGAGGAGGAGGAGGAGGATGAATTTTATTCCGCCCAACTCTATACTTTATAAACAACCCTGGGATGGGGACAACAGGATGAAGATGACTTGATCAAACACATACTCCAAAGTCCAACTCCTAGTACATTTTCCTTAGAAGAGGTAGTAAAGGAAACCCAAAAAAACCATCAAATGGATCTATGCTTAGCTGATTCCAACCCTATCCATGTCAAAACCATAGAATTTAGCCTTGAGAGAATTTTGAAAATCAATCCATCTCTTTTTGTTCTCCAAGAAGAAAAATTGTGCAACATGTTAGAGGAACATTTGGATGCGTTTTCTTGGAGTTACAAAGAAATGAAGGGAGTGCACCCCTCAATGTGTACTCACCATATTTATATTAAGGAATCTTTCAAGCTAGTCTGACAACCTAAAAGGGGGATGAATCTAGCTCGTAAAGATATAGTCAAAGAAGAACTACAAAAACTGCTAGATGTAGGATTCATTTACCCTATCTCTGATAGTGAGTGGGTCTCTCCTTTGGTGTTGGTTCTGAAGAAAAATGGTAAGTGGAGGATTTGTGTCGATTATAGGGAGTTAAACAAAGCCACAAAGAAAGACCATTTCCCTCTACCTTTCATCGACCAAGTGCTAGATGGGTTGGCAGGGAAAAGTATATCTCTTTCCTATATGGATTCAGTGGGTACAATCAAATCCAAATCAGCTCGGAAGGCCAAGATAAAACCACATTCACTTGTCCTTGGGGTGCTTTCACCTATAGGGTCCTTCCTTTTGGCCTATGCAATGCTCCTTCCACTTTTCAGAGAGATATCCTAAGTATCTTTGCCGAGTTAGTCCATGATGCGGTAGAAATTTATATGGATAATTTTACACCTTATGGAGGTGATTTCAAGGAGGCTTTGTCTAACTTAGGTAAGTTTCTGCACAAATGAATTGAAAAGAACCTATCTCTCAGTCCCGAAAAATGTAAATTCTTGATGACTACAAGGACCGTTCTATGGCATTCAATATGTCAGCAAGGACTGTAGGTGGACCTAAACAAAATAGCTATCATCCAAAGGGTCCCACCTCCACAGAAGAAGAGAGATGTCAGAAGTTTTCTAGGATTATCAGGATACTATCGAAGGTTTATAAAAGACTTCAACAAGTTGGCTTCTCCATTATTTCGGTTGTTAGCCAAATACTCTGAGTTTGTATGGTCAAAAAATTGTTAAGAGGCCTTGGAAACCCTGAAGGACAAGTTAACCAATGCACCAATTCAACGAGGCCCACACTGGACCCTTCCTTTTCATAGTCATGTTGATGCCTCACACAAAGCTATAGGAGCAGCCCTAGGCTAGATAGATTAGAAATTTTCTTATGCCATTTACTTTATCAGTAAGAATCTGTCAAAGGCTGAACTGAACTACACAGTGACAAAAAAGGAGCTCATGGCTCTTGTGCATTCATTGAACAAATTTTGGCATTATATTACATTCTATCAAGCATTTGTACATACTGACCATGTTGCAATCAAATATTTAATGAATAAACCTGATATGAATGCCTGGATTATTAGATGGTTACTTTTATTACACCAGTTTGATCTATCTATTGTTGATAAGCCTGGCAAGGAAAATGTTGTTGCAGACTTTTTGTCTAGACTAACTTTTTCTACAGGTGAGGAGGGAATTGTTGATGATGAGATACTAGATAAGAACCTATTTTCCATCTCATTTATCTCTCTATGGTTTTCTGACATAGCAAACTATTTAGTATCTACACAGTTCCCACTGAATTTGTCCTCTAAAGAGAAAAGCAAGATTGTGAGAAAGAGTGCCCCCTTCACCTAGATTGGGGGCAACCTCTTTAAACTTGGCCCAAATCAAATTCTGAGAAGATTTTTCAGGGAGGACGAAGTCTTTGACATCCTTCTGACCTCTCGTGATGGGCCTTGTGGAGGTCATTTTGCCACAAAGAGGAAAACATTTAAAGTGTTACAAGTTGGGTATTATTCACGCACTCGTCATCAGGATGTGAAAATATATACTAGTTAGTGTGATAGGTGCCAAAGGATGGGAATGTCTACTCCAAGAGATGAAATGCCTCTGCAACCTCGAGTGATTTTCGAGCCATTTGACAAGTGGGGCATGGACTTCATTAGACCTATTGACCCTCCTTCCAAGAAAAAGAAGTACATCATAGTGTGCACTGACTATATGACTAAGTGGGCTAGCACCAAGTCAATTAAGGCAGCAACAGAGGAGAAGGTTGCCAAGTTCTTAAGGGAGAATGTATTTTACAAATTTCGGTACCCTAGAGAATTGGTCACTGATCAAGGCAACCTATTTACCGCCAATATGATTGAAGACTTGCTCAGATAGCACAAGATGAAGCGTAGGACCTCCACTCCCTATCACCCATAGGCTAATGGGAAAGTGGAGGTGACCAACATAGCGCTTGAGGACATCTTGACCAAAGTGGTTAGCAATGGCAGGAGAGATTGGATAGATAGACTAGTTGAGGCCACCTGGGCCTATATTACCACTTGGAAGACCACCATTGGATTCACACCCTATGAGATGGTCTATGAGAAAAAGGCCCTGCTGTCCATCGACTTTGACTATAACACACTGAGGATGGTAGCCCAACTAGATCTAGACCTTAGCAGTACACAAAAAGGGTGGTTTCTCTAGTTGAATGATTTAGATGACTTCAAAATGTAGGCCCTCCTACACAAAGAGGTAACTCAACTTCAAAGGAATATCTGGCATGAGAAGAACATCAAGGATATGCAATTTCAAGAAGGTGATTGGGCCTTGTTATATGATTCCAGATATAAATAGTTTAAGGGAAATTTAAGGACAGGATGGTTAGGGCCTTATGTTATAGAGAGATGTCATGATAATGGTTTAGTGTGGATCATAACCATAGATGTAGAGGCCATTCCTTTACTTGTTAATGGCCATAGACTAAAAGTTTACAAGAGGCCATTGTCAAAGCAAGAGTTCATTGGTGGTATCAATCAAAGAATGATGGTGGTGGAGAAAGTGTCAGCTCCTATCTCATCAAGTCACTAAGAAAAGAAAAAATAAAAATAAGGACTGAGGTGAAAACCTCCATGAGGCACTTGAGTCCCACTATTGGGTTGAAAAACTCTTAGGGAAGCCCAATGGTGTCAAAAAAAAGGAAGAGAAATAAAAATATCTTTAGGTGAAAACATCTCTTGAGGTGCATAGGGAAAGTGGCTAGAATGAAAACCTCTTGGAGGCAGGCTAGTTGTTTTCAAAAAAAAAGAAGAAGAAGAAGAAGAAAAAAATCATGAAAGATTGTTTGCAGGTGAGTAGGAGGATGATGAGAGAGCAAAGGGGAATAAAAAAGGGTCCTTCTCCACTCATATTTTTTCCCCATCCATTATCCTTCACCATTCCACCATTCCTTTCATCTTCTTTAGTCATTTTTTGTAGTTTTCAAGGGTACTTTGTTTTCTACATGATTCGCTGTAAACCTACAGGATCCCCTGAAAACTTACAGGATGATCCTGTAGGAATTACAGTGGCTTCAGTATCCTAAAATAAGTAACCCTAGGGCAAGGAAATGACTTGCCCATGTCAAAAAAATAAAAAAACCTACATCACAACTTAATTACCATATCTCTCTCCACCATGATCACCACTGCATTCATCATAAAAAAAATCAGTTTTCAAAAAAAATAATTCACAGTCTTCAAGAGAAAACACAGAGGAAAACAAATAGGGAGTAGAAGGGAACAACACCTGAGTGTACTTCTCATTATTAACACTCCTAGACCTCCTCTCTATCCATGTCATCATCCTCAAAGCCCCAATAAAATAAATGATTAGAAATTCTGAGGGAGATGTAGCTACAAGATGTCTTTAGGGATCAAAGGAGCACCACAAAGCTGTCATTAGGTGTCTTAGAATTACCTCTTCCCTCAGTGATCATGATTTGAGGAAAAGACCCTTATGCAGCCCCAAAAACACAGATTTCCATTTTCTCAGAAGATTTAGAGTTTATTATACTTGAACTGACATTTGATCAATTTTACAAGTGTAGGACTTAATTACCATCTCTTCCATCTTCATTCTTACAGTAGATCTCATCCATGATTCCATTTTATTCAACAATTTTCCTCATGCATGAAGTAGACAGCTAGTTCATTAAATTACGCTTTTCTAGCTTATTAGAATTCTTCTTCTTTACATGAATTTTTGGAAATTATAAATGTTTGATGCAGAGTAGGTGCTTCAGAAGTATAAATATATCTCATAGCAAGCAGCCACCTTACAACTTCATCCATCCATAATCATTCCTTGCTTCAACCAAGACCTTCACCAATGTCATCATTTTATATAGAAATTCCTCCCACCATGTTGAGAAAATCCAACCATCTCCTTGCCTTGGTTTTAAGTTTTGAGTGATCCTAGGAATTTTCTCACTCCATTCCACCCATCCACCACCTTCCCTAAGCCTTCCGTCACCTAAAAAAACCATCATTTTTCTCTCAGTTGTATCCTGTAGAAATACAGGGAATCTTGTAGGTTTTCTTGTAGTGGCCTGTTCTGAGGCCAAATTGAGGAAAACTCTCTAGGAAGCCACACTAGATCCCCCAAGGGTCTCCCAAACCTTCCAACCATCTCCTAAACCTCCCAACCATCCACTAGCATCACTAAGCCACCTGCCACATCGCCAAAAGAGATTAGGGTTTAGACTTGATTTTCCATAAAAAGAATAGAAAGAAAAAAAATATTTTTTTTCAGTCCTTTACATGCATACTAGTGATGTTTCATGTTTTGAACTTCCATGCTTTAGACAGTAGCATTTCATACATTCTAGCTTGGCATTCTTGTAAAGCATATTTTCTCAGTAGTTAGTTAGAGAATGATGTGTTTTTAGCATAGGATTTCAATCATTTTCCTTATTGCAGTAGACAAGCCTTCTCCTAGAATAGTTTCCTCTTTCCTTCATTAGCAATCAAGATTCCTCTAAATCCATAGAAGTATGGCTTGAAAAACCTAGTGGTCTCTTGTTAGTTGAATAGGGACAAAAGGCAGAACTATCACTTTTACGTGTGTATACAACACTGTCACCTCCAAGTTTGTACAAACCCCGGGTTGATAAATTAAAGCTCGTATCCCCATGAGTTGCAACATTATCGCTGCAATACTGGTGCTCATCACTTTTTGGAACCATTGTTGCGAAGGTGTTTGAGTAATATGTGGTTCCTTCTTTCTTTATTCTATTTCTTATTTCTAATATTCTTCTCTTAGTTTCATTTATTCAAAACTAATTTAGTTTGCTTCCTTTTTCATTCCGCATTCATTACTTTCCTTTCCATTCTACAAGTAGGATTTCAATCAAGCAATTAGTTTTTCTTTCAATCAATAGCTTTCATTCAGTTTGCAATTTCAATTGTGCAAATACTTTCCAAGCTTGAAAAAAAACAAAACAAAACAAAAACATTTCTTTTCATGCCTCGTAGGAATAGGGATAGCTTAGGGAATTTTTTTCCAAACACCCCTACTGCATCAAACAACTAACCTTCCCTCTTATTCGGTGGCTATGAACTGGAGGAACCCTTAGATGAGAAACTAAACATATTTCAAGAACCTATAGGGGAAGAAGAAGAAGAACGAGAACCCATTCCTATTGAACCTATGGTTGAAAACATAAATGATAGAGGAAATAGAGAAAGAGTTGAGGGTGCCTTCCCCATCAGGGAAACCAATGGCAATACTAAGACGAAAAATATAATCCCTTCTTCCCTTCCTCATTTCCATGGCCTAACCACAGAAGACGCAGACACTTTCTTATTTGAGTTTGTTTTCATATGCCGAACCTATGACTATACAAATGGTCAGCGGAAGTTGAAACTATTTCCATTCACTCTCAAGGATGCAGCCTTCTCCTGGTTCATGGGGTTACCTAGAGATAACATCACAACTTGGGCTCAGATGCAACAAGCCTTCGACAAAAAGTATCGGGACTATTGTAGGTCTAAAGACACTAAAGAGGAAATTTTTAGGATGACCTTAGGCAATGATGAATCCCTAGAGGATTATGAAGAAAGATTCTATCTTAGCTACAAAAGGGCCAGGTGCACAATTAACCCTGAGTCACTGAAGCTGGTCCTGCTTAGAGGAGTAAGGCAAGATCTTCTAGATACCCTACACTTGTTAGCAGGAGGGGATATCTACCAGTTACCCTATGAGGATATCAAGACTGTCTTTAGAAACCATTCTATGGAAACTAAGAAAAAGGGTAGGGATAGTCAACCTGTGGTTAGTCCATCCTCTTCCAATTCATCCATCAAGGGTGAAATTGGAAATATGCTAGAGGATTTAAAAAGTGAGATGTTGCAAACCCTTGCCCTATACATGGACACTATGCACATTAAGAGAAAGCATGGGGAAGCAGAGAGAGCCTTGGCAATTTTCTGTACTAGATGCACCAGGAGGAACCCTGGGAACGAATGTCCATTGAATTCCATTGAAATTTTCTTAGTGTGTGAAGAAAACCACTCCACAAAAAGTTACCCTCTTTACATGGACTAAAAGTTGTATATCAAGGAGCTGAAGGGGTCATTGAGCAACTCTACTACATAAACCAAAGGAGACCTCATGGGCCTAGGCCATACTAGTAGGGCATGCAAGGGTCATCCCATACATATTACAACCCCAACCAGAGCAAATCCATACCTTCTTGGGAGCCCTCTACTCATCCTTCTTGGTCTACACCTCCTCCTTGGTCCTTTGCACCTCAATATCATTCCCAGTTAGCCAACGATTCATTTCAACCATATGATCCCCCACAACTTCAGTGGAATGCACCACCCTAGGGGTGGAGGCCCCCATACAAAAATGTTCCAGCTTTATTTCCTTCACCACCTACCCAACCACATATTTTACACTCTGCTCCACCTAAACAACCCCAGATGCATGCCCAGCCAAATCCAAACCCGAACAATAGACATGCATAACATGTATATAATGGAGAGACATCATATCTAGCTTATGTTGTGGAGATTCAAGAAATCACCCTGAGATCTTGGAGGGTACTCCCATACTTTCAACCTCTACCTCCACCTAGAGAGGTTGAAGAAGAAAGAGAGGAAAGCGTGTTTAAAGTAAATCCACCACCCGTTCCTGAGAGATTAACCCAACCACTCCAGCCTATGCCAGAAGAGACTGAACTTCTGAGAGAATTGAAAAACCTATGTGTCAAAATTCCACTTCTCCAAGCTATTAAAGATGTTAATATTTACAACAGGTTGATTAAAGAGAAGTGCTTCAAGCATCCAGGGAGGTGAAGAAGAGATGCCCATATCATTAATGTCATTGGACAACTATCTAACTTAATGTTGGGGCAGGTAATCTGTATAAAGTATTTGGACCCTAGAAGCCCTATAGTAGCTATAGTAGATGTGCACATCAATGACACCATCATCCCACACACTTTGATCGATCTTGGGGCTGCCATTAATGTGACGACCAAGGACACCATGCTCAAAGTCAACCTCCAAGTTTCATTGAGAAAGACCACAAGAGTTCTGCAACTTGTAGACTACTCCATAGTGACCCTTGAGGGGATTCTGGAGGATATGATGGTCTCCATTGACTCTTCGGAATAACTTGCAGATTTCCTAGTTCTCTAGCCTAAGGCTAAGCTTACTGGTTACCCTCTCATCCTTGGGAGGCCCTGGTTAGCCACTATTGATGCTTAAATTAGCTACAGAGCTGGAAATATGACCATCAATAATGGGCATATGGCCAAGTAGTTATTCCTATAACCTCCTGCTCAACCATCTCTAGAACATGACTTACCTTTGTGGCTGGAAGAGGAGAAGGAGGATGAATTTTATTCCGCCCAACTCTATACTTTATAAACAACCTTGGGATGGGGACAACAGGATGAAGATGACTTGATCAAACACATACTCCAAAGTCCAACTCCTAGTACATTTTCCTTAGAAGAGGTAGTAAAGGAAACCCAAAAAAACCATCAAATGGATCTATGCTTAGCTGATTCCAACCCTATCCATGTCAAAACCATAGAATTTAGCCTTGAGAGAATTTTGAAAATCAATCCATCTCTTTTTGTTCTCCAAGAAGAAAAATTGTGTAACATGTTAGAGGAACATTTGGATGCATTTTCTTGGAGTTACAAAGAAATGAAGGGAGTGCACCCCTCAATGTGTACTCACCATATTTATATTAAGGAAGCTTTCAAGCTAGTCTGACAACCTAAAAGGGGGATGAATCTAGCTCGTAAAGATATAGTCAAAGAAGAACTACAAAAACTGCTAGATGTAGGATTCATTTACCCTATCTCTGATAGTGAGTGGGTCTCTCCTTTGGTGTTGGTTCTGAAGAAAAATGGTAAGTGGAGGATTTGTGTCGATTATAGGGAGTTAAACAAAGCCACAAAGAAAGACCATTTCCCTCTACCTTTCATCGACCAAGTGCTAGATGGGTTGGCAGGGAAAAGTATATCTCTTTCCTATATGGATTCAGTGGGTACAATCAAATCCAAATCAGCTCGGAAGGCCAAGATAAAACCACATTCACTTGTCCTTGGGGTGCTTTCACCTATAGGGTCCTTCCTTTTTGCCTATGCAATGCTCCTTCCACTTTTCAGAGAGATATCCTAAGTATCTTTGCCGAGTTAGTCCATGATGCGGTAGAAATTTATATGGATAATTTTACACCTTATGGAGGTGATTTCAAGGAGGCTTTGTCTAACTTAGGTAAGTTTCTGCACAAATGAATTGAAAAGAACCTATCTCTCAGTCCCGAAAAATGTAAATTCTTGATGACTACAAGGACCGTTCTATGGCATTCAATATGTCAGCAAGGACTGTAGGTGGACCTAAACAAAATAGCTATCATCCAAAGGGTCCCACCTCCACAGAAGAAGAGAGATGTCAGAAGTTTTCTAGGATTATCAGGATACTATCGAAGGTTTATAAAAGACTTCAACAAGTTGGCTTCTCCATTATTTCGGTTGTTAGCAAAATACTCTGAGTTTGTATGGTCAAAAAAATGTTAAGAGGCCTTGGAAACCCTGAAGGACAAGTTAACCAATGCACCAATTCAACGAGGCCCACACTGGACCCTTCCTTTTCATAGTCATGTTGATGCCTCACACAAAGCTATAGGAGCAGCCCTAGGCTAGATAGATTAGAAATTTTCTTATGCCATTTACTTTATCAGTAAGAATCTGTCAAAGGCTGAACTGAACTACACAGTGACAAAAAAGGAGCTCATGGCTCTTGTGCATTCATTGAACAAATTTTGGCATTATATTACATTCTATCAAGCATTTGTACATACTGACCATGTTGCAATCAAATATTTAATGAATAAACCTGATATGAATGCCTGGATTATTAGATGGTTACTTTTATTACACCAGTTTGATCTATCTATTGTTGATAAGCCTGGCAAGGAAAATGTTGTTGCAGACTTTTTGTCTAGACTAACTTTTTCTACAGGTGAGGAGGGAATTGTTGATGATGAGATACCAGATAAGAACCTATTTTCCATCTCATTTATCTCTCTATGGTTTTCTGACATAGCAAACTATTTAGTATCTACACAGTTCCCACCGAATTTGTCCTCTAAAGAGAAAAGCAAGATTGTGAGAAAGAGTGCCCCCTTCACCTAGATTGGGGGCAACCTCTTTAAACTTGGCCCAAATCAAATTCTGAGAAGATTTTTCAGGGAGGACGAAGTCTTTGACATCCTTCTGACCTCTCGTGATGGGCCTTGTGGAGGTCATTTTGCCACAAAGAGGAAAACATTTAAAGTGTTACAAGTTGGGTATTATTCACGCACTCGTCATCAGGATGTGAAAATATATACTAGTTAGTGTGATAGGTGTCAAAGGATGGGAATGTCTACTCCAAGAGATGAAATGCCTCTGCAACCTCGAGTGATTTTCGAGCCATTTGACAAGTGGGGCATGGACTTAATTAGACCTATTGACCCTGCTTCCAAGAAAAAGAAGTACATCATAGTGTGCACTGACTATATGACTAAGGGGGCTAGCACCAAGTCAATTAAGGCAGCAACAGAGGAGAAGGTTTCCAAGTTCTTAAGGGAGAATGTATTTTACAAATTTCGGTACCCTAGAGAATTGGTCACTGATCAAGGCAACCTATTTACCTCCAATATGATTGAAGACACTTTCAGATAGCACAAGATGAAGCGTAGGACCTCCACTCCCTATCACCCATAGGCTAATGGGAAAGTGGAGGTGACCAACATAGCGCTTGAGGACATCTTGACCAAAGTGGTTAGCAATGGCAGGAGAGATTGGATAGATAGACTAGTTGAGGCCACCTGGGCCTATATTACCACTTGGAAGACCACCATTGGATTCACACCCTATGAGATGGTCTATGAGAAAAAGGCCCTGCTGTCCATCGACTTTGACTATAACACACTGAGGATGGTAGCCCAACTAGATCTAGACCTTAGCAGTACACAAAAAGAGTGGTTTCGCTAGTTGAATGATTTAGATGACTTCAAAATGTAGGCCCTCCTACACAAAGAGGTAACTCAACTTCAAAGGAATATCTGGCATGAGAAGAACATCAATGATATGCAATTTCAAGAAGGTGATTGGGCCTTGTTATATGATTCGAGATATAAATAGTTTAAGGGAAATTTAAGGACATGATGGTTAGGGCCTTATGTTATAGAGAGATGTCATGATAATGGTTTAGTGTGGATCATAACCATAGATGTAGAGGCCATTCCTTTACTTGTTAATGGCCATAGACTAAAAGTTTACAAGAGGCCATTGTCAAAGCAAGAGTTGATTGGTGGTATCAATCAAAGAATGATGGTGGTGGAGAAAGTGTCAGCTCCTATCTCATCAAGTCACTAAGAAAAGAAAAAATAAAAATAAGGACTGAGGTGAAAACCTCCATGAGGCACTTGAGTCCCACTATTGGGTTGAAAACCTCTTAGGGAAGCCCAATGGTGTCAAAAAAAAGGAAGAGAAATAAAAATATCTTTAGGTGAAAACATCTCTTGAGGTGTATAGGGAAAGTGGCTAGAATGAAAACCTCTTGGAGGCAGGCTAGTTGTTTTCAAAAAAAAAGAAGAAGAAGAAGAAGAAAAAAATCATGAAAGATTGTTTGCAGGTGAGTAGGAGGATGATGAGAGAGCAAAGGGGAATAAAAAAGGGTCCTTCTCCACTCATATTTTTTCCCCATCCATTATCCTTCACCATTCCACCATTCCTTTCATCTTCTTTAGTCATTTTTTGTAGTTTTCAAGGGTACTTTGTTTTCTACATGATTCGCTGTAAACCTACAGGATCCCCTGAAAACTTACAGGATGATCCTGTAGGAATTACAGTGGCTTCAGTATCCTAAAATAAGTAACCCTAGGGCAAGGAAATGACTTGCCCATGTCAAAAAAATAAAAAAACCTACATCACAACTTAATTACCATATCTCTCTCCACCATGATCACCACTGCATTCATCATAAAAAAAATCAGTTTTCAAAAAAAATAATTCACAGTCTTCAAGAGAAAACACAGAGGAAAACAAATAGGGAGTAGAAGGGAACAACACCTGAGTGTACTTCTCATTATTAACACTCCTAGACCTCCTCTCTATCCATGTCATCATCCTCAAAGCCCCAATAAAATAAATGATTAGAAATTCTGAGGGAGATGTAGCTACAAGATGTCTTGTAGGAAATCCTGTAGTAGCCTATCCCACAGAATAAAAATCATGAGTTGCAGCAAGCTTCCAACATGGAGATCCAAGGGTAGAAGAAGCTCCAGAGCAGCACCAACACATTCACCTTCAACACTAGGTACCTGCACATCAAGGGAATCATCAAAGGGCAATAAATAAGGAAGGAAAAATAACATCCAACCAAAAAATAGCAAGAACCTCATGTCTTCAACAAACAATAACAAGGTATTATTACCACAAGTAAGTATCTCGCTTCACACTCTCATTTTCATAATGTAGTCAAAATATGTAAAGGTTGTGAGCGAGTTGGTTTATAAGTGAAAGGTGGTCAGTTAACTTGGCCACTTTTGTTAAGTCAACAAAGAAAAAATAGCTGGTCTTCCAACACGTGGTAGCAGTCAAGTAAAAAAAATAGGAGAAGGATGAAAAAAGTTAAGGCTACAGATGCCCGAAGTGGGAGTTGATTACGAGGAGAGGGGAATGATGAGGTGGTAGCGGGGACCAATGGTCCAAAAATAGAGAAAATCATACCTTGGCTACCAGCACATCACCTCACTCAATTTGACCATACTAGGAAATAATCATTGATCCCCATGCACCCATACATTCATCTCCTCAAGGCTCACTCTAGAAAAAATTCTCTCATACCCAAGAAACCTATAGAAGAGAAAAATTCCATCTTTCTCCTGCACAGGACTTCCTACTAGATCACATAGGACTTCATATAGGATTACACATGAATCCTATAGGATACAATCAGACAGTCTACAAGATTGGCCGAGAGCAGTTTCAGAAGGGAGAAACAAGGTTTGGCTAAAAAAACACCATGAGGAGGTAGGCTCTCCACTTCCTTCCATTTTTCCAAGTGAATAGAACAAAAAATTCTCCTAGTTTGAATGAATTTGATAGTTGTGTAAGGGAATTGTCTCCTTAAGTATTTTTGTCCCATTTCCTCCTACATTAAAATTTGTATCAACCATCTCTTCTCCCCAAAATTCACCAGACAAAATGACACGAGGGTTTAATAGAAGGGAACCCATTAACATTGCGAGGATTCACCAACAACCTCCTGTGTTAGAAATCTTCATGAGGCATAATTCGATGGGGTATTTTGAGAAATTGAAGGGGTATGATGATGAAGTGGCCTGAGATTTTTTTCTCTCCCTCATTCCACTAACTAGAACCCATGCCACTGTTGTGGTGAGAGGCCTCTTGATAGAGCTCACCTCTGAACTCATAAGCAGAATTACTATAATTCCCCTAGCAGTGCCTTGGAAAAAGGAACACAAGGGAGACAACCAAACTGCCAAGAATAAATTATTTTTAGAGGGAGAGGAGCCCATTGCAGACAAGAATGGAGTAAGGAGAAAAAGACTACCATACCCTTGGAATGAGGTAAGCTACCACCTTATAAAATACATATCATGTGAAGGTAGGCATATTGTGGTTTATGGTTATCACTTTAGACACCTTGAATAATTGAGGTTTGGAGCAGAAACACCTCCTCACTGTAGGCTCAACATACCATACTTCCTTTTGTAATCACTGATAGATACAAGAATAAAGGTGCAAGAAGGAAACTACCAATAGTTAACCCACCATGGGTTAATTATAATCATCATAGAAGATGCCCTCCAAAACCTGAAAATTCCTTTCCTATGGGAAATTTTTAGAGACATGTAGACAAATGAGGATATCAAAGCCCTCACATATGATATTGGCCCTACTGTCAGTGAAAAGGATGAAGAAGAGACCGAAACAAATGGAGAAGAAGCATAGAGGGAGGAAGAGGAGATATATGAGGATGAAGAGGAAGAGAAAGAGAAGCAAGCTGATGAAGAAATAGAGGAAGATGTCAAGGAGGACAGTATAAACAAGATGAGGATCTAAAGGGAGAAGAAGAGGGGAAAGGCATAGGTAAGAAGGGCAATGGAAAAGTGAAGGAAGAAGACAAGGAGGAGTCACCTAGGGTGTCTCCAAAACCCACTGAGAGAGAGGCAATAGATGCCCTCAATGCCCTTAGCACCCCTATCAAAAAAAAAGGCAAAAGACAGAGGAAAACCCCCTTATACTTCAGAACAAGGAAAAGTACAAGGATAAGGCAAGGAAAACCCCAAACTCCAACCAAGGTTCCCATTGTTATTGAGGACTCACCTAAATAGCAGGAGAATATGGTTCCTCCTATCAAAACTCAAGAAGAAGGATCCTCAACACAAACCTCCCCTAAGTATCCTATCACCTATGTGAGAAGGCCTGTAACCAAGTCTACCTCATCCAAAGGAAAAAGCATCCTATAAGATACACAACAAAACCTATAGGAAGTAGAGGCAGTCCTACAAGAAACTCTGCTAAACCTATAGGAAACTCAAAAATTGGATAAGGAAGGAAGTAAATAGCCAGAAACAAAGAGGGAAGACCTAGAGGTAAGGGAACCTAGTCCTCAACCTAACCTTGACTCCTACTACATATTTATTGAGGGGGGCAGGGTCATTCCACAAAAAATTGCCATTCCATTATTCTTTGAGCTTGAGAAAGAAATAGACAAGACTCATATATGGATGAAAATTGCCAAGTCCAAGGGAGTGGAGGAAATTGGTCAGATGGAGGAGAAGCTCAAAGAGATGGGAAGCGAAATAAGTAGCTTGAGGGACAGAGAGGCCATAATGAAAAATAAGTTGGAGGCAAACAATGCATGGTTGAAAGGAAAACTGCAAGAAAGAGAGAATCAATTGACATCCATGGCCAATCTATCTTTGGAAGAAATACAGTGCATAATGCCAGCTAAGTCCTACGCACTATACCTTAGAGAATAGTGGTTGTAATTACAAATCAAGAACCTAGGATAGAGAGGCACTATTCCATTGCAGGATTATAGACAGTTCATTGGTCTTTGTGATCAAAGTACATTAGAGGATAAGGCTAGGATTTCTGAGTTATACTTGCATAACATGGGTTTGACAAATATGAATGTATGGGACCCTAATGCAAAGCTAGTGGATTTAAAGTTGATGGCTTTGGCATCACGAATGAACCATGAGGAAGCAAGGGTTGCATTGATGAATATGATATTAGCAAGATAACAAATACAACCTCTTATGATCAGAAATAAGCAGTCCAATCCAATGGCTGTCATTAGTAGACATAAATTAATTGCAAATGATCCTCAATTTGCACCCATGTATCTTGTTGTCCAAGAGCAAGCCATTACACATTTTGAGGACATGTTTAGATTGTTAGGGGCTGACATCATGCAAGCTTTTCTAAGGAGATGGAATAATTTTCCATACAATTTGAAGGTCAGAGAGTACCACTATCCTGAAAGGATGAGAGAGGCACTGAACATGACACCCATGTAAAAGAAATCCATCCAAAGGCTCAAAGTCAATTGGATTGGCTTGAGACTCAGTCTACCACTAATCTTGGGGATGTTAGAAGGAAGAAAGAAGTGGGAGGAGGTAGAAAAGAAGGCGGGATTCTATGCACAAGAAGAGGAAACCAACATAAACATGGGATGTCCAGGAGGCCACTAGAGCCATGAAAGACATGGATAATTATTGAGTTTCTTAGAGGATGAATAAAACTTTCAGTAGGGGGGTGATGATGAGCCTCATCATTGGGTAATTATATGGACCTTATTTCACCTCATAACTAGTAAAATCAACTCTTCTCAAAATTTATTACATGTTTTAATTATGTTTTCTTTAATGAGATGAGTTAAATTGAGATATTATGCATAGTGGACTAATATGCATTGAATGGAGGTTTGGAAGAGAAAATCAAAGAATTTTGGCAAGAATAAGGTTTTAAACTCGAATGGGACAAGGGAGAGAGATTGTAGGAGGTAAATCCTCCTCATTTACTCCTCCCCTATTCAAATATTCCTCCATTGCACTCCAGCTCGGACTGGAATCAGTTAAGTTATGAAGAACAAATGTCGAGCAAGTGATAGACAAAGAGTTAGCTCATCTCAAGTTTGGAAGCCGAGCCTCCCTAGATTTAAGGAATTCATTGGGGACTTTAGTTGTATAAGAAGAGGGGCCTAAAGCCTTATTAGGATTTGAATTTTTGTTGTAAAAACACTAGTTATTTCAAGCTCCAGACTTGTTGAAGACATTGATGTAATTTTCTTTTTTGATAACGAAAATGAGTTTTTTCTTGATCCAACACTGATTTAACTCAGAGAGCTGAAGCCCTTGGGTTAGGGCCCAACCATATTAGAAAAGGCTCCTCTTCTTGTATTGGTATGCTTGGCTTAGTTTCATAAGTTCATGGTTAAATTGTCTTTAGAAGTATTTCATTGCAAGTAATGTGGATTTGATTAGTTGTTTATTAGTTTTCTCCCATTCATGCTTTACTTCAGTAGCAAGTTAGAAGGGATAAAAGGAGCACAAAAAATCTATCAGTAAGTGTCTTGGCCTCATCTCTTCCCTCAGGGATCATGATTTGAGGAAAAGACCCTTATGCAGCCCCAAAAAGATAGATTTCCATTTTCTCATAAGATTTAGAGTTTACTGTACTTGAACTAGCATTTGATCAATTTTTCAAGTGTAGGATTTAATTGCCATCTTGTCCATATTCAGTGTTAAATTAGATCTCATCCATGATTCCATTTTATTCAGCAATTTTCCTAACGCATGAAGTAGACAGCTAGTTTATTAAATTTTGCTTTTCTAGCTTATTAGAATTCTTCTTGTTTACATGACTTTTTGGAAATTATAAATGTTTGATGTAGAGTAGGTGCTTCAGAAGTATAAAGAGATCTCATAGTAGGAAACTAACTTACAACTTCATACATCCATAATCATTCATTTCTTTCCCCAAGAACTTCACCAATTTCATCATTTTACATAGAAATTCCTCCAAGCATGTTGAGCAAATCCAACCATCTCCTAGCCTTGGTTTTGAGTTTTGAGTGATCCTAGGAATTATTTTCACTCCATTCCACCCATCCACCACCTTCCATAACCATTCGATCACCTCCAGCAAACATCGTTTTTCTCTCGGATATATCCTTCAGAAATACAGCTAATCTTGTAGGTTTCTAGTACATCCTGGAGGTTTTTCTGTAGTGGCCTATTTTGAGGGTAAATTGAGGGAAAACCTCTAGGAAGCCACACCAGTTCACCCAAGGGTCTCCTAAACCTTACAACCATCTTGTGAACCTCCCAACCATCTACCAGCATCACTAAGCCACCTGCCACATCAACAAAAGAGATTAGCGTTTACACTTGATTTTCCATAAAAAGAATAAAAAGACAACATATTATTTTTAGTCCTTTACATGCACAAGAGTGATGTTTTATGTTTTGAACTTCCATGCTTTATATAGTAGAATTTTATACATGTTAGCTTGGAATTATTGTAAAGCATAGTTTCTCAGCAGTTATTTAGAGAATGGTGTGTTTTTAGCATAGGATTTTAGTCATTTTCTTTATTGCAGTAGACAAGCTTTCTCCTAGAGTAGATTTCTCTTTCTTCCATCAACAATCAAGCTTATTCTGAATCCATATAAGTATGGCTTGAAAACCCTAGTGGTATCTCGCCAAATGAACAGTGAAAAAAGGCATAACCATCACTTTTACGTGTGTATATAGGAATGTCACCTCCAAGTTTGTACGAACCCCAGGTTGATAAAGTAAAGCTGGTAGCCCCAGGAGTTGCAACATTCTTGCTGCAATATTCGTGCTCATCAAGTGTCACAAGGCCATTACCCTTGTGTGGTATCCATAATGGGAATGTCACTTATGTTAATTTCCTATGATCATGGTGGGCTGGCTCGTGATGAGACCCCCTATCCCTTTTTTAGAAAAAATAGCTTAATATATTTCCAAATTTATTTTTGTTTTTGTATCCCCCTTTTTTTACTTTTTTTTTAGAAGTTAATGGAGTCTCATCAACTCCTTAAGAGTTAGGGATGGTGTAAGAAGTTAAAAAAATTCCAAGAAAAATATGCCTTATATTCTTCATCATATTTATGAAGGGAACAACCATTTGAATGTGTAATAAGACGAAAACTAGTATAATGGGATAAATCATGAACAATTTATAATGTGTCCAAAAAAATAGACATAAGCAGGCATATTCATAGATAGGGCATGTCATATTTTAAAAAATATTCACCAAAAGGTTAAGAATCATGATTATATCAAGATTTCTGCTTTTAAGGTTTTAGATCAAACACATAACCAAAAGGAATGACTAGCATGAAATGATAGTAATGGGAATAACAATCATTCATGGCAATGGATCAGCAATTGTTATTTCGAAGAAGGGGACATCAAATGTTTCATTCAAAGAGGGGAAATCAGCTGCTCTTTCGAAAAGGGAATACCAATTGTATCTTCGAAGAGGAAATAACAATTTTTTCTTCTAAAGGGGAACAAAAATTGTTTCTTTGAGAAGGGAGTAGTAATTGTATCTTCGAAAAGGGAACAAAAATTGTTTCTTCTGAAAGGGAACAACAATTTTTTCTTCACAAAGGGAACAACACTTGTGACAATGTAACAACAAATGTGTTTCAAGGGGAGAAAAATGATCGACTATAAAACAATGTCTGTATCAAAATTCCAACATGCTAAATAAGAAAAGAAAGAAAAACAAAATTTCTCAACCATTCTCAAGGAAAATATGTACATTATTTACAACATGGAAGGAAAATATTTTTTTTTTATGGAAATGAAGCTATTGGGTTACTATACCCTGGAGCTATGGTTTGGAGAGTAGGATCATTACTTACCTATTGATAGAAATATTCCTTTGTGAGTGGCTAGTGATAAAGTCCCAACTGATGTCCATTCACCAGAAAGGGAGCGCCATATCCATCAATGGTGATTAAAGTTATGGTGACATTATTGTGCACTTCTTGAATCTCATAAGGGTTGAGCCATCTTGTCTATATCTTCCTTGGGAATTCATGAAATCTGGAGTCATATAGGAGTACCCAATCACCTTTCTGAAATGATTTCTTTTTAATAATCCTATCTTGCCACTTGGACCTTGGTTGTCAAATAATTGTTGTACGTTGTAGGGAAAGTAAGTGTGCTTCATCTAGTTCAATTAATTGTTGAAGTAATTGTGTTTAGTGTTGGAAATAATACTGATAGGGGGGTGAATCAATATTATTAGATCACTAATTTAATTTTCAAAATTAATTTGTATATGCTAGTTTAGCTTAGTGAACTAGCATGTATACGCAACTGTACTTAATGCAACCAGTGTATATGCAGAGATCTTTTGATTTACCCAAATTATCATGCATTGAAATTTAACCAGTATATCATGAATTCATTAGACAGTGCAGTAAAAATATAATAAAGCATCACACATAAGCAACACACATGAACACCAGGATATAACGTGGAAACCCAATGTGGGTGAAAACCACCTGCTGCTATCATCTCTGTCTTCTTTTAATAATAAGAAAATTCTGTTTACAATTTTTGTACTGGTGTAGTGTTATACCAATATGCAGGCTTCTACCTGCAAAAGGCAACAACCTTCTCTCATTCTCCAGCTTCTATTGGAAAGGAGCTACAACCCCCTAGCTCTTGTGCTAGCTAATATGTTTACTAGTATGTAGGCATCAGCCTACAGAAGGCTACAACCTTCTCTTTTCTTCCAGGGACCACGTTTCATAAATTTTCAGACTGGAGCCATCAACAACATCATTCAATCATCAAATATATCTGCATCAACCAATCTCCTTTTGAACCAACCACAACCAAGTAGATCAACCACTTTGACAACCCATCAATCTGATCATTCAGAATGCTGTCACCAGATTACAGTAACCAGAACCCAAGCGAGAACCCAGAACACTACAAAATCAAACAGAAGCAACTAAAACATATTTTATAATGTATAGGCTACTTCCATGTGTCGAACCTATGTGCATACGCACTTTCCTGAAAGCGATAGCATACAGATCTGCAAATCAAATTTATGATGTATACACTGCTTTGGTATGCAGAACCTACGTGTATACACTCCTTTTCTAAAGTGAACCTACGTACAAATCTGTAAATTATGATTTAAACATTACAACTATTCCAGACTTCAGTCATTCCCAAACCATCATATTTACAGACTACAACATGCGCCAGTTATTCAGATACATAATGAAACCACATAAAGATAATTCACTTCAAGCCTTAAGATCCTGATACATCATTAGATCTTATCCTTCATCATCAGCTAAGGTTCATCCTTGGTTCAGATCCAGTAATGCATCATAACCCAATAACCTGCATACTAGATCTCACACTTCATCAGATATTCGATACTTGCACATATTGGCCTAGTTATCTTCTCCTTATAGTTTATAGGCCTTTCTCAATACCATGGACCAAAACCACTTAGGACCAATACCTTGGACCAAATACCTAGGGTCAATACCTCGGACCCAATACCTTGGACCAATAGCATGGATCAAAATAACATGGACCAAATACTTCAGACCAAAAATTTATTTTTCGAAAGGTATACGCGCTTTTCCTTTTGTGAGAGTGCGTGTGTACATATATGTGACTTGTATACAGTGAACCTGCATGTATACACAACTTGTTTAGTGGTGAACATGTGTATACCTCTCTTTCTTCATTTTGTGAAGACTGATATGTAATTCTTTGCTATTTACCTACTATACTGTGATATTTCATTTGAGTGAGTTTCCTTCTAAACTGATTCCTTGAAGTTGCCCCGCATTTCATCACATATGTAAACACTATTGTCATGCATTCTGTCACATCTGGTATATCTTCTATAGAGTCATCTAGTTCCCATATACACAAGAGTTTTTATGCTACAAGAGGGTTGCCATGAAGTACAACACGTACATCAAAATGCCAACAATCTCCCCCTTTGGACTTGATGGAAACAACAACCACACCAAGTCACTCTCCCCCTTTTTCATCAAGGGAAAAGGGTCATGCTCCCCCTAAGTGCATGTTGAATTCTCTGATATGCTGAAGTGTGCAGATTGAGCTCCACTGAGCATAAGCAAAGTCTACAAAAAAAAGATGTTCTAAAAGAAGAACATGACTTTATACATACATCACAAATGACCTTCCTATCACCAATGACTCATACATGCATCCATCTCCCAACCAAGTGAGGATATACCAAATTTGTCTCATCCATTCAACCAAGTGGGGATATACCAATTATTTATAAATGACAAAAACAAGAAACATTACATCATCCGTCCCATGCATAGTGGGGTTACAAATTAGGTCTTTTCATGACCTTTACACTAAAAGATATACATGACATATATAACAGAGACCAAATATCTTAAATATGACCATGATAGTCATCAGCAACTATCATTAGCAGCATTTTTCAATAGCATCCAGGCTAGAAACCTGTATATGTCCATCATTAGTTCCCAAAATATCATCAACCATGTTCTCCTACTGAACCTGTTCCATCTGTTCACTGTCAGATCTTATCATTGCCTATGTCAGTAGGAGATATCAAAGTATCATCATCATCAAATATACATCAAGTGATCAACAACACTATGAGGACCAATATATCAACAGACTAAAACCATCATCAAGTAGAGTAGATAATTGACAGAACCATAGCAGACCCCTTTTTCCTGAGTTTGGCCCACTGCTTTTCTTCAAACCAACATATACGCGACTGTGCCCACAAAAACTAGCATATGTACGCGACTATGCTTCATGAAACTCACATATAACCACCTTTCTCTAACAAATAAGATTTAACAGTAGGATGACGCAAAAACTACTCCCAGATTTTGTCTGAGATATTCAAATGTCTCTTTGGGCAGTGGTTTAGTGAATATATTAGCAACCTGTTCTTTGGACGGAACATACTCCAATTTGGCATTTGTTCAAGCACTTTTTCACATAGGAAATGATATTTGATGGGTATGTGTCTTGGAGTGCATGACTAGATTCTTTGAAATACTAATGGCACTTGTATTATCACATAGAATGGAGATGGGTGGAGTACATGTGATCTGAATGTCTTGCAAGGTTTGCATCATCCAAAGTAGTTGTGTGCAGCAAGATGCAACAACCACGTATTCTGCTTCAGACATATATAATGAAATTGAACTTTGTTTCTTGATGAACCAAGACACCAACCTGGAACCCATATAGAATGCACCTCCACTAGTTCTTTTTCTGTCATCAACACTTCTTGCCCAATCTGCATCTGTATATGCATGAAGTGTAAGATCTATATATCTAGGATACCATAAACGAATGTTCTGTGTTCCTTGAAGATATTTGAAGATCCTTTTGACTGCCAGAAGGTGTGATTCCTTTGGATTTGCTTGGAATCTTTCAACTATTCCCACTGCATGCATGATGTCCGGTCAAGTACCTGTTAGATAAAGCAGGCTGCCAATCATGGATCTGTAAGTTGGTTGATGTACTACTACTGATTCATCATTTGAGCTAAGAATGCATCCTATTACCATTGGGGTACATACTAGTTTAGAATCTTCCATGCCATACTTTTTTTGGATCTGTTTGAGATATTTGGTTTGTGAGAGAAAAATACCATCTTTATTTTATTGAACTTGTAGACCAAGAAAATAGGTAAGCTCACCAAGCAAAGACATTTCAAATTCTTGCTGCATTACTGAAGCAAAATTCTGACTTATGGATTCTTCATTGCTACTAAAAATGATATCATCAACATACACAACAATTATTAGCAATTTACCAGTGTCCATCTTTATATATAGATTGCTATCTGTTGCCCCTTTGAAAAACCCTGTTGGTGGAGATATTTGTCAAGACAGTAATGCCATGCCCTTGGAGCCTATTTTAGACCATAGAGAGCTTTTCTAAGTTTGCATACAAGTTTTGCATCATTTCCAAGAATGAATCCTTCTAGTTGTTCAATATAAACTTCTTCTTCTAAGTCTCCATTAAGAAAGGCAAATTTTACATCAATTTGGTATACTTTGAATTTCTGAAAACTAGAAAGAGCAAGAAACATTCTTATGGCTTCAAGTCTAGCAAAAGGTGCAAAAGTTTCTTCAAAATCTATACCTTATTGTTGAGCATATCCTTTACAAACAAGTATGGCCTTGTTTCTAATAACTTCTCCATTTTTGTTCAGCTTGTTTTTGAATATCTATTTAGTTCCTATGATATTCTTATCATGAGGTCTAGGAACAAATTCCCAAGTATTATTCTTTTCAATTGGCTCAAGTTCTTCATTCATGGCCTTGACACAACATTCATCTTTGCATGCTTCATTTACATTTTTAGGTCCAGTGGAAGATAGTAATGCTAGATAGCTTGAAGCTTCAACAATGGTTCTTCTACTCTACACCTCTGCCCCTTTTCCCCTAAAATTTGAGTTTCCGGATGAATTTTCTAAATGTACCTAGATGGAGTCTTTTCTTCTATTGTTAACTCTTCTTTTGGTGCTTGATTGGTTTCTTCTTCAGAATCACTGTGATTTGATGTGGGAAAATGATCCTCATCTTCTTCATTGCCATAATCTTTGGTTTTTATCTGTTTTGGATTTTTGCATGCTTCATCAACCACAACATCAATACTTTCAATAATTATCCCAAGGTTCAAACTTACCAAGTTTTTCATCAGCCCTTTTGATGTAACATTTGCTTCCAAAAACTTTGAAGTATTTTATAGTAAGAGTCTTAACATACCAAAGTTCATGTGGAGTTTGAGTGTTGTTTACCCGAACATTTGCTTGGTTGAGAATAGTGACAGCGGCAAATGCAACTTCTCCCCAGAAGGTTGCAGGAGTTCCAGATCCATCTAGCATAGCATGACCCATTTGTTGAACAGTTATGTTCATCCTTTCTACCACTCCATTTTGTTTAGGAGTCCTTGCGGTGGAGAACTACCTTTTTATTCCATGTTGTTCACAAAAGTCAAAGAATTCATCCAAGGTAAACTCCCCTCCTCGATCAGATCTGAGGCGTTTGATTTTGCGATCTGAATCATTTTCAACCAAGGCTTTGAATTTTTCAAATGCTTCATCTTTATGCTTTAGGAGACCTATCCAACACATTTTGGAAAAATCATCAATGAACAATATAAAGTATTCTTCTCCACGAGGTGACTTTTTCCTTGATGGTCCACATAAATTAGTATGAACAAGTTCAAGAGGCTTACTAGCTGACCCTTCCTTTTCGATGAAGTGAGATCTGGTTCGCTTACCAAATTGACATGATTTGCATATAGTATTTTTAGGAATTTTGATATCTGGAAGGTCACGAACTGCCTGGAATCTGCATGATTTTCTTATTTGGGAAAAGCTTAGATGTCCCAATCTTTTGTGCCACAGCTAATTTTCATCATTTTTGCTTAGATATCACTGATGTTGTCCTCCCTTAAGTATGTATAGGTTGTTTGGAGTTCTTGTCCCTTTGATCATGGTTTCTCCTGTATCAAACTCACGAACAACACATCCATTCGATCGAAACACTACTTCATTTCCTTGATCACACATTTGACTCACACTCAATAGGTTATGCTTTAAGCCATCAACATACATAACATTCCCAGCTCTAACTTTTTCTTTCAAGAAAACAAAGCCTTTACCTTTTATGACAGCAAGAGTGTCATTTCTAAATGAGACACTCTTTTCCTTTTCTAAGGCATTATATGAGTGTAGTTTTTCTTTGTCACATGTCATGTGTTTTGAGCATCCATTGACGATCTACCACTGGTTCTCTTATCCTTCTGCATACAAGGCTATACCACATCTTTCTATTTGTAGTTCTTTCTTTCTCCATATTTTCGGATTTAATGGAGTTTTCTCCTTTTGAGCTATTTGCCGAAATTTACTCCTGCATTCAAATTTTTTCATGGCCAAAGTTGTTACAGATTGAGCATTCTATTTCATTTTCAAGAAGGGAAAAGTTATTATAGGAAATTTTCTTGATCCCTATCACATTCTGTTGACACCTAATCCTTGTGATTGGGTGAATTATTGTAAATAGATAAATAGGAACTAAACAGTCTCTCCCTCATGTATATAATGAGGACCTACCTGATGGAATAAAACAATCAATTTATTTCTTCCCTATGGAGTTACTGCCTGGCCTAACATGGTATCAGAGCTAGCTCCTTTTTTACCTCTTATGCTCCTTGTAACTCCTCTATCTACCATATTCCATTATCTGTGCTCTGTCTACCATATTCCTTTACCTGCGCTCTCTGTCTGCGAGAAGGCGACTGTCCATAAACGTTTGCTGTTCTGACATGGTATAAACATTTCACAAAAAAAAAGGCATTGTACTAACATAAAATAAGCACTGTCCTGTGCGTTAAAGTTTTCTGAAAGGGCGTTTCTGCAGCTTCCCATATCCATTTCAATCTGATTGCACCTGCCGCCTCCATTGCATGAATTGCTTCTTCTGGTGGAGATGCGGTGTAGCAAACCCCGTGCCTCTCACATGAACCTCTCCCTGACATGGTAGCTATTCTGATTATTTGCTAATCCCCTCGGCAGTGGCAGAGACATACGTGTCCTCCGACGCCACTTTTCTTCAATTTCAAGGTTTCCTGTAGTATTGGCATGCTGCGTAGGTTTCATTTGCATTCGTTTGCATATGTCAAGGTCTGTAATAATCTCTTGTAAGAGTATTGGTGGCGGACTTGCTAGTGCCCGAGCTGCCTTCAGAAGACCCGCGTTTCATTATCAATGTCGATGCCTTAAGCCTTCCACTCCAGCGCAGGACCTAAAGCGAATACCGCCGTCTATGGGAATAACGTCGCTCCTGCTCTTGTTTTGAAGAATAATGTTGCTCCTTCGATTTCAAGGCTGTTGGTCGTGAGGCCATTGCCAAGGCCAATGCTATCAGCACGATAAACCCTGACATGCGTCCGATTTCACGGAACATTCAACGTTTTTCCGACCAGGAATGGACTAAAATCATGTCTTTTTGCAGTGTATTGGGGTATCTTAGCGTATGACATTGCTTCTTTAAAGTGTTTGAATTGGAGTTCCATCGCATGACATTGCTTCTTTAAAGTGTTTGAATTGGAGTTCCATCGTATGACATGTAAAGTATCTGCAGTTGGAAATCCATAGAAGAGACACACTGTTCTTTTTTTGGAGTTAAAGCTACATAGGAGAGATAAATCTTCAAAGTATACTTAAAGACAGAAGCGATGTATTTTTCAGTATTGTTCTGACTGGTGTTTCGTTTTATTATAGCCGAGTATTTGTTTAGAAACCACTGGTGGTAGACTTTTGTTAGGGAATCATAAACTTCTAATATTATGCTGCATTGGCCCACTGGCTTTGAAAATTAAGGCGTATGATATGTTCTAGTTGAATCATTTTGTAAAGATCTCGGAGCACCTCCTTCTGTAGTATTGAGCTTCTTGAAGTTCTGATAAATATTGCATCTATTCTGCTGTCAAAAAAAATAAAAATTACCACCAGAAGTACAATTTTACAGTATATTGGCAGAAGTATTTTTTCTATCAGCAGAAGTATTTTTTTGTTACAGTATGCATTCAAGAGGAAGAGGAAGATATTTCAGAGGCAGGGGGGGCAGACTCTCTCAAGGAGAAAAGGCAGATTTGCACTGCAAGCTACCATGGGACAAAATTAAGCAGCAAAGAAACCAACATAAAGGTAAAACTGATGACACAGACAAAGGTAAAGCACCTGAATCCACTCACTATGTTGTGGCACAATGTAACATTGGAGTAAATGAAGATTTATTTAATGCTTCACTTGCTTCTTGGAAAAATGATTGGTTGCTTGATTCAGGAGCAACCTGCCACATGACTCATAGAAAGGATTATTTTGAAGATTTCACTGACAATGTTGATGGAGCAGTATACTTTGCAGATCAATCAAAAATCAAGCCAACAGTGCTTGGCAAAATCAGGCTTAAACTGCCTGGTCTTCCAGACTTTCTTCTGGATCATGTTCTATATCTCCCACAGCTCAAGAGAAACTTGTTGTCCTTGGTCCACATCCGCCAGCAAGGTCACTCCATTCATATGTTTGATGGCAAGCTTGAGGTAAGAAAAGCATCTGACCACTCACTTGTCATGAGGGGAATAGAAAAATAAAGGCTTATCAAGCTGCAAGGAACCTCTGCTCATGCACAACATTTCTCATACAATTCTCATCATGAAGAAGGTACACTTCCATCAAGTTTATTATGGCATGCTAGATTTGGACATTTGAACTATGAAAGTCTCCACTTATTGAAGAAAAATAGTGTTGTTGGTTTGCCTACAATTCCTAGGAAACTTAAGCAATGTGATGCTTGCATTCTAGGAAAGCATAGCAAACAGTGTTTTCATGATTCACATTCAAGAGCACATAGGAAGCTTGAACTCATTCATTCAGATTTATGTGGTCCAATGCCTGTTCCTTCTACAAATGGAAATGAATATATCATGACATTTATTGATGACTACACCAGAATGTGTTGGGTTTATTTATTGAAGAACAAATCTTATGCTTTTCAAACATTCAAGAATTTTTATAAATGGATTGAAAATGATGCACAATCTCATATTGGGTCTATTCGCACTGATAATGGAAAAGAATACACATCAAATGAAAATGAAAACTATCTTCGCCAACATGGGATCAAAGATCAAACAACTGTGCCTTATAATCCCCAACAGAATGGTCTAGCTGAAAGAATGAATAGGACAATATTAAATATGGTATGATCCATGCTTTTCTTCAAAAATGTAAAGATAATGTTTTGGGCTGATGTTGTTCTATGTGCTGCATATATAAAGAATAGATGTCCATCTAATGCTGTAAGAAACAAGACTCCTTATGAAATGTGGTATGGACATGTTCCTTCGGTAAAGCATCTCAGGATTTTTGGTTCCACCTGCTATGCCTTGATACCAAAGGTACATAGAAAGAAACTTGGTGCTAGAAGTCGTAAGTGTATCTTCCTGGGGTATTCAAACACCTCCAAAGCATACCGACTCTATGATGAAGTAAATAAGAAGTTTGTTGTATCTATAGATGTAATTTTTCTTGAATCATCCAAAACTGACAATGTTGTTGAGCGACAACTTGATCGCTTGGATAAAGTCGCAAAAGAAAAATCATTTCAAGAATTTGATAATCAGATTCCACATCTTGAAGGGGGGGTTTCTATACTAGATCAACATGTGGAATCTTCTTCTGAAGAACACTCTCCCCTTCATGAAACTCCAACAACAGATGATGATTTAAGTGATGTGATTGATAGAATTGGGAGACTCAATCTTGATTCAATCTCAACTCAATCAATGGAGCAGCCTGGACCATCTCAGAAAGGTCCCCCAAAGTGGGTGACAAAGACACTTGAAAGTGTTCATCCTGATGAAGTTGGAAAGATAGGAACCAGAAATTCAAACCAGCAAAATGGAGGTGATGTAGATGACTCTAATTCACCTGTTGATATGGATGTTTCTTGTGATTTTGAATTGAACTTATCTCTAGATTTTGAACCAACTTCCTTCAAAGAATCTGCTTCTCATGATAAATGGAAAGAAGTGATGCAAAAGGAGTATGATGCCCTCATAAAGAACGGAACTTGGAAGCTCGTTGATCCTCCATTAGGAACCAAACCAATTGGCTGCAAGTGGGTCTACAAGAACAAGTATAAAGTTGATGGCTCACTTGACAAGCACAAAGCTAGGCTTGTGGCAAAAGGTTTTGCATAGAAGGAAGGGGTCAATTATGAGGAGACTTTTTCCCCCACAACAAAATGGGCTACCATCCAGACACTCTTTGCACTAGCAGCTCAGAACAGTTGGAAAGTTCATCAAATGGATGTAAAAAATGCTTTCTTGAATGGAGATATAAAAGAGAATGTTTTTATGTCCCAACCTGAAGGATTTGCTGTGAAAGGACATGAACATAAAGTATGAAAACTTGTGAAGTCCTTGTACGGCCTCAAATAAGCACCGCGAGCCTGGTATGAAAAACTAACTAAGCATCTTCTGAAACTCAATTTCAAACATTTTGATCTTGATGATGCAACTTTATTTTTCAAGAAAGTTGGAAAAAAAGTTGTATATCTTGTGGTATATGTAGATGATATTTTGATGGCAGGGAACAATGAAAGCTACATTGCATCCATAAAGAAGGAATTGGGGAAAAGTTTTGAAATGACTGATTTGGTCTATGTTCATTACTATCTTGGCATTGAAGTAACCCAACATCCAAAGTCCATATTTCTTTCTCAAAAGAAATACATTGGAGATCTGTTGAATAGGTTTGGCATGACAGAGTGCAATCCCCTTACTACTCCAATGGAACAAAACTTAATGCTCACATCTATTGAAGGAAAATAATTTGAGGATGCAACAAAGTATAGACAGCGTGTAGGAAGTCTCAACTACCTAACTACTACCATACCAGACATTTCATTTGCTGTTGGAATCTTCTCCAGGTTTATGCAAAAGCCTTGTGAGGGACATTGGTCTGCTGCAAAAAAGGTTCTAAGGTACTTGAAGGGAACTCGAGACTTTGGAATCAAGTATACACAGGTGGACGACTTCAGCTTGATTTGATACTCTGATTCAGACTTCGATGGAGACAAAGAAACTGGGCTATCTACTTCAGGATATGATATGAGTCTTGGATCAGGAGCTATCTCTTGGAGATCACGCAAACAATCAGTTCCAGTAGATTCCACAACAGAAGCAGAATACGTGGCAACAGCTGAAGCAACAAAAGAAATTGTGTGGCTCAAGAAAATTCTTGAAGATTTGCAAGTAAAACAAGTACAATCAACTCCACTCATGATTGACAATACCTCTGCAATAAAGCTGGCCAAGAACCCAAAGTTCCATGATTGAACGAAGCACATCAATACTAAATATCATCTGATTCGACATCCTGTTGAGGCCAAAACAATCCATCTCTGTCATTGTTCCACAAATGAGCAAATTGCAGACATCTTCAGCAAAGCACTTGGAAGGGAAAAGCTTGAACGATTCAAAATGATGCTTGGACTCACCAAAATCCCTTCAAATTAAGGGGGGGAATGTTGACACCTAATCCTTGTGATTGGGTGAATTATTGTAAATAGATAAATAGGAAATATGAACAGTCATCGGGAGACGAACTGAACAGTATCTCCCTCATGTATATAATGAGGACCTACTTGATGGAATAAAAAAGTCAATTTATTTCTGCCTTATCGAGTTACTGCCTGGCCTGACACATTCCTTTGATTTTTTGCTTCTTTAGTCATGATAGTTTTGTAAGCAATGCATTGAGTAGCCTTGTGTCCAAAATTATGACATGAGAAACATTGACCATTAAAGAAGTTCCTGCGATTATTGAATCTACTGACCTGGTGATTGTAGTTTCTATTGATATTTATCTTTGAAGCAAATTGAATAAGATTTACCTGAGGTTGATTGTGGCTTCTGTTTATCCTTGAATCAAATTGAGCCTGATTCACCTAGTGATCTACTTTATGCCTTTGCTGACAATTGTCAAACTGTTCACTGCTCTTTGCTGCATCAAGATAGCTTGTAGTGGAGGTTGACGACTTCTGTGATTGAGATGTTTCTTCAATATATCCAAGACCTATCTTTATCATAGGAGAGCATTGTACTTTGATAATTTCAATGAAGGTTTCTGATCCTTTAGCAAATCTAATATTGAGAGTTTTTGTTTTCTCAAGATCCTTTCGTAGACCCACAATTTCACATTCTTGCTTTTCATTATGTTTTTCTCTTTCAGCAAGTTGGTATGTCAAGGTATCTATAATCATATTCTTTTATTTTAAATAGTTTTTTAGTTTAGATATTTCTTCATAAAGGTCATCTTCATCTAAAGCATCCAAAAAATCATCATCTTCAGAAGCCATTAGAAGTCTATAGTCATTGCTATTTTCACCTTCATCACTATTTGATAAACCATCACTATCTTCATGAGTATAGTAGATCTTTTTACATACACTTTGTTTTCTATTCCATTTTGCAGATTCCATCCCTTTATCAAGCACTTTGGCAACCCATCAATATGATCATTCAAAATGTTTTCACTAGATTATAGTAACTAGAACCCAAGCTAGAACCCAGAACTGCAACAGCAAACAGAAGCAACTAAAACATATTTTATAAGGTATACACTACTTCCATGTGTTGAACCTGCGTGCATATGTGCTCTCCTCAAAGTGAACCAACGTACAGATCTACAAATCAAATTTATGATGTATAAACTGCATTGATATGCAGAACCTACGTGTATACTCTCCTTTTCTAAAGTGAACCTAAATACAGATTTGTAAATGATGATTTAATCATTACAACTATTCCAGACTTTAATCATACCTAGATCATCATATTTACATACTACAACAAGCACCAGTTATTCAGATACATAACCAAACCACATAAAGATAATTCACTTCAAGCCTTAAGATCCTAATACATCATTAAATATTATCCTTCATCATCAGCTAAGGTTCATCCTTGGTTCAGATCCAACAATGCATCATAAACCAATAACCTGCATACTAGATCTCACACTTCATCATATTTGATACTTGCACACATTGGCCTAATGATCTTCTCCTCCTTTTATAGTTTGTAGCCCTTTCTCAATACCATGGACCAAAACCACTTAGGACCAATACCTTGGACCAAATACCTAGGGTCAATACCTCAGACCCGATACCTTGGACCAATACCATGGATCAAAATACCATGGACCAAATACTTCAGACCAAAAATTTATTTTTCCAAGGTATACGCACTTTTCCTTATGTGAAAGTATGTTTGTATGTATATGCGTCTTGTATACAGTGAACCTATGTGTATATGCAGCTTGGTCAGTGGTGAACCTGCGTATACCTCTCTTTCTTAATTCTATGAAGACTAATCTATAATTCTTTCTTGTTTACCGCTATACTGTGATCTTTCATTTGAGTGAGTTGCCTTCTGAATTTATTCCTTGAAGCTGCCCTACATTTCATCACATCTGTAAACACTACTGTCATGCATTTTGTCACATTTGATATTTCTTCTGTAGATTCATCTAGTTCCCATATACATGAGAGTTGTTCTGCTACAAGAGGGTTGCCATCAAGTACAACACATACATCATAATGCGAAAATTTGGGCCTTTGTAAGATCCAGTCCAACCTCCTGGGCTTTCCTAAGAGTCTTTATCTCAAACTCCATTAGGAAGATCAGTTCTTTTCCAAAAACAAGTTGGTAAGGGGAGTATCTAGTAGTATTGTGCCATGTTGTGCGATAGGCACACAAGGCCTTTGGAAGTCTAGCTGCCCAGTTTCATCAATTTTTTAATATTGTCCTAGTCAAGATTTGTTCTAGGACTTTGTTGGTGCTCTCTACCTATCCATTTACCTATGGGTGATACAGAGAGGTAACTCGATGTTTGATATGATGATTTCGCGGGGTTGCCAAAATTTTATGTCCTATAAGCTGTGATCTTTCATCGGTTATCACCTCCCTTGGTAAGTCATATCACACGAATAGTTAAAAATGGAAATTAATCATTTTTTCTTATGTGGCTCGTGCCAAGTCTATTGTTTCTACCCATTTAGTCACATAGTATGTGGAAACAAGTATATACACCTTTTGATTTGATGGTGGATTAAAGGACCCCACAAAGTCAAACATCTATCTTTCAAAGGGTTCCACCACCAACTGCGACTGCAATGACATCTTATCAGCCTAGCTAGGATGACCCATCTTTTGCCACTTGTCATAAGCTTGAACATATTTCTTGGCATCTTTGAATATGGTGGGCCAGTAATAGCCCATTTCAAGGATTTTATGCATGGTTTTGTGATTTGTGAAATGTCTGCCACAGGGCTCATCATGACAGGATTTTAGGATATCATAGACCTCATCTTCTCTAATACACGTTCGAATCTGTAAGTTGGATTGAGTGTGGAAAAGATACCCACGAATCCATGAAAATCAATCACTACGATGGAAAATTAGCTTCCTTTCCTTGGGTGATAGTTGTGCTGGTAACTTCCTGACTGCTACATAATTCACTACATACACATACCAAGGCTCTTTAATCGTTACAGTGAATAGGTGCTCTTCTGGAAACTGGTAATCTATCGGTAATGGATCACTCGTCTTAGGCACCCAAAACAGGAAGTCTGCAACAAGGTTTTTTTTTTCCTGGCCAATCCTTTATGGTAATATCAAACTCCTGGAGTAACAACAATCATCGAGTTACTTTTAGAGATTGATTTTTTGGCCAAGTACCTGATAGCAGAGTGGTTAGTATACAGGAAAACTGGATAGCCTTATATGTAATGTATAAACTTATTGATAACATGTATAACAACCAAAAATTGTTTTTCGTTTACTATATAATTTAACTCAACAAGGGTAATATTTTTACTAATATAATAGATAATGTAGGGACTCCAGTCCTCTTCTTGTCCAATTACAACGCCTATAGTTGTGTCTGATGCATCTATAGAGATATGTAAAGGTAACTCCCAATTTTTTCCTCGTAATATTGGTGGGGTTGAAATCAATTTCTTTAGATATACAAAGGAAACGTCACATTTGTCAGACCAGTTAAATTCAACATTACTTGTTAATACATATAAAGGTGCAACAATTTTTGAAAAATTTTCAATAAATCTGTGGTAGTACCTTTCATATGCAATGGAACTACATACCTCGGTCTTTGTGTGGGTTTTGGGTAGTACAAGAATTACCTATATTTTCATTGGATCTACCTATATTCTAGTTATAGAGATGTAGTGTCCTAGAACCACACCTTCGGTGGTCATCATGTCAAAATTTACGTTGCTTAAGAATAACCTGGTAGTAATGCATCATTCAAGTACCTTTTCCAGATTTTGTAAACCCTGCTCAAAGTCACTTCTATAGGGGGTAAAATCGTCCATATAAATTTCAAGTCGTTCGTTAATCAAATCAGAAAAAATGCTCAATATTGCTCTCTGAAATGTGGCTGCGGTAAAATCGCCCAAGGGCAGGTAAACATAGTTTTATCCTGGTCTTCAGGGGTGATTTGAATCTGATTATAGTCGTTGAAGCCATCAAGAAAGGAAAAAAATTGTTTCCCTGCAAAGGTATCAAGAACTTGATCAATAAAAGGAAGAGGTAAATGGTCCTTTTGGTTGGCTTTATTTAGCTCTCTGTAGTCCATGCAAGTTCACCATTTCCTATTTTTCTTGGGAACGACTACCAACAAGGAGACCCATTGACTATCTGAGATAGGATAAAGAAAATTTACACCCAAAAACTTTTTCAATTATTCTTTCACAATTTCTTTGAGGTGGGGATTCGACCTCCTCTGAGGCTACTAGATGGTGCGAGTGTCCTTCTCAATGTAAATATGATTGGTATGCAGTCGAGTATCTAAACCTTTCATGTCTGATTATTCCCAAGAAAAATCTTTTGTATATTTTTGAAGAACCTGAATAAGAATTTATTGTTGATGACTGTCTAAGTTACCATTAATGTTAAGAATTTTACCTGGTTCAATCTCAATTGGTCTATTGTTATAAACAACAGTCATGGGTATATGTTGATCGTCTACATCCCTCAAGGGATATCCCTGTTCTTCATTATCGAGGATGGCCTTTAAGACTTGGCATGTTGAATTATTCATGGAAACTAGTTATTTAATGAAGTTTTTAATCACATCATCTTTCATTTGATTCTTAAATTCAAGAGCTTCTTCCAGCATGAGAGGAGAGTGTATGTTTTCTTCCATGTATCTAGTTGGGTGCAACTGAGTATTTACAATAGGTTTACTTGGTTTAGCTGTGGGATACAAAAAAAGATTCTTCACAACATTTCCTTGAGTGATAGTCATGTTGCCTACACAACATGAGTGATAAGCATCTGCTCTTGCTAACCAAGGTCGACTCAATATCAAAGGATGTCCATCTAGCCTACTTCTTAGGTTGATGGCTAGAATGTCCACAGTATATTCCTAGGAATCGACAAAAACAATCACATCATGTAAGGTTCCTTCAGGTCTAACAACTGATCTATCGGAAATTTATAATAAGGTTGAGGTGGTTTCCAAAGCAGTAATGCCCAGAACCTTGTAGGTTTCAACAGTCGGAATATTAATGGATGCCCAAAGATCTAATAGTGTGTCTGGAAAGGTGCAGCCTTGTATCTAAACTGTTACTACAAGATTTCCTAGGTCTTCATATTTAATCGGTTCTTGTTTACCCAAAAGAAGACCAAATAAAGTTCCTACCACATGTATTGTTGGTGGATTTTTTAATTTCCTCCCAGGCTTCTTCCCACATAATTCCTTAATTGTCTTTGCATAAATCGGAATTTCATAGATGGCCTAGAGGAGCGAAATATTTATACACAAAATTTTCAATTCCCCTAAGATATAAAAATCAGGATAGGCAACAGGTTTAGCTATCGCTAGTCCCTCAAGGAATGGGGGAGAAGAAATTATAATTTTATCAGGATTTTGCTACTCAACTGTTACTTCTCCCTCTTTTATTTCCATGGTAATCATAGTCAGAGGATTTATTGCGGGTTGTTTTTCATTTTAAGTCTCTTTATTTTCTTATTTAATAATAATTGCCCCAACCTTGGCCGAAGCTCATTGCATTCTATTGGTTCTGTGTCATCATCCAAATTCTCAACAATTTGTACATATTGAACTTGTCTAATATTTGGATTCAAATTTGGTTGAGCTGGAAATTGGGGGTATACTAAAGGCTGAGGGTTCTGGAATGGACCTGGAAATGTGGGCTAAGGTTGAGAACCCATTCCCATGGGTAGATTGTTCATCCCCATAGGATGCTGCCTTGTTTGAGAGCAATTCGGGTTCTGTGAGGTGGAAGCAGCCCACCGTGAAGGGTAAGGATTACTAGCTGAATTTTTCCAGAAGGGGGCAGAGCATTGTGAATTTAGCTAGCCAACTCCTGGGAAGGGTTGGTTTGGCCAGAGTGACATGGAATACTGTTGGGATTACCAGGCAAAGAAGGCTGGCTGACCTTGCCATTTTGTTCTAGGATTTTTCTGTTGATTATATTGCATAGGAAAGAACATAGAATGGTCTTGTGTTGAGGGTCGTGCTTGCCATTGTAAACATTGAGCCATTAAGTATGTTGACTCTGTTCCTTCCTCAGATTCTTTGAACACTACTTTTAATCCGGGAAGTGATGGACATTGATCTGTTGCATGGTCCTTGGTGCATACAGAGCATGTATGAATCATGTCCAAAGGAAATTCTCTTTGACTGTGCTTCTTTCGGCAACGTGGACATAATATGGCTAGCATTGTTCTACCTCGTCTTGTCTTTGTTTGGCATGTAAGACATCTAGTTGTGTAGTCGGCATGCATAGGATATCTATCTTGAAGTATTCCAAGAGGTTGTTGATCTTTGTTCTCGTCACGCCTCTGCTGGGAGGTATGCTTCCTCTAGTCATGGAATCTCGCCCTCCTAGTCCGATGTCTATACTGCCCCGTCAACACCTGATACAACATTGGGAAATTTCGTCATATTTCTCTTGATAAATGTCACCTTTCCCCATTGAATTTAAAGTTTCTACCCATTCTTCTCTCATTCCCTTTATCAAAATAGCTTTCAAGACTGCTTTTCGTAATGTGATCTGGGGAGATCTCTACAAATTATACTGAAACCATTCAATGTATTCTTCTACAATTTTTTCCTCTGCAGACATTTTGAAAATTTCATCTGTTAGATCTCTAGTCCTACAATAGTCATGGTACTTGGTGAGTGTAGAGCCTCTATTCTACACCTACTTGTCTACCATTTTCCTCAGTTTTTCCTTATCTTTCCTTCACTTTTGCCTCATTTTCACCATAAAACCACCCAGATCATTACAGTAAGTGTCAATAAGCATGATCAAGCAAGTTTTGCTAATGGATGACTATTTGTTTAGATTTTGACTTACTTGCAGGAATCCCGCAGCTATCTGATGATCCCGCAGCTATCTGAAGATCCTGCAGCCTTTTTGTTAAACACAATGATCCACGTGTCGGTTTGCTAGATGAGCCACATGGGCACTCAGGTATCAACGTGCTCGAGGTTCCTGTCCCATTGTTCCAACCATCCACGTCATCTTCACCCATGGTCAAAGTTGGTTAAGTTACGGTCAACTCAAGGCTGTTTAAACGGTGATTGAGAGCTGTTTGGTCACGTCATCTTAAATGGTGATTTGTCCATGATCTACAGGTGGCAGGGGACGCAATCCAACATGGGATTTATTATCCATGACGACAGAACCACTAAACTCGTCCACGCAGCCGTGATGTGTCAAGGGACCATAAATACGCATGACTGTTTATTGTTTTTCTGTTAATTAGCTGTACGAGTAGGCTATCTTAGAAACCTCTATAAATAGCTGCGTCTGTGTATGCTCATTAGACTTTTATCAGTTGTAATTTCTGAACTTGTGTTAAATTTAAGAGCTTTGTGAACTCTGTTTTCTAGTGCTATTCCAGCACTCTGTTTTGTATACTTTTTGCAAATGGAGGAATAGACATAGCACCGTTTTGAAGTTTCCATATCTCTGAGTTTTCTTGTGGCTGAATGAACAGAGGGCCCCTGCTCATCTCAGCCTTTGTAAAGTATTTTATGTGCAGTATTTCGTTATTTTCTTATTTATTTCCTTAAGCATGTATAGTTTCATTTACTTGTTTTTCTTTCTTTCAAGCTGATCAGTGTTATTTCTTTGCAGGTTTCTTTTAGCCCGGGATTTATTTTTATGTGTGTGTGTTTGCTTTACAGCTAATGGTATTTGAAGTTGACAATTCAAGTGCTGCCTTTGTCTTTATAGTTGATTTTTAATCTTATTTCTCAAAGAGCTGTTAACATACATGAATGATCTTCATCATAAACTATTATATTTTAAGATCAGAATATCACTAATTTGCAGCTAGTTTGAGTGCTTTTTGGACTGTTCTTTCACTACTTTCTATCCGTGCTTTACACAGTACATGTGCTTTGAAGCATCGAGTTAGAAAGAGCAAATCATCACCACTAGTCTTTAAAGTAGAAGTTTTGATTTTAAGTGCTTATTAGACTATTTTTCTCACTACTTTCTAATCATACTTTGCATAGTACATATGGCTGAAGTAGAGAATTAGAAATAGCAAATCATTATCATTAGTCTTTCAAGCATATTTTTCTCACTTTTCTAATTCCACTTAAGCTACTTTCTATCCGTGCTTTACACAGTACATGTGCTTTGAAGCATCGAGTTAGAGAGAGATAATCTTTATTCTTGGGTTTTAAAAGTGACTTTATTTTCTTTTATTAGCAGCAACTTGAACGGTGTCTAGTGCCATTGGTAGTGGTCATTTGCTTTCAAGTTTATTTCAAGTCATTTCAGTTCACTTATTCTTTTCAAGCATTTCCTTTCAAGCAAGTAGTTAGAGATCACTCAACACACACTTTCACTCATTTAGGATTCACTCTACACACACCATCACTCACTTGTTTATAAATTCTCACTCCATCTTAGGAACATAATTAACCACAACAACACCCCCAACGATAAGAAAAAATCTAAGAGGTTACTTAAGTACATATAGTACACCCTCACTTCATCAGCTTACGAGCCCCGGGTTGACAATAAATACTAGCAATTTAGATAGCACTAAATTGACTAAACATTTTGGCGCCGTTGCCGGGGAAGTGAAATTAAGTAGCCATATTCTTAGAAAAAAAAATATAAAAAATTTCAAGGAAAGAAGTTAATAGCCTATCTAAGTATGCTCTCCTCTTGCACTTTAGAGTGATCTGGAGGATCAGAAAGGAGAAAGTTATTAATTTAGTAGTCTCTTGAGTATGCTCTCTTCTTGCACCTAGAGTGAACTGGAAGATCAGAAAAAGAACTATTAACTTGACTTGAAGATAAAATAAAAAATGACATGCATAGAGCTAGAGATTCTAGGGGAAGGTTTTTAGCTAGAGCTCGAAGTTCAATTTTTACAAGTCCATCTGCTTCAAGAGATAGACAAGAGACACCTCCCTTATCTCCAACCGAAACTCCTAGTCCTGAAATTCAAGAGCCAAGAGTCGACTCTCCTATACCTTCTATTGAGTTTGAACTAGGAGGAGACTCTTCTCTTTCTCCTACAAGAAAACCAATTGTAATTGAGGAAATAGACTCACCTGAGGAGGAAGGAGAAATCTCTTCTCATTCACCCTTTGTAGAAGAACCAGAAGATTTTGAAATCCCTAGGAGAATCATCATGGCAGAGGAAGAAGGAGGTGGTAGAGGTAGAGGTAGAGGAGGAGGAGGAAATAACAATAATAATGGAGGAGGTAGAGGTCCCATAGGAGGAAATAGAGACGGGGATAATTCATTTGGGTTTCCCATTGTTAATGAGGATTCCCGAGCCACCATGAAAAACATATCACCATCCGTCCTCCCAAATTTTCATGGATTAAGAACTGAGGACCCTGAAACATTCTTGTTTGAATTTGAAGTTGTGTGTCGAACCTATGACTATCTGGATGATACTCAAAAACTCAAACTGTTCCCATCAACATTAAAAGATCAAGCTTTGAAATGGTTCATGGGGTTACTTACTCAATCCATTAGGACCTGGGAAGAAATGAAACAGACCTTTTTGGATAGGTATTTGGACTATTGTATGCCTACTAATCATAAGGATGAGGTTTTTAAAATGATGCAAAAAGAAGATGAGAGCCTAGAAGATTTACTTGAGAGATTTCAATATAACTTAAAAAGAGCAAAGATGAGCAGCCTGGATGAAGAGACCTTAAAAGCCCTCTTATTAAAAGCCATTAGGGATGAATGGATAGATATCTTAAACATGATGGGGAAAGGGGATATCTCTCAACTTTCTCTCAATGATATAGCAGAACTTTGTATCCATCTCTCAAGGGGCAAATCAAAAACTCAAAAAGGGCCTAGAGATCCTTCTCTCCTTAGGGCAAATAAATCTGCAACAGGATCCGTGAGTAGGGCTGAAATTGGTAATATGCTAGATGAATTTAAAACTGACATCTTAGGGAGTCTTAGTGAACAAATTGATACCCTTAAGATTCAGAACAAACAAAAAGAAGAAGCCGAGGCTATGACCATTTTTTGCCCGAAGTGTAGAAAGAAGCATGCTTTAAGGGAATGTCCCTTGGAAGCAAATGTTGTAGAAACATGTGTCATTTGCTCAGAAACTCATGAGACCAAGGAATGTCCTTCAATCCCTGGCCTCAAAGCAGTCTTTCAAGAAGATCCAAGTACACTTGAATCTCTCTGTTTCGTTGCAAGGAGACCTTGGCAAGGACAACAGAATCAAGGGTTTAACAACTCTATGAATTCTCAATCCCAACCAACTTGGAATCCTTGGCAACAACCTTGGCCTCAACCACAAAATCCTTTCCAAGCATGGTTGCAAAGCATGCAAATGCAAAATCCTTATGGGAGATTTGCCCAATTCTATCAATACCCTCAATTTCAAAATCAGCAAGCTCCCCAACTTCCAAATCAAGGTCAACAATTGTCATTACCATTCCCTCAACAACAACAACCTCCTCCACAAAATCAAAATTCTCAACTCTTGTTACAATCTCAACAGAGGCCAAATCAACTTCCCTCTCAACCTCAACCAAACCCCAATAATAGGAATCCTCAAAGTGCTTATGTGATGGAAGGTCAACCACTCATGGAAGGTCAACCATTCCCTACCTATATGGTTGTTCCTCTCAATGAGGTCCAACTCAGATCAGGTAGAATCCTAGACCAACCTTCTACCAGTGCTCAACAACCAAGCATTTCTGAGGAAGAATCTCTCAAAGCCAATAAGGGTTCTGAAGTATCCCTTCAAAACCCAAGCATTAAAGAAAAAGAAAAAGAATCAACTCCCTTAGTAGAGCAACCCACATCTTCAGCTATTCCTCCTTTTCCTGAAAGATTGCAAATTGATAAAGGAGTGGAGAAGCAGATTTGGTTGCCTGACTATAGCTTTCTAGATGAATTGAAAAATGTCTGTATCAAGATTCCCTTGTTAACAGCCATTAAGGAGATTCCCATTCTAGCAAAGACAATAAAGGAGATGAGTTTGAAAAAAACAATAAAAAGAACCAGAGATACCAAAAGGATACATCTAGTTGGAAAAATTGCAGACATTATGATGGGTAAAATTACCATGCAAAAATATGTAGATCCCGGTAGCCCTATTGTTAAAACTCATATTAATGGGGTTGAAATCCCAAATACCTTGATTGACTTAGGAGCCGCTATCAACATTATGAGTAGATAGACCATGGATCAGTTAAAACTTCCTAACCTTCTCTTTACACCTACTTTGTTGCAACTTGCAGATAGATCAATCATTAAGCCTGATGGTGTATTAGAAGACATTCCTGTCTCTCTAGATTCTTGGGAATATCCAGTTGATTTTATGATATTAACTCCCAAGAACAATCTAGGAGGACATCCTCTTATTTTAGGAAGACCTTGGCTGGCCACAGCTGATGCTTTCATAAGTTGTAGGTCTGGGGACATGTACATATCAGATGGTAATTCTACCAAGAAATTCAACTTGTATCCTCCCGCAAAGGCAATAACAGAAATAGGAGAAGATGAGTGGATTGATGATGAGGATACTCTTCAACCTGTTCTAACCATCTCTGAGATCAGTGAGGACAGTCAAATTCTAAATACATTAGAAAATTTTGAGATACCTTTAGAATATGACTCTTCACAGTTTCAGTTAGATGCAGATATTGAATATCTCTCCTCTAGACAGATGCCTCTCTTCTCAATGGAAGAGTTTGGTAGTTCTACAGTTGAAATCTTTCCAGGAAGAACATTGAACATTAACAAAAACTTGGAAAGACTACAACAAGAAGAATTAACTAAACTGTTGCAAAAACATTCCACTGCCTTTGCATGGGAATACACTGACATGAAAGGAATCGACCCTAAGACTTGTATTCATCACATTTATATTGAAGAAAACAGCAGACCTATTAGGCAGCCACAAAGGCGGATGAATCCAAATCTTAGGGAAATTGTGAAAGAAGAACTTCAGAAATTGCTCAAGGTAAACTTCATTTACCCCATTTCAGATAGCCAATGGGTTTCTCCCTTGGTTATAGTGCCCAAAAAGAATGGTAAATGGAGAGTTTGCATTGACTATCGAGAATTGAACAAGGCAACCTTAAAGGATCATTTTCCTCTACCTTTTATTGATCAGGTACTAGACACTTTAGCAGGTAAAAGGTATTTCTCATTCTTGGATGATTTTAGTGGTTACAATCAGATTCAGGTAGCACCTGAAGATCAAGACAAAACCACCTTTACTTGTCCTTGGGGAACTTTTGCCTACCGAGTACTCCCTTTTGGATTGTGCAATGCACCCGCTACATTTCAAAGGGCTGTACTAGGAATTTTTTCAGATCTGATTCATGATTGTGTAGAGGTATACATGGACGATTTCACAGTCTATGGTAATACATTTGAAGAAGCTTTGGCAAATTTGGAAAAAGTACTAGTAAGATGTAAGGAAACAAATCTTTCTTTAAGTCATGAAAAGTGTTTTATGATGTTTACTGAAGGGATTGTTTTAGGACATCATATTTCAGGAGATGGAATCAAAGTTGATAAATCTAAAGTCGAAGTCATCTCTAAGTTACCTATTCCTAACTGCCAAAAGGATGTTAGAAGTTTTCTTGGATTTACTGGTTATTATAGGAGATTTATTGAAAACTTCACTAAGATAGCATCCCCTCTTTTCAAACTCCTTACTAAAGATTTTGAATTTAAGTGGGATCCTGAATGTCAATCTGCCTTTGAAGCCTTAAAGACTAGAATATCTGAAGCACCCATTCTAAGGGGTCCAAATTGGAAACTCCCTTTTCACATTTCTACTGATGCTTCAGATACAGCTTTAGGAGCTGTTTTGGGACAAAAGGATTTGATCCCTTATGCCATTTATTACACAAGTAAGAATTTGACTCCTACTGAGTTAAATTACACTGTTACTGAAAAGGAATTTCTAGCCGTTGTTCATGCGATAAACAAGTTTAGACACTACATAACCGGCTATGAAACCTTTGTCCACACTGATCACTCTGCCATTAGATACCTCATGAACAAACCAGTCACTAATGGTAGAGTTACAAGATGGCTTTTTCTTTTACAAGAATTCAACATAACTGTGTTAGATCGACCAGGTAAACAGAACACAGTAGCTGACTTCTTGTCTAGAATCCAAAACACTAATGAGGACTCTCCTGTAGAGGATAAATTTCCAGATGAGTATTTGTTTGCAGTAACTACCAAAACCCCTTGGTATGCTGATATTGCTAATTATTTAGTTACTGGAAAGTTACCTTTACATTTATTTCCTAATGAGAAAAGGAGAATCATTCAGGATAGTTCACATTATTCTTGGATTTCTAATGAATTGTTCAGAACAGGGCCAGATTTGATGATCAGAAGATGTGTACGGGAGGATGAAATGCCTGACATCCTTAAGGCATGTCATGACGAACCTTGTGGCGGTCATTTTTCTGATAAGAGGACTGCCTATAAAATCCTTTCATCAGGATATTATTGGCCTTCTCTCTTTAAGGATGCGAAGCAATATGTTAAAAGGTGTGACAGTTGTCAGAGAATTGGGAGACCAACTCTTTCAAATGACATGCCACTACAGCCACAGGTATGCATCGAACCTTTCGAGAAATGGGCTCTAGATTTTGTTGGACCAATTAATCTGCCATCCAAGAAAAATAGATATATATTGGTTTGTACTGACTATGTTACCAAGTGGGTAGAAGCTATAGCATTAACTTCTGCTACTGAAAATTCAGTTGTTCAATTTCTTTTCAAGGATATTTTCACTCGTTTTGGTGTCCCAAGAGAAATTGTAACAGATCAGGGAAGCCAATTTACATCAAGGATGATAGAGAAGCTGATGGAGGAATATAAGATCAAGCATAGAACATCTACTCCATACCATCCGCAAGCGAATGGTCAAGTAGAATCTACAAATAAAGTTCTTGAAAGCATCATCACAAAGACTGTTCATCTTCATAGAAGAGATTGGGCAGAAAGGCTTCCTGAAGCCTTATGGGCCTATAGAACTACATGGAGGAACACCACAGGACATTCTCCCTATGAACTTGTTTATGGGAAGGAAGTCCTGTTCCCCATTGAGTTCCAAATCAAGACCTTCAAGACAGCAGTTCAATTGGGGATGAGCTTATCAGAAGCCCAGAAGCACAGAATGGACCAGTTAAATGAACCAGATGAAATGAGACAAGATGCAATTCTAAGAACCGATCTAGTTCAGCACCAAAGAAGCAAATGGCATGATCGACATATCAAAGAAAAGAAGTTTCAAAAGGGTGATTGGGCACTCTTGTTTGATTCAAAATTTAAGGACTTCAAAGGAAAATTTCAAACTCATTGGCTTGGGCCATATGAGATTGATGAAGTCTTTAATAATGGAGCAGTTAGAGTGAAGACTATTGATAAACTTCAAACTCCCTTTATTGTGAATGGCCACCGGTTGAAAGTTTACCACAAGCCACTCTCAAAAGAGGAGTTTGTTAAGTTATTCCAAGGCGATTCTGAAATGAGGCTGGTGGAGAAGAATTCTTCTCCCCCATCAGCCTAATCTCTGTTTCTTTCAAGTTCAATGAAAAAAAAAAAAAAAAAAAAAAAAAAAAAAAAAGAGAAAAAAAAAAGGAAAAAATAAATGTATGAGCCTGAAAACCAATCTCTGATTGGCAGTCTCATGCAGAAAACATAAGGTGAAAATCAGGGTCACCTGACACCTCATGTTTTCCATCTCTCTCTCTCTCTTTCATCTCATTCCATTTATTCTATCTCACCATTTCCTTCCATCTCACCATCCTCACTCCACTTCACTGCTTTCCACCCACTCATTCATTCATTCATTCCATCTCATTTCATTAATAAAGTTTTTTTTAGGCAACTAAAGTATTTTATGCAGCTGGAAGACTTCATTACAGTTCCTGCAGCTATTTAACAATTCTGCAGCTGTTTAACCTTCCTGCAGCCTTCTGCACCTGCACAAGAAACACAGTTTGTCTGAAGAAAATATTTACAGTTCAAAATCATCAAAGACAAGGAGGAAAGATCATGTGCTAGAAATAAAGTTAACAAAAGGTTAGTAGCAAATCATCAGAAGCCAAATCAAATGCGGATCCGAGGTATGTTTAAAACTCTAAACCTATGGTTATTTCATTATGCGGAATTTTCTGGGTTATGTTTTGTTGGCCACTAATCGTAATGATTACCCATTTTCTTTTCCCATGCGACCACAAATCTACGAATCCTCCACGTCTACCAGCTCATAATAACCACGATTTTTGAAATCACATATGGCTGTTTTCTGTCATTAAGGTCTCGTACCCTAATGACGTAACCTACCGTATTACGTCTCTCAATTCTCGTCCCGCAGCCATGTGTCAATCCACAGCCGGAATCGGAGAATATAGCCGTTCCATTCATCATTTCAAAACCCTCTGTGCTCATAACACCCTATTCCTCGCTATCATCTCCCTTATTCCGTTTCACTCACTACGATTACCTCCATAAACCATCCTCTGTTTTCCCTCTGCCGTATACCCAGTAAACCTGTGATACAGTCATATTACGACTGTTAATCACCGTTTCACTGTGTCCACGCTCTTATCCTCCGCTTAACTCTAATTCAAGCCGTGAATTCTCAGTGTCTGAGGCTGTTGATGCACCGTATACCCTCTGTTCCACAAAGTCTGAACAGGAACCGAGGAGTTACTGTGTAAAGTGACGGGGTTACTGTGTAAGGTCACCATCAAATTCGTGTTTTAAACAGAGCTGAGGAGTCGATGGGAAAGCTTTTAAGGGCTGAACCAGAAGGTTCGAAATTCTTGGAGGCATACCCTCAGGTTGAGGAAGCATTACAAAAAGCTAATTGGCTACAGTGCATCAGGAAGTTCAAGGGCTACCACAAAGAAGTAACAAAAACCTTTGCAAGGTCATTCCAGGATAAAAACAGTCAAGTAGAGGTGGGTGATTTAACATTTGCAGTCAGTGAAGGAAGCATAACAAGGGCTACATCTCTTCCACAAACCGGTGAGCGTTGGTTCAAAAACCGGGCAGTCCAGGATCAACAATGGAAACGGATTTTTAAAAACCCAGGTATGAATACAAGTGTTTTCACCAAAGGAATCCCTATCTCTCATGTTAAAGAAGAATGGAAAGTTCTATTGTTATTAGTGCAAAAGTTTTTTACATGCGAAGGGAGATTTGGGGTTTTATACGTCTATCATGGGAAAATTATGCAGCAATTTCAAGGAGAACATGATATAAATCTTCCCTACTTCCTATTCCAAAGCCTTAGGAAGATGTGTTCCATGGCTCAAAAGAATCCACGAAACATAGAAGCTTACCTTTGTCACCATAGTCTTGTCAAGTTATTGATAGAAGAACAATTAAAAGAAAAACAAGACACATGGGAGAAATTCCTTGTAAGGAATCATTTTGAAGAACCGGGAGAATCTTCTATACCTAGGAAAAGCAGAAGGAAGAGAAAAGGAAGTATCTCTGAGGCTGTTCAAGAAAAAACTGTAGAGGAAATAGAAGTATATCATCCTGAACCTGAGATTGAACCCACTGAAGACAGTGCTCAAGAGGTCATCTCAGAAACCCTCGCTGAACTTGCCAAGGAAGCTACCAAGAAGAGAAGAGAAGACAAAAAGAAACAAAAACAAGACAAGGGAAAATCTATAATCCAAGAAACCGATCAGACCCCAGAGCATTCTAGTGATGAAGAAAGAGATAACCAGCCCTTAGCACAAAGGGTAGCTAAACTCCATGAGAAAACTGCCCTCTCTGAGAAAGTAAAGGTTCAAAAACCAAGGGAAAAGGCACAAAAAGAAACACAGAGTGCTGCCACTGTAAGAAGGAGTAGTAGATTGCAGAATAAAAGGAAAGCCACAAAGACACTCTTCGTTGATCTGAGCACACCTGAGAAGGGTGCTACAAAAACAGACCTTGAGGATAGTCCACAACGTGAGGCAGCTACTCCTCCAAGGGAGGACAATCCATTTCAGCCGGAGTTTGAAACTGAAATTGAGCATACATCCAGTCCAAGAAAATCACCAATGATTGATCCAACGCAGCAAGAAGCATACAACTATTTTGAAACATTGGAGCAGAACACTGCTGGCCCAAGTAATGTCATACCTCATGAGCATCAAATAGACTTACTCAAGCAAGAGATATATGAACTTGAGGTGCTAAACCGTCACATAAAACAGAGAAATGAAGAAATGAAGCAGCAAGCTGATATTGCCAAAGCAATCCAAGATAACACCTTTCTTCACATGAGCATGTGGCAGAAGAAACACATCAGACTCAAGAAGAGATGTAGAAGGCTGAACAGAGCCTTAATCAATTTGAAATTCAGATGCATGTTCAAGAGGCCAAAGGTTAATGTTTCTACACAAAGGAAGAGAAGGAGATTGGATGTCCTAGCTGAGGCATCCCAGCAGATGGATTGAATTGTGTTTTCATTGCATGAGGACATGCAATACCCTCGGAGTGGGGGTATGTAGAGCCTCTATTCTACACCTACTTGTCTACCATTTTCCTCAGTTTTTCCTTATCTTTCCTTCACTTTTGCCTCATTTTCACCATAAAACCACCCAGATCATTACAGTAAGTGTCAATAAGCATGATCAAGCAAGTTTTGCTAATGGATGACTATTTGTTTAGATTTTGACTTACTTGCAGGAATCCCGCAGCTATCTGATGATCCCGCAGCTATCTGAAGATCCTGCAGCCTTTTTGTTAAACACAATGATCCACGTGTCGGTTTGCTAGATGAGCCACATGGGCACTCAGGTATCAACGTGCTCGAGGTTCCTGTCCCATTGTTCCAACCATCCACGTCATCTTCACCCATGGTCAAAGCTGGTTAAGTTACGGTCAACTCAAGGCTGTTTAAACGGTGATTGAGAGCTGTTTGGTCACGTCATCTTAAATGGTGATTTGTCCATGATCTACAGGTGGCAGGGGACGCAATCCAACATGGGATTTATTATCCATGACGACAGAACCACTAAACTCGTCCACGCAACCGTGATGTGTCAAGGGACCATAAATACGCATGACTGTTTATTGTTTTTCTGTTAATTAGCTGTACGAGTAGGCTATCTTAGAAACCTCTATAAATAGCTGCGTCTGTGTACGCTCATTAGACTTTTATCAGTTGTAATTTCTGAACTTGTGTTAAATTTAAGAGCTTTGTGAACTCTGTTTTCTAGTGCTATTCCAGCACTCTGTTTTGTATACTTTTTGCAAATGGAGGAATAGACATAGCACCGTTTTGAAGTTTCCAGATCTCTGAGTTTTCTTGTGGTTGAATGAACAGAGGGCCCCTGCTCATCTCAGCCTTTGTAAAGTATTTTATGTGCAGTATTTCGTTATTTTCTTATTTATTTCCTTAAGCATGTATAGTTTCATTTACTTGTTTTTCTTTCTTTCAAGCTAATCAGTGTTATTTCTTTGCAGGTTTCTTTTAGCCCGGGATTTTTTTTTTTTATATGTGTGTGTTTGCTTTACAGCTAATGGTATTTGAAGTTGACAATTCAAGTGCTGCCTTTGTCTTTATAGTTGATTTTTAATCTTATTTCTCAAAGAGCTGTTAACATACATGAATGATCTTCATCATAAACTATTATCTTTTAAGATCAGAATATCACTAATTTGCAGCTAGTTTGAGTGCTTTTTGGACTGTTCTTTCACTACTTTCTATCTGTGCTTTACACAGTACATGTGCTTTGAAGCATCGAGTTAGAAAGAGCAAATCATCACCACTAGTCTTTAAAGTAGAAGTTTTGATTTTAAGTGCTTATTAGACTATTTTTCTCACTACTTTCTAATCATACTTTGCATAGTACATATGGCTGAAGTAGAGAATTAGAAATAGCAAATCATTATCATTAGTCTTTCAAGCATATTTTTCTCACTTTTCTAATTCCACTTAAGCTACTTTCTATCCGTGCTTTACGCAGTACATGTGCTTTGAAGCATCGAGTTAGAGAGAGATAATCTTTATTCTTGGGTTTTAAAAGTGACTTTCTTTTCTTTTATTAGCAGCAACTTGAACGGTGTCTAGTGCCATTAGTAGTGGTCATTTGCTTTCAAGTTTATTTCAAGTCATTTCAGTTCACTTATTCTTTTCAAGCATTTCCTTTCAAGCAAGTAGTTAGAGATCACTCAACACACACTTTCACTCATTTAGGATTCACTCTACACACACCATCACTCACTTGTTTATAAATTCTCACTCCATCTTAGGAACATAATTAACCACAACAACACCCCCAACGATAAGAAAAACTCTAAGAGGTTACTTAAGTACATATAGTACACCCTCACTTCATCAGCTTACGAGCCCCGGGTTGACAATAAATACTAGCAATTTAGATAGCACTAAATTGACTAAACAGTGAGAAAAGTGTTCTTCATGTCATCCCAGGAGTTAATGGTACTTCCACCTAAACCCATAAACCATCGCAAAGCTTCTCCCTTTAAGGTAGATGGATACAAATTCAATTTCTGAGGATCAGTGGTGTAGTCATATCCTCTACATAGGACATCAAACTCAAATAGAAAAGCATTTGGATCCTCTGAGGTCATGTCATGAAAGGTTGGGATATTTTGTAAAGGAATGGCCTTCATTGGGGCATTGGCTACTGGATTGACGATAAGATATTCCAAAGTTGAGGTCTGGCCTTGAGGTGGTTGATTTGCCATTTTATCAAAGATGTGCCAATCATCTTCAGGGATTTCTTGGTCAGGAGGTGTTATCTGGGTGGGTGCAGTATTCATAATTCGAAGGGGCTTTAGTGCACTACTCACATCTAGGATATTAGGTACTTATTTTTTAGCTAGGATCACAAAAGATCATAATTCAGATGATTGTGGGTTTTCTTTAGCATCTCACTTGTTTCTCCCTCTCCTTCTTTAAAATTACACGACTTCCCCACTTGTGAAGGACTAGAGTGTAGATTATTTGTATTTTGAAAACTATGCTCAGATCCTTTAGTTTTTCGATGGACCTCGGTGTAAACTGTATTTGGTGATTCTGCTGCTTGAGGGACCAAAGTATAGCCCTTTCCAGATACTGTCTAGGGTCCTACTGATGCTTGAGATTCATCTTTCCAAATGATTTTGTCTATAAAGGTCAGTCTCCCAAGGGTCACCGATCCCTGGACTTTGGTGGTTTTTGGTACTCATTTCTGATCTATTGGCATCTTTCTTCTCATACTCATTCATACCTACACAACCTCTGTGTGTCTACTCGAAGCAGGCACTAGGAACAAAATTTTTTATTGCTATGTATGTAAGTTCTTACCTCCCATTTCCAATAACCAATTCTCTTGAGAGAAACAAATTAACTATTATCCTGACAACCTCCCCGACAACAATGCAAAATTTTGGTGCATTAATATGACTTTATGAAACAATCTTAATCCTACATTAATATGTCAATCGGGGATTCATATTTCTATTTCAAGGTTGTGAGCAGTGTCTATGTGATAACTATCAAAGATTGGGATGGAGGTAATTAATCCTAAATCCTAACTAATCATTGCAAAAATAAACAATTGCTCAATGGCTCATTAACTCTATAAATTAAAATGCAAAACAAAGATTATTCTATAGTTCTAAATTGGAAAGGTAAATCAATTGCAAACTACTTTAGACAAATATCTCAATCTAATATTCTAAATGCCAAAAGGAAATCAAACTAAATAATCGAATCCACACTTATTGAAGGAAACTACTCAAACCGTGTTAATCGCAAGGAGAATCCAAATCTAGAAGTAGTTGCAGAAAGCATATATGGAGAGAAAACATCAATCAAACTCAAGACTTACTTTTCTGTAAATTATAAAAATTATATTAACCGAGATATAAAACTTAATCTATCTCAACCTATAGAAGGAACAACAATATAAATCTTTAACAGTAAATAATAATTAACATAATACAAATGAGAAGTAGATCTTCCAGCAACCGGGCCCAAAGCCTCTAGAAGGAACTGCTATAGAAGCTCAATACATGGATTTAATGTGAAACTCCAAGTTTTTCATTAACTATCAAAAAGAAATTACAAAATCATTACAACCCTTAAGGTTGAATCTGCACTCACAATCTTGCTGGAAATTAACAATGATTACAAAAGTTACTGTTCTTTTTCCATATACTAGCGTTATATATTCTCTGTGAAATGGTAGTGAAATCGGAGGTTATCTTGAGGATCGTAAGATCCTCAAGATTGCTCGACTGAATAATCGGATTTTCCACATCAATTTCATGTTTTTCCTCCTGTCTTTAGCTTGTCCCATGTAGTTGGAGTAACGACATATCCCTTTCTTGGCACTATTGTCTTATCCAAAGGAACAATAGTTGTCCAATCCAGTCATCCTACGCAATAACAAGCGAAAACTTAGGATTTTAATGCTAAAAGAATGTAACTTGTTCAACACTGCTCTTTATTCATTTTTCATGGTCTTTCCTCGAGAATATGTTCAAGATGAGAGAAATTTTATTAAAACCATATGATTAATCAAGTAAATGAGGAGGAAAAACATACCTTTTCCATGACCCAATACGGACATAAGCCTATCAAATTATACCTTTTGGATTAATCAATGTAGGAGCAATGATTTAATGGTCCATGCATATTGATTTTAACGGTGTCATTAATAATTTTATGATAGTATATCTCGATGAAATTATTGTTTATTCAAAGAAAATATTACAACATATTGATAATTTGAAAAGAATATTTTATAGATGTCGCAAGTATATTATTTATTTAAATCCAAAGAAGACTATATTTGTTGTCATTGAAGGCAAGCTATTGGGTTTCAGAGTTTCCAAAAATGGCATTGTAATTAATCCAAAAAGAGTTAAAGAAATCTTACAAATTACTCTTCCTCATAACAAAAAATCCATGAAATACTTTTTAGGGAATATTAACTTTGTTAGAAGATTTGTACATGGTTTTGTAAAACTAGACAGACCTATGCACAACATGATTAAAAAATATCATACTTTTAAATGGGATACAATTGAGAAAGACACTTTTGAAAACATCAAAGAGGTTATTGTTGCTGCTCCAACATTAATTAATCCCAATTTTCATAAATAATTCTTATTATATACATTTACATATGATGTTTCGTATGCAACAATCCTTACTCAAAATAATTATGGTAATATTGATATTCCTATTTATTTTATGAGTTTTGGATTTCAAGGTGTTGAATTAAACTACCTAGATAAAGATAAGCAAGTCCATGTGGTTTATAACTCTGTCAAACATTTCATCCCTTTCCTTTTAGAGTCCCATACTAAAATCATAGTTCCACGCCTTGCAATCCAGAATTTGTTGGTACAAAAGGAATTAGGAGAAAAAAGAAAAAATTGGATGACTACATTTCAATAATATGACCTTGATATTAAACCTTCAAAGGCTATTAGATGACCATGATTATGCAAATTATCAACTAATTCGTAAGGTTATCACTCAGATGACAACTAAAGTTCACTTTTAGAGGAATGTTGGTTTAACGAGTTTGAGGTAAGTCAAGAACAAATTCTCTATCTCGCTACACCAACTCGTTCTTGGTATTCTTACATTAAGTATTTTTCGACTCATGACACTACTCCTAATCATTTATCAATTAAAAATAAAAGAGACTTATATATAAAATGTTATAAATATCCACTGATTGATGTTTTTATTTTCATAAGAAACTACGATGGTGTTATTTAGAGATGATTAGAGGAATTTGATGTGAAAAATGTTTTAGCTAATTTACAAGATGATCCCCTTGGCAGACATTTTGCAAGAGAAACAATTGCGTATAAAGTCTTATGAGCGATCTATTACTAGCCAATTGTTTTCAAAATATTCCTACACATATGTAAAGAAATTCAAGATATGTCAAAGTGCTGCAGGAAAAGAGAATAGACCAACATTTCCTCTTCAGCCTATTGATGTTTAGGGACCTTTGGAATAATGAAGATTGGACATTATTGTTGAGATTAAACGAAACTCTTCAAAATTACATAAATATATTCTCACTACCAGTGACTAGTTTACAAGGCGGAATGAAGATATATTACTAAAGAAATTTAATGATAAAAAAGTGATGCCATTTCTCTAAATTCATATAATCACCAGGTTTTGGTGTCCCCACATATTTTGTATTTGACAATGCATATTATTTCTCTTCTCTCAAAATGATTGAAATTTGTTTGGATAAAGGAATTAAAATTAATTTTTTTGCCAATTATTATCTGCAAGGTAACGTATTAGTAGAATCAATGAACAAAAACCTAATCCAAATTCTCAAGAAAAACATCTGAAAACATCAAAGGAACTAGCATAACTAGTTATCTGCTGCTATATGGGTTGATCAAGTAACCCAAAAAATAGCATTAGGTAATTCTCATTATTTCCTTGTATATGGAAAGGAAGTTATCTTACCTCCAAATATTTTCCTCCCATCAATACAATTAGCTAAATTAGTAAAGAAAAATTCAATTAGAGATATGGATGCTAGACTGTATACATTGTTAAAATTGTAGTAGGAAAGACAAAAGGCTAAAACTAATCTTAATGAACATCAAGAAATCATTAAAATATGTTTTGATAAACATATGGCATCTGACAAATGTTTTGTTGTGCGTCACTTAGTTCTTAAATGGGATAAAAGCCATGAAGAAAAGAGTAAACATTCTAAATTTCAGCATCTTTGGATTGGTCCTTTTCAAATCTCTTCAAAACTCAGTCCTTCAACTTACATCTTGCAAACATTAGAAGGCCAGATTGAAAATTTTCCTATAAATGGGAAGATTTTGAAGAGATACTTTTCATAAGGAAATCATTTTGACCATATATAAATAAATCATTTTACCAAAGGATGTAGGTGTCCTTAAATTTTGTTTTCTTTATTTATTTTTCTTTCATAATGATTGTATATAAATATTTCATTTTAATTTATTTGTTGTTGTAAAATTATAACAATACTTACATGTTTAGAGAAGTATATTTTTATCAGTTAATTATTGGTTGTTCAAATAAATTTAAAGTCAAAGGAAAAATTATTCTTAGAATATGAGAGATATAAATATGCTTGTTAGTACTTTAAATCTTTATATAGACTCTCAATAGTAGGAGAGTGCCTCATTGATTATTTTATGTTATAAGAGTTCCATTAGTTTCACATTTAAGATACGATGGATTCTATCAATTAGTGAATAATAAAATACAATTTTTTATTTTAATATGTTAAAGTGTTTTTTTAAAATCAAAATCACTCTCATATCACCCTAGTCCTTTAATAACAAAATTTTCTCAAAAGGGAAATATCATGATAAGACTATCTTATAATCACAAAGTTAGAAAATCATATCTAAAAGATGAAATGTGGAAAATAGTAGAAAACCTGTTATGCAACCAACTCGCAAAATAGAAGAAAATATAAATCAACGACTAGAGAAATAACTTCTTTGAAGGGGGAATCCCCTTTACATCGCATAAATAAACAATTCTTGGATGATACAAATGATAATACATCCTTTCTATATATTAGAAGTCTAAGGGGTCACAATATAATCATAGCGTACATAACAATAATATTGTAAGGGCACAACAATAACAATAGTGGGCTTCTATGGGGCATTACAATAACAATAAGGGGGCTACACTAACAATAGCAATAAGGGAATACATTAGTATTATAGGGACCTAACAAAACCCATTGGAGGACTGGATATTCTTGTTGGTAGTAGAAAAAGTATCCTATGATATCGAGGTAGTCTTCACGAAGATATTGAAAAGACCTACTGGTAGTGAAGCTATGCCAGAGACATTGAAAATGAAAAGCAAGGCACTTTGAAATTATTAAAATATTAAACTTAGTATTAAAAGTTCAAATTTGATTGGATTTTAATGTTTTAAGATACAACGAATCCAATATATTGACTCAAATTTCATAAAATATTCATTCCTCTCATGATTACTTCTATATGATTGTTTACTTTCATCCAATATATCAAGCATCTTTCGATTAATCATAATTTAGAATAAATTTTGGAAAAAATATTTTATTTTGAACTTTTAATTAATACTAACAGAGATAAATAATTCTCCCAATGTGTCGCCATTCATTGTTAGGACTACAACATCCTCCTTTTTTCTTTATTTTCTTGTCAGAAAAAAATAATAAAGAAACCTATCTAAAAAATTTATCTTGTGTAGACAAATTTATCTAAAAAAATTGAAAAATAAACACAAAAAACTATAAAAATAAGCAAGAATACTTAATAAATTGATGAAGTTGAGAATTCAGACCTTGATAAATTTTCAAAATAATAAGAGAAAACCCTCCTGATCACTCTCTTGCTTCGACCTATTGAAGTCGGAAGTCGGACCTAAAATGATTATTTAATAATAAAAAATTGTCTCTTCGACTCCTCACCTTCAACCTCATAATTTCTCCGGTTCCTGACCTAGACCTTGCCCTCACTCGATTTTTAGTCGAGGCCAGGACCGAGAAAGTTATTAATCATTTTAAAGTACCTCTTGACCCTCCAATTAATTGACTTATGGTTGTTTTGTTTACAACTAAATTAATCATATTTTTTATTGAAGCATTTTTCATTATTTTTTTAAATTTATTTTGTTTTTCCAATAAATCAAGTCATTAGTCACATATGCTTGTATATTTTGAATAAAAATTTTCGTAACTCTGACATTCTAATATCACCTTGTTTCTCAAAAAAAAAATTGAGAGGTATTTTCACGTTAATTTGAAATTCATTGCCTACCATGTGACTTAAGACATCTTGAACTCCAAAATTTAATTAAAAATCAACAAATATTTCCCCTTACGCACTGTCTAAATATCCAGTTTTGTGTTAAACCTCTTGTCACAACTGTTCTTTGAAACCACAATCCTATCTCTGAAATTCCACTAGAATTTGTAACAGTTTGCTCCATAATCTGTAAATTCCTATAAATGTTAATGTTTTAGAAGTTGTTTTCATGAGGTTAAATGTTTTTCTATAGAAAATCCGAGAAAGAAGAGAAAATCTGCCAACTCGGGGCAAGGGATCAACCAAATTAAATAAAGGATAAATAATTGGAATATCCAAAACCAGAGAACTATAATCTAACAAGAACTTGATCTCTGACACCACTTTCAAGATGAAATATGCAGGTACAATGAAAAGGAAATAAATTTACAATTTCTCTGAGGATAGAGAATGGATAAACTCAGAGAATTCTAGCAAGGAGAAAAAAATGCACAATCTAAGAAGATTAGAAGGACATAATTACATAAGGTTGCTGCTAAGGCTAAAATATTTCCTTATTATATGATAGCATGGATTTTAGCAAATGTTCATATTCCTACATGCACAATTACTGATTCTAATAAAAATGTGATAGCATCCGAGAGGTCATAATCCATTTCAGAAATTCATAACCTTGGTTCTCTTGAGCTCTCCTCTAGTATTCAGTTTGTAGATAATTTCAACAATACAGTTTTTAAACAAAGTGGAAATAATTATGATAAAGTCATTAAAGACTGGTTTCGGGAGGAGAAAGAGGGATTCAAACTCAAATTATATAAGGATTACCTTGTTGTCATTTTCTAAAGGCCTTTTTGGCTCATCATCAAAATGTTGTCTAGACTCTATGGGGAAAAGGACCTTGAACATCATAAAATCCAATGGATGTCCTTAACTCACAATATCCACCATGACTCAAAACATTTTAATTGGGTTGATAATCTCTCTCAAAACCTGAAAGATTCCCTTAAGTTATCATTTTTATCCCCTTTGAGATATGAACATAGGTTTTGCATGTCTTTCTATCTTTTGGATATTGTGATTGCCTCTATCCCGTTTCCCCTGATGAAATGGAACTATCCCACTGACCACCAACTATCAATCTAAAATTTGTCTTCAATGTTGTGGTAAAGCAATTATAAATTTCCTTTTTATGACTTTTGCAATTATGTGATAATCCCTTTATATGAAGTCATTTTTGGGAATGCTCCTCCAAGGGTTAGTTAAGAACTGAAAGAGACACTTGATCAAATAGGAGACTAGTTCACTGAGGAGTTGTTTTTCTATATTATAATATATCATAGTTAGGTTGGTCATCATGTATTTACAAGGTATATTCCTGAAATAATTTCTCTTAGAGAATTATCAATTCAAACATCATTAAATGGTCAAGCACAAAAGTTGAGTAAACTTTAGAAGAAAATCTGGCCAAATCTTCCAATTAAATTCTGAAAAAGAAGTTTGAATGAGAGAGATCATTCATTCAAGGAAGCCGAAGAGCTTAAGAGTGTTTGGTTTCACTCATTACCCCATTTTAAATATGACACTAGTGGGAAAATAAATTATCATTACAAGGATGTAATTTATATTAAAATGTTTACACATAAAAAGCATCATTTTCATGAAGTTTTCTTAAATATTGATAGTTTTAATTAGGAAGTTGAAATAGGAAAACAAATTAGTATTGAAGACATGGAAAAACTCCAAGAATTTAGAGAAAAAACTTATGAGGATTTTCTCAAATGGAAAAGTCTCGTGTCTTCAATTTCAATTGAAGATTTAAAACCTCTTGAATGTTTAAAAGTTAATTTCACTAAGATACTTTCAAAACCAACCTCTTATTTTGAGTAATTTCAAGAAATTCAAATTGAAAATATGCCTCAAATTTATGGTACAACCCAGTGGTCAGCCAGTCTATATACTAGAAGATATATGAGTGTTAAAGAAAATGAGAAAGAAAGTCAGACGATGGAAAATAACATGATAATAGATGAGACTAAAAATTGGAAGCAAGAAGCAGAAGCGAAAGTAGTCAAACAATCCTTTCTCTCAAGGATATTATTTTCCTTGCTTCTCTTGAAATACCACCGAAGAATTATGGTCTAAAAATATGTTGAACAAACTAGAGAGATGGAAATTGATAAAAAGTATGAGGAAGAAATTGTTCATTCAACAATCACAAACAACAATGGCAAAGAGAAACAGTCAATTAAACAAAAAATTAAAACCATTAAGCTTTCATTATTGTAAGCACCTCTTAAGGTTTCCATGACTCTGATCTCCAAATAATTTCTTCTTAGTTCATTTCTTTTTAGGTCTATTACAGAAATGGAACAAGTGTCTAGAACTATTCCATCCTTAATTGTATCTTATTTCAATACAAAGACAAAATCAATTGTAAGAAGAATAGAGAAGAGGAAGTTTGACACTTTTGAAACAATGTTTAAGCATAGCTTGCAAGAAACTAGATATGTGAGAGAGAAAGATGAATAATCATTGCAAGCTCTTGGAGCCTTTATCAACAATCAAGAATATCATGTTAGTGAACTTGTATGTAACAACCTTGGGGAAAAATTCCATCTAATAAAAGTTATTAAAAGTAAAAAACAATAACCATGGTTGAAGGGACACTTATTCCAAGCTGAATGTTGGGAAATACATCTTAGGGGGTGTTCATTTAGTTGTTTATGGATGAGGAAATTGGCAAAGGTAATGGCTAAGGTTTTGGAAAGGGAAAATGACATTTTTGGCACATTTATTTATGAAAATAATGGAAATTAGGATTAGAAAGAGGTGAAAGGTCACATGTTTCATGTGAGGAGAAAATTGAAGGAAAATAACAGAAAATTAAGAAAATAGAGGCCTCATTCATAAAAAGGCTTCTAAGGATCAATTGGAAACCTTTTCTCAGTTTAGTTTTGGAGCTCCCTCATTATTCTCTCCATCTCTCTCTCACTCTTTGACACTTAGAATTTTCTTGGATCATTTTGGCATTGGACCAAGAAAGGAAAAGAGGAAAGAGGAACCAAAGATCATGTAGGGAAATGCAGGATCAACCAGCTACAATAAGATTCATTGTAGGTATAGATTTGCAAGTGTATTTTACTTGCTAGTATTAGCATGCATGGTATTATATGTGGTGCTTTTCTCTTGTGAAATGGGTTTTTCTAGGTGTAACAATGTTTTCATCCTAGCCTTACCATTTCCAAAGAGCCATCGTGTGATGGGGTTCTCATGTTTTGGTTGAGCTATATTTTCAGATGGATTCGAAGCTGAGTGAGGTGGATCTATGAAATTATAGAACACATGGTCTAGTAACCCCTGAACCAGACTGTGGGTTGCGGTGAAGCCATATTTTTTGCCGCCTCAGATGGCCTAGGAATCCTTGTCGGTGAATGGAAGGATATACAGTAAAGCCAAGAGGTGGTTTTCTCTCTGTTGGACATAGTAATCCCACGTTTGGGATATGCGGTAAAAATTGGAGAGTGGGTCTCGATATAGGGCCTAGTTATCTGGGTTCGCATTGCAGTAAAGATTGAGAGACTAGGAGGAAGGAATATTTCTCAAGGTGTAGGTGGAGAAATCCAATGGCATCCATGCTTGCTTGGCCTAGTGATTGGGTGGAGATCATGGTAAATTATGTTATGATATGTTTATTATGTTGGTCTAGTGATTTGAGATGGATTACAGTAAAGTCTGGTTTTTATTGATGAGGGTGAGGTGGATTAGCCTTAGTATGCCCTAGTTGGTTCTTTTGGTTTGAGTCCCACATTAATTCTTGCAATATGATATGGGGGTGAATGGCTGAAGAGAGATTTGGCTCTGCAATTCTATGGTTGGGTGGAACATGGAATTCCCATCCTGGATTTGGTTTTTTCATCATTAATGAAAGGTTATTTCTCCTTGTATTTCTATGCGCATTTTGATGGATTATATGTGGTGTATATGGATGTACTGTCATGAGTATTTATGTTGTTAATATGTTGGTTATATATGTGTCTTTTGACAAGATCTATGTATGACTCTTAGCATGTTTTTACTTGTAAATAAATGGATAATGTATCTATGGCCTAATAGATGGTAATGAAGCAAATGGCATTAGGAAACAATGGTTCTTGGCGATTCTCAAATAACTACAGGATCCTTATGTTTAATTATGTTGGTTACACCTGTAGGTTACATACTTGCGACATGTTTGACGAAATGCATGTCATGGACAGTATGGATCTGATTAAGGTCTTGTTTAACTTATTTCTTTTTCAAAAAATTTCCCTGTTCTTTTACTGCTCCTAAGTTATCATTCCATTATGGGTAGTAACCTAGGCTCTTGGCCTAAAAACGTGGCTCAAACCTAAAGGTCAATGGTATAAAGCTAGAAAATTGGGTCTCTGGATGCTAGTAGGCAAGCTTGATAAAGAGACTTTTTGTTTTCGGACGTTGTCATGCCTATACCATGAGAGAGACTAAGGCTTAAGATGTCCATAACATGAGTGGGACCCAGGGACAGGATGTCTAAGTGGCTAGCATGTCTCCTGAGGGTCTTTTTTCCGATGTGGGTAGGTTGGTTGATGTGTTTCGTTGATTCCACTTCCTTAAGGTCACAAAGGAGGTCAAATCCAATCATAGTAGCCTCTTGTCAGATGTTTACCCCGATCGGCTGGTTGCTTGGGTATATGTGTGACAAGGGTGTTAGAGAGTGCTATCAAAGCATGGTTCACCCCTCAGACTAGATGGGCAGTGTGCATTAGTGATGCATACATGATAGTTGAATGTGTTTCTCTTACACTTGCATTCCATGTGCTTGTTGATTTTGGTTGATGTTCATCATGAGGATAGTAAAGTTGTCATGAGGAAATTGATGATTGATTTTGTGTAATGCATCATCATGAGTACATGACTGGTTGCATATGGTTACATGTCTCTTACATGTTAATTTTATGTCACCTACTTACATCCTTGTATGTTAGGCTACATTCTTGTCGGTTTGATTAAATGTAACAGTCTTGTAGGTTGATTACAAAAATTGATCACTTATGCTCGATTACATGCATTTATGCATATTTGTAGTTGATTAGGCATTTCTTATGCATGTTGATGGTTGAATGTGGAAATGTGTACAATGGAGTAATGATTGTTGTCATGCATGAGTTCATAGTATGAATTGTTGATATGGCCTTGCATTGATGACTGGACCCTAGCTAGAATGATGTTTATGTGTTGATGAACCTAATTGTTATATGTCTATATGTTATTATGTTTATGTTATACATGTATCATGTTGATTGTTGATCTTGGAGACAAGGCATCCTCCCTGAATTATACTAAGGTACGATGATTTATTATGATTTGGTTTATCTAACATATTATGCACTGCAGGAAGAGATAAAATGACTAGGAAGGTGGTAAAATACATAGAATATCCCTATGAATAAGATGAGAAACATGGTGTGGGGCACTCTTCCAATTTGGCAGACACATTGAGAAGCTTGAAGGAAGAGATAAGGAGTTGTAAGGTAGATAATGACAATATCGTACAAGAACAAGAGAAACAAGCAAAGGTTAATGCTATACTTCTTTAGAGTTTATCAGTTGCAACAACAAGGGCCACTTTGGAGCAGCCATGGACATGAGGATAGAACTAACAGGGCATATGGGAGTAGGTTTCCTAGTAGACATAGGTCAAATAGATCTGATATAGTGAGAGATGGTAGGTTATTGGATACTCAGGATAGGAGAGGCTATGGATACATGTATTATTCTATTTCTGGTTCTGATAGACATCATGATCATCATCACTATCATCCTTAGAGGAGGAATGAAAGGGGATACTTACCACATGAGTTTAAGAAAGCAAAGCCACGTACTTTTGATGGAGATATGAAGAAGTCAAAAGATGCAGACGCTTGGATACTTGGGATGAACAAATTCTTTGAGTTTCATAATTACACAGATAACATGAAGGCCAGAGTAGTGATATTTAGCTTGAAAGGTAAAACAAACATTTGGTGGGAAGATGTGAAGCAGGTCAGAGACATTAGGACAGATGATTTGAGTTGGCATGAGTTCAAGAGGATTTTAAGGAAGAAATACATGCCAGAGAGGTACTACGATAGTATGGCCAAAGAATTTTATGAGCTAAATACGGGATCAATGACAGACGAAGAGTACACGACCAATTTTCTAGGGCTATTGAGGTATGTACCTTTTCTTATGTATGAGAAGGCTAAATTTCAATGGTTTGTAAATCACTTGCCATTAGCATTTAGAGATCGGATTGAGTATGATGAGTCTCAATCACTTACGGAAGTTATTGGGAAACTAAATCATTGCTATGAATAATCAAAGCGTAAGAATGAATATCAGCTGAGGATGGAAGGAAAAATACAAAGGTAAAGGTAAATGGAAGTCTAAGAGAAAAATGCCTTAGAATGCAAATGATAAAGAAAATATGGCACTACAAAATAGGTTTAATGGAGCTAGACAGGGACATGAGTACTAGTAGTAGCATAGAGGTGTTAGTACTGGTTGGTTGGACTGTTGGACATGTGGCTAGGAACACCTTAAGAGAGATTGTCCATAGAATTAGGGTGGTAGGCCCTAGATATACAATGCATGGAAGGAACATATTGTTGGAGATGTAGGGAAGAGAATTCCTCGTATCTATGCAGTAGTGGGCAACAGACAGGAAGAACACCAGGATTTTATCATTGAGATGGACGATAAGCTTTCTTATCAATTTATTTATATTTTGATTGACCCTGGATCTAATTATAGCTATGTTAGTCCTGACTTGGTGGATAAGTGTGGTTTGAGTAAAGAATTGCATGCAGAGTCTTGGTTAGTGCATTTGGGTACATGTACAATTAAGCGAGTTCATCATTGGGTAAGAGCTTATGCATTTGATTTAAATGGTACGCCTACCATAGCACATCTAAATGTATTACCGTAGGGATCATATAATATGTTGTTGGGCATGGATTGGTTGTATCTTCATAGAACCAAGGTAGACTTCTATGACAAAGCCATTGATTGTGTTAATGACAATGGGGAACCAAGAGTCTTGCAAGGTAAGAGAAAGCCACATTAGTTAGGATAGTGACAACTATGCAAGAAAAGTATAGTCATAGGAAACATTGTATGTTGTTTGTAATACACATTTCTAGTGATAAGGGTAAGGAGGTTGAGGATGCAGATGTGTTTAGGAGGTACCCGTTTTCGCAGTAGTTTCAGGATGTATTTCCTTAGGAAATTACAAGGTTTCCACTACATAGGGAGGTAGAATTTTCTATTAAGTTAGTGCCAAGGGTAGCTCCAACATTAAAATCACCATACAGAATGAGTACCCTGAGTTGGTAATGTTAAAGTTGCATCTGAACGAAATGTTGGACAAGGGATACATTAGGTCGAGTGTATCACCATGGGGTGCACCAGTATTGTTTATGAAGAAGAAAGATGGTACACTCCGATTATACATTAACTACAGGATGTTTAACAAAGTGACCATCAAGAAAAAGTACCCTTTACCAAGGATAGATGACTTGTTTGATCAATTGAAGGGAGTGGAAGTGTTCTCAAAGATCGATCTGAGATTTGAATACCATTCGGTACACATCAAAGACGATGACATTTACAAGACTGTGTTCAGGACCAATTATGGGCATTATGAGTTTGTTGTAGTTCCATTTGGATTAACTAATGCTCCATATACATTTATGTGTTTGATGAACAATGTGTTGCGTCTGTACCTAGATAAATTTTTCATTGTGTTCATTAATGATATGTTGGCATATTCTAAAAATGAGGAAAAGCCTACCAATCATTTGGCACAAGTGTTGAGGTTGTTGAGACAACATTAGTTGTATGCTAAGCTCAACAAGTTCAATTTCTTTTAGATTGAGGTATACTACTTGGGGCATGTTATCTCCAAGGCAGGAATTACAATAGATCCAGAAAATATAAGAGCAACCATGGAATGGCTAGCTCCTAAGAATGTGGATGTGAGATATTTCATGGGTTTAGCAGGCTATTATAGGAGGTTCATTAGGAACTTCTCGCAAATTTCTTATCCTATCACATCTTTACAGAGGAAAGGTAAGAAGTTCAAATGGATAGAGGAGTGTGAGGCTATTTTTGAGCATCTTAAGTAGTTGTTGACACATGCACTAATGCTACAAATTGCATATCCGGGAAAAGAGTTTTTAGTATGCATAGATTTTTGCAAGAGAGGACTTCATGGAGTCCTTATGTAGGATGGATAGGTGGTATGCTATGAGTCCCAGAAACTAAATGAGCATGAGAAGAACTACCCGACACATGATCTTGAGTTAGCAGCGATCATACATGCATTGAATATATGGGGTTTGTACTGATGACTGATCATATTGGGTTGATAGATTTATTTGACCAGCCAAATCTAAATGCCAGACAGGCTAGATGGTTGGCCACAATCTGTGAGTTTTATTTTGAGATTAGATACATCAAAGGTAGACAGAATAGGGTGGAAGAAGCTCTTAGAATATTGGTATAGGTAAATAACTTAGCAACTATGAGCTCATATGGGATAGACTTATAGGATAGGATCTTGCAGGAGGGTCATCAGGATGTCAGGTATATGGAGATTGTGCATAGGTTGCAGCAGGGTGCTAGTATAGGTGCAGGTGATATTACAAGTGTAGGTACAGGTACATGTCATGGTATAGGTACATGTGGTAGTACAAGTACAAGTACTAGTACAGGTGCAGGTGATATTACAAGTGTAGGTACAGGTACATGTCATGGTATAGGTACATGTGGTAGTACAAGTACAAGTACTAGTACAGGTATATGTACAGTTACAGGTATAGTTACAGGTGAAGGTGAATAGGTATGGATTATTGTCTTACAATGGATGGATTGGTCAAATTTAGAGACAGGATATATGTGGCAGATAGTTGTGAGCTCAAGAAGGTGATCTTGAGAGAGTTTCATGGGAAACTATATTCAGGTCACCCATATTATTAGAAGACATTTACTACAGTAAAGAAATTTTATTATTTGTCGAATTTGAAGAGCGATGTAGTAGAGTTTATGGCTAGGTGTTTTGATTGTCAACAAGTGAAGGGAGAGCGTAAACATACACATGGACTACTACAACTAATTGTGATTCCAGAGTGGAAATGGGAGCTCATTTCCATGGACTTCATCACAAGGTTGCCGAGGATAATGAGACAGCATGATTCCATCATGGTTATTGTGGACAAGTGAACAAAGGTTTCACACTTCATTCTAGTAAATTCTACATTCTCATCTAGTCATGTAGCATAGGTATTCATCTAAGATGTGGCCAGATAACGTGGTGTTCCAAAGAATATTGTGTTGGACATGGATGCGAAATTCACTTCCAAGTTTTAGAAGGAGTTATTTGTAGGTTTGGGCACTTAGTTGGCTTTTAGCACTACTTATCATTCGCAAATAGATGGAAAGACATAGAGGGTCAACATGATATTGAAGGACATGTTGAGGATGTATGTGATGCATCAACAACGGAAGTGGGAAGAGTATCTCCCCTTGGTAGAGTTCACATGAAACAATGGTTATTAGGAGTCATTCAGGATGAGTCCTTTTGAGGCATTGTATGGGTAGAGTTGCAATACTCCCATCCGTTGGAGTGATCAAGTTAACAGGGTGTTGATTGGACTAGATATGTTGGTAGATATGGAACATGAAATTTAGGTTATAAAGAAAAATATAAAGGAAACACAGGATAAGTAGAAGAGCTATGCAGATCGGAATAGGTTATTCAAGGAGTTCCAGGTTGGGGAACAGGTGTACTTGCACATAAAACTGAAGAAGAGCTCCTTGCAGATTAGATCATGTGCCAAGATGGCACTGCAGTTTTGTAGCTACCTCTAACAATGATTTCCATGATGTTTTCCATGTGTCATTTCTTAAGAAGTATGTTAAAAATGTTGATCATGAGATCGACTGGTCTTTATTGCAGGTGGAACCATATCAAGAATTCTAGTCAAAGCCTTATTGTATATTGTAGAAAAAGGTGCTCATGCTCCAAAATCAAGAATCAAGCAATTTAAAGTGCAGTGGAAGCACTTTGCGCCTGATGAATCTACATGGGAGATGGTGGATCAGATGTAGGCTATGTATCCTTCCTGGTTTGCTAGTTGAGGAAAAGAAATTTTGACTTGGTGTTTTTGTGTAATTTTGGTATATGCCGTGGTATATGTTCTGGTATATGTTTTGATGATGTTGCTATATGTACATATGTTTATGAATGTAAATACTTCCATGAGCTATGTTATAAATATCCACTAAGCGCTATGGGTGTCACGTCATTATGATGTCATGTTATTATGTTTTTATGTTGGTTTTGTTTCAGCAAGGTGATCATTGTAAATACTACATCGAGCTATGTTATAAAGGTCCATGGGTGGTATGTTTTATTTTCAGTGGTTTTCTTAAGGTCTTGGTGTGGTCTAGCACTGAGGAAGGTGTTCCCCAATGGGGAGGGTTATGTAACAACCCTGGTGAATAATTCCATTTAATAAAAGTTAATAAAAGTTTAAAACAATAACTACAGTTGATGGGACACTTATTCGAAGCTCAATGTTGGGCGAGACATCCTAGGGGGTGTTTGTTTCATTGTTTATGACTAATAAAATTGGCAAAGGCAATGGGTAAGGCTTTCGAAAGGTAAAATGGCATTTTTGGCACATTTATTTATGAAAATAATGGAAATTAGGAGAAAAAGGAGGTGAAAGTTTACAAGTTACATGTGAGGCGAAAATTGAAGGAAAATAATGTAAAATGGAGAAAATAGAGGCCTCATTCATAAAAATGCTTCTGAGGATCAGTTGGTAACATTTTGTCAATTCAGTTTTGGATCTGTCTCATTATTCTCTAGCTCTCTCTCTCTCTCTCTCTCACACACACACACACACAATATTGCACACTTAGAGTTTTCTTGGAGAATTTTGGCATTGTAGCAATAAAGGCAAAGCAGGATCAAGCAACTACAACACGATTCATTACAGGTATCAATTTTTATGTGCATTTTCCTTGCTAGATTTGGCATGCTTGCTATTGCATGTCATACCTTGTTGTTGTGGAATGGGTTTTTGTCAGGTGTAACAATGTTTTCAGCATAGTATTACCATTTCCAGATAGGCATGGTGTGATGGGGTTCTTATGTTTTGGTTGAGCTATATTTGTGGATGGATTCGAAGTTGAGTGAGATGTATCTCCAAAATGATAGCACATGGCCTACTAACCCCTGAACCAGACTCTCGGTTGTAGTAAATATGAATTTTGTGTTGCCTTGGATGGCCTAGGAATCCTTGTCAGTGAATGATAGGATATATGGTAAAGACAAGAGGTGGTTTTCTCTTTGTTGGGCCTAGTAATCCATGGTTCTATATATGTGGTAAAGCCTAGAGAGTGGGTCTTAGTTTATGGCCTAGTGATCCAGGTTTGGATTGCGGTAAAGCCTGAGAGACTAGGAGGAAGGAAAATTCATCATGGTGTAGGTGGAGAAATCTGATGGCATCCAAGTTTATTTGGCCTAATGATCTTATGGAGACCATGGTAAAGCTTGTTATGATATGTTTATTATGTTGTCATATGGATCCATGATGGATTATGGTAAAGCCTTGTTTCTATTAACGAGGGTGAGCTGGATTAGCCTCAGTATGCCCTGGTTGGTTGTTTTGGTTGGAGTCCCACATTCATGCTTGGAATATGGCACGGGGGTGAATGGTTGAAGAGAGATTTGGCTCAGCCATTCTATGGTCACGTGGAACGTGGAAGTCCCATCCCAGGTTTGTTTTTTATATCATTAATGAAAGGTTATTTCTCCTTGTATTTCTATGAGAATTTTGATGGATTATATGTGGTCTATATGGTTGTACTTTTATGAGTATTTATGTTGTTATTATGTTGGTTATATGTGTGTTTAATGGTAGTAGCTATATATGGCTCTCAAGATGTTTTTACTTGTAAATAAATGTATAATCTATCTATGGCCTAATAGATGGTAATGCCACAAATGGCATTAGGGAAGAATGGTTCTTAGCAATTCTCAGATAAGTATAAAGTCCCTATGTTTAATTCTATTGGTTACACTTGTAGATTACATGCTTACGACATGTTTGATGAAATTCCTGTCATGGCTAGTAGGGATATGATTAAGGTCTTGTTTAACTTATTTCTTTTGCATATTTGTTTCCATGTTCTTTTACTGCTCCTAGGTTATCATTCCATTTTGGGCATTGACTTGGGCTTTGTGCCTGAATAGGTGGCTCAAATCCCGGGGTCACTATTATAAAATTCAAAAATTGGGTCTCTAGACGCTAGCAGGCAAGCCTGTGAGAGCGACTTTGGGTTTTTGGATGTTGTCATGCATATACCATGAGAGCGACTGAGGCTTAAGATGTCCATAACATCAGTGGGACCCAGTGAAAATGATGTCTAACTGGATGAAATGTCTCTCGAGGGTTCATTTGTTGATGTGGATAGGTTGGTTGATGTGTTCCATCAATTTCACTTCCTTAAGGTCACATAGGAGGTCATATCCAATCATAATAGACACTCATTGTATGTTTACCTTGCTTGGCTAGTTACTTGGGTAGATGTGTGAGGAGGGTGTTAAATTATAGTTTCTTATCAAAATAAGCTACAAATAATCAAAGAGTTGGAATTGCAAATTGAAAAGAGCAAAGTATTTAGTGAAGAGAATTGGAAAACGCATTCTTTAGCCCTTATGGGAGGACTTTCTATTGAGAGGGCTAATTTACAGAGTCTATCTGAAAATTAATTGAATGAATTTGATACCAAAATATCCCAACCAATTCAGAAAATCAAAAAAGAACATTAGGATCAAAAGTGAATGTTGAAAGAAGAAGCTAAAAACAACCTTGAATTTATGATTGCAACACTAAAAGAACAAATTGGAACCCTTCAGATTCTATTAAAAAAATGCAATGGTATTGAACAAAGTCTACGTATACTCAAAGAACAAGAAATACAGGTCAACTAGATATTAAAGAAGGATGGGGCTAAGTTCTATAAAATAATGGATAAAATATATAGATTTTATCAAGAGATGTGAATCTAAATGAAATAATTAAGTCTTTGGTTGAAGAAGATAGAAATATCCAATGAATATTTTCATGAATTTTCGAATGGGAAAAGGAATTAAAGCATGTGCACATTCCTCAAACTTCGAAGAGAGACAAAACACTCATGTATGTGTCTTTAAACCAGAGGGTATCAGAAGCGAAAGAAGTCCAAGTGTGGACCAAGAAGGCCATAAAAAATTATATAAAGGTATGAGAGGTTGGCACAAATTTCATTGAAGATATTTACCTTCCCAGATCAAAACCATTAAGGGAGGTGATTCTCAGATCTCTGAGTCAGCAACAAACAAAAGGCAAAACAACAGAATATGTGAAAGTAATCAGTAGAATCAAAATTTAGCCGTATCAAATCTTCAAAAAAAATTTGCAATTTCCTCTTGAATACATCAAGCTAATTTCAAAATTTATTGTTAAACATGGTAAAAGAAAAAGGTTCATTCAAAATTTGGTGTCAATGTTCCAAGTCAACATACTTCATTTTCATCTAATTCATTTTTTTGCAAATACTTAGGTATATACATATTGGGTAAGCTTTATCCAAGAAAATGCTCCGCATATTCTCAACATTGAGGATACGTATTCTGATGTCGAGGAGGAGTTTGAAACAACTTTCCACTTTCCTCGGAAATTATCCTCAAATAAGGATAATGTTTTATTTTAGCATCATTTCTAACTAGAGAAAATATTGAAGATTTTCTAGATTTGGATGAATAAACAAACTCTCTCTCAGTTTTATTTTTAATATTTATATGGCTTCATACGTTGGTGTAAAGGTTGATGAATTGTGGAAACACAAGACTTGCATCCTGTAATAAATTTTTGAATGCCAAATTTAGAGTTGAATGCGTTTTTCAGTTATGAGATTTATATGATATTATCACTTCAATGACTTAATTGATGTATCCAGTAATCATTTTCTAAAATTTATTTATGTTTATATATGATTGAATGATTAGGGTATTCTATTAATATTTCTTATGATATGTTGTAGAATATTTTTGCTGTGAAAGAAAACTATGAACTATTTTATGTTTATGTTTCTATTTGATAGTGAAATCTGATATTCAAATAATATAATGTTGATCTTCTTGTTAGCATTATGGGTAATGTGTTGTCCTTGATGGAAACCTACTTGATATATATGTCAACATGATGGTTATGGAGATGCCGCAAGTGATATGAACAAAATAATATGAGTTCAAACATAGATGTATGGAAACGATAAAATGTAGGAAAGTATATGTGGGTCCTAGGAAGCAAGATCGCATACATACGCAGGTATGGTGAAGAGAATTCACGTACAAAATCCGCACCATGGTATTATGAATACTAGGTCCTTTTACCAAGGTATTAGCCCATAGTATTTACAAGAGACAACTAACATTTGATCCCATGAAAGAATACCTACAACATAACCAAGGTATTTACCTACGGTATTGGATAAGGAAAATACTATATAAAGAGATGGAGATCAAGGTCTTGTGTCTGAAAGTTTTGAATTGTTTATGAATGATGTGATCTGAAATAGTTTTGCACTAGGGAACTTGGAATTGGATTAGATCTGATAGATCTGAAATGAATACAGATTGGTGAATCTATTTATGATTTAATAGATATATGATAATGGTATAATGATGTGTGAATGTAATGGTGTGTATGCTACGATTGGGGTTTCCAAGATGTTGTGGTTGCAGTGAAGGTATGATTCAGTGATTTTGGATCTGTACATTAGTTTTCCTCTAAGAAGTCATGTACATACACGTATCTTATTCTAATTAATCATGTATATATTATGAAAAAGTTCAGAATCTAGATGCAGGTGTTAAGAATAGTAAGTGTGTAGATACATGGATGTGCTTTGTAAAATTTATCTATACATGCTAGGGTTTTACAAACTGGGTTGTTGATGATATTTCATCATTTCTATTATGTTTTTTGTCGTGTTTTGATGATTTCTCTATCATAATAATCTGTGTTTGACAATATTGGTTAGATTGATTTGGTTATGGAATGGAATGTTGATTAGTGATGATGTTACTGTATGATTATCTATAGCTGGTTCAGTGATATGTGATGGATTTAGTATAAGATTTAGTGATTGATTCAATGTTACAGGGATTCAGATTCATGTATCACTAATTTGAGATCTATACGCAAGTCTTCTTCAGGGGAAGCTTGTACATACGTGGGTATGATTCAGACAAATAGTGTATACATTCTGACATATGTTTGATAAGGTTTTGCAGTGACAACATTTGGTTTTTATGTGTAATATTACATGGTAGGGTATACTTATGAATGGTTTTGTATTGATCTGATATGGATTGGTTTGATCTATTTGCATTGGTTGATTAAGGTTCAATAATTGATTTTATGATTATGTTGGTTTAATGATTGGGTGATTTGATTCAGTAATTGGTTTCAACATTGTTACTTGGTTTGGGCTTATTGATGAAAGTTGATACAGTATGAAATATTATGAAAAGTGGTCCACCATCTCGATAGGAGTTAGTAAAAAAGGTCAAGGGGTTGGAGCTCCCTTCGATTAGGTGCTAGAAAATGAGAGAAGGTTGTAGGCTTCTATAGGTGGGTACCTACGTACTGGTTAGAGCATGCACCAGTACAATATTGTAAGAAGCTTTTATTTTAATGAAATAAGAAGACAAAGATGACATCAGCATTGGTTTTCTCCCACATTGGGTTTCCACCTAAAAATATTGGTGTTCATGTGAGTTGATGATATTTCTTCTTTTTATTACTCATGATTACTGCTTAATTGATGAATAATGAAGTAATTATGCACTAATTCAAGTTGAACATATTAATTATCTGGATATTAATAGGTTTCCTTAATAACATTTTCATAGATGCGCTAGTCTACTTTATAATAATAGCATGTTGTTAAACACACACATGGCAGAAAGAGTATGAAAGATAAAACATGAGAGTACATTTTTTATTAACAAATGATATACATTTATAGTACATGGTGTGACTATTGGGTTCCACATCCCAAGGTCTCTTGGACTTCCTTAGTCTATTCGGCTTCCACACTCACCCATAGAGGATTAGGTGTCCAACATTCCCCCCCTTAATCCGAAAGGTTATGTATGAGTCCAAGAAGAGAGCTATAATACAAAATGTGCAAAAAATGCATGGCAACACTAGCCTGAATGTGCTCTCTAAAATGTTGGTATAAAGGGCGATGGTTTAAGGATGACCACCAACACTGGAATGCTTAGTGCAATTCCTAGAACTCTTCCAAAATTGGCAAGAAGCTGAAGTCTTCTACTAGAGGAAGTGCTCCTATTGTTTTGAAGAGGAAAACCTTCAACCATGAAGGGGAGGTCTCACCCCGCATAAAAGGGAGAATCTCAACCTCAAAAGGGAGGTCTCAACCTGTGATGGTTTAAGGATTACCACCAACTCTGGAATGCTTAATGCAATTCCTAGAACTCTTCCAAAACTGGCATGAAGATGAAGTCTTCTGCTAGAGGAAGTGTCCACAATTCTATTCTTGAAATTCTTCCAAAACTAGCAAGAAGTTGAAGTCTTCTGCTAGAGGAAGTGTCCCAAGTTCTTTGAAGAGGCATTAACAATTGAAGGCATGCTCAGGGGCATTTTTGTCTCTGGCTACAACTCTGAATCTGGTATGGTAGGTTGTGGCTCACGCTCGCTTGATGTGGCTTTGAAGCTTTTAGATGACCATCATTCCCCCCCTGTCAGATACAAGGTGAGATGATGGAGAAAAATCAATTGCAAGATTGTTCAATACTCTAGAACAAGTTCTGACATGTGACTAGAATATCTTCTTGGTTGTTGATGCCAATTGCCAAGAAGCGGTCCATCCAAGATGAATCTTTGTTCTCGCAAGAGGTTTGTTTCTGAAGCATCTATTTGAAGAATGAGTGGTTTTATGACAGTGCTTACATGGATGAAGATCAAAAAAGTGATCTTTAGATGGCCAACTCAGTCACGGTGTTGGAATTTCACAATCTATTGTTGTGGAAGAGGGGCAGAATCTGGAACAGCTTGAGGTGAACTGCCATGAATGAATCTAGCACTCTGAAACTGAATGGGATTGGAGTAGTCTGGAATATGAAAGGACACGTCCTTTTCATATCCAAGACCAATTCTATGCTTGTTGTGGACAAGCTCTTCCCAAGGTCTGATGATGGGCTTGGGAAGTGCAAGCTGAATTTCTGCATCTGCATGTACAACTGTTGCTTTATTGGGCACTGGATCTGAATGAACTTCAAAATATTGACTTGCTATTGATGGGTGGTTGTCTCAAAGTTCTAAATAAAAAAAAGTCCAGAATGATGACTCCATTGTTGTAATTTTTCTTGTTGTAGCTGAGATTCAAGCTGCAAAAAATCAATGTGTTCTTGTGCATCTTGTAGATAGGTCTTCATTTCAAAGAGAGATTCTCTGTTGATTTCGACTATGTTTTCAACACTAGAATGTATTAGTGTATTCAATAAATCTAATACTCCATAAATTCTTCCCATTTTGTTAAAAAAACAAACTCGGTAAATGTGGAGTATCGGCTTCAAAAATACACTTATTTAACTTATTTTCAAAGATATTAGAAGTTGCTCCAATTTTTATTTGCACCAAGTTTTGGCTGAATGGTGAAATCATACAATGTTTGGAATAAGGGGATAACTTCTATATACTTTAATACTCTGTGGGAACTTCAACACTGAACATAAAAACCATAATGAGTTTTAAATTCAATGCCACAACTAGGGCAACAACAACTGCAAATAATAATCCCCCAGCACTATATTATAGAAATACGCTGCCCTGGTACACAAATAATGACTCAACTCTCAAGGCTAAGGCCACACGAATCTATTGAGCCACATAAATTAGACAAATATAATATATATCAGTCCAGGGATGAAGAGAGGAACACGAACTATTAAATAGAGGATATATATGCCTTTTATATAGGGAAAACATGCCCAGAACTAATGTCACACTTCTACCGTTTCAGAAAAACCCTTCACGAGCTGATAAATGTGTAGTAATATGCGGGTGATTGTAAGCTGGGTGATCGGAAGGAAAAGAAATACGAGCCGGCTGCTCTGCCTGCTCGTGTAGGTAGAAAATAGCATAAGCAGAAGGGTCTGGAGGCTGCTGCACTGCTTTCCACTGTCACCCAACTCACAAAATGTAAGCTTAGGCTGTTGAAACTCGAACGAATCAAGGACTATTTGTTGATGGAAGAACAATTTGTCAGTAATCAAGAATGGTTGGAACCCCAGGAAGACAAGAACGAGGAGGACAGGTCCATGGTCGATGACCTCCGTGGTTCCCCGATGAGTGTCAGAACCCGCGACTAATTGGTAGATGAGAATCATGCCATCGTTTTGTCATTAGTTGGGCCAAAGTACTATGTCGACATTTTGTCCTTTGTCGACAAAGATCAGCTCGAGCCATGGTGCGCCATCCTTATGCACAATAAGGTTCTCTCTATGGTTGGTCTTCTGCAAGATGAAGTGGACCCAATGGTTTATGCAGGCGATTGACAAAACTGGAACATAAAACCCATCATCTGGAAAGTTCAGTGAGAGAATTGAAAATATCTGTTGGCAATAGCAGCTAGACCACTATTTCTTTAGTCGATCCATGGATGTCGATTTGTGCCAACATGACCAGCAACGAAAACTTTGTCCTTGACTCCACTATGCCTTTCAAGTTCAAAAACTAATAAAACCCAATGGTCAGAGCACCATGAAAAACCTTGATAGATGCTCTATTTGCTTCTCTATAGAGAAATATCCAAGCGACACAGGAACTGGTCCTTTGTCAGTAGACCTGGGCACATTCAGTTTAGAACCCAATTTCTTTATACCACATCAAACACAACTTTCACTAATAGTAGCAAAATCCCAATATTTTAGATGCAATCCCGTTCAACAGAGGTTGTGTTGGGTTTTTGTAGGAATGGAAGTTGGCCGAATATGGAGCCTTTGGTGCAGCCTGACATATATGTATATATTTTTGACATCCACTGTTACAATGCTCAACAGAGACTCTGACAGAGCCATATGTGTGTAGTGATGAAAAAAAGGTAAGTATTATAATGTAGAAGAATGTGAAGTGCTGATATTATAATGCATAAGAATCTAAAGCACTGCAAGAATGCAATGAAAGATTAGGGGAATAATGCCAAAAATAAAACTCCGAAATTTGACAAGAATTCAGGGAAAAGAAATTGATATGTCAGCAATCTCAGGAGAAAATGGCAGGGTAGAAACTCTAACACATAAACGCACAGTGATGAAGAAAAACTGACAAGTAGTGGTTGAGAAATGCACAATCCAATGCAACACACGTTGGTCAAGGATTGCATCAATGCTCAAAAGATAGTCTCGCCGGAACTCAAAGTCATAGAAAATTCAATGCTCATAGAGATGGTATCCACGGTATCAGTACTCAGAGCATAGTTGCTGGGTATCCACAGTTCAGGGTATTGAAATCCAAGAGTAAACCATTAGATGAAATGGCAGTAGTGTTCACATAGCCTCTGGAAATTTCTAATAATGGAGAAGGATTACGGTGCAAAATTACCAGACTAGATTACTCAAAACTCAACACACAAAAATTGATTACATTTGAGTTTTAACACAATATTCCAGGGGTTCTACCCACTAAATGACTCATGGCTCAATGTGCTTATCACTCAAACTATTCATCGTTGCATAACACGAAGGATTCACAACTTCATCGCTACATTATTTGAAGCCTCATAGCATTTAATGGATATAATATACATTCAACCAACACACTAATAGACTGAAACTTTGCGCAGAGGATATGAGTCGATGCACAGAGAATGAGGATTAAGTTTGTACATTGTCAAGAAATGAAAGGACTGAGTGTAGATTGATAATTATTGCAAGCGCTCAGGGGAATTGATATGGCATCGTTGGTCTTTCTTAGAGCTACTACAGAACTAGGTAGGAAATTGCGACTACAATATAGTTGATAGGATTCACTATGAGGTTAATGTAATGTTTCGGAAGGGAAGGAAAATGCAAAAGGTAGAGAGGACAACTAAAATAGTGCACAATGCCAAAGTACATTCAGTTTGAAGAAGACCACACATCATGGCTCTGATACCATGTTAAACACACACATGGCAACAAGAGTATGAAAGATAAAAACATAAGAGTATATTTTTTATTAACAAATGATATACATTTATAGTACATGGTGTGACTATTGGGTTCCACATCCCAAGGTCTCTTGGACTTCCTTAGTCTATTCAGCTTCCACACTAACCCATAAAGGATTAGGTGTCCAACACATACACAAATCAGAATAAGAAATCGAAATTTTGAAGTGAGTGAAATACTGATTCACCCCCCCCCCCCCCCCACTCCTCTCATTATTTTTCCTGATAATTGGTATTAGAGAAGGTCCTTCAAAATAAGCTTGATCGCTTAAAGGGAGATTCATCAACATGAGCAATCAAGAGGGAGTGTCTTTTATCTGGCCACCATTATTTAATGGAAAGAACTTGGTTTTCTGGAAAGTCAAAATGAGATAATATTTGCAGTCACTTGGATCTGATGTCTGGGAAATAGTTGAAGGAGGCTATTAGTATCCATCCTCCTTACCCACAGATGATGTAGGAAAGAAATAAGATGAGACCAATGCAAAGGCAGTCAATGCTCTCTTAGGAAGCCTAGCAGAATCAAAATTTGTGAAGGTCGTGCATTTGAATACCACAAAGGCTACATGGGACAAGATCATCGAAAGTTATGAAGGTGACACTAAGGTAAAGAACATCAAACTTCAAACATTTAGAATTCGATGTGAGACTCTCACAATGTAAAAAGTTGAAAACATTGCAAGTTTTTTCCTTAGGGTAGATGATATCATTAACTCAATGAGAAATCTTAGTGATGAAATAAGATATTTTATGCTTGTTGAGAAAATCCTTATATCTCTAATGTCGCAAAAATTCAATTCAAAAGTCTCTATCACTGAAGAAATGTGGGATTTGAAGATCCTTACTATCGAAGAACTACATGGGATCTTAACAACTTATGAAAATAGAAGAGGGGGTCCATTAGATGTCAAAGAATCAAAGTTCAAGGCTACTTATAAAGGAAAGGAAAATGTGAGACAAAGAAAAAGTGAATTTCATAAAGAAGCTCCAATTAGGAACTCAAAAGTTTAGAGGTAATCTTCCTCTCAAATGTTTTTCTTGTGGAAGAGTAGGTCACTATGAAACTAAGTTCCCTTATAAAGAAAATCATGAGAAAGGAAAGAATTCCTCAAAAGTGAATGTTAGAGGAAGCTTTGATAACAAGAAAAGTTTCTATACACACAAAGATAATGATTATTCTTCAAATAATGAAGATGTTGAATCTAATCAAGAATATCAATTACTTATGGCATTTGAAGAGAAATATGATGAACCTAATGATGATTTTATGGATGCTCTAGAAGAAAAATATACTCTCATTGAAGAAATAACTCAACTAAAAAATTGTCTAGAAGAAGCTAAATTAGCTGAAGAAGTTTTGAAGAAACAAATTCTAGAAAAGTAAAGGCACAATGAAAGGTTAGAACTTGAAATAGTGGGTCTAAGAAAGGAACTTGAGAAAACAAAGGCTCTAAATATTAGATTTGCTAAAGGATCTAAGACTTTAGAAGAAATCATCAAAGTAAAACACTCTCCTCAAATAAACACATGTCTTGGATACAATGGTGAATCATCAAAGACTATAAAATATTTTGAAACAGGTACATGAATCTTTCTCAATGTTGTGAAGGGAAGCAATCATCAAAATTCTAGCTCTCAGCAAAGGAATGAGGGATCAAATGTCTCTCAAGTAAAACATCCTTACCACAATCAAAGGGGAAGCTACTAAAAAAGGTATTATACTCCCAGGTATTCCTACTTCAATGGTCAATGCTTCACTTGTCATAATTTTGGTCATAAAGATGTTCAATGTGTCGCCTATAAAACTATTATGGCTAGAGACACAAGAAAACAAAAGAATGAGATTGGGGAAAATTAGAATTCTTCTTACAATGTATTCTCACCTCTTCAAGATGAAATTGAATGTTCTGTTTGCAATAACTTTGGTCATTATAAATAAACTCAATGCAGAAGCAGAATAGGACCATCCTATCAAAATGAATAGAAAATAATAACACCCAAGGTATGGAAAAGGAAAACCATAGACTCTGAAAATTGTGGTCTAGCTTTATATACAGAAGATCAAGAAAATCTATCGTACATTGACAATGGATGTTCAAAGCATATGATAGGTGACAAAAATAATTTGATGTCTTTTAATGAAATAAATAAATAAAAAAATGTACCTTTTGGAAATAATTCACGTGTTTCTGTCAAAGGGAAAGGAACCGTGCTATTAAAGAAAAATGTCAAGGATGGAAATGTTTTATTTGTTGATCGATTAAGACATAACTTGTTGAGTGTCAGTAAAATGTGTGACCAAGTGCATGAAGTTGTTTTCAAATCAAAGAATTGCGTGGTAAGAAATATCATAATAAAGGGAACAAAAACTCTAGGCAATATCTATGTCTTGGAAGGCAACCAAGAACATTGTTACTTAAGAAAATATGAAGAAAGATGGATTTTGCAGAAAAGAGCGAGACACCTTTTCTTTTCTCAATTATACAAATCAAGAATAATGGAAGCAGTATGTGACTTACCCAACATCTCTCCACCAGAAAATAGCATCTGCAAATCATGGCAATTTGATAAGAAAACCAGAGTTCAGTTTAATGCTAAAGAAGGTACTTCAAGTAAACCACTTGAACGTATTCATACTGATTTGTGTGGTGCTATGAGAAAGAAGTCTGCTTGGGGTGAATAATACTTCATATTATTCATTGATGATTTTACAAGAATGTGTTGGATTGGCTTGCTTAAACATAAATATGAAGCATTTGATAAATTTAAAGTATTCAAGCCTCTCATAAAAAATGAGTTAGATTTGAAAATCAAATGTCTTAGAGTTGATAAAGGAGGAGAATTTATATCAGATGATTTTTTCAATTTCTGTGAACACCATGTCATCAAAATACAATTTTCTATAGCTAAGATTCCTGAATAAAATGGAGTGGCAAAAAGAATTAACAATACAATCCAACAAATGGCACATGCCATGCTTGATGAATCAGGAAATCCACATACCTTCTAGGGGGGGAGAAACACATACAACCATGAATATAGTTAACAAATCTCATGTTCGAGTAAACAATGATAAAAAACCTTATGAACTATGGTTTGGTAAGCCTCCATCTATCGAACATTTTAGAATTTTTGGAAGAAAATGTTACATAAAGAAAAATGATGATAGGCTTGGAAAGTTCGAATCTAGAGCTGATGGAGGAATCCTCCTTGGATATGCTTCTAGAATCAAGGGATATAAATTCTGTAATAAAAGGCTTCAAAATATTTTTGAATGCATTAATGTTGTGATTGATGAAGAATCCACAGGTATAAAAATGGAATATCCAACAAATGATGAACCTGCTCCTACTATAAGCCAGAAGGTTGTAGAAGAAGGAAATAGAGAAGCAATAGAAGAAATAAATGAAGATACAGATACATTAGAAAAGACACCTTGAAGGTATGTTTACAAAAATCATCCTAAATCTCAAATTATAGGTGAAAAGGAAAAGGACACAAGAATACAAACTAGAAATCTTGTTGGAACTTTTGGTTATCTAGCCTTGCTATCCACAATTGAACCTCAAAATGTGAATCAAGCAAGAAAAGATGAATGTTTGGTTAAGACAGTGAATGATGAACTTGATCAAATATAAAAGAATCATACATGGGAATTAGTACTAAGGCCTCTTGAAAAAAATGTTATTGGGACCAAATGGGTGTTCAAAAACAAACTGAATGAAAATGGAGACGTAGTTCACAACAAAGCAATAATTGTATATAAAAGCTATGCTCAACAGGAAGGGATAGAATTTGAAGAAACATTTGCACCTATAGCTAGACTTGAAACCATAAGAATGTTTCCTGCATTTTCAGGTTTTCATAGTTTTAAAGTATATTAAATGGATTTCAAATATGCATTCTTAAATGGTGATCTAGAAGAAGAGGTCCATATAGAACAACTTGAAGGGTGCATTCATAGGAATGATAAAAATATTGTGGGAAAACTTAAGAAGTAATTGTATGTATTGAAATAACCTCCTTGTGCATGGTATTATCATCTTCAGAGGTACCTTCAACAAAAAGGATTTAGAAAGGGGTTTGCAGATAGAAATCTATATATGAAGATGGATAAAGATAAACTTTTGATAGTATTTGTTTATGTAGATGATATCATATTTGGAAGCAATGTAGAATCTATGAGTCAAGGATTTCCTTTAGTTATGCATGAAGAATTTGAAATGTATTTACTTGATGAACTAGCATACTTTCTTGGCCTTCAAGTTGAACAAACTAAAAATGGTATCTTTCTTTCTCAAACCAAGTACCTCAAACAAATTTTGAATGAATATGGAAAGGAAAATTGCAAGCTAGTATGCACACCAATGGTAACAGGATGAAATCGTAGTCAAAATGATGATTTTACTTCAGTCAATCAACCAAAATATAGCTCTATGACTGGCATCTTGCTCTACCTTACATGTCCAAGACTAGATATTATGCATGCAATTGGGATTGTTGGACAATTTCAAGCAAATCCTAAAGAACCTCATCTCCAAGAATTTAAGATAATATTGAAGTATCTACAAGGAACCCAATATTTTAGTCTATGGTATCCAAAAAATGCAGAATTTTCACTTCGTGCTTACACAAACGTAAATTGGGAAGGCAATATTGATGATCAAAAAACTTCTAATGGATGAGAATTTTATTTGGGACCGCGCTTGGTATTTGGTTTAGTAAGAAACAAAGCTCCATCACTTTATCTACTATTGAGGAATAATGTGTTATTGATGCCTCTTGACGTACTTAATTTCTATAGATGATGCTAACATTGCAAGACATTCAGATCACTTGTCCTCAATAGGTGCCTATTCTTTTTAATAGTACTAGTGCCATAAATATCTCTAAAATCTTGTCATGCACTCAAAAACCAAGAATATTCCAATCAAATATCACTTTCTCAGAGAATAAGTGATTGAAAAAAAGGCCAAATTAGAATATGTTCCTTCAAAGGAACAAGTTGGAGATATATTTACAAAGCCACTTACACATGATTCCTTTGAATATCTCAGAAAAAATTAGGAATGATATTTGCTTCATCATAATGCTAATTATTCTGACTCGTATTTCATCTTTAGGGGGGAGTTGAGACTATAAATTACTACAGTTTACGTTCTTTATGCGGATTACATGAAGGACAATTGCATATATATGTGATTTTTTTAATCTATACAGTCGTGTATGATTCTCTGAGATGAAGAAACACAGGGACAAACTCAAGTAGAGTTTTTTATATGATTTAGTCAGTTATTATTTGTCATTCTAGTTCTAACATTGATTATTCATAATCTGTTAGTTCTAAGTAGTTGCGTAAATATTCCATGAAATTTCAGAATATGTACGCATGTATTAATAATAGTAAGTGCATACATACGTGGATGCGCTTTGTAAAAATCGCATATACATGCTAGGGTTTTACAATATGGGTTGTTGATGATATTTGATTAGTTACATTATTTTATTCTACTATTTATTGATGATGTCTATCTCATAATAATCTATGTTTGACAATATTAGTTTGATTGATTTGGTGATGGAATGGAATGTTGATTAGTGATGATGCTATTGTATGATGATCTGTAGTTGGTTCAGTGATTTGTGATGGATTCAATGTAAGATTCAGTGATTGATTCAATGTTATAGTGATTCTGATTCAGGTATCATTAATTTGAGATTTGTAGGTAGGTCTTCTTCAGGGGAAGCACATACATACATGGATATGATTCAGAATAGTACCGTATACATTCTGATGTATGTTTGATCATGGTTTGCAGTGACAACATTTTCTGTATGTGATGAACAATACATGGTAGGGTATACTTATGAATGGTTGTGCATTGATATGAGATGGATTGGTTTGATCTAGTTGTGTTTGATGATTAAGCATCATTAATTGATTTGACAATTCAGTTGGTTTAGTCATTGGTTGATTTGATTTAGTGATTGGTTTCAAAATTGTTACTTCGTGTGGGCTTAATGACGAAAATGGATCCAATTGAAATATTATGAAAAGTGATCCACCCTTTCAGTAGGAGTTAGTAAACAAAGTTAGGGGGTTGGATCTCGCTTCTAGTAGGTGCTAGTAGACGAGAGAAGGTTGTAGCCTTCTATAAGTGGGTTCTTATGTATTGGTTAGAGTCTGCACTAGTACATGATTGTAAGATGTTTTCTTTTAATAAAATAAGAAGAAATGGACGATAGCAGTGGTGGTTTTCTCCCACATTGGGCTTCCACCTAAAAATCTTGGTGTTCATGTGTGTTGATATGATTCTTACATGTTGATGACCTTTCTTCTTCTTACTGCTCATGATTATTGCTTACTTGATGAATAATTAAGTAATGATACACTGATTAAAGTTGAACAGGTTAGTTATATGGAAATACACGGGTTGTCTTAATAACTTTCACATACATATGATACTTTACTTTATAATAGTCACATACACAAATCAGAATAAGAAATTGGAAATTTGAAGTGAGTGAAATACTGATTCACCCCCCTCTCTCAGTATTTTTCCTAAATATTCTCTCATTTTCAAGATACGTTTTAATTTTAAGTTATTGCATGAAAATTAAAAGACAATATTAAAAAAATATTTAGTGGGATTTTAGTTTAAGAGCCATCTCAAATTATATTTTGTGGCTAGCTAGACTCACACTCCAGCCAGATTCAAACACACATAATATTTTCTTTTAGATATTATGTTTGAATGAATCCCCTACCTCATCGCCCCCACTATTGTCTTTCCATTGAGTCAAATCCAAAAAACATCAATATATATATATATATATATATATATATATATATATATATATATATATATATATTGTAGATAACTCTAAAGATTAACATACATCATATATTTCCATTATCTTTAAATTGATTTTATCATTTGAATAATTTAGTTTAGTTATAGTTTAGGTTTGAATAGGTAACCAGGCCTTGATTCCGAAGAGTATAAAACCACTTAATTGAAAACGTTCCTAATTGGGATCCTGATTGGGCCAATACTAAATTCGTTGTAGCTAGGACATCTTACACCTGTCAACACCAAGTGAACTATATCTCTCTCTAGCAACTCGCGGTGACCTGCAACCTCTCCAAATAAGTAACGATCCCTCCCTCTTTGTAATCTTTCTATGTTGCTGAAAATAAACATGTTTTTTTATCAATGTGTTGTGACCCTACATATTCACTACCCTAAAACCTTAAGTCCCTATGTTATTCCTATTCCCACTAATCCTATCCATGCTCACGCTTGATATTCTAAACTCTATTATGTGATCTAGAATCTTGTGCACTTTTTGAACCAACCCTGACCATCTCATCATGAATTAACTCTCCATTTTTGGAAAAACCTCATTCCATAAGAATGGTTTCATAATTTTTATTTGACGGGAGCCCCAAACATTGACTAAGGTTATTACCCTATTAGAGTGATGTCACCTAGTTGAAAGCATGTCTTTGTAATTGAAGTTAGGTGTTAGACCCATTGCTATCGTAGTACCATTGATGGGTTGGTTGTTAGCCAACCTTCAATCAAATTCAAGTAGTTATCCATTTAAGCCATTGTGTAACCCTCACACCCTCAATCAACCTACATACCCTCTCCTACTTTTCCATTTCATTAAACACAAAAATTCACATAGTCGCCCAATCTCAAAGTTTAGGGAAGCCCACGTCTTGTTCACCTATCACAACCTACCCACAGTCGTGAATCACAACCTGTTAGAGGTTGCAGACCCACTAGTAGTAACAACAAGTTCCCTTTCAACTTGTGACTAACTCGCAAATTGTAATGATATATATCTTTATCCTTGCAACTATTCCCTGCCATTGCTACCTGAAACCTCCTCGAGCTTGAAACCATGACCCAAAAATCCCTAAAACTCGAAGTCACTAAGTTGAAAAACCATAATAAAAGAGATTAGCGATTGATGTGACCCACTCTATCTCATGACCTTGTGACCAGCCCTACCATTGTAACCTGTGACATATTCTCTCCTTGCAACCTTGCAACCCACTCTCACCTTGCTACTTGCTTTGAGTTTTGATCTTGTGATCTATCTTACTTTTCATAACTATGAGTTGGCGATACTCATAGTGATACTTTTTGTCTAACTACTGCTTATCATTTTTCATGCTAAAATCTATTTCTTGGGATCATATCTTTGAAATGCGAGGTGACATTAATTGATACTACATAAATATATCATCTTTCTATGGAGAGATGGCACCACTAGTGGCCAAGGGTTCTCGCAAAGGATAGGGTAGGAGTTCCACCAGAGCTGATAACAGTATTGAAGGAGTGGTAGATATTCCAACAACTCTTCCCATATATGGAGATATTTTTTATAATATTAACAAGAAAACAAAACTTACCTGGTGGGACATTTACTAAGATTATACAAAAAAGGATATTCTACAGGACCAGGAAGACTTCAAGGTATACATTAATATCGAGAGGTCATGCTTGCACAAAGTAGTTGTACACCAATTAGTGTTCCCATGTGCTAAAACAATACACTAGATATTACGACACACAGATGAACATTATTGGGCAATCAAAAGGGATACTTAAGAAATTTTGGCATCCTTCATCACTATCGACATTACAACCTATTACAAGCTTCCTGAGAAATAAGAGGCCTTCAACACCAAACGGTTATCATATTTTAATGGTTCTACCAAGCACATACTAAAATCATGGTGGCGGGGCCCAACCAAGCTCAAGATTAGGGCAGACTAGGTTTATAAAACAAAAGGCCTCTCGAAGGTGTATCAGTTAATGGGAACCATGATGAAGAGGCTATCTGGGAGAGAATATATTTATAATTTTCTAGGATCATGGGTTCCTCTAATGGAAATAGTCTCCACTAAAAGGGAAATATTTAAGTGGGCAAGCACTCTTAAATCTGCACTGAAGACAAACATTCAAGCAACCATGAATCTAGAGAGAGGTCAACCATCTAAGTTTTATATGGCATCCTATCTTCTTGGTGCATTTTGTACAAAATGTGAATTCAAGGGATGGAATTTGAAATGGACCCCAAAGATGTAAGAGCCTATACATATTTATTATAAAATATTTTGGAACCTAAGCAGAAAAGGCATAGATGAAACTATAGTAAAATATTTTATTACTCCTCTGTATCTTGCACTCTTTATTGAAGAGCCTTCATGTATGTTTGAAAGGGCCAAAGACACACTCCATAATGTTGCATATTGGTTCCCTATTAGAGAATCCATCTATATTAGGGCTTCTAGTGATTACAAACCTCCTCACGCTCTCTCCATTCTAGTGACAGTACAATGCTTTTACAAGAGGTTTGCTATCAATTGACTATGGGGTTGTCTAAAACATTATTAAAAGGAAAAAAGGGATCATGGCCTATGTTCCCCTTAAAAATTGGAGAATATACCATCTAGAACTTTAAGGAGGCCGAAGTGGGAGCTAAAGAATTGAAGGCTTTATGTTTTGTTGATTTAAGTTTCAAAAAATATGACACAAAGGGTATTGCATTCGTACATTGTAAGGAATTTGGCTTCATATGGTCTTATTCTCATTTTAAAGATGATGACAAGGATAGTATAAGGAAATTTTATAATGCATCTAGGGAAATAGGACCAAATGAAAAACAAGAAAAGGAGAGAGAGAATTCAGACAATGATACCTATGAAAGCATGAGCCTCGAAGAGGGGGTAGTTTTTCTGAAAAGGAAGAATGGGAAAATAGGAATTCAAGAAAAACAAAAGAAACATAAGGATGACAAGCAAGTAGGGACTTATCAAAAATCACAAGAGGAGGATAAAAAAATGAGAATTTTTGAAGAAGAAAAGAATGGAAAAGAAGACCTTGAAAAAAGGAATGCAAAAAAGTCTCAAAAGATACAAGAGATGAGAAGGAAAAGAAAAGAAGAAAGGAGGCAAAGGGAAGCAAAAGAGATGCAATGGACAAGGGAAAAAGAAGATTGAAATAAATAAGAAGAGGAGGTAATAAGGAAGATACTAGAAGAAGATGAACATATCAAGAAAGATGAAGAAGAAAGGAGACAAAAAGAAGAAGAAGAGGTCAAAATTAAATAAGAATCTCTAGCCAAACAAACTAAGCGGGATCTTTTGATGGAGCAAGAGAACAAAGAAACAAATGGTAATTAGCCACAAGGATCAAGAAAGTAGTTAGATATGCATCCTTTGGATATTCCACCACCTACTCCAATTACTGCTGGACATTTCCCACTACATGAATTGGTCTTCCCACAAGAAGAAGATGAAGAAATATCGGATATTACTAGTATCACTTTTGATCGGGTTTAATCCAAGATTATGAATGAAAGACTTAAATGTTATGCCAAGAATATAGCTAATTCCATATATGTGTTCATAAAGAAGGACATTGTCATAAATACTACCATTAACTCAAAAATGATTTGCTCGGCTGTAACTGCCATTGTGATAGCCATAGAGTTAAATGTGAGTAGATAGAACAAACATATCTCTAATCTACAGGCCAAAATTTCTACCTCTGAGCAAAGGATTGCATAAGTGCACAATGAGAACCAGACCTTGCTTACATCCCCGTTACACAACAAAGAGTTACAGGAATCCATTAAATGAGAAGTGATAATATTGGAAGATGCCATGGACTTAGTATACCAAGAGATGATGAAGTTACATCAGGTTATATAATTGTTCCTAGTTATGCAAGAAGAATCTAAGGAAAGGGGAGAGATGTTTAAACTAGCAACTACAACTATCGAGAGCATACATGAGTGGACCATTCAATATCCAGATTCACTGGAAGCACTTCTAAAGAAAGATTGGATTACAATAGAAAATGATAAGGTTGCAGTCTACATCAAGGTCCATTCACATGACAAGTTGGCTAAAGATTTGGACAAGGTAATAACGTGATACAAACATTACTTAGTGGGCTAAAATATATTATGCAGGTGCATAAATTTCCTTGTATTGCTTCATTAGAAAAAGTAAGGACACAAGAATAGGTCAAGCAAGAAGTTCAAGCATTTGTGATCCCCTTCAAGCAAGTTGCAACTACAGAAGATTTGTGAGTTATGAAGGAGGAAATTGTGTAATATGTTGTGGATCTTATAAGTACATACACAAAGCTTAACACCCTACTGAATTAATGGAAGGTGAAGAAGTCCACTCTATTTTCATATTCATAGAATTTCTTAAAAAGAATGGGGATGAATTACAACATAAGGTCACTGATCCTGCAAAGGAATAAAAGATTTTCCCTACATATCTAGTATAATAATTACATTTGGATGTCCCAGATCTCTCTATTACTAGATTAGTAGATTGAGAGTGTTTCTTTTCTTTCGTTTAATGTGTTAGTAGTAAATTAGAGAGTCACATGGGAATATGAAAGGTCATGGTGTAACTCAAGAGTCAGAGGGTTAGACGAAAGGTCACCCAATTTTCTATAAATATACCCTCATGGATCAGTGCAAAGAAATTTTGGATTTGGATTGAAGAGGTGCATATTATTAGAGAGCTTATAAACCTTTTGTGAATGCAACTGATGATTTTCCACATCCACTTATGGATGTAATGGAATTTTCATTCGATGATGTTATGATTATTTGCGCTTTTGATGCTCTTCGATCCTAGGTGTACAATCCTTTCATGTGTTATAAATCAGTCTAGGATTTCTATTGTAGTGGTCAAATGGTACATCTTGAGATTATTTTATGCTTGTTTTCATGAACTATTTCATTGTTTTGAGCATATATTATGTATGATATTGTTTACCTTAACATGCTTTCATGAGGTTGTTTATTATGAACTTATTTATAATCAATTAAATAATTTATATTGAATACATGGGTTTTACTTGAAGTTTCTCTAACACTACTTCTCTTAATATTCATGTCACTACTAATTACTTGTTGCTATATGCATAACATTCCACATGTTTCATTTCCATAGCTTGCTCATTTGCATTTATTAAAGGTTTTATTTATTTCTCTAAATATTGTTTTTTATTTCATCTAAAGAAAACTATAAGCAATATGATGGTTATCGGACCTACATACTAGATGGGACTCCTAAATGAAAGGGTGTAGAGGCAAGTTTGGATTCTTCAATGGGGAGATCCCCTTACTATTAGTGGAACATTCTAACCTGTTAATAGGTACACATAATTTCCAAGAAAAGGGTGGATGTCGACTCTAAAAATATCAAGACCATAAGGGAGTGGCCTATTCCCCAAAATATCATTAAGGTTAAGTACTTTATGGGATTGACTAGATATTACTAGTGATTCATTCAAGAATTTCCCAAAATTGGGCATCCAATCAAAACCTCATAAAGGAAAGGAAACAAATTCCAATGGACATAAAAGTGCACAACTATTTTTTAGAATCTCAAGGTATTACTCACAAATGCACCTATTTTTAGGATAATAGATCCATAAAAGGATTTCCTAGATGACACAGATGCCTCCAAGGACTAGGTGGAGTCCTCGTGCAAAGAAAACATCTAATTTTCTATGGTTCGAGGAAACTAAATGGGCACAAGAAGAGAAATGTCACTCATGATATTTAGCTTAAAACAATAGTGTATCTACTAAAAATATGGAGGCATTATTCACTTGGGAAGATATTTGTGCTGATGTCAGATCACATACAGTTGATATATTTATTTGACCAACCCAGATTAAATGCCACATAATTCATATGGTTGGATTTTATTAGTGAATTTAATAATCCTTTTATGCTCCTATACCAATAGGTGTCATGTTTCATGATTGACTTGATGGGCTATGTAATATGTTTGTACCTTTACTTGTTGCAAGGGTTTTCCATATTGTCAAAAAATAAAAAAAATTTAAAAAATGTAAAGAGGGTATACCCTAAAAGAAAAATCAAAGGGTGAAAAGTAATAAAATGGTCAAAAAGTGAAAGAAAATGAACCCCACCAAAAGAAAGACCAAGGAAAGTGTGCAAGTCTAAATGCCACTACCTTTTACTCTTATGTAATAAACAATTTGTGCACAACTTGTAATTCATGCCACAATTGATGAATAGTCAAGCAGCTTAAGCTTGACTAGTTCATATTTTCAATTTTATGTTTTAGACATAGAGAATAATATTTGACCAAACTCTTTAATCTTGGCAGATAAGTAGATAGGTAGAGTGAATAAAAGGAGCTCAACAGTTTAATCTGAGCCATTGGATGTAATAAGGTTAGACTTAGATAGATTTCTGCATGTAAAAGAAAAGAAAGTGTGATAAGGGTTTGCCAGTCCAAGTGCACCCTAATAAAGAAGAAAAAATGTCAGGCTAAAGTAAGTAGGGTAGCCAGATGATGTTGCAGAATTACATGTGATGGATAATGTTTCTAGATGTGTTAATTTTCACTTTCATCACAATGCAAGGAAAGCATTACACTTGATGCATTTCAAGCAAGACAAGGTCAAAATAATTAACTCCCCTTCTCATTTTTCCCGAAAGGATTTGACTAATTTCCCCTAAGTACTAAGGCATTTGAAAATTAGAGGGGCTCAGAGCATTTCTCTGACTTCTGGAGCGACCGGACCCTCGACCCAATAATATAAAAGCCTAAATACTTAAAATCATCATTCATCTTCTCTCATAAGTCTTTTCCGAAGTAAAATCCTATTTTACTTAGGAAAAATATACAATATCACCTAAAAACCCCTTTTTCCACTTAAAGCCTAAGTTAAAATACTCATTCTACTGTTTTACTTAGCGCCTTTTTACATTTATATGGTCATATTAACTATTAACCTATGTATTATATAAATCTCGCATAAGTATTACCTTTTCCTGTATTATTTAAATATATTAAAATCCCCAAATTATTATATACCATGCCCTGGTTAGTTATAACCATAAACACATTTAAAAAAGGATTAATGAATTAATCTGTAGTTCATTAAGAGCCTAATCCCCCCGCTCCATTAATAGGGATTAATTAACCCTCATGGTTAATTAAGAACCCTTCCCAACCAATTATATTGCACCCGATACGATCAAATAATTTTTAATTGGATTGGGCCCATGCACATTAAACCCTGCCATATCGCGCCTCCCGTTAGCTGTTCAATCACGCCTTCATCAACCAATGGTCCTTAACAATATCAAGCATGAATTTGTGACAGCGCATGATCACAAAGTGGTTTTTGTACAGTACCTTGCCACGCGTCACAAAACCTATGGTATCGCTAGCTCCCTGCTGAAACGTGCCTGTCTCCAAAAGTGGTGCGATCACATACCACTTACCGCCCTCTGCATGCGACAAAATATCCTTTCCCGCTTACATCATTCGCCCGAATAATAAAACTCCCGCCACCTTTTGACTTTGTTAATAAAACCAACAAAGTGTCGTTTTCTCTATTATTCTGTACTGCAACCTGTGCTCCCATGCAAATGACGTCCAGGTCAACTGTCTAAGCTTTCCAACCGCCACCCTACCAAGAAAATTGCAACCAACACAGCTAGAACCTGTTAGTCACCATCAGCACCTGTTATTACTTTGTTCATTCCCTAAATACAGTTATTTATCCAATTTCCACTGAAACCCTTCAAGTTTGGTTTTACAGTATAAAATCCACAGAGAAAGGAAAATTAATTGCAAATTCAGTCTTTATTTCACCAATATAAGTTCCTAGATCAGTTAATTCTTCCATTTTTCACCAGAAAACCCAAGTTCCTTTCTGAATCCACAAGAACCAGAAATGGAAACCCCTGTGGCTTTGTCTGTTGCACGCACGAATGCCCCTCATAAAGATTTAGACTATCTGCCTCTTGCAGATAAAGACATTCAGAAAAAATACTTATCTTCTCATAAAAACCACCTTAAAGTCTTTTTCCAAGCTAGAGACCACTACCTAAATGGCTCAGACATCTTGGGACTGTGGGAATCCAACCTTCCCAGGTATTTTCTCCCCTCAGTCCATGTTTTCCCTAATCTAACTCATCAATGCCAAAAAGACTATGACCCTAACCTCAGAGTTGTTATGTCCCCAAGTCAAACAATCCTTTTCCCCATAACCGCTACATCCGTTAATGAAATGTTGCAATTTTCTCCTGAGCAAGCTCTCACTCCTCTTTCTATGGGATATTTACTTGAGAAATCTACTCGATTGTCTTAGTCAGGACTGACTCGCATTTGTCAGATTTTCATGGACCCTAAACATCAGCCTAAAGGCCCACCTCCCTATCTGCAAGCTTTCTTCATAGACATAGGAAAAATCATTGTCGATATGATATCCTTAATCATGGGATTCAACTCTGGTGAGTATGTTGATGATGTAACCCTAGTGTTGTTGTCAATTTTCACTCTTGGACAGCCCCCAGCTATTAAGTATGATTATGCCTCCTATATTGCCAACAAAATTCATGACCAATTCCTGAGACTAGACAATGAAGGAGTCTTTAAATACACCACTTTCATTTATCATCTTATGTTGTATTATCAGTCAGAGAACTTCCCTTTCCCTGTGAGGAAACTTGACAATAAAGGCAATCCAATGTCTGTTACCTTTTGGAGTCCCATCTTGCATGCATCCTATGAGTCCCCTTACTCATACAATGAGTTCATTGACCAATTTGTTCATCCTAAAACCACTTTATTGACAGGGGTTTCCCCTCCTAGAATCAATGGTGACATCAAGAGAATCCTACAACTCTCCAAGCAATACAGAATAGGTGATTGGTACCTATACAAGAACCATACAGAAATCAGGATATATGGATGTGAGTTCTGCCATTTCAAATTACCAAAATACGTCCCAATTACATTGTTTGCATTGGAATATTTCAGACAAATGATACAAACAGACTAGTTTCATTTTTGCGAAGCCAAAAAGAGAGCTCAACTCAGAATAAAAAATCAGTTAGGCCTTTATGTCTGCAATGATAGGGAAGCATGGAGATAAGTAGAGAAAATTCTAAAAGATCATCTTAAGTTTCACAAAATTTTTGGTTGGAGGCCATATGACCCCAATAGCTTCATTTGTGATAGAAGAATGAAAAACAGGTTGTCACCATACATTCACCATAGGATTCCAGAGATTAAACAATTTGCAAATATGGCTGAATGGAGGGAAGGGACCCTAGTAGAACATGATAGTGAACAGGTCAATATTGAGAATGTTATGAGAGATCCTGAGAAAATGCTTGACCCGTATTCTTTTGGGTAGGTACCATTTGAGTTATCTCAAAGATCAGGAATTGGTGCCTCCAGTGCTGGAACTTCTCAGTAACCTTCATAGGAAAGAAGCACACCAGCCATAGGAACATTAGAGGGAAAGGAATCAGAGACCAGCTTTCAAAGGACAAAACAATCTACACTGTCTAAGTAGCCTAAAAATTCCAAATAACAGGCTCAAATACATACTCCTCCCACTCAAATCAATATGGGAGAGCCTCCAGTTCTGCAAACTCCTCTAAATAAGGAAAGAAACAAAAAGAGAGACAGGGAAATGACTACTCCTGCCAGTGAACCTTCATGACAACCTAGAACAAAAACACAAAGACTAAATCCCCTTTCAGAGGAGGAATTTGCTGAAGAAACTAGAGATAGTTAGAGGGAAGAAAGAGTAGACAACCAACAAACTTTTCCAGTGGGAGGAACATCCACTAGCTCACAGAGACAAGAACTAGAAAGACAGCAAAGTGTAGAGATATCTTCTTTCAGGCCACCAGGGACAGATGCCTCAGATATCAAGAAAGCATTTGTAGAAATAAATGTCAGGAATGATCCATTAAAACTTCAGGTTTATAACCAATATTTGAAGACGACTCCGACAAATCAACAAAGATTGATGTCATCCTATGACATCAAAGAAGGCAAAATGATAATGAGCTATTTCAAGCCAAAGGTGCAACAAGCTAAATCAACAACAGATTATCTCAGAACAAATTTTGAAGTCATGGCAAAAGAACATTCATCCTTTGGATCAGATTGAATTGCATAAGAAAACTAGAGAAATGATTTATTCAACCTTGACTGGTAAGGCAATGATGGCCCAAAGGTTGCAAAATTCTTTAGATAACACTACTACTCAATTACAGTTGGAGAAGGCCTCCTCTCAGGCCAAAGATAACAGAATAAAGTCCTTAGAAGAAATAATTATTGGACTGGGTCATGATCCCAAAGATGTGAAGGCTACAGAAGCCTTGATCAAAAAGAAAGATGAAGATATTGTTGCCCTAAGGAAACAACTAAAATTGCTACCTTCAACGCATCCACAAACTGATCAGTTTATAAAGCAAAAATCTGAAGAAGAACTGATGGATTTGCTCTTAAATCTTAATGAATGACTGAATGATACTGAGCAAGAACTTGAAAAAGCATTGAATGACAAGCAAGGAGAGTTGACCTCTCAGCTTCTAAAGGTGATACTAGTAGTATCAACAACAGTTCCTTCAACTCTTGGAGCAGCTCTAGCACCAAATATTCATGCAGTTACAACGAAGGTGGTTATAGGTACAACAACGACAGGAACAATAGGAGTAGAATAGGGCAGCATTGCTAATTTGAGTACAAAGGAGCTAATAAAATCAATGGAGGACCTGAAACTACAAGTTTCAGAGCTAAATAAGGTAAAAGAGCAATATGCCAACTTAGAACAAAGGTATGATCTCTCAAAAATAAATGTTGCAGATAAGGAAAGAGAGATTAAAGTAATAGAAAACAATGTGAAATCATTGGAAAAAGATCTTACTTTTGACAAGCCTTTATCAGAAATCAAGAAAATTCTTTGGGCCAACATCACTCAATCAATAAATGATCCTTGTCCATCAATTCAAATAATCTTTGAGTAAATTGATTTAGTGAAACTAGCTCAAGAAGAAATTCAAAAGACAAGGGCAGAATTAGGAAATATGCCTAAAGAAACCAACAGGTTCATACAGTTTTTGAATACTAGGAATAAGTACCAACATGAAGAGTTGGGCATTCAAGATATAACAAGTACAATTTTGGAAATCAAAAGAGTCTTTACTAAAATAACTCTGAAGCAGAACTTACAAATAAGGTGCCATGACATGCAGGAAGAAATTAATGCCTTCGTGAAAAGATTTGATGTTTTGCAGAGCAAAGGGTTGCCAAGTCCTTTAGTTATTCATGATAAACTAATGACTCATAAAGACTATGTGGAGAAATTGAACAAGTATGCAGGCAACCAGGCAAGTTCATCAACAAGTGCATTAGCAACAAAAGCATTGCCTACAGGCATAGTTCTCTATGACAGTCTGGATAACTTGTTCTGTGTCGAGCATGAGATGAAGCACTTGTTCCTAATTCAGCCTACCTTTTTCAGGTGCACAGAAACTCATGAGACCCTTAGGAAACTTCAGAAAAATAGATTTCTAGAACCAAAATGGTGGAAGACATATTGGAAATTTTGTAAAATTGTCCTTGGTAAAATATAAATTTTGGTTATTTACTGTAGTAAGTAATGGTAAAGATGATGAACAAAGATGAAAAGAGATCAAACAGGTCGAAATGTATCAGAACAGGTAAAGAGTATCAGTCAAAACAGGGCAGCCAACACAGAGTTACTAAATAAGACAGCAACAAGCCAAATCATAGGGCCTGCCTCCAGCACACTCATAAGAATAGGAATAGCACAACATCAGTTTACTTTTTCTCCTATATTTAATACCATTTGTCTCTATTTTCTTGTAACTTATTCACAGTCATCCTAGAATATATCTCACTCTGTTATGAGATATTTTTTGTAAAATTTTTGTATAAATACTCCCTCAATTGGAGTATTGGGGGTGAATTCTTAGACATAGCTGTAATACTGATTATTTTGGAATAAAAGTGTTGTTGGACCAAGTTTCGTATGGCTTTCTAGATAAAGAATTGATGCAAAGGCCTTTCCATAGGTTTCTTGAATTAAACACCGGATCAATAAGTCCTCTATACCTTTTGTTTTAAAGTTTTCCTTGTTTCTTATATCATTTATGTTCCATATCTGAATGATAAACGAAAAAGAGTAATTCAGAATATGCTTGATTGTAATCTATTTTCAATCATTATTATTCTCAATGTTTTCTTCTTAACTAGCATAAACAATGAAATCTTAATTGCTCTTGTTTTTCTAGTTTATTCACTTTGATATTTAGCAAAGAATACTCAATGATCCAGTTGGATATTGGTGGCCACCTGCCAAGTCCACCTACACCCCCACCATTGTCCTTCTTAGCATTTTCAGTTTCCTTAATTATAGCACAACTTACTATTTTTAGCAGTTTTTCGGGTCCTGAACTTCCGGAGCCGTTTTGAGGCCCGAAACGACGTTTTTTGGGGAATCCGGGGGCAACATGGGTCCATGGAATGGATCGATTGCCCATTCCAACTATGTTAGTACTCGGATCGATCTTTCTAATGAGCTATTGTATGCGTCAAACGGAGATCATATGCCAAAGTTACGACCCCAGGAAGTTGATGTACCAATTTACCCCAAACGGGGCCCACAGTTTGGCGTTTCATCTCCTAGGGTTAGGTTTTGGAATGTTAAGGGTTTTCCATTGTTTCTCAACAATAAATAGGCCTTCGAGCCTTATTGTAACACAGCTCAGAGGCATGCAGCCATCACATCTCTTCTCAGAGATAAGCTACCATCGCCCTAGCTGTTTTATTTCCATTTTTGGTTGTAAGCATATTTCAATATTTTCCATTAATGAAATGAAGTATTATTTCCACTGCATCTTTGTGTATATGGTTATCTCTGTAATTTGTTGCGTTCCTGTTTAAATCCGGATCAGTGGTATCAGAGCGGTCTGCTTTTTCTCTGTTTTTCTTTGCATGTCCCCAACAAGGTCAGGATATAAGGAGTTAGGGCTCGAACTGGTTGAACCTTTGCAAGACCAGCCTCGCAAATCCTGACGGCCTCCCATGGCGGACGAGAAGAAAGACGAGGGGGCAGGAGATCTCATCAAAATCTTGCTCGAAGAAGCCCTCGAGCGACAACGGAACGCGATGATGGACAGCTTTGCCATGATCCTTCAGCGGCTACCCAGAAGCGATGCATCAGCTTCCAGCAACTACTCTGGAAACGCCACACCCTTTAAGGTACAAGTTAATTTTGAAATCCCCATATTCGAGGGTCAGGTAGACGCAGATGCCGTAGATAAATGGTTAAATCTGCTAGAGGGTTATTTTTCTTTTCATGAATTTTCGAGTCGGGAAAAGATTGTTTTTGCTCTCCTCAAAGCAACCCCCCACGTCAAGGACTGGTGGGAAACCTACTGCGAGCAGAAGGATGAAAGTACTGGCTCACTATTTTCAACCGCACCCACCTGGGATTCGTTCCAGGATGCCGTCAAGGAGTAGTACTACCCTATTGGAAGCTATGAGGATGAATACATAAAGTGGACCACGCTGCGGCAGGGAAGGGACCAAGACGTGCCGGAGTTCACCAATCTTTTCCATACCCTTCGCACAAAGTTGGGTATCAAGGATTCGGAGCAACATTTGATACTCAAATACTGTGGCTGCCTGCACAAGTACATCCAGGAAGAAATACAATTCCTAAACATCCCCTCGCTCGGCGCAGCATACCGATATGCCGTCAAGGTCGAGCAGAAGTTTAAACAAAAGAAGCGAGACTTTGGATCTGCGAATCCAAAGCAGGGGAAAGGTGCCCCGAAACCACAGAACAAAGGACAAAGCTAAGGCGGGACAGCCCAAGACAACCAGCCAAAGCTGCAAGCAAATAATAGCACCGCGAAGCCGAGAAAGGACACTTGAAAATGGTGCGAGTTCCATAAGAGCTCCACTCACAACACAAGTGAGTGTCGGGCCAAGCAGTCACTGGTGGCTGAGCTAAAGGTTTCAGAATCAGATGCATGTTCCGACTCTGAGTCAGAACCCGATAAGGGGTATGAAAAAGGGAAGCAGATCATTGATGCGGATCCCAGCGCCACTGTTGCTACCGCAAAGATCCAGAAAAATGAACCCGAAGATCCAGAGGAGGAGGAGCATCTCTTCCACTCTCAGATGTGGGTAAAGGGCTCCCCGATACAGTTCATTGTTGATAGCGGGAGTCAAACGAACCTCATTTCGGTAGAGGTCGTGAAGCGGTTAGGCTTACCGACCACAGCACATCCACAACCATACACCATTGGGTGGCTTAACCAAGGATGAGATCTTCGCGTGAGCCAGCAGTGTCGCCTTCCATACAACATCAAGCCCTTCACGGATGAGGTATTGTGTGACATTGCTCCCCTTGAAGTTTGTGATGTATTACTAGGACAACCATACTTGTGGAAGCGACATTCTGTGTATGAATCAAGGCCGCGTGTTGTTATTATTACATTGGGAAATAAGTTGTTCAGGATACCAGAGGTAGCACCACCTGCCGCCATCTCTTTGATTACTGCAAAACAATGCAGTAAGATCATTTCCAAAACCAGGAAATTTGTTTTCCTGATGATATGCCCTCAAGGCAAGAAGAAGACAGTGGCCGCGGCCTCCAGACGGGGTCCCTCTGCACGACAACTACAGATGGACAAGATTGTGGAGGAGTACGAGGACATCTTCACCTCCTCGGCAGGGGTTCCTCTGCACTGTCAAGTCAAGCACTCCATCGATCTGACCCCAGGTGCGCCGCTACCCAATGGACCAATTTATCGGTGCCCCGTTCTGGAGAACAATGAAATGAAGAGGCAGATTCAGGAGCTCCTGTAGAAAGGTCACATCCGTCCGAGTTCATCGCCCTGTGGGAGCCCGATCGTGTTGGTACAGAAAAAGGATGGGACGTGGAGACTCTGTATTGACTATCGGGCGCTGAACAAGATCACTGTCCATAATAGGTACCCGATCCCGCAGATTGATGACCTCCTAGACCAACTAAAGGGGGCGAAATATTTTAGCAAGATCGATCTGAAGTCAGGATATCACTAGGTACCAATCGAACCCTCTGATGTGTGGAAGACTGCCTTCAAATCCAAGGAGGGCCTCTTCGAATGGTTGGTCATGCCTTTTGGATTGACGAATGCTCCTACAACCTTTATGAGGCTAATGGATGACATCTTGTGGCCATTCACCAACTCCTTTGTAGTAGTATACTTTGATGACATTCTGATCTTCAGCCAGAGTTGGGAAGAGCACCTCCACCACATCCGACAGGTTCTCCAAACACTGCGGCAACACAAGCTATGTGCCAACTTGGAGAAATGCACTTTTGGCATGACCCAGGTTCAGTATCTGGGATACATCATTGATGAACAGGGGGTGCATGTCGATCCAGCCAAGATCCAAGTCATTCGGGATTGGCCCTCTCCAACCACTCTAACAGAGCTCCGCAACTTTCTAGGTCTTGCCAACTTCTACCGCAGGTTTGTGTTGGGGTTTTCTCATATTTCTTGGCCCTTAAGTCAGGTCACCAAGGGAGGGGCGAAAGCAAAATTCTTTTGGTCTGAATCACAACAGAAGGCATTCATGGAGTTGAAGGATCGCCTCGCGCATCCAACATATTCGCCAGCAGGTCCATGACATTCTTGAGAAATCAAATGCCAAGTACAAGCAGCGAAATGATCAACATCGGGTGCCACACAAGTTTCAGGTGGGCGACAAAGTCTGGTTGCATTTGCAAAAGGAACGCCTTACTGGAGCCTATCAGAAATTGAGACCACTCCGATATGGTCCTTACACCATTACTAAGGCTATGGGAGACAATGCATTTGAGCTCAGCATTCCCCCATTCCTTGGCCTGCTCCCAGTGTTCAATGTGGACCGCCTTCGGCCATACTTTCCACCATTGCTAGACACATCCGACATTGCAGAACAGCGCAAACCCACAGAATTAAATCCAGATTGCATGGAACAAGCTGCAATTGATCGGATCATGGACACACAGATCAAGAACACTCGCCAACAGAATATCCAACTGTATCGAGTTGTCAAAGCAGGCCAACTCCTTCAGCAGGGCAAGTGGCTCACCAGGGAACAGGTTCAGCAAAAGTTTCCTCATCTCATGGAGGAGCTCAACGCAATGGGGACCATTGCTTCCTAAGGGGGGAGGAATGATCCAGGTGGATATTGGTGGCCACCTGCCAAGTCCACCTGGACGCCCACCATTGTCCTTCTCAGCATTTTCAGTTTCCATAATTATAGCACAACTTACTATTTTTAGCAGCTTTTCGAGTCCTGAACTTCCGGAGCCGTTTTGAGGCCCTAAACGACGTTTTTTGGGGAATCCAAGGGCAACATGGGTCCATGGAATGGACCGATGTTGCCCATTCCAACTATGGTTGTACTCGGATAGATCTTTCTAACGAGCTATTGTATGCGTCAAACGGAGATCATATGCCAAAGTTACGACCCCGGGAAGTTGATGTACCAATTTACCTCAAACGGGGCCCACAGTTTGGCGTTTCATCTCCTAGGGTTAGGTTTTGGAATGTTAAGAGTTTTCCATTATTTCTCAACAATAAATAGGCCTTCGAGCGTCATTGTAACACAGTTCAGAGGCATGTAGCCATCACATCTCTTCTCAGAGGTAAGCTACCATCGCCCTAGCTGGTTTATTTCCATTTTTTGTTGTAAGCATATTTCAGTATTTTCCATTAATGAAATGAGTATTATTTCCGCTGCATCTTTGTGTATATGGTTATCTCTGTAATTTGTTGCATTCCTGTTTAAATCCGGATCACTCAACTACTCTTTATTAGTAATCATTCAAGTTCCCTTTTCGAATAGGATTGAAGGATTCTTAACTGCCCTTCACCCATTTTGAATCCATTCCATCCATTTTAAGTCTTTATTTGTTGCCTGTTTGACCATCTTGCCCTATGAAACCATCCTTTGTTAAGAAACCAAATTCAGTTAAGCCATCTTCTCTTACTCCATTAGCCCAATGGCCTGAACTACTCATTTCTACCCCTCTGCTACTGAATTTCACCACCCAAACTCAATCAAACCCCTAAACTTTCATAACTAGCCTAATATGTTTCAAAACAAAGCTAAAACTTAAAGAGAGAGCCCTCTCTGGGTACAGATTGGCTAGATTTTGTACCTAAAAGTTGGTTTGTGGTTACCTTGAACCCCTTTCCTCTTCATAAAAACTTCAAGGAAAATCTGACTGATAACATAGTGGCGACTCCGATGGGGATCTAAATAATTTGTTTGTTACTATTGTTTACTTTATAAGCTACAGATGGAGCCTGAAGGTAGCCAGGTAGCCTTTGAACTACTCTTGCTTTGCAGTTGCATAAGTAAATGAATGTTGCTTCAGTCTATCTCGGTCTAGTTTATGGATTGAACATTTGGTTTCAAATACTTGATCAGTTCCTCTTGTCAAATAAGTCTTTGAGAAAGTTCAAATCCCATACCTAAAGCCTCTTAAAGAAATTGTTGAAGTTGTATTATCCAACCCACTTAGACAAAAAACCAAAAATATATGTAGAAACCTAGCTTCAGAAAGAACTCATTACACTAGAGCTAATCCTGATCCAAATCCACCACCTGTGTTTGATAATCCTAATCTGATCCCTAGAATTCTTAGGAGACAGGAAAGCTAAGAAAGTTCTGCTAGCTCTCGGCCTCTATAAAGATCAAGATCCTATCCTTTGAAGTGGATTTACCTTGAGGACAAACCCTTTGATGAGTATTTTGAGACCTCTTTATTTGTAACCTTTTCTGACTCTAAGTTAGCTCACACAGTTCATGGCCCATTATTTATTAAAGATTTACAACTTGAAGTTGTCACTACACATCTTGACAAACATTTGCAGAACTCCATACAATCTGAGCTTACCTCTGAGGGAACACCAAACCTTTCTGTGATCACTACAGCCTCTCCAAGTTTATCATTAGTACCTTAGACATCTCAACCTCAAGCCACCCCTCCATCCACCACTTCAAGACCAACCGCAGCTATTGTTTCAACCATATCTACTGCAATGGCAAACAGATATACTCCTCTGGTATTACCTGCCAATCCAGGGGATATGCCCCAAGACTATCAAATTAAAATCACTCCTTTCGATGGCTCTAGTACTTACACTACACAACAACATACCAAAAAAATGACTGACTACTTTGAGATATATGAAATAGATACAGATGATGTCAGAATGAGAATATTTGTTCAAAGCTTGACTAGAGAAGTTAGAACCTGGTTTAGAGCCCTCCCTGCAAACAATATCAATGACCTAGAAGCTCTTTATAGAATATTCTTAAACAAATGGGAAAAGAAGAAAGATCCTCTCCAAATATTATCAGAATATGAAAACCTGAAAAGAGGGACACAAGAAACTGTGAAAGATTACTGCACTAGGTTCAATAATGTTTACAATGCTATCCCTCAAAACCTCAAAACTCCTCTAGATTTGGCATTGATCAAATTTCCTGATGGATTTGATTCTGATATGGCATACTAGCTTAGAGAAAAAGCTCCTCGGACTTTAGAAGATATGCAAAGTATAGCTGTTAGTGTTGAAGCCAACCTGATATCCAAACGAGCTAAGGACAAAAGTGAAAGGAGGGTACCATTGAAAGAAGAACCCTCAGCCTTTGAACAGAAACTGGATGTTATTCTTAAAGGAATGGATAGGCTAGGAGATAGAGTAGAAACAATTGAAAGGAAGTCCTCTTGGGATGGTCAACCAAGCAATACTGGGAGAAATCCAAATTCCAGGAAGAACCAAAACCAGAACACTGAAAAGACTGGCCCCGACCAAAACATTAGGCCCCCATTCTAGGAAAATTATGCTGAAGCCTCAAATTCTGATGAACTATCAGAAGATACTCAAATAAATTTGATGGGAGTCAACAATGAACGACAAGTTTTCTTGACCCAAGAGGATCAAGAAGCTCACATTCTTAAACAATTCCAAACTCAGTAAGGTGAATCATTTAACTTCATGGAGGGATATGATACATCCATTTATGAAGTCCACAAGCAATATAATCTGAGAAGCAGGAGAATTGATGTCCCTGAAACCAAAGAATAGAAAGCTACAAAACAGCCCAACAAAGGTAAGACCAATAACACCCCTATACATATTCTTTCTAGATCAAATCCTAATCCTGCTAATCCAATTATTGAAGATATATCTGATAATCAACCCAATAACAGACAACTCTCCACTTCTCTTCCTCCCAAAGGAAATGTGGAAGAACCTCCAGAAGTTGATTTGGAAACAACTTCAGCCCATAACCCCACTCCTGAAAAGGAGAAAGACACAGAGAATACAGAAGATAAAGAGAATCCAATTGTCCAAAATACAAGAACTCAGACTGAAAAAAACCTTTTAATCTGGAGACTGAAGTAGGCAGATAAAAAAATCGTTTTTCCACTGTATGAATTAGCTAAACATGATGTCTATCAAAGCCAAATTAATAGATCACTCAAAATCTCTGTAAATGAAGACACAGTAATTTTTTTTGATGACCAACCTGAATTAATCTTTGGCCCTGAAGTGAATGGAAAACCAGTAGATTGAGGAATCCCTCCTTTCTATATAAGTTTGAACATACATGATAAAATACTTCATAATGCCATGTTTCATTCTGGAGCATCTCATAACCTAATGCCTAAGTTTGTAATGGAGAAATTAGACCTAGACATCACTAGGCCATATAAAGACCTCTTTTCTTTTGATTCAAGTCAGGTCAAATATTTAGGATTAATCAAAGACTTGTCTGTATCACTAGTTCAATATCCTACCAAAACAATCGTAATGGACATAGTAGCAGCAGATATTCCACCAAAGTATGGCATGTTATTGTCCAGATCTTGGGGTGCAAAGCTTCAAGGATCTCTACAATTGGACATGTCTTATGCTACTATTTCAGTGTTCGGTCAACCTAAGAAACTATACAGAGAAACCTTAATGAAATATGTGGTAAGTAGTCAGGAGAAACCCTAAAATTTTCCTATTTACTCAATACACTTTGATATAGATTCTTTCATTCTTTACAATGATGAAATTGATCCCTCAAATGAATTAGAAGTTTTAGTAGCAGAACCAAAAGAACTTACAAATGGAAAGTCTAGTGTTCAAATCCAGGAAATCTCAGAGAACAATGAAACAATAGATACCCAAGAGAAACCAGAAGGAAGTAAAAAACAAAATCTCCCAATTAAACAGATTCCTAAAACTCCTGATACCAATTATGAACATGAAATTATTTGGCACTTAGAATTTTATGGTTCAGTTAACAAATTAGGAGCAAGAGTAGGAGTTTGGGTGCAGAATCTTGAAAATGATCATGTTGAAGGACATGCCTACAGATTAAACTTTAGGTGCACTAATAATATGGAAGAATATGAAGCTCTGTTGCTAGTTCTTAAACTTATCAAAAGATTAGGGGCAATTAGGGTATATGTCCTTGGAGATTCTGAGTTAATAATTCAACAGATCAAAGGAAAATATTCAACAAATGATCTCAGATTGAAGTATTACAGAGGAATAGTGATAGAGATTCTCAATACGTTTCTGGAAAACATAACTTGCAAGCTCATAGTCTGGCAATGTTTTCCAGCACTTGCAAATTAGCATTCGAACCTAATCATCAGTTCACAGCTGAGATTAGACACAGACCAACCATACCTGACAATTTGAAGAACTGGCAAGAGGTTGATAGTGATAAGCAGATTAACAATTTCTTGACTTTAGATGAATAATTTTCTAGTAGTAACATAGATGTAGATACAATTAGTGAGTTTGATCAAACAAATAAGATAGAAACAGACATTTCAACAGAAATTGAAATTCAAATGCTTCATCCAACAAAGTTTACCAACAATGAAGTGTAGGACCTTAAAGAAATGGATATTGATGAGATTACTGAAGGAAAATCTGAAGTTATCAATTTAAAAGACAATCATTTGCCTAAGGGATTAACTCCTTTAGAAGATCTCTTTGATTTTAATGATATTCCAAAGAAACCTAAGATGGAACCATTAAAACCAGATATTAAGGACTATAACCTGGGGACTAAAGAAAATCCAAAAATTCTAAATTTATCTAAATCTTTGCCCCTGACCAAAAACTCAAATATGTTGAACTAATGAGAGAATTCCAGGATGTCTTTGCCTGGAGCTATGAAGACTTGAAATCTTATGACACCTCTATAATTCAACATACAATACCTCTGAAAGAAAATCAGAAACCATTCAAACAAAAGCTCAAAAGAATTAACCCTGTAATTCTTCCCTTAATTGAAAAAGAAATCAAACGAATGTATGAAGTAGGGGTAATTGCTCCTATTAGGTTTTCAAAGTGGGTGTCTAATTTAGTACCTACTAGGAAGAAAACTGGAGAAATCAGATTATGTGTTGATTTAAGAAAAATAAATAAGGTTTCTTTGAAAGATAATTACCCTTTACCCAAGATGGATCATATTTTACAAAGGGTGGTAGGTGCTTCTAGGATTTCACTTTTAGATGGGTTCTCGGTCTATAACCAAATTTTGGTTCATCCTGATTACCAGGAAAAGACTGCTTTTACAACACCATGGGGCACATTTAAGTACGTCAAAACGCCATTTGGACTTAAAAACGCAGGAGCAACCTTCCAAAGAGTGATGGACATAGCCATTGCAAAAGAAATTCATGATTTTCTGGTTATATATCTAGATGACTTAACTTTTTTTTCTAAATCAGATCAGCAACATTTAGATCATCTTAGACAAGTATTCCTGAAATGCAGAAAATATGGTATTTCCTTGAATCCAAAGAAATCATTGTTTGGTCTAGAGGAAGGAAAACTCTTGGGACATATCATTTCCAAAGATGGCATTAGAATTGACCCTACTAGAATAGAAGCTCTTTTGCAAATATCCCACCCTAGAAATGTCAAAGAACTTCAAGTTTTCCTAGGAAAGATTAATTTTTTGAGAAGATTCATATCTAACTTAGTTGAATTAATTAGATTTCTTAGTAATATGTTGAAAAGGGATTCAAGTATTAAATGGACAGTTGAAGCCAAACAAGAATTTGAAGAAATTAAAATGGCTTTGACTAGAACACCAGTCCTTACAAGTCCAAAGTTTGATAGAGACTTCATAATATTTTCATTTGCATCAGAACACACCATAGCAGTTGTTTTACTACAAAAGGATGATCAAAGATGTGAGAAACTCATAGCCTTTTTTAGTAAATCACTTAGGGATGCACCATTAAAACACAAAATTGTGGAGAAACAAGCTTTTACACTTGTAAACGCTATTAAAGACTTTAGAGTCTACATATTGTACTCCCATGTGATAGCCTATGTACCAAATGTTGTTGTTAAAGACATCTTAACCTAAGATGGAATTGAGGGAAAAAGAGGTAAATGGATTGCTACTATATTAGAGTATGATATTGAAATAAAACCTACAAAGCTTATAAAAGGACAGGGATTGGCCAAGCTCATGACTGAAACAAATTGTCAAACCCTAGATATTAATGAACTGGATAACGAACAAGAGATAGTGACTCCACAAATCAGCCAAGCCTTCTTAGATTCACCTTGGTATGCTGATATAATTTATGTGCTATTAAACCTGCAGGCTCCTCCAGGGTTATCCAGAACAAAGAAAAGATTTTTAAAGATGAAATCTTCAATTTTTTGTATTTTAGATAATGCTCTTTTTTGGAAAGAAGAAGCTGACAAGGCTCTCCAAGAATTTCATGCAGGAGACTGTGGTGGACACCTTTACTAGAAATCAACTACAGACAAGATCCTAAGGGCTAGATTTTATTGGCCAACCTTGTTCGCTGATGTAAAGAAATTTTTCACTGCTTGCCATAAATGTCAAAATTTTGAAGGCAAGATAAAACTATTACCTTTACCCCTGAGACCTATTTCCACTGAGAAACCCTTCCAACATTGGGGCTTGGACTTCATTGGAAAAATCCATCCTCCCTCTTCTGGCCAACACAAATGGATTCTCACTGCCACGGACTATTTCACCAAATGGATAGAAGCCATTCCTTCTAGACAAGCCAATGACATAGTGACTATAGGATTCCTAGAAACTAACATATTGTCTAGATTTGGCTGTCCTAATAAGATCATAATTGACAGTGCTGCTACCTACAAATCCAAAAAGATGATAAGTTTATGTAACAAGTACCATATAACTTGAGGCCATACCACAGCCTATTACCCTCAAGGTAATGGTCTGGCCGAGTCTTCCAACAAGAACCTGATTAATATTATTAAAAACTTATTGGAGGAGAATAAGAAAAATTGGCACAAGAAACTTACAAATGCACTATGGGCAGACTGACTCACCACCAAGAAATCTATTGGAACTAGTCCTTATGAGTTAGTCTATGGCATGGAGGTTGTATTTCCTTCATCTTTAGGAGTTCCTGTAATGAAATTATTTCAAGAAGATTAGGTGGAACCTAATGATATTCAAAGGAGGATTAACCAGACCATCCATTTGCAGAAGACTAGAGAGGAAGTATATCAAAGATCCCAAGTGTTGCAAGAGAAGCTTAAGAAAATATTTGATAAAAGAACCAAAGTAGAAGATTTCTACCTTGGAGACAAAGTTTTAAGATGGGATTCGAGGAGAGAGGATAAGGGAAAACATGGGATGTTTGAATTCCTATGGAAAGGACCTTTTATTATCTATACTTTACAAGGAAACAATACTTATTATATGAAAAGTTTGGATGGCACAGAAACAGAAGAAGGGACAGTTAATGGTTGGATGTTGAAATATTACTTTGATCCTGCTTATTAATGTATTATGATTTTAACATGTACATACGATATCATTGGTATTGTCACAGTTTGGATTGTATAGTAACTTGCTGGAGTTGAAGCCCGAAGAGAAGGCCCTAAGCTTTAGAAATGTCACTGTCATACATACAATAAAGCAACAAGCAGAAGAAGATTTCATAGTTCAGTCAAAATCATTCAGAGGCCATCTGACCTGCTGTTCATGAGTTTCCACCAAGAAAAGCCATCCCCAAGTGGAGCCAGTGTTATGCTCCTATACCAATAGGTTTCATGTTTCATGATTGACTTGATGGGCTATGTAATATGTTCGTACCTTTACTTGTTGAAAAGGTTTTCCATATTGTCAAAAAAACAAAAAATTTAAAAAATGTAAAGAGGGTATACCCTAAAAGAAAAACCAAAGGGTGAAAAGAAATAAAATGGTCAAAAAGTGAAAGAAAATGAACCCCACCAAAAGAAAGACCAAGGAAAGTGTGCAAGTCTAAATGCCACTACTTTTTACTCTTATGTAGTAAATGATTTGTGTGCAACTTGTAATCATGCCACAATTGATGAACAGTGAAACAACTTAAGCTTGACTAGTTCATATTTTCAATTTTATGTTTTAGAGATAGAGAATAAAATTTGACCAAACTGTTTAATCTTGGAAAATAAGTAGATAGGTACAGTGAATAAAATGAGCTCAACGGTTTAATCTGAGCCCTTGGATGTAATAAGGTTAGACTTAGATATATTTCTGCATGTAAAAGAAAAGAAAGTGTGATAAGGGTTTGCCAGTCCAAGTGCACCCTAATAAAGAAGAAAAAATGACAAGCTAAAGTAAGTAGGGTAGGTAGATGATGTTGCAGAATTACATGTGATGGATAATGTTTCTAGATGTGTTAATTTTCACTTTCATCACAAGTGCAACGCAAACATTACACTTGATGCATTTCAAGCAAGACAAGGTCAAAATAACTAACTCCCCTTCTCATTTTTCCCTAAAAGATTTCAATAATTTCCCCTAAGTACTAAGGAATTTGAAAATTAGAGGGGCTCAGAGCATTTCTCTGACTTCTAGAGGGACCAGACCCTTGGCCCAATAACCTAAAAGCCTAAATACTTAAAATCATCATTCATTTACTCTCATAAGTCTTTTCCTAAGTAAAATCCTATTTTACTTAGGAAAAATATACAATATCACCTAAAAACCCCTATTTCCACTTAAAGCCTAAGTTAAAATACTCATTCTAATGTTTTACTTAGTGCTTTTTTACATTTACATGGTCATATTAACTATTAACCTATATATTATATAAATCCCGCATAAGTATTACCTTTTCCTGTATTATTTGAATATATTAAAATCCCCAAATTATTATATACCCCACTCGAGTTAGTTATAACCATAAACACATTTAAAAAAGGATTAATGAGTTAATTTGTAGTTCATTAATAGCCTAATACCCCCACTCCATTAATAGAGATTAATTAACCCTCATTGTTAATTAAAAACCCTTCCCAACCAATTATATTGCACTGATACGATTAAATAATTTTTAATTGGGTCGGGCCCACTCACATTAAACCCCGCCATAACGCGCCTCCAGTCAGCCATCTGATCACACCTTCATCATCCAACGGTCCTTAACAATATCACGCACGACTTTGTGACTGCGCGTTAGTGCGTGATCACAAAGTGGTTTTTGCACAGTACCCTGCCACGCGTCGCAAAACCTATGGGATCGCTGGCTCCCAGCTGAAACCCGCCCGTCTCCAAAAGTGGTGTGATCACATACCACTTACCGCCCTCTGCATGTGACAAAACGTCCTTTCCCGCTTACGTCATCCGCCCGAATAATAAAACTCCCGCCACCTTTTGACTTTGTTAATAAAACCAACAAAGTGTCATTTTCTCTGTTATTCTGTACTGCAACCCGTGCTCCCATGCAAACGACGTCTAGGTCAACTGTCCAAGCTTTCCAACTGCCACCCTGCCAAGAAAATTGTAACCGATGCAGCCAGAACCTGTTAGTCACCATCAGCACCTGTTATTACTCTGTTCATTCCCTAAATACAGGTATTTATCCAATTTCCACTAAAACCCTGCAAGTTTGGTTTTACAGTATAAAATCCATAGAGAAAGGAAAATTAATTTCAAATGCAGTCTTTATTTTACCAATATAAATTACTAGGTCAGTTACTTCTTCCATTTTTCACCAAAAAACCCAGATTCCTTTCTGAATCCACAAGAACCAGAAATGGAAACCCCTGTGGCTTTGTCTGTTGCACCCATGAATGCCCCTCATAAAGATTTAGACTATCTACCTCTTGTGGATAAAGACTTTCAGATAAAAGAAATATCTTCTGATAAAAACCACCTTAAAGTCTTTTTCCAAGCCATAGACCACTACCTAAATGGCTCAGACATCCTGGGACTGTGCGAATCCAACCTTCCCAGGTATTTTCTCCCCTCAGTCCATCTTTTCTCTGATCTAATTCATCAATGCCAGACAAACTATGACCCTAACCTCAGAGTTGTTATGTCCCCATCTCAAACAGTCCTTTTCCCCATAACCGCTGCATCCATTAATGAAATGTTGCAATTTTCCCCTGAACAAGCTCCACTCCTCTTTCTATGGGATATTTACTTGAGAAATCTACCCAATCATCTCAGTTAGAACTGACTCGCATCTGTCAGATTTTCGTGGACCCTAAACATCAAGCTAAAGGCCCACCTCCCTATCTACAAGCTTTCTTCACAGACATAGGAAAACTCATTGTTGATATGATATCCTTTATCATGGGATTCAACTCCAGTGAGTATGTTGATGATGTAACCATGGTGTTGTTGTCAATTTTCACTCCTGGATAGCTCCTTGTTGTTAAGTATGATTATGCCTCCTATATTGCCAACAAAATTCATGACCAATCCCTGAGACTAGACAATGAAGGAGTCTATAAATACACCACTTTAATTTATCATCTTATGTTGTATTATCAATCAGAGAATTTCCCTTTCCCTATGAGGAAACTTCACAATAAATTCAATCCAAGGTCTGTTACCTTTTGGAGTCCCATCTTCCATGCATCCTATGAGTCCCCTTACTCATACAATGAGTTCATTAACCAATTTGTTCATCCTGCAACCACTTTATTGACAGGGATTTCCCCTCCTAGAATCAGTGGTGACATCAAGAGAATCCTACAGCTCTCCACGCAATAAAGAATAGGTGATTGGTACCTATACAAGAACCATACAAAAATCAGGATACATGGATGTGAGCTCTGCCCTTTCAAATTACCAAAATACATTCCAATGAGACTGTTTTCATTGGAATATCTGAGACCAATGATACATACACATGAGGTTCATTTCTGTAAAGCCAAAAAGAAATCCCACTCAAAATATAAAATTAGTTAGGCCCTTATGTCCACAATGATACAGAAGCATGGAGAGAAGCAAAGAAAAATCTAGAAGATCATCTTAAGTTGCGCAAAAGTTTTGGTTGGAGGCCATATGACCCCAATAGATTCATTTGTGATAGAAGAATGAAAAACAGGTTTTCGCCATACATTCACCATAAGATTCCAGAGATTGAAAAATTGGCAAATATGGATGAATGGAGGGAAGGGACCCTAGTAGAACATGATACTGAACATGTCAATATTGAGAATGCTATGAGAGATCTTGAGAAAACACTCGACCTGGATTTTTTTGGGCAGGTACCATTTGAGTTATCTCAAAGATTAGGAACTTGTGCCTCTAGTGCTGGAACTTCTCAACAACTTTCACAGGAAACAAGCACACCAACCACATGAACATTAAAGGGCAAGGAATTAGAGACTAGATTTCAAACCACATAACAATATACAATGTCTAAGCAGCCTAAAAATTTCAAACAATAGGCTCCAATACATACTCCTCCCACCCAGCTCAATATGGGAGAGCCTCCAGTTCTGCAAACTCCTCTAAATGAGGAAAGAAACAAAAAGAGAGACAGGGAAACAACTACCCCTGCCAGTCAACCTTCAAGACAACCTGGAACAAAAAGACAAAGACTAAATCCCCTTTCAGAGGAGGAATTTGCTGAAGAAACTATAGATAGTCAGAGGGAAGAAAGAGTAGAGAGCCAGTAGACTTTTCCAGTAGGAGGAACATCCACTAGATCACAGAGACAGGAGCTAGAAAGACAGTAAAGTGCAGAGATACCTTCTTTCAAGCCACCAGGGACAGATGCCTCAGATATCAAGAAAACATTTACAGAAATAAAGGCCAGGAATGATCCATTGAGACTTCAGGTTTATAACCAATATTTGAAGATGGCTCCCACAAATCAACAAAGATTGATGTCAACCTATGACATCAAAGAAGGCAAAATGATAATGAGCTATTTCAAGCCAAAGGTGCAATAGCCTAAATCAACAGCAGATTATCTCAGAACAAATTTTGAAGTCATGGAAAAGGATATTCATCCTTTGGATCAGATTGAATTTCATAAGAAAACTGGAGAAATGATTTATTCAACCTTGACTGGTAAGGCAATGATGGCCCAAAGGTTGCAAAATTCTTTAGATAACACTACTACTCAATTACACTTGGAGAAGGCCTCCTCTCAGGCCAAAGATAACAAAATAAAGTCCTTAGAAGAAATAATTATTGGATTGGGTCATGATCCCAAAGATGTGAAGGCTACATAAGCCTTAATCAAAAAGAAAGATGAAGATATTTTTGCCCTAACAAAACAACTAAAAATGTCACCTTCAAGGCATCCACAGACTGATGAGGTTATAAAGCAAAAATCTGAAGAAGAACTGATGGATTTGCTCTTAAAGCTTAATGAATGACTGAATGATACTGAGCAAGAACTTGAAAAAGCATTGAAGGACAAGCATGGAGAGTCGACCTCTCAGCCTCCCAATGTGATACCAGTAGTATCAAAAATAGTTCCTTCAACTCTTGGAGCATCTCTAGAACCAAATATTCAAGCAGTTACAGTGGAGGTGGTTATAGGTACAACAACAACAGGAACAACAAGAGTAGCACAGGGCAACATTGCTAATTTTAGCACAGAGGATCTAATAAAATCAATGGAGGACCTGCGACTACAAGTTTTAGAGCTAAATAAGGTAAAAGAGCAATATGCCAACTTAGAAAAAAGGTATGATCTCTCAAAAATAAATGCTACAGAAACGACAAGAGAGATTAAAGTATTAGAAAACAAAGTGAAATCATTGGAAAAAGATCTTACTTTTGACAAGCCCTTATCAGAAATCAAGAAAAATCTTTGGGCCAACATCACTTAATCAATAAATGATGCTTTGTTGGGTCCCTATAATACTAGTGATTACCCCATTACTATTGTAGTTATACCCTTATTTATATTGTTGTGCCCCTGTTGGATCCCTATAATACTAGTGATTACCCCATTACTATTGTAGTTATACCCTTATTTATATTGTTGTGCCCCTATTACCCCCATATTGTTATTTTTGTGCCCCATAGAATCCCTCTATTGTTATTTTTGTGGCTTTATATTATTATTGTTAGGTCGGCTGGATTATATTGTGACTCCTTAGACTCCTATATATAGAAAGGAGGTTTTGTCATTTGTATCATCCAAGAATTGTTCATTTATGTAATGTAAAGGAGGTTTCCCCCTCGAAGAGGCTGAATTCTAAGGCGTGGATCTCTCTTTTCTATCTTTTTGTGAGCTGGTTTCATAACATTTGGTATCAGAGCTTTGGATTCTAGGGTTTCGCTGCTCCAAACAGGTCATCGTGGCATTTTCGCTATAACTTTTTTTCTGTGACGTTTCAGAAGTCGCAAAAAAAACCCATTTGAGAAGAATCGGCGCTGAACCTTGGGTCCGAATTTCAGAGCTTTTCGCATGATATTTTCGGAGATATGATCTGAGGAAGTTGGCTTTTTGCAGACTCCTGAATTACATTCAAAACAGGTGACCTGGGAAAAATCGTCATAACTTTCTCTCTGAGGATCGGATTGAAATTTCGTAAAAGGTACAGAAAGAGGACGGACTGTAGTTTCTTGTATGTGTGTTTCAGATTCAAAGGTTGAAACAGTGACTCGTGGCACGTCGTACAAGTTCGCTCTACTGAACTAGTCTAAAAGCAAGTCACTGTGGGAGATTTCACATAACTCTTCCTTGGAGAATCCAATTTGGCTCAGACTTGTGGCATTGGAAAGAGGACGCAGAAGGCTACTACAGGTAGCAATTTCAGAACTGGATGATCCGAAATTACAGAGATACATCAGATTCAATATCAGGCTTCTATAAAGTGAAAAAAGGTGTGTATTTTTTTTTTTAAATTTTTGTGTAAGCTTGGTTTAACGGAATTCAAAGGGCATAGTAAAGCATTATTATCGGTAACTGATGCCCGAGGAAAGAAAATGCAAACACCTAGTAAGGAACCTGAAAGCTCTAGCATGACTCATGAAGAAGAGGAAGAAATGCTACATGATATATCAAAATTACAAGAACAAGTGCAACAAATGTCACGCTCACAAAAGCTAACAAAAGCTAAGATAAGTGGCGTGGAATCTAAGATAAAGGGCATGGAAGCTAAAATGGATGATTCGAAGATAGATTTGAAGCGGGACATGGCAGATTTGAAGACAGATATGGAAGAATTCAAGAAGTTGCCACAAGAAAGGGTCACTAATGGTGAAAAGGTAGTAAAGGAAACTCATGATGAGAACAAAAGAAATGTTAATCATGATTCCATAGACTCTAATGTTGGATCGAAGACTCACCATGTTCCAAAAATCGATATGAGGAAGTTTGATGGCAAGGATCCCGCCACATGGATATTACAGATGGAGCAATTCTTCGATCTCAATAATGTGCAAAACACACAAAAGGTACGTATGGCAACTTTATATTTGGAACCAAATCAGTTTGTATGGTATCAATGGCTTTGTTCTCGTAAACAATTTATCACTTGGGCAATTTTTACGGAAGAATTGATAGCACATTATGAGGATACAAAAAGCAACACTTTTTTTAGCCAATTGATAAGTCTCAAACAAAAGGGTTCAATAATGGAGCACATTGAGGAGTTCCAAAAATTGAACATAAGGGTAAAAGATATTCCAGAGGAGCATAGGATTGATGTGTTCATAGGGTCTTTAAAGGATAATATCCAACATGATGTGCGCCTTTGGGAACCTGATTCATTAGAGAAGGCATTCAGGTTAGCAAGAAAAATGGAAAGCAAAATTATGGCAACTAGGAAGCATACCATTCACAACTATAAAGACGGAAGTGTTGTTGCCCATAGTCTTCCACAACCTACAAGGTTGACACCACAACAATTGGAAGAAAAAAGAGCAAAAGGGCTTTGTTACAATTGTGATAGCAAATACACAAAAGGTCATAAGTGTGCTGAGAAGAAATTATTCTACATAGATTGTGAAGAGGAAGAAGAAAAGGAGCAAGAAAGGTCAAAAGAAGAGGATATATTCCAGGAACAAAGCCTAGATGAAGAACAAATAAATCCGACCATATCTTGTAATGCATTGGCGGGAATTACCACTCCTCAAACCATCAAGATAGAAGGACAAATCAAGAAGAAAAAGGTAATAGTGTTGATTGATTCAGGAAGCACCCACAATTTTATTCATTGTAGGGTAGCAAAAGAATTGAATTGCTTCCTATATCCAGCACCAGAGTGTCAAGTGATGATTGCAAATGGAGGAACAATAAATTGTTCTGGAAAGTGCCATAATATCAAGCTATCCATGGGAGAATATGTATTGACTAGCCCAATGCTTTCCATTCCAATGGGAGGTGCTGATGTTGTACTAGGAGTCCAATGGCTACAATCCTTGGGTACAATAGCTTTTAATTTTCAAGAACTTTTCATGAAATTTTCTGTGGAAGGAAAGGAAGTTGAATTAAGGGGTATTGCAGGGAAACCAGGAAAGATAATCAGCTCTAATGGCATGACAAAGCTTCTAAAAAAGGAGCAAAGAGGTGTAATTGCACAATTATGTTCGCTAGATGTTTCCACATTGGAATCATCTATTTCTCCAGATCTCCAAAAAGTCCTGGACAATCATTCCAAGGTATTTGAGACTCCCAAAGGTCTCCCACCTATGCGTGATCATGATCATGCTATTCATCTGATTCCAGGAAGTGTTCCTCCAAACATCAGGCCGTACAGATATCCCTATGTCCAAAAAGTGAAATTGAACGTATGGTTGCAGAAATGCTAGAGGCTGGTATAATTCAACCGAGTCAAAGTTCTTTCTCAGCTCCAGTAGTATTGGTGCACAAGAAGGATGGATCATGGCGCATGTGTCCAGATTATAGGGAGCTCAACAAGCTCACTATTAAAGATAAGTTCCCCATTCCTGTCATTGATGAATTACTGGATGAATTGCATGGATCAATTTACTTCACCAAGTTGGATCTTCGTTCGGGATATCATCAAATCAGAATGAAGATTGAAGACATTCCGAAAACGGCATTTAGAACTCATGAGGGTCATTATGAATTTTTGGTCATGCCTTTTGGCCTTACCAATGCACCTTCAACATTTCAAGGTTTGATGAATTCAATTTTCAAACCATTCCTTAGAAAATTTGTGTTAGTATTTTTTGATGATATACTAATCTACAGCAAGTCTTGGAAGGATCATGTTGAACATGTTGACAGGGTGCTACAACTATTGGAGGAGAAACAATTATATGCAAAAAGATCCAAATGTTTCTTTGGAGTCCAGGAGGTGGAATATTTGGGTCATATTGTATCTCATGAAGGAGTTAAGGTAGACCCTAGCAAAATTAAAGCCATTAAGGAATGGAAAATCCCCACATCCATAAAGCATCTGCGAGGATTTCTTGGGTTGACAGGGTATTATCGCAAGTTTGTTAAGAATTATGGGAGAATAGCAGCACCTCTAACAACATTATTGAAGAAAGATTCATTTTCATGGACTCCGGAAGCAACAAAGGCCTTTGAACATCTTAAAGAGGCAATGTGCCAAGCACCGGTCTTAGCTACACCGGACTTCACAAAAACCTTTATTGTGGAATGTGATGCTTCAGGAAATGGAATTGGTGCTGTTCTAATGCAAGATGAAAGACCCATTGCTTTTGAAAGTCGTCCAATCAAGGGAAAGTTTTTAAGCAAAGCTATTTATGAGAAGGAAATGTTGGCAATACTCCATGCACTTAAGAAATGGCGACCCTACCTAATGGGAAGACACTTCAAGGTAAAAACGGATCATGATAGCCTTAAATACTTTTTAGAACAAAGATTATCCTCTGAAGAGCAACAAAAGTGGGTCACAAAGATGTTGGGTTATGACTTTGAAATCATCTACAAAAAAGGGAAGCAAAATGTGGTGGCAGATGCACTCTCAAGAAAGGATGAGGATGTGGAAGCATTGTTGTGTGCCATTTCTATTATCCAACCAGATTGGATAAACGAAGCAAAGGAGGAATGGAAGAATGACGAAGAAGTGTGGGCACTTATTCGAAAGCTACAACAAGATTCCAGTACTTCTGATACATTTAGCTGGCAAAATGATTCGTTATGGTACAAAGATCGCTTATACCTCTGTAAGAATTCCCAGCTAAAACAAAAGATTCTTATGGAATTGCACACTTCTCCCTTAGGAGGGCACTCAGGATTTTTAAAAACTTACCACAGGGTTAAGAAGGAATTTTTTTGGGATGGCCTTAAATCAGATATTCAAAAGTTTGTGGCGGAATGTTTGGTTTGCCAACAAAATAAAGTTGAAACAATTAAGACACCGGGTCTATTACAACCTTTATCCATTCCAAGCCAACGTTGGGAGGAGGTTTCAATGGATTTTATCACAGGTTTACCCAAGTCTGAGGGAAAGAGTGTCATCATGGTGGTAGTTGACAGACTTACCAAGTATGCACACTTTTGTGCATTATCACATCCATTTAAAGCCAGTACAGTTTCTACTGCATTTATGGAAACAGTTCAAAAGCTACATGGAAACCCAAAGATTATTGTAAGTGACAGAGATCCCATTTTCACTGGAAATTTTTGGACAGAATTATTTTCTTGTCTTGGTACTCAGTTAGCTCATAGCTCATCTTATCATCCTCAATCTGATGGGCAAACTGAGATAGTAAACAAATGTTTGGAAGGATATCTTCGTTGCTTTGTATCTGATAAACAGACACAATGGGTCAAATGGTTGCCTCTGGCTGAATGGTGGTATAACACTTCCTTCCATACAGCAACAAAAATGACCCCATTTATGGCACTTTATGGGTATCAACCACCATCCATCACATCATATTTAAGAGAAAATTCTAAGGTTCAGGCAGTGGAACATCACATCGAACATCAACAACAAGTCCTCCAACTCTTAAAGGATAACCTCGTGTTGGCACAAAATAGAATGAAACAACAGGCAGATCAACATCGCAGTGAAAGAAGTTTTGATGTAGGTGATTGGGTATTCCTACGGCTACAACCATATAAGCAAATGTCCCTAAAGCAAGCTAAGAAGGATAATAAATTATCACCAAAGTATTATGGTCCGTACAAGGTGTTGCAAAAGATTGGTACTATGGCATACAAATTGGAGCTTCCTGCAGCTTCTCGATTGCACCCAGTTTTCCATGTTTCATGTTTAAAGAAGGTTATAGGCGACAAGCTCCCAGTTCAAACAATATTGCCAGAACTTGACGAGGAAGGAAAAATTATATTGGAACCGGAAGCAGTCACAGAAACAAGAACTCGACAGCTACGAAATCGATCAATTTCAGAGTATCTTATCAAGTGGAAGAACTTATCCGCTGAAGATTCCACATGGGAGGATGAGAATTTTATGCAGAAGTATCCAGAACTACTCAAGCGTTGAGGACAACACTTTTTTGAAGGAGAGGGGCATGTTGGGTCCCTATAATACTAGTGATTACCCCATTACTATTGTAGTTATACCCTTATTTATATTGTTGTGCCCCTGTTATCCCTATAATACTAGTGATTACCCCATTACTATTGTAGCTATACCCTTATTTATATTGTTGTGCCCATATTACCCCCATATTGTTATTTCTGTGCCCCATAGAATCCCTCTATTGTTATTTATGTGGCTTTATATTATTATTGTTAGGTCGGCTGGATTATATTGTGACTCCTTAGACTCCTATATATAGAAAGGAGGTTTTGTCATTTGTATCATCCAAGAATTGTTCATTTATGTAATATAAAGGAGGTTGCCCCCTCGAAGAGGCTGAAATCTAAGGCGTGGATCTCTCTTTTCTATCTTTTTGTGAGCTGGTTTCATAACCTGCTTGGCCATCAATTCAAATAATCTTTGAGCAAATTGATTTAGTGAAACTAGCTCAAGAAGAAATTCAAAAGACAAGGGTAGAATTAGGAAATATGCCTGAAGAAGCCAACAGGCTCATACATTTTTTTAATACCAGGAATAAGTACCAGCTTGAAGAGCTGGGAATTCAAGATAGAACAACTACAATTTCGGAAATCAAAAGAGTCTTTACTAAAAGAACTCTGATGTAGAACTTAGAAAGAAGAGGCCATGGCATACAAGAATAAATTAATGCCTTCATGAAAATATTTGATGTTTTGTAGAGCAAAGGGTTGCCAAGTCCTTTAGTTATTCATGATAAACTAATGACTCATAAAGACTATGTGGAGAAATTGAACAAGTATGCAGGCAACCAAGCAAGTTCATCAACAAGTGCATCAGTAGCAAAACCATTGCCTACAGGCAGAGATCTCTATGACAGTCTGGATAACTTGTTCTATGTCGAGCATGAGATGAAGCACTTGTTACCAATTCAGCCTACCTTTTTTAGGTACGCAGAAACTGATGAGACACTGAGGAAACTTCAGAAAAATAGATTTCCAGAACCAAAATGGTGGGAAGACATATTGGAAATTTTGTAAAATTATCCTTGGTAAAATATAAATTTTGGTTATTTACTGTAGTAAATAATGGTAAAGAAGATGAAAAAAGATGAACAGAGATCAAACGGGTCGAATTGTATCAGAATAGGCAAAGAGTATCAGTCAAAACAGGGCAACCAGCACAGAGTTACTAAATAAGACAGCAGTAAGCCAAATCATAGGGCCTTCCTCCATCACACTCACAAGAATAGGAACAACACAACATCAGTTTACCTTTTCTCCTATCTTCGAGACCATTTGTCTCTATTTTCTTGTAACTTATTCACAGTCATCCTAGAATGTATCTAACTCTGTTATGAGATATTTTTTGTAAATTTTTTGTATAAATACTCCCTCAATTGGAGTATTGAGGGTGGATACTTAGACATTGCTGTAATGCTGATTATTTTGGAATAAAACTGTTGTTAGACCAACTTTCATATGGCTTGTTGGATAAAGAATTGACGCAAAGGAATTTCCACAGATTTCTTGAATCAAACACCGGATCAATAAGTCCTCTATATCTTATGTTTTAAAGTTTTCCTTGTTTCTTATATTATCTATGTTTCATATCTAAATGATAAATGAAAAAGAGTAATTTGGAATATGCTTGATTGTAATCTATTTTCAATCGTTATTATTCTCAATGTTTTCTTCTTAACTAGCATAAACAGTGAAATCTTAATTGCTCCTATTTCTTGGTTTATTCACTTTGATTATTTAGTAAAGAATACTCAACTGCTCTTTATTAGTAATCATTCAAGTTCCCTTTTCGAATAGGATTAAAGGATTCTTAACTGCCCTTCACCCATTTTGAATCCATTCCATCCATTTTAAGTCTTTATTTGTTCCCTGTTTGACCATATTGCCCTATGAAACCATCCTTTGTTAAGAAACCAAATCCAGTTAAGCCATATTCTTTGAATCCATTAGCCCAATGGCCTAAACTTCTCATTTCTACCCCTCTCCTATTGAATTTCACCACCCAAACTCAATCAAACCCCTAAACTTTCATAACTAGCCTAATATCTTTCAAAACAAAGCTAAAAATTAAAGCGAGAGCCCTCTCTGGGTACATATTGGCTAGATTCTGTACCTAAAAGTTGGTTTGTGGTTACCTTGGACCCCTTTCCTCTTCCCAACAACTTCAAGGAAAATATGAGTGATAACACATCCATACAATCACAATAACAATAATCATAATAGTACCTTTACATTCTCAAATTCCCAACATTATATTTGTATACATTTCACTTACCACACAATTTCGTGAAAAATCCCATATTTCACCTCTAATCCTAATGTTAAGATAATTTACATCAAAGTAAATAATGAAGAAATAATAATTAGATGTTGTAGGCCTTAGGATATCTCATTGATTAAATTTTATAACCATGTTCTAAATATTTATATTAAATAATTCACCAAGGTCCTATCCCATATCCCCACTTCGTTTTCCTCACTTTTAAAAAGATATCCCTGATGTTTCAATCTTCTTAATTTGCAATAATTAAGCATTTCACATGATAATACAATTTGTAATAATAGTTTATATATTATCTTAAATTATAACCATCTATCTATTATATTTACATTTATTTATTATGTTTACATTTGTATTATAAAAATTACAAATATTACAGAAACGAAATATATTTTTATAAGATTATTAATAAAAATGAAATAAAAAATTTCAAAGGAATTTGAGACTGGTCTCCCTAAATTACTCCATGTTGGATTCATAATTATACTAAGAGGATGGGCATGAATAAGCTACACGAGGAAACCCTTTCAAGGGAAAACCACAAAACATCCTTTAAATAATTATTCTTATGCAAGTACCAATCTACTATTATAAATTTTGCATCCACTGACCTATATGAGACAACAACCCTTCTATTTGCAAGCACTAACTTGCAGGAGATGACAATCCCCTCATATTTTCAAGCACCAACTCGTAGGAGACACCAATCCCCTTAGAATTATGATCTAATCTATTTTGAAACAACTATTTTAAATCACTTCGCTAATCATTAATCTTATTTTTCTAATTCATTGTGTTCTTCTACAATTAATTTCATTTCCTTCATTCTCATCTGACATTTAATCCTACATCAGAGTCTATCATATAGTTTTCTCCTTACCAACATTCCTATTTGCAAACTAAACTAGAAAGATGCCATTTTCCATTACATTATCAAAATATATCTCTATTCATATGCACTCTTGTTAATAATGCTTGTTTAGACTCCTTGATCTTTCATATTCTTACTTTACTCATTTCTTTAGTGACTATGTTTTCCTTCTTGGTTAACTAGCAAACCTCTTGGGGACTACGGAACACAAATCTTTGTTTTGAATTTCCCATATCTCATACATTACTAACCCATAATACACTTTAAAAGTGTGATTCATATTTATATTTGTGCCACCTTTAATTTTCTTTTATCTCTAGGTAAGCTCTTTTTAAATCCAAGCTCTTTCTATCACTCCTTTGCTCCTCTTTCCATGTTTAGATCCCTTGCATCTAACCTCTTGGATACGTAGGTGGTTGAGCACCTACATACTTCCATATATGCAACACCATCGTCTACAGAAAACCATGAAAAGATGGAACCATAACCATCCATATTGGACACCAGAGACCTGCTATTATCTAATTTCAAAATTTTTGGTAATATTTTCCTGTCAACTATTAGAAAAATTAACCAATAATTCAACTGACAACATTTTACTTATCATACCAAATAATTGCATGTTGGAATGATCAAATGTTGATATTGATTCACAGTACCTAGTAATCCTTTCTATCAACTCATGGATTCTTCAAGTGATTTTCCATAATTTATAGTTAACGGAGATTTCCCATCACATCGGGACATTACATACCAATGTGCTCAAATGTTGTTGTCCATTTTTTGTACTTGATACTCTAGTATACCATCGTTGCACATGTCCCACAACCACAAATTTCCATCCTTTTGGCCAAAATAAATAACATAGGAAAACATTGTTGATCCTAGTCCTAGCATGAGTCACAAGAAATTTGGGTTTTCCACATCAAACCACCATCGATCAATAACTATCTCTGACGTGGTCCATTTTCCATTGCATCTACCATGTGTCACGCTGTAACATTTCCACGTCTCCCTTTCTAAAGCCCTATTGGTTGGCCAATAAATTCAATTTTTCCTACCACGTGTCAATTGCTACTACAGTCACATCATCAGGTCTCCCACCTATCATCCACATCATCTTTCTTGCACATCACATTATGTACTAGACTATCAATTCCAGCATTTATACAACATAACATTTTTTCCTTGGTACACTAGTACCATCCCATCTAGCATTCATATGTACCAACATGCTAAACCTATATCGTACTATCTAATCATGATTTAATAAAGTATTAGCAAACATGATTAATAAAGTCGCTTTTGTAGAAAGCTTCTTCGATTGTAGTTTTAAGTTTTATTTCATATTTTTATATACTACACCACCCTATTATTTTAGCATGTAAACATTCACCTAATTTTCGATATGGAATATCATTTTGCTCATCCCATACTAGTCCATTATATCCTCTAATGGAATCCATATTATCTATTGTTTTGACAAAGGATCATTTTTTGTTGATCTATTTTGGCTCACCCCACCCTCACATCAATTCAAATACTATGGTCAACAATATCTCCCTTTGTCATTGATGGACACACCTGGCATTTGAACATTGTTTATAATCTGTGATCCTACCAATAGACAATCTATAGACCAATATGCAATTCATCCCGCTTTGAAATCAATGGACTACACCCCCTAACTTTACACATCTTCTCATTTTCACCTCAAATTATCAAGTCCTCCTAAGTTGATGCCTCTTCTTATTATCAACACTCCTTCCTTTTTTTAATATAACATGAGTAGGAAATAATTCCCTCTAAGTTACTAATTCTGTAGACTACTAATGTATATTATGGAATCTTTCCATTTCATCTTTCTAAGTCTATAGCTAACTTTTTAAAGTTTTCATGTTATTGGCGTGGTCTAAAGTGATGTCATATCTCATACATACCATACTAATTAGATGGGAGAGATATCACTCCTAGCCTCTATCTTAGGTATTCAAATCTCTATATGGGAGAATATTTAGTAAATATATCTACAATCTATTATTTGGTAGAAATATATTATACAACCTAAAAATGTGATCAACTACCTAGTCTATGCAAAAATGATATTTGATAGGAATACACATATTCTTGTAATGCATAATAAGGTTCTTGGAAATTTTGATTTCACTTGTATTGTCACACATAATTGAAATAGGGAGATAATATTATATCTTGATGTCCTTCAGATTTTGTTTCATTTAGATGACCTAACTGGATCATACCACTACTGCAATATACTTTGCTTTAGTTGTAGACAATGGGATGGAGGTATGTTTCTCAATTAACCATGATACTAAATAGTTTCCAAAGAAGAATATTACTCCACTTGTGGTTCTCCTATCATCAATTTTTTCTACCTAATCTACCTTTATGTATGGTGTTAGTGTGAAACATTTTCTCCTTGAGTACCATAAGCCAAAATCAATAGTTCCTTTTAAGTGTATGAAGATTCACTTTAGCACCTGCACATAGATCTCTTTGGGGGTAGATTTAAATATGGAAATCAATACTATAGCTTGAATGATATTAGGCCTCTTAAGGTTGTTAAGTATAGTAATATTCCAATCATTGATGTATACATAGTTTTAATTACATCAGGGGATTCACCATATTTTCTCAGCTTCCATCTTGTGACCATAGGAGTGCTGATAGGTGCACAATTTTCCATTCCAAATTTATTTAACATTTACTTTAGATATTTAGTTTGATATATTAATATACCTTTCTCTAATTTAATAAAATATAATCCTAGGAAGAATGCCAATTCTCCTAACATGGAAATCTCAAATCCTTCTACATTTTTGACAACAATTTTTTGACCCATTTGATCAGCATCACTTTCAAAGATGTAATCATCCGCATATACAACAATAATCAATAAATTCACATTAGCAGTTTTAATGGAAATATTAATATCTATTAGGCCCATTTTGAGTCCTTGTTATTGTAGATATCTATCAAGTCTTAGATAAAAAACCTTAGAATCATGATTTAACACATAAATAGCTTTATTTGGTCTTTATACCCAGTCTTTATCTTATGGAAACTAAAATCCCTATGGTTTTTCAATATACACCTCTTCTTCTAATTCACCATTTAGGAATGTTGACTTGAAATCTGTTTTATATAGTTTGATTTTTTCAAAACATGCAAATATTAAAAAACATTCTTATTACTTCGACTCTAGTTGCATGAGAAAATATTTTTCAAAATCAACACCTTCTACTTGCACATACCCTTTACAGATTAGTCTAGCTTTATTCCTCACTATTTTTCCATCCTTGTTTATTTTGTTTCTAAATACCCACTTGGTAATAATTATATTTTTTTCATTTGGTCTAGGAACAAGTTCCCAAGATTCATTTTTATCTATTTGGTTTAATTCTTTTTCCATAGCACTAACGCATTTCTTATCTTCACTACCTTGCCAAAAAAATTTGGGCTATATTTTGGACAATAGTGCTAGATTTACATGCCTAGGTGTGTTGATAAATGTTGTTCTATTTTGAACTCCTAATAATTTATTACTAAGGATTTTATTTTTAGGGCAGAAGAGTTTTGTGTCGTAGAGTTTCCACTCCTCTTATTCATCATCTTTCCCTTCTTGCTCTTCCTTTTCTAGTTCTATGTTTGTTGTCTCATCTGATTCTTCATTACTTTTTTTATTTTTTGTTGCGTGAATGCTTCATATATCCTCACATAAATGATTTCCACTATCTTATGTACATTATTTTATTGTAGCACTTGTATCCTTTTCTCCTAGACAAGTAATATAGCAAGAAAACTCCATCAACTTCAAAGTAAAACGTTCCTAAGTTGTCTTCAATTATTTTAATATAGCACTTGATTCCAAAAACTTTTAGATGCTTGATTGAGGTATGCATAACTTTCCATAGTTCACGAGGAGTCTTATCACTATGTACTTTGATTTTAGCTATATTTAATATGTAAATTGTTACCTAGGGAATTTACTTCATTTAAAATTGCTCTTACCATTTCTTGCATTGTTCTATTCTTTCTTTCAATAACATCATTCTTCTAATGCCTCCTTGCGATTGAAAATTGCCTTCTAATTCCATAATTTTCACATGATTCATCAAATTCATCTGAGGTAAACTCTCCTCTATCTAATATCAAGCACTTGATCTTTAGATCCCTTTCATTTTCGACTTGAAATTTGAATATTTTGAGCTTACTAAAAAATATTGACTTTTCATTAAGAAATGTGACCGATATTTCTGTTATGAAACCAACTCACAAAAAATGGAAAAGATAGATCAAAATCTTAGGAATAAGCCTCTTCGAGGGGGAAACCTCCTTTACATTACACAAATGAACAATTCTTCGATGATACAGAGGACAAGACCTCATTTACATATACAGGAGTCTAACGGGTCATAATGTAATCAGAGCTGACATAACAATATAATGTAAGGGCACAATAATAACAATAGTGGGCTTCTATGGGGCACAATAATAACAATACAGGGACTACATGGGCACAAAAATATAATAAGGGGGTTTCACTAATAACAATAAGGGGCTACACTAGTAGCATAGGGACCTAACTTGCCCCTCTCCTTCAAAAAGTGTTGTCCTTAATGCTTGAGTAGTTCTGGATGCTTATGTATAAAATTATCATCCTCCCATGTGGAATCTTCAGCGGGTAAGTTCTTCCACTTGATGAGATACTCTGAAATTGATCGATTTTGTAGCTATCAATTTCTTGTTTCCATGACTGCTTCAGGTTCCAATATTTTTTCCTTCCTCGTCAAGTTCCAAAAATATTGTTTGAACTGGGATCTTGTCACTTATAAACTTCTTTGAGAATGAAACATGGAAACTAGGGGCACTTGGGAAGATGCAAGAAGCTCCAATTTGTATGCCATAGTACCAATCTTTTGTAGTGCGTTGTAAGGACCATAGTACTTTGGTGATAATTTATTATCCTTCTTAGCTTGATTGAGGGACATTTGTTTTTATGGTTGTATTCATAAAAATACCTAGTTGTCTATATCAAAACTTCTTTCACTGTGATTTTGATCTACGTGTTGCTTCATTCGATTCTATGCCAAAGTGAGGTTAGCCTTTAAGATGTGGAGAACTTGTTTTTGTTGAGGGTCTACCTTAACACCTTCGTGAGATACAATATGACCGAAGTATTCCACCTCTTGTACTCCAAAGAAACATTTGGAGGTTTTTGCATATAATTGTTTCTTGTTCATTAGTCTGAGCACTCTATCAACATGTTGAAGATGATCCTTCCAAGACTTGTTGTAGATTAGTATATCATCAAAAAATACTAACACAAATTTTCTAAGGGAGGGTTTGAAAATGGAATTCATCAAACCTTGGAATGTAGAAGATGCATTGGTAAGGCCAAAAGGCATGACCAAAAATTCATAATCACCCTCATGAGTTCTAAATTTTGTTTTCAGAATGTCTTCAATCTTCATTCTGGTTTGATGATATCGTACATGAAGGTCCAACTTGCTGAAGTAAATTTCTCCATGCAATTCATCAAATAATTCATGAATGAGAGGAATGGAAATGTATCTTTAAAAGTGAGCTTGTTGACCTCTCTATAATCCAGACACATGGACCATGATCCATCTTTTTTGTGCACCAATAATAATGGAGCAGAGAAAGAACTTTGACTAGGTTGAATTATACCAGCCTCTAGCATTTCTACAACCATACGTTCAATTTCACTATTTTGTGCAAAGGATATCTGTAAGGCCTGATGTTTGGAGGAACACTTCCTGGAAAATGAATAGCATGATCATGATCAAAAATAGGTAGGAGGCCTTTGGGAGTCTCAAATAACTTGGAATGGTTGTCCAAGACTTTTTAGAGATCCAGAGAAATAGATGCTTTAACGCGGGAAGCCCTAGTGAACATAATTGTGCAATTAGGCCACATTGTTCTTCCTTTAGAAGCTTTGTTATGCTGTTACAACTGATTATCTCTCCCGATTTCCCCAAATATTATAGTCATTGTACTCCTAGTACAACATCAGCACCACCCATTGGAATGGAAAGCATTGGACTATTCAAAACATATTCTCCCATGGATAGCTTGATATTATGACACTTTCCAAAGCAATTTATGGTTCCTCCACTTGAAACTATCACTTGACACTCTGGTAGTAGATATAGGAAGCAATTCAATTCCTTGGCTATCTTACAATGAATAAAATTATGGGTACTACGCAAAGAAATCAACACTATTACCTTTTTCTTCTTGATGTGTCCTTCTATATTTATAGTTTGAGGAGTGGTAATTCCAGCCAATGAATTACAAGATATGGTCGGATTCATTTCTTCTATCTCTAAGGTTGGTTCCTCGTGAGTAGCCTTTTCTTTTGACATTTCATGATCCTTCTTCTTCTTGATATGTCCTTCTCTCTTGAGAGTTTGAGGAGTGGTAATTCCTTCCAATGCAGTACAAGATATGGTAGGATTCATTTGTTCTTTCTACAGGGTTGGTTCCCGGTGTATATCCATTGCTTTTGACATTTCTTGATCCTTTTCATCCTCCTCTTCACAATCTATGTAAAATAATTTCTTCTCAGCACACTTATGACCTTTAATGTATTTGTTATCACAATTATAATAAAGCCCTTTTGCTCTTTTTTCTTGCAATTGTTGTGGTGTAAACCTTGTAGGTTGTGGAAGGCTAGGAGAAACAACACTTCCATCTTTATAATTGTGAGGGGTAGACTTCCTTGTTGCCATAATTTTTCTTTCCGCTTTTCTTGCCTTCTCCAATGAATTAGGTTCCCAAAGGCAAACCTCATGTTGGATGTTATCTTTAAAGTCCCTATGAAGACATCAATCCTCTGCTTCTCTGAAATATCATTTACCCTTATATTAAATTTTTGAAAATCCTCAATGTTCTCTACCATTGAACCCTTTTGTTTGAGATTTATCAATTGGCTAAAGAAGGTGTTTCCCTTTGTATCCTCATAATGTGCTATCATTTCCTCTGTGAAAATTTACCACATGATAAGTGGTTTACGAGAAAAAATCCCTTTATACCATAAAAATTGATTCGGTTCTAAATATAAATATGCAATACATACCTTTTGTAACAGTTTCACCTCATGTAGATCAAAATATTGCTCCATTTGTCGTATCCAATTTACCATATCTTTGCCATCAAAATTCCTCATATCGCTTTTTCTTGATTTTAGGATCTCGATCTTGAAATGACTTTAACTCTGTAATTTTGGATGTTTAAGTTTTGAACTATCCTCCTGTGATAACCCTCTAAGTCGTCTTGCTAACCTCGCAAGTCTGATCGCAACTGGATTCTCAAACAAAGAGTTAGGCCCAATCTCTCGTGATGACTTAATTATAGACAGATTCAGTAGAGATAACTTGTATAACATGCCACATGTCACTATTTCGAGCTTAGGTTCTAAACCTGATATCCAAAAAGCTATAGTCCGTCCTCTTTCTCTCAACTTTTACAAAATTTGAATGAGTTGCTCCAAGAGAGCATTATGACGATTTTACCAAGGTCACTTTTTTGGGATGTAATTTGGGGGCTTGTAGAAACCCTAAATGTCTTGAACCGTATGTTCAAAAATATAGCAACAAAAAATCTGAAATTCAAGCCTGAGCTTAACCAACATTGCGCCTCAAATGGGTTTAAACTTAAAAATCCAAAATTTGTAGAAAACAAATTATAACAAAAATTCCATGACGATCTCTTTTAGATGGAATTCTGGAGCTTGCAAAAACCCAAACTTCCTCAGATCATATCTCTGAAAACATAGCAAGAGAAGATCTAAAATTCAAACCCGAGGTTTAGAACAATTTCTTCAGAAATGGATATTTTTTTATCTTCTGAAACGTCGAAGAAAAAAAGTTATAGCGATAATGCCAGGAAGGTCTGTTTGGAGCAGTGAAACCCTAGAATGCAAAGCTCTGATACCAGATGTTATGAAACTAGCTCACAAAAAGATAGAAAAGATAGATCAATGCCTTAGAAATAAGCCTCTTCGAGGGGGAACCTCCCTTACATTACATAATTGAACAATTCTTGGATGATACAAATGACAAGACCTCCTTTCTATTTATAAGAGTCTATGGGGTCATAATGTAATCAGAGCTAACATAACAACAATAATGTAAAGGCACAACAATAACAATATGGAGACTACTATGGGGCACAATAATAACAATATGGAGACTACATGGGCACAAAAATATACTAAGGGGGTTTCACCAATAACATTAGGGGGTTACACTAGTAGTATAGGGACCTAAAAATTTCCCTTATATAATCATCAATAAAAGGGATCAAATATATTTCACTTCCTAATATTTGGGCTTGTGTAGGGCCACAAACATCTATATGAAATAGCTCCAGTGGCCTAGTTCATCCAAATTCTTTTCCCCTGAAATGTCCCCTTCTCTGCTTCCCATACAAACATGTCTTTCAAATGGAATCACATGGCTTTGATATTTTAGGCGTGTTTGTTATTTCTTATTTTTTAGTAATTTTTACCAATTTTTGAAGCTGATATGCCCCATCCCTCTATTCCATAACCAAATTTCATCCATTTTTCCCATGAAACAATTTTCTTTAACTACATCAAGAACATACACATTACTAGGTCCCTAATTTCTTTTTCTATCAATTTCCCAAATTTATCCTTCCTTATCTAACATCCCTTGGAATGAAATGTGAGGTTATATCCTTGATCACATGTGGATAACACTCAACAAATTATGTTTTATACCATCAATATATAGGAAATTTTGAGCCTTATCCTTGCTAATGTTAAGGTTGACAATCCCTTTACACATTATTTTGGCTGGTGCATTATTTCCAATTTTGACACTTCCTTCTTTGTCTTCCTTTAAAGAGAGAAATATACTCTTGTCCCATATCATATGCCTTCAACAACCACTCTTAATATACCACAATCCTTCTTGATTGCAAGCAGATTCTTCATATTTCTCTTGCTTAGTTTTCCACCTCTTAGCATCTTTTTCTTGTTTGATATGCTTTAGAAAATGTTTCACGGGAGGATTTATCAACCTACTTCTATAACTACTCACCTTGTGTCCAAAATTATTCCATGTTTAACATTCAATGTAATTCAACAAAGGTGAAAACAATTTGTATCTGATGGCATCACTCTCATAGGATTATTTTGATATGTTGTTTACATAGCCATTCATAGGATTGTGATAAGATCCCCTTCTTCTACTTCCAACAAAGTCATTGTTTAATGACCAAAATCATTGCAAGAAATATAATAACCACAAAATAATTTTTGTACCTAGATGTGCAGGATCTTCTTGGAGGAATGGTTATATTGAACCCTTTATGTCTTTCTTGTTGATCTTTAATATACTTTTGGTATCACTTTCATAGTTGATGGGCATGTCTTTGCTGTTTTTTTTTCTTTTTTTTTCTTTTTTTTCTTTTTTCAGTGACTCTACTACCATTGTTGGACTATCCTTTGAGCATATTTCCATAGCTATTAGGTTCTCCTTTTTCTGAGGACTTTGTGCTTGATTCTCCTTTGAATATCCGATGGTTCTAATTGTACCCTAGGATTGATTTAATAAAATGGATACTTTTAGTAGCTGAAAATGTTGTTTAATGTTTCAGTCTCTTTCAGGTTTTGATTCAACTAATTTGTGAGCATGAGATTTAATAAAAAATTTAATATATTATTTCTAATTTTTTACTTTTATCAAAATTCCTTAATGTATAGAACTTTTATTAAAATAACTCTCTATATATAATTAATATTTAAATCTAACTATCTATATTTATATTTTATATGTAACTCTGTATATATGTATTTTATATTTAATTATATTTAACTATTTTATATTCAACTATAATTGTATTTTATTTTTAACTATTTAACTATTTTATATTTAACTATATATATATATATATATATATATATATATAGATATATTAGGTGTAGTCTAACTTATAGACGAAATATCATTTTTCAACGGAATTCACCAAAATATGACAACACAATTTAAATATTTTTTTGTTGTTTAAAATACATTTTTTAATTCATAAATGGATTCAGCACCTTGAAAAACCTCTGGGCCACTAGAATTATGCAAATTAACAATTTAAACTCAAGTTTTTAAAAATCTTGGTCGGATATTGATTAAAATTAACTAGAAAAAATGTCATGAAAATTTTCATTTTGTCTATAAGTTAGCCTATGCCTATATTTTATATTTAACTATGTTTTTGGTGTTTTTTGGGCATGGTTATTAATGTCAAATGGGACCGCATTTTTAATTTATATTTTTTCATTTAATATTAATATTTACATTGCATTAATAACTTTTTCGATATTCTAATTCATATGGGTAATGTAGGTAAATAACATTAATAAAATATTTCACGAATACCCAAATTAATAATAAAATATGTAAGTGATATCCAAATTAATAATAAAATATTTCATGGATGCCTAATTAAACAATTTAAAATTATTTAGGACATGTACCTATTTTTAAATTTAAACCATTTTGATTGGTTTACATATTATGAAATGGAAATTACATGAAAAATTCATCAGCACTTTTAGGCTGAAATTTCCTTTGATGGGAATTCATATTTTCCTTTTTCTCCTCGAGTTGGGTCTTTAATAGGATGAGAGGATGATTATTGCTTCATTAGAATTAGTGCCTCTCTTTTCATATTTCAGAGATCGTTCTTTTCTCAAAGATGTGTTCTAATCTTCTAGTCATTAAAAGCTTCCTTATTTGTTCTTTAGTTGATTTATCATAGTTACTTTAATTATTTATGCTTCTTCCAATTTAACCTTTAGAAGATTGACTCATTCTTTATTTGAACTATGATTTCCATTTTCTACATTTTACAATTGTTCCTTCAACCTCCTGATCTTTATTTTAAGCCTCTTTATTTCATATAAAGCACTACTAATTTCACCTTAAAGGTATTCCTCCCCTTCGAAAACTTCTTCCTCATGATATAAATTATCTTTATTGTTATATTTATTCTCCATGGCCATGAGTAGACATTATTCTTGCTCTTCATCGGATGTACATGTATTTCCTCCTTCTGATGAGCAGTTGTCTTCTTTGGAATAGAAGATTTTATTCTTGAGATGCTTTCCCTTCTAATATTTGTGAGATATTCTCCTATCCTTATATACTATTTCATTTTCATGATATTCTACTATAGTATATGGACATTAAGAAAAATCACTAATTCTACCATAATCAAAGGATTTAAAGGATAATTTATCTTTATACCTACCAAACCCATTTTTTAATCTTCCTTACGAACTGAGATTCATGTAGCTTTCACTCATAGCTAGAGAAATATTAGGCCTGATGTTCATTTGTTTTCTTTCAGACTCTAAAGGAAGCTTCCTTTTATATTGACCTCCCTTGTCCAATATTCATTTCATATGTTGTGAGTTTCATGAAGTTCATCCATCAAGTTTTTAGATATTTCATCCCCTCAATGGCTAAAGTATTAGCATTAAATATCATGGGAAGAGATCTCAACATTATGAAAAAATATTTCTTCATCAACCTTTTCATCATGTGCTCTAATAGTGTTTAGAATTTATCTACTTGAAGAAATAATTCTACAATATTTTCACCTTCTCTCATCCTTAAATTTTCAACCGCATTCTATGTGTTTGAAGTGTTAATAAATTTAGTGCATAACATAAATAATTACTAAGAGTAATAAATATAAAAATAACCAGCAACAACCATAAACACATAAACAAAAATGTCTATCTAGGAAAACCCCAAATCTGGGGAAAAACGAAACCTAATAAGATCTCATTAGCATTGGCCAAAACCCTGGCCAATCCGACCAAGTGAGCCTTCACCACTCACCTCTAGGTCTTGCATTATAATGATGTCCTTTCAGCCTTTTATAAGCTCCATTACATATAATACCACAAATAGAATACTATGGGTGCACAATACCATGTGCCCCAAAACCATCACTGTTTAACCTCGTCAACTTTGACTCTATCCCGAGTCAAGTTTACCTAACAATTCCCCCCTTAAACTTGACTTGGGGTTCCTTGACTAAGTCCAGCCAAACCTGCTAAGTGAGACAATCCCACTCACTCTAGCTCTTACCCACCCTCAGAGTTTTTACCGGGGGTATTGTTAACCCGACATCCCCCTATCACCTAGGTCTAACCCAGACTTTGCCGGTGATCATCGAGGAGTACACATGCCTTACCAGGTCTTACAGTAGTATGCCCATTCACATGAAATAATTTTGACTTCATTAATTTTTTTTTTTCTTTATTGCTGCTACGATTCTAATCCATCCACTCTCAATTTGATTTGCTGAAAAACTTCTATCAAACCACTCCAACTGCGAGCCCAACGAGAACCTCGTAGATTCCAGCACTAGTGGCCTCACGTAGTAGAAAACAAACAATTTTCGAATCCGCATGAACAATTTTCTTCTTCTGACCTTCTTTGAATAGCCGCATGAATCTCGAACAATTTGTTAGCATGTTCCAAACCGGTAAAAATCGTAAATGCACTGCGATCCGTGGTAGTTACGACACTATCTTCCACACATTCTCCTCGATTCTTTCGCATATGATTGTTCCACCATTATTTTCCAGACCCAGATCTGTAAAAAGGCTACATTGATCTCATTAGGCACTATAAACCCTTGGCATCAAAGAATCCCTTTGAAGCCTATACCTAGCTCTGATACCAGTTGTTAAGAAATTTAGTGCATAACATAAATAATTATTGAGAGGAATAAATATAAAAATAACCAGCAACAACCATAAACACATAAACACAAATGTCTATCTAAGAAAACCCCAAATCCGAGGAAAAACCCGACCTAATAAGAACACATTAGCATTGGCCAAAACCCTGGCCAATTGAACCAAGTGAGCCTTCACCACTCACCTGCAGGTCTTGCATTATAATGAAGTCCTTCCAGCCTTTTATAAGCTCCATTACATATAATACCATAGACATAATACTATGGGTGCACAATACCATGTGCCCCAAAACCATCACTGTTTAACCTCGTCAACTTTGACTCTATCCCGAGTCAAGTTTACCTAACATGAAGTTTGGCTCTCTTTACTTTTTCATGTCATTCATAGATACTTTGAATTTTATCCCAGATGTCCTTGGAATATTTACACTACATCGCTTTAACATAACCATATTCAACAAGACCACATAAAATTACATTTATTGCTTTTGCACTATCTATGAATGCCCTTTCCCCATCTTGCTTTTCTTTAGGAGTTGTTGAAATTTTTTATTCATCCACAATAAATAGCAAAATATCAACACCAAGAGACATCAAATAGGTTACCATTCTTACTTTCAAGAAAACATAAGTGGTTCCATTAAAGAATGGCGCTCTATTTGAAAAGGATCAATCCTTACTATCCATTGGTCCCTATAAGATCTACCTTCTAGTGTTTAAATTGTATCTAAAGGAGCATATTTCGATACCAAATTTTGTATTCACAATTATAGTGAAAGGGGGAAGGTTAATAAATATAATAAAATTTTATTTAATTAAATAATTCAAGAACATTAAATTATCAATCGCATGATAGGATTGAACACACAATATACATCGAAACCCATCCAGGAGAAAACCAAAATAATTCTTTTAACTAATTGTTCTTATGCAGTCATCAACCTACTATTACAATATTTGCAGGCACCCAATTAGAGGAGACACCAATCCCCTCTAATTTGCAAGCACCAACATGTAGGAGACACAATTCCCCTTAGATTTGAAAGCACCAACCAAATGAGATACAAATCCACTGATATTTGTAAGCACCAAGTTGTAGGAGACACTATTCCTCTCGGATTGGCAAGAACCAACTTCCACGAAACATCAATCCCCTTAGATTTCTAATAGAATCTATTTTTTAGGAACTATTTTGAGTCACCTTATTTCTATTTGATCTTCAATCTTATTTTTTCGATTCACTATGTTATTCTACAATTATTTTAGTCACCTTCATACCCCTATGAACTTTAATCTTACATTAGTAGAAATTAGATATTTCTCTCCTAATTAGTAGTCTTGTTCACACACTAAATTTGACAAATCCCCTTTTTCTTTTACATTTTCAAATTGGATATTTAGTCACATGCACTCTTGTTAATTTTTCTCATTTATATTTCTCAAACTTTGATCTTCTTCTTTTAATCTTTCATTTATTTGCGATATGTTCTTTCTTGGTCAATTAATTGACTTCTTGGAGATTATACAACACAACTCGTTTGTCACTTGATTGTCCCATATCTCACACATTTCTCACCCATTATAAATTTTAACAACACAATTCATATTTATAATTGAACGAACTTAAATTTTCTTTTGTATCGTGATTTTTAGAGCCAACCTCTTTAGATTACTTGTACAATGCTCTTTTCATGTTTAGATTTCTTCCATTGAATGTATTCAAAACATAGGTACTTGAGAACCTACATACTCCCACATATCTAAACATTTCTTATACACAAAATGATGACAAGCTGGAACCATAACCCTCTATATTGGATATTGGAGACTTGATATTATGTAATGTCAAATATTCTAGTAGCCTTTTCCTATCAATTGTTGGAATTCTAAACAAATTCTAAATTGACGGAATTTTCACCATCATATCAAGACATTGCATACTAGAGTGCTCAAGTTTTCATATTCATTCATGATACACAATTTGGTTTTCCTCTAATCTAATGGACTCTTCAAAAAAATTTCCATAGTCTAAAGTTGATGGAAATTTCCCCATGACACTAGGACACTACATATTGAAGTTCTCAAATGTTGTTATCCATTCCCGATACCTGATACTCCACTATACCGAACATGCGCATGGATCATGACCACACATTTTTTGCATTTAGGTCAAAAAAAATGTCATAGGAAAACATTGTTGAGCCCAATCCAGACACAAGTCTCAATATGTTTGTGCCTGACACATCAAACCATCGTGGAATAATCACTATCTGGCAGATAGTCTGTATATCATGTCATTTTCCTTATGTCCCCCTTTAACATTGCCACACATCATATGTGAAATCCCTATTGTTTGGCTAAAACATTTGTTTGTTCCTACCACATGTCACACGCTATTGTTGCCAATTCATCAAATTTTCCACTTTTCATCTACATCCAAATACCATATCACTTCCTTTCCACGTAATTTTTCTTTCCACACCAAACAAGATATCAACTTATCATTTTAAATGTTTATATAACATAACGTCTAGTGGTCGGTACCCCAATATCATCCCATCTAGTATCATTATTCATTAAAATGTTAAACCTATCTAGTACACTCTAATCACGATTTATTAAATGATACTAGACAAGATTAATAAATTCGTTTGATTTTAGTTTTAAAGTTGACGGGCATCTAAATTAGACATAAATTAAGGGTTTTTCCTTTGAATAAAACATAAATTAAGGCCCATTTAACCATCCTTCAACAAATTAAACCTATCTTTTTGCATTAGATAATGTATTTTTAACTTTAATATGTTCATTAGGAATGTTTATGAATAATTTCATATTTGTGCCTAATATTATTTATTTTTGTGGAATATTATGAGAATATTGGGAAGATTATGGAGATTTGGAGGAGGAGATAATTTAGGGACATGATCTCTACTACAGGGTAATCAATATTAAATAATAAATCAACAAGATATTATAGAATTATGGCATAGATTGTAGAACTCCAATGATTGAGAAAATCTAAGAATGTGTTCCCTTCCATTTAATGTAGATTCCTAGTAGTGAGAACTAGATCCACTAATCAAGGGATTTTGGTGGGGAAAGCTTCGTCCTTTCATGGGGAATTATTTCTAATCGTTTTTTATAAGTAATAAATCAAATTTACCTCTACGGAGAGATTTTTATTAGTCTTCTTGTGGAGAGAACTCGTATTTTTGCAGCTCTGATGTATTTTCTTGCAGGGATGTAATTTTATTGATGAAAATAATGAAGATTGGTGTCATGTTCAGCTTCTAAATCTTATTCTCCTCCATATGTATCTGATTTTCCTTGGGCTTGGCCATCCAAAGAGCCTCAAATCCCTTCTGTATCATTTTATTTTCTTCTTGTCATTTCTTATTCACATGTATCTCTTGTTCTTGTTTGTTTCTATTTCTTCATTTAGTATTAATGATTTCTTGTTGTAGTAATGGGTTAAATGGTTAATGTAAGTTATTTTGTAGGATCAAAGGAATCATTTCATCCATGGAAAATATTTGGAAGATCATAGTAATCATTGAGCTATTTGGATTAGTTTTCTTATTCCCAAATCTAGATTTCGGGAACTCCTTTGTGGCAAAGAACATTAAGTTTATGATATTTTTTCGAGCATGCTAATGATCTTCAATCAAGTTGGTTTCACTTGGATTATATCCCAAAATCATTATATTTAATTAAAAAAACACCCCATTGGATTTTCACTTGATTAGGTTAGACATTTTATATATTTACTAGCTCACTAGTTCTCGAATTTCTAGATTTTAGACTAGTAATTTTCCATTATTTTTTTAGCATGGGTTAATTGTCTTTATGTTTCTTAGGATAAGTTGCAACTTTCATTTTTTATCTCTTAGATTTAATACTAGTTTCAAAGAACTTTTGTATTGATTTCAAGCACTTCCATTCATGCACCTAGCCATTAGATGGTAACAATTATGTTTTCTTCCACTTAATAAATATTTCCTATGCATAGATGAATTTGTGTATAGATACAGAGAAGAATGTGTGTTTTGTGAAGGGGATTCTACATTTCAAGGAGACCTCGTCTTGTTTACCTCATCTAAGCCTCCTCCACCCATGCCGCCAAAATCCACTAAAATCTCAATCCGAATTCTTGTTTTATAAGAAAAAATTGTTGGTTGTGGAGCCTGATTATCTTCTTTATTCAGAGGTATCATCGCATTGGACCTGAGTTCGTAATGTGGAAGAAATTTCGCTCGTAATAATTGTGCTACAAGGGGGGTCTAGCGGGGTCGTCTGCAATATCTGGGAGCCCCCCAAGCGGGGGATCAGAGGCAGCGCCCCCCAAGCTAAAAATAGATGTAAAATTTCCTTGTAAAATGTTGTAATTTTGTAGTCAATCTGGGTCGTTCATTAGTAGAATATTTGACGGTAGAAGTTATGTTTAATTTAGGGTTTTTTTCCCTATAAGGCAACCCTTCACTATATATGAGGTAATTTTATTGCCTCTATGTAGATCTGTATCCTAAGTTAGAAAGGGAGAGGAGATTGTGTGAGAACGAAGAGGGTATTAGAGTGGATCTGCTATAGGTTGTATCTCTTTAGTTTGCTAGATAATGTGAAAGGAAGGACTGGCTATTTCTCTGTGGACGTAGCCAAAATTGGGTGAACCACGTATATCAATGCCTCTCTTTTTTTATGTGTTTTATGTGTTTATATTTCTATAGTATTTTTTTATGTGTTCCACTGCTCTGTAATATATAATTTTTCTAATAACTGGTATCAGAGCCAAAGGTCTATTTGGCTGACAAACTCATAGGAGAGAAGGGTTCCTAGTTCGAGTGGGAGCAACGGCAGAAGATGGTAGGTTTAGGGTCAAAAAGATTAATGGCCAAAACTACTAGTTATGGAAGATGCAGATGGAAGATTATTTGTACCAGAAATATCTGTACCAACCATTGAGCGGAAAGAGAAAGAAGCCGACGAGTATGTCAGACACAGAATGGGATATTCTTGATAGAAAAACATATGGAAGAACATGGATATGCCTAACAGCATCGGTAGCCTTTAATATGTCAAAGGAAATGGCAACAGAGGGTTTAATGTCGGCATTGACCAAACTATATGAAAAACCCTCAGCCTTAAATAAGGTATTTCGTATGAAGCATTTATTTAATATGAAGATGTCAGAAGGTGGATCTGTTTTTTATTACTTAAATGAATTTAATACAGTTACCAGTCAGTTAAGTTCTGTAGTGGTAACTTTTGATGATGAAGTTAGGGTTATGTTATTTATGTGCTCATTGCTAGAAAGATGGAATGGTTTAGTTATAGCCACTAGTAACTCTGTCTCTGGATCTAGTACTTTAAAGTTCGATGATGTTGTTGATGCAATCCTTAGTGAGGAAATGCAATCGAAAACCTTTGGTGAGACATTAGGTAATGTTTTGACTGCAGAGACTAGGGGAAGAAAAATGGAAATAGGAAAGAGCCTAGGATATCGTAGTAAATCAAGGAAAGGTAGATCCAAGTCCAAATCAGGGATAGTGTACTAGAAATGCAGGAAGAAAGGACACCTGAAGAAAGACTACAAGTCTCGAAAGGGAAAAGAAGGAGACGCGCAATAAGAAAACAATCATGAAGTGAATGTGACAAGTTATGTGTTGCAAGATGTTTTGATTATTTCATTAGAAAATATTATTGATTCCTGAGTGGTAGAGTCAGGGGCCTCATTCCATGCCACACCTAATAGGAAACATTTTCATGATTATGTTCAAGGAGATTTTGGACAGGTTCATTTGGGTGATGATAAACCCTATAAAACCATTGGAATGGGTACAAAATTCATAAAACAACAAAATTGAAATCAATGGCTATTGAAGGATGTAAAGCTTGTTCCAGATCTGAAGAAAAATCTAATTTCAACAGGGAATTTTGGAGGTGAAGGCTATGTGACTACTTTTACAAATAAAACCTAGAAGGTCACTAAAGGATCCCCGGTAATAGCAAAAGGGGAAAAGGTTGGTACATTATATTTATGCAATGGTATTTCTAATTCGGTTAATGCTTTAACCTCTATAGGAGAAGATACGACATTGTGGCATCATAGGCTTGGGCACATGAGTGAAAAGGGGATGCAGATTCTTCACTCAAGAAATTTGTTGCTAGGTTTGAAGCATGTTGATTTAAAATTATGTGAGAATTGTGTCTATGGAAAACAGAAGAGAGTCAAATTCCTCAAAGTTGGGAAAGAAAAGAAGAGTGAAAAATTAGAGCTTGTGCATACAGATGTATGGGGACCTACTCAGGTATCATCTCTCGGTGGCTCTCGTTATTATGTTACTTTTATTGATGATGGAACCAGAAAAACCTAGATTTATTGTATTCGAAATAAATCTGATGTATTTGACACTTTCAAGAAATGGAAATCTTTGGTTGAAAATGAGGTAGGAAAACGTTTGAAGTGTCTTAGATCAAACAATGGAGGTGAATATTGCAGCAAAGAGTTTGATAGGTATTGTTCAGAGAACAAAATTCGTAGAGAGAAGATAGTTCAGAAACACCACAATAAAATGGTGTGTCAGAAAGGATGAACAGGACAATGATGGAGCGTGCAAGGTGCACGAGATTGTATGCAGGATTGCCTTTACAATTTTTGGAAGATTCTATAGATACTATTGTTTATCTAATAAACAGAGGGCCTTCAAGTTCCTTGGATGGTGGTATTCCAGAGGAGTCATGGACAGGTAAAAAGCTAAACTACTCATTTTTTAAAAAAATTGGTTGTGAATCCTTTGTCCACATTAATAAAGAAAACAGAACAAAGCTTGAAGCAAAATCAAAGAAATGTACCTTTATTAGATATGGTGTTAATTATTTTGGTTATCGCCTTTATTATTATGAAAAACACAAAATCATTAGGAGAAGACATGTCATATTCAACGAAAAGGTTTTGTATAAGGATCAGTTGTAAGAAAAGAAATAGGAAAAATAAAACAGAGAATACACAGTGCTTAATGAGATCACAGAAAAAGTGATGGTGCCTGAAAATCATAATGATCAATAATCACAAGAATAACAAGTACCTCAAACACCTGAAAGTGGTGTTAGAATATCTACCAGGATAAGTGGAACCCCTGAATGATACTCTCCTTCATTATATTATGTATTGTTGATTGATTCTGGTGAACCAGAATGTTATGAAGAAGCAGTGCAGGTAGAAACAAGGAATAAGTTGTAGCAAGCCATGAATGAAGAGATGGACTCCTTATCACATAACCAGACTTGGGACTTATTCAAGTTTCCTGCAAGTAAAACAACATTTCAAAATAAATGGGTTTACAGGTTGAAGGAAGAATATGGAGGTAGAAAAAAGTATAAAGCTAGACTTGGGTGAACGGGTTTGCATAAAAAAAGGGTATAGACTTTCATGAGATATTTTCTCGTGTTGTTAAAATGATTTCAATCAGAACTATTTTATGTCTAGTAGCAGCTGAAAGTTTTCATCTTGAGCAGCTAGATGTAACGACAACCTTTCTCCATGGGGATTTGGAGGAAGAGATATATATGTAGCAGCCACACAGATATGAGGTAAAAGGGAAGGAGAAACTAATGTGAATATTGAAGAAGGGCTTGTATGGCTTAAAACAAACTCCAAGGCAGTGGTATCTAAAATTTCACAGGTTTATGTCTGAACAAGGCTATACTAGATGTCACTCTAATCATTGTGTTTATCTCAAAAGGCAAAATGATGGCAATTGTATTAGATTGTTATTATATGTAGATGACATTCTTGTTGCAGGTTCTCACATGCAGGAAACAAATGTGCATAAAATAAAATTGGCAAACTCTTTCGCAATAAAGGATTTGGGTGCTGCAAAACAAGTCCTTGGTATGAGAATAACTAGAGACAGGAAGAATTGAAAATTAACATTGTCTCAGAGTAAGTACATAGAAAAGGTGTTGAAAAGATTTAATATGCAGAATGCAAAACCAGTTAGTATACCTTTGGCTAGCCATTTCAATCTAAATAAGGAGGTGTGTCCCAAGACTCGGGAAGAAATGGTTTATATGTCTAAAGTTCCATAAGCATTAGCAGTTGGAAGCTTAATGTATGCAATGGCCTGATATTGCACTTGCAGTGGGAGTTGTAAGGAGGTACATGAACAATCCAAGAAAATAACATTGGATGGCGGTGAAGTGGATTCTCAGGTATTTGAGAAGTACCACAAATCAAACATTATGCTTTGGTGGTTCAAACATTGCTCTACTGGGATATGTTGATTCAGATATGGTAGGTGATAAAGATAACATGAGAAGCACAATAGGGTTTGTGTTTACTATAGGTGGAACAACTATTAGGATGGTTTTAAAACTATAAAGTGTTGTTGCACTCTCAGCAACGGAAGTAGAGTATGTTGATGCTACAAAGGCTAGTAAAGGAATGATTTGGTTACAAATATTTCTGGATGAATTGGGTAAGAAGCAAGAGTTGGGCAAGTTATATAGTGACAACTAGGGTGCCATAAATCTTGCAAAGAAACCTGCATTTCATTCCAAGACTAAACATATACAACTCAAGTACCATTTCATATGGTCAAGTGTTGGAAGATGGACAATTGAAGCTGGAAAAGCTACACTCTAGCCAGAATCCTGCAGATATGTCAACAAAAGTTGTAACCAGGGAGAAACTGAGATTCTGCTCAGTTTCAATTGGTCTTCAAGTATGAGGAAGAAGATGAGAAACATCTAGGTCCAAGGTGGAGAATCAGCAACATATTTGATATAATCAGTCTCCAAGTGGGAGATTGTTGGGTGTGGAGCCTGATTATCTTCTTTAGTCAGAGGTATCACCACACTGGACCCTGGTACGTAATGTGGTGGCAACACCTTTCGTAATATTTTCTCTGCAAGGGGGGTCTAGGGGTGGCAGTTGGAATCTTTGGGAGCCCCCCTACTGGGGGATCGAGGGTAGCGCCCCCAAAGCTAAAAAAAATATGTAAAATTGCCTTGTAAAATGTTGTAATTTCATAGTCAATCTAGGTCGTTCATTAGGTGGAGATCTAATAGTAGAAGTTATGTTTAATTTAGGGTTTTTTACCCTAGAAGGAAACCCCTCATTATATATGAGGGAATTGTATTGTGTCTATGTAGATCTGTATTTTGAGTTAGAAAGAGAGACGAGATTGTGTCAGAGCAAAGAGGGTGTTACAATGGATCTGCTCTAGTTTGTATCTCTTAAGTTTGTTAGATAATATAAAAGGAAGGATTGGTTGTTTCTCCATGGACATAGCCCAAATTGGATGCACCGCATATATCTGTGTCTCTCTTGTTTTATGTGTTTTCTGTTTTTATATTTATGTAGTATTTTTGATGTGTTTCATTGCTCTGTAATATATCATTTTTCTAACAAAAATTCTCATTTCTATTAAGAAAATCCAACCATCTTGAAGCCCTGGATTGAGTTCTGGGTATTTTACACCACCTCCATGCCATATTCTTCCATTATCCCCCTTTCCCAAACTTCATTCCACCTTCTAGATCACTTCCTAAGCTTTCTATTTGTTCCTGTAGTAAAACAAGAGATCTTGTAGGAGAACTAGTACATCCTATAGACATCCTGTAGGAAATCTTGTAGCAGCCTGTCTTGAGTCTGAATTAAGAAAAATCATCACTGAAGCTAGGACTAGGCTCCTACTTGACCTCCATTCCATCAAGACCATTGTAACCCTCTTCCTCCATACCTATCTCCCCTGCTAAAGAACAAGGAAATATTAACATTTGCATTTATAAAACAAAAATATTAGAAAAAGAGTTCTTTTATATTCACACATGCACATAGCAGCTAATACTCCCTAGATCAGACTCCATGCTCAGTTAGTTTAAATCATCACATCTGATAAATAGGGTTAATCTAGGTTTCTTTCACATTGAGTTCATGATCTTTATGCAATTAGAATAGGTTTCTTTCCTTGTACTTTATTTCTTGTAATAGGTTAAGGTTTCCATTTTGAACATTTCATTTTCTGCAATTAGTTTAGGATTTGATTTCAGTACATGCGCTCCATTACATCATGATAGCAAAGGAAGTACACATTTTATGTTTCATATATAGTGACGATACCGCTTAATTTTGTATGAACCCCAGGTTGATAATTAAAGACGGTAGCCTTGGAAGTTGCAACATTCTTGTTGTAATACTGAGGCACATCACTTTTTGGTGTCATTTTTAGGGAGGTGTCAAAGTATGCATTGTTTTCTTCCCTAGTTGATTCATTTATTTTTACGTTTTTTCAAAAAAAAAAAGATTTGCATTAGGCCTATTTCATTTCAAAAAAATAAAAGTGCATTGCATTAGTGTTTTCATTCAATCATAAAAACAAAAAATTTCTCCAACACCAATGCACCCCACATTTGATCACATGGTGAAGTAAGAGCCATATCACCATCCACTTGTGCAAGTAGAAGAAGAAGAGATGGAAAATAATGTAAAATAAATTGATGGAGAAGATAACAAAGAGGAAGATCCTCTCAGATACCTCATTCAAGATACTGGTGTTAGTGTGCACATGAAGAACATTCCTCCATATTTTCTTCCAAAATTTCATGGTCTAAGGTCAGAGGATCTAGAAACCTTTCTCTTTGAATTTGAAATTATTTGTATATGTTATGGTTACTTATTAAAACTAAAAAATTGATATTGTTTCCCGAAACATCGAAGGATAGAGCCCTTAAATTGTTCATGATCTTAGGGACTAATTCAATAATATCATGGAATGATATTCAAAAGATATTTTTAGAAAAATATAAAGATCATGATCTTCAAAAAGAAATATTTAGAATGAATCAAAAGGAAGATGAGAGTCTAGAGGATCTAATAGAGAGGTTCATGTATAATGTTAAGAGGGAAAAACTACATCATTTAGGATCCGACACACTAAAAACACTCTTAGAATAATTAGGGATGAATGGATTAAGCTCCTTAATCTCATGAGTAGAGGTGATGTATACCGATTATCATTTGAAAAAAAATTTGAAACATCCAAACACATATCAAGAGGAAGGGAAAGAGTAGGTAAAAGAACATCAAGATTGGTAAGTCAAGCTAAACTTGGAAATTTGTTTGATGGTTTTAAAACAAAAATTCTTAGCAATCTAACCAAACATGTAGAAATGTTAAGAATGCAAGATGAAGAAAAACAATTTGTTGATATTTGTGTTTTCCATGCAGAATCACATGATGTTAAACATTGTTCATCATTGCCAAGGTTGAAGGATGTTTACCAAGAGGACAATGGAGCAAGTCAAACACCAAAGAAATTATGTTATGTAGCTCCAAGAGGACCATGGAAGCCTAGTCAACCTAGTATGATGCAAGAGCCTAATTCACAATTTCAAGGTTATGCATATCCACTTCAAAGTAATTCGAACACACTCTTTCCTTGACAACATTGGCCATCTCAACCCCAAAACCAATATTGGCAATAACGTTTGCAAAGAAATTATGGGAGTCATCCACAATATCCTCATTATTTTCCTCAATATTCTCCATACCCAACTCCATGTTATCCCTACCATTCACCTCCACCACAACCACAACCCCAATCACATCCATCTCAAATATCCACTCCCACTCAACTACCTATACCACCATTTCCAAACCCACACATTGAAGTAACTCAGCCCACTTACAATACTGAGGTACAACACTTCCAAACATCTGCTCTTTAGCTAAATGATATTCACCATATCTGAGGAAGTGTATTTCAAAAAAGAGACTCTCTTGATATCATTGAAGGACCACATCCAAAAGAAGAAGATTCAAATGAGAATACCAAAGGATCACGAGCTGCATTTGATGAAGAGCAGATAAAAAAATAAGATATTGAGGAAACTCTCTCATGGTTACCATCAAATTCTCCATGTATTCAAGAGAACATTCAGCAAAAAGAGGAATATTTGAAGATCATGGTAGAGGAAAGCATGAATAATGATCTAGATAAACTAGAAAACAAATGACATCAAAACTATATTGAAGTTTGGTTCTAGAAAATCAACAAGATGGAGCATCACTCTCTTCTTCAACTATGTGTGATCCTTTCAAAGTCAAATCATTTGGTCTTTGAAATCTAGGTACATTCCAAATCATATATTGCAAGCCTACACATCAATTTGTTTGTCATATTGATGTGCACATGGCTCCATTAGAAGTATTCTTATACTTGAAGGGATTTTATTTTTCAAGTAGAGTAGGGTACAAAATAAGAAAAAAATAAAAATCTCAGGTGAAAACCTCCTTTGAGACACCTCAGATTGACTCATTGATTGAAAACCTCCATGAGGCGGTCAATGGGTTGGGAAAAAAGAAAAAAAAGGAGAAAAAAGAAAAAGACCTTAGCGAAAACCTCCTTTGAGGCGCCTAGGTAGACCTACTAGTTGAAAACATCCTTGAGGAAACTAGTAGGCCTAGAAGAAAAAATAAAAAATAAATAAAAAAGATTTGCTCCATGTATCTCTTTGATGAATGCATGTACTCTCCAACATCTGCAATCAACAAAAACACGTTGGTACCAAAATAAAAAAATTGGTCAAGCCTAGTCAAAAGAAGTCAAATTTTGACTTTCTCCTTGTTTGTTCAAATGCTCCAACAAGTCCAAGGCCATGCCAATCCATCACCCTCAACTATTTCCACCATCCACCCATCATTCTCAAGATTTTCCCATTCAATTTTCTTGTTGTCCTAAAAAGCTATAAGAATGCTCTGTTTTACTATAGGAAACAAAAATACATAAAGCAAAAAACTATTTTTTCCATATCTTGCAAATCATGTATCCATTTGTCAAGTTGTTCCATGGAGATATGCATATGGATGACGGTAACATGATCAAGCGATTTCAGCAAATTCCAGTGCACATTTTTCTACAAATCTATCTCCATAACCTACAGCCATTTTTTAATTTTCTTGATTTCGTGCATCCATTTAAAATATTGTTTCATGGGGAGATTCATATGGATTATGGTAATGTGCCCAAGAACTTTCAACAAATTCCAACACACAGTTTCTAAGAAATCAACCTTGATCCTCTTCAGCCATTTTTATGTTTTCTTGATATTCATGCATCCATTGGCCAAGATTTGTTTATGCTGAGGTGCATAATCATTATGGAAACATCCTCAGAAAATTTCAGGTAAATCCATTCTATTGTTTGGGAGATATGGACAAAACAAGTCTGCTACAATAGATTGTCCTCGTTGTCTAAAAAAATAAATAAATAAATAAATCAAAGGGGCATACCAACTACCTACCTCACCTTCCACTCATTCCAATACCTGTTCACCTTCAGAGCAGAGAAAGGATGCAAAAAATCAACAAAAAGGAAGCTACAGGACATCTTGTAGTTTTCATGTAGGAAATCGTGTAGTAGCCTATTCTGAAAAAAAATAAAAATAAATAAATAAATAAATAAAATAAAAATAAATAAATAAATAAAAACTCTAGACCTAACCTTCAGCACAATGATCAAGAAAGAAGAAGCATGACTACATGCAAAAGGAAACTCCTCCAGAGCTTAGCAGCAACAGAGGAATCCAAGACCTACACATCAACAAGAAGACAACTCATCAACAAAATAAGATAATAAAAAAAAAAGTCAAGAAGATGTACCTAAGTCATGAGTAGCACAACAACATCAACTTAGCAGCAACATGCATGTCTCTCCAACAACCAGCAGGTAGTTACAAGTATGCAATATTCTTGACCTCTTCTCTTGAGAATATTATAGTTAGAAATTTGTTATCAATGAATGAGAGATGAGGTTTCATAAGGTAAGGATGGGTCAACAGCGTCGGCCACCTTCAAATAGTTAATTTCAACTAATTCATTCACTCATTCAATGTGGAAAAGTCAAATTATGAAGGGTGATGATTTCTACGAATGGGGACAACAATTAAAAGAATATTTTTTTGCAAAGGCCAAGTCACCACAGCACTCCAAACCCTCCATCCACTTCATATTCACTATCTATCCATAATTCAACCATCCCATTTCATAATTTCGAGAACAAGCCCTACACTCTACCTCACCTTGAAATTTCTAAAAAAAGAAAACACAACATCCTCTTGATTTTCACGAACCTACACTACTCCCTCTGATCCTTAGAATCATCATCCAAGCCCTCTTCATCATTTCTCATCACTCCCATATAGTTAGAAGACCCTAAAAGAAGAGGAATGATTGCTACAGAAAGACATAATGTTGCTACAAGAAGGAAGAAATGAACAAATTATGCTAAACCCAAAAATGGAAGGCCCTAAGAGAGACCTAATAAGAACATAGAACTCTATGTCCATTAGTCAATCATCTAGGCCAGAAGAGAGAACAAGAAGGCAACAAAAGGAAATGAGGCATTCACCATCAAAATGGAACTCGAACTATAGTGATGAATAGAGGCTTTCCAAGAGGTGTTTAATCTCTTTCTAGCTTTTTTCCAAGCCTTAAAAGATGTTTTGAAGCTTTCAGAGGTGTCCAAATGGTGGAACAAGGTAGCAGAAGGTTGATAATGATGTGGAAGACCTTCCTAAACTGAAAAATATTCAAGAACCCATCTTGAATAAGGGGAAGAAGGTAAGCTAATGTTCTCAAGAAACAATGATTTTTCTATGCACAAATAGATTTTTGGGCTTGTCCTTGTACAACTTACAACCAATATTCTTAAGAGAAAGGATGAAGGAATGCAAAAGCGAGAGGCCACCAGGGCCATGAATGAGGCACAATGAGGTCACTAAGTTTCTTAGATGAAGAGCAACACTTTTAGCACGGGGGTATGATGGGCCTCTATGTCAGACAGAAATTAAGGCCTGTGCCTTTGAATTAAATATAAATTAAGGCCCATTTGACCATCCTTCAACATAATAAACCTCTCTTTTTGCATTAGATAATATATCTTTAACTTTAATATGTTCATTAGGAAGGTTTATGATTAATTGCATATTTGTGCCTAATATTATTTATTTTTGTGGAATATTATGATAATATTGGGAAGATTACGGAGATTTGGAGCAGGAGATAATTTAGGGACTTTCTCCCTACTACACAAGGAGAACAATTAAATAATAAATCAACAAGATATTGTGGAATTATGGCACAGATTGTGGAACTGCAATGATTGAGAAAATCTAGGAATGTGTTCCCTCCCATTTAATGCAGATTCCTAGTATTGGGAACTAGATCCACTAATCAAGGGATTTGGGTGGGGAAAGCTTCCTCCTTTCATGGGGAATGATTCCTAATCATTTTGTATAAGTACCAAGTCTAATTTTCCTCTAGGGAGAGATTTTTATTAGTCTTCTTGTGGAGAGAACTCGTATTTTTGCAACTCCATTGTATTTTTTGCAGGGATGTAACAGTATTGATGAACATAATAAAGGTTGGAGTCATTTTTAACTTCTAAATAGTGTTCTCTTCCATAGGTCTCTGATTTTCCTTGGGCGTGGCCATCCTAGGAGGCTATGAGTCCTTTTGTTTCATTTTCCTTCTTTCTTGTCACTTCTTATTCACATGCATCTCTTCCTCTTGTTTCTTTCTATTTCAGCATTTATTATTAACGTTTTCTTGTTATAGTATTGGGTTAAATGGTTAATGTAACTTATTTTGCAAGATCACAAACATAATTTCATCCTTTGAAAAGATTTGGAAGGTCATAGTAATCATTGAGCTACTTGGATTAGTTTTCTTATTCCCAAATCTAGATTTCTGGAACTCCTTTGTGGCAAAGAATAGTAAATTTATATTATTTTTATAGCATGCTAACGAGACTCAATCAAGTTGGTTCCACTTGCATTAGATAAAAAAAAGGTCTACTTAATAACAAAAACTACCCAATTTCATTTTCACTTGATTAGGTTAGGCATTTTATAGATTTTCTAGCTCACTAGTTCTCGAATTTCTGGATTTTAGACTAGTAATTTTCCACTATTTTTTTAGCATGGAATAATTTTCTTTAAGGTTTTTAGGATAATTTGCAATTTTCATTTCTAATCTCTTAGATTTCGTACTGGCTTCAAAGAACTTTTGTATTGGTTTCAAGCACTTCCATTCATGCACCTAGCCATTAGATGGTAACAATTATGTTTTCTTCCATTTAATAAATCTTCCCTATGCATAGATGAATTTATGTATAGATACAGACAATAATGTTTGTTTGTGCAGGAGATTCTACATTGCAAGGAGACCTCATCTCATTCTCCTCATCCAAGCCTCATCCACCCATGTCACCAAAATCCACTAAAATCTCAATCTGAATTCTTGTTTTATAAGCAAAAATTGTCATTTCCATTGAGAAAATCCAACCATCTTGAAGCCCTTGCTTGAGTTTTGGATAGTGTCCACCACCTCCATGCCTTATTCTTCCATTCTCCACCTTTCCCAAGCTTCATTCCACCTTCTAGACCACTTCCTAAGCTTTTGGCCTGTTCCTGTAGTAAAATAGGGGATCACGTAAGAAAACTAGTACATCCTGTAGGAAACCTTGTAGTAATCTATTTTTATCTCGAATTGAGAACAAGGAAAGATTAGTATTTGCATTTATAAAACAAAAAGATTAAAAAAGAGTTGTTTTATATTCACACATGCACATAACAGTTAATACTCACTCCATTCTCAGTTAGTTTAAATCATGACATGTGATAAATAGGGTTAAGTTGGGTTTCTTTTACATTTAGTTCATGATCTTTATGCAATTAGAATAAGTTTCCTTCCTTGTACTTTATTTCTTGCAATAGGTTAATGTTTCCATTTCAAGCATTTCATTTTCTGCAATTAGTTTAAGATTTGATTTCAGTACATGCACTCCATTACATCATAGTAGTAATGGAAGGACACATTGTATGATGCACATATAGTGCCGATACCTCTTAAGTGTGTACGAACCCCGGGTTGATAATTAAAGTCTGTATCCTTGGGAGTTGCATCATTCTTGTTGCAATACCGAGGCTCACCAAAATTTTCTTTTGTATTTTTATATAGTACACCACTCTATCATTTTCATTGCATGAACATTTAGTGAGTGGCCTCCTATACAATATAACATCGCTCATTTCATACGGGTGCAATATAACCTCCGATGGAGTCCATACTTAATGTTATTTTAGCAAAAAAAAAACCTTTATTGTTTATCTGGTTTTGTTCCCCTAATCTTCACATCAATAAAAACACTTTTATCAATACTTCATATCAAAATCTAAAAATAAAAATTGACATAAACATATTGCAATAACAACACGATGATCAATGCTTCATATCAAAATCTAAAAGGAAAAAAAAATTGACATAAACATATCGCAATTCCTCCCTTGAATCAATAGCAATAGCATTGGAGTCCCTCTCAGTTGCACAAGATCGGAAATGGGAGACTCAAACGAAAGAAAGTTTCTTCCATGCAATTGGATTCATTAGGTGGTCTTATCCATCTTTGCAAGGATCGTAATACTACTACCAGCAAATCCTAGGAAAATAAAACAAAAAGTCATCAAAAATGTTATCTCCCACGGGCCCTATGTATAAACAACTACTTAAAACTAAAATAAATGAGATTTGGACAAAAATTGTAAAGGGTTAAGCATGTTCTATGTAATTGGTTTTTAATACAAAAATGCTATGTTGAATTTCCTATGTATTTTGATAAAGAATATAAATATGTAAAGTAGGAATCAATGGATTTGAAATCTAACCAATCCTATTTTGTGAGGGAAGTATATTTCCAGCCTAGAAAGGGTGATTAAACTATGAACCTTTATGTACACCATCGTACTAATTATGATAAAGTGTTTTTTGATGTAAATCAATATTCTTTCACATATTTTTTATGGTTGGAATTTTGTGACAAGTTGAAATGGGGAGTTCTTTTACTAGGTAAGAATTCTAATAAGATGATATGGCGAGTTGTTTTACTAGGTAAGAATTCTGATAAGATAATATTAGATTCAATGAGTTTATATTAAATAATCATTACATTCAATAGACAGTGAAATTTAAAATTTTAAAACTTAGAAGTAATTCATCGTAGGCGTTCCTATTTCGACACCAATTGGATGGGGCGTCGTTGATTTTATTTTTGAGTTTTTCTTGAATTTAAATGAACAGGTCGGATTTAACATTAAGGAATATAACTGAAATATGCTTTGTCTGAGTCTCGCATCCACGGTTGTTACGTGACGGGGAGCGAAGCAATACAAACAAAAAAATTAATTAAATTTTGCGGCGGTCGAGGTTATTTGAAAGGACGCGGTGGAGGATATTTGGAATGAAGCGCCTTGAATTGTGTTCTCTGAGTGATATTGGTTCACGCGCAACGTCGTGAAGAAAATGTGGCATTGTTTTTTTGAGTACTCGTAGGCCGAAGGAGTGGAAAGTGTTCAGTAGAAAATAAAAAGAGGAGAAAATAATTTTTGGAAAACATCAGTAGTTCAGGGGCTAAGCGTTGAGCTCATTCTCAATTGTATCAGCGCATCTTAGCCATCGGCACGAGTTTGATTATTTGGTAAGAGTTCGTTGAATTTATTGGGATATTGATGCTACAGTTGATGTCAAGCCTATAGTCATATAGCCCCCGCCCTCCTGTCGTTCACACTTACATTAGATGCATTTCTGCTAGTTTTTTTCATTTGTGTTTAGAAGAATGAAACATTGGATTAAATGAGGGTAAATGAGAATACCATGGACATAAAGCTAAATATCGAGAACTTTGAGTATGTCGAACTCCCCTAAAAATGGGTTTCATAGGCAACCCACTAGATGAGCAACTTTACAGTGTGAGTTTGAGCGTCAGCTTAAAACATCAACTTCACCAATCACCAATTTGACATACATGTTGCTTTTAGCATTAGAAATTGAGATAGAGAGCATAGAGAGAAATTACACACCATACAATTTTTTCTTGATACTTTTATTGATCAGATACAAATATATAAGACACAAATTACTGACTTCAACACAAACAGATCACCCTTACAACTCACACATTGGAAACAAGACTGACTCCTCGTAACTCCTAATGACAACTACACATAACATGGAAGCATTAATTCCAACACCCTCCCTTAATACTTACATGGAAAACATATTACAACAATAAATAAATAGATTTCACTGGTTTTCATCAGCACTCACATCCACTCTCGAATCTCGCAAACACTACTCTTTCTCCACCACATATTCGAGTTGTCACTTGACATCCATTTAAAACGTAACCACCTCTGACCATCGTTGATGAACCTTGTAGGATCAACAATATTGACAACTCGGCTCGTCGGGGCTTCTGTGATAAGAGCTATAAAATAATGAACCATCCTATGGGCCAACCACCATATGTCATATATTTTTCTTTCGGTTATTCGTCAGTTGATAAGATGGAGGTCTGGACACTAAATGTGTTCAAAAGTTGATCAAACAACTTGATCTTACATGAATTGATGTTTCGGACACTGGGGCTTCCACTTTAAGAACCACCAACCCTTTTCATAACCAAAATTACTAACACACAAGAATTGACATTTCGGACACTGGGGCTTCCAATTTAAGAACCATCAATCCTTCTTTAATATGAATTTACACACAACTAAATATCAAACCCACACCACGAAATAAAAGACACATTTAAACACACAAACAAAACTAAATTAAGTAAAGAAATCACCCAAGCCCTGATTTCTTCACTCGTGAAACACCCAATTGCCTCCCAAGATCTTCACCTTCTTGATCTGTCATATTTTCTTGGTTGCTCATTCCACGCAGGTCTGGAAAAATTACATAGGATTCATGCAGACAAATGCATAAAGCTTTAGATCTGGTTGTATCATGCATAGCTCAAACTTCTTGCAATATCCAATAATTACACAGACAAGAAAATGAAAACGTGAGTTCTCTGAGTCAACGGTTGTATCCAGCTTAAAGGATTTGATGATGCAGGGCCTTTAAAATGGAGTGCCTGTGAGGGTTGACCGTGTGCCACATGCAACGATTGGCAGCACTTTAAGCTGAACAATACACACGAAAGCAACCTTAACACCTAGTAGAATTACAAACTCGAAAAAGAGTTGAAGCGCAACAACCTGGACTCTGGTGGAAGATTGGGCCAAATCTTGTTCACCTTGCAGAAACAATGGATTGGTTCTTCTCCCACGCTTTCTGCCTAGGTTTAGGATTTCGAGGGCTTTGGAATCCTACTATTGATTATTGGGTTCCCTGTTTTAGTTTATTGGAATATCAATGGCGGATGTTAACATGGAGGTTGGCAACGTGGAGAATTTTTCTTTCCAGACTAAAATTAATCAGTTACTTAGCCTCATTATCAACAGTTTTTATAGTAACAAGGATATTTTCCTCAGAGAGCTCGTCAGCGATTCATATGATGTAAGTAAGAAAATATTTATCATTTTTGAGTTCTCATATACTCGTGAGATAATTAGGCTGGCCTACTATAGGGAGAATAAATAAGGTTATATATTCTTAAGTATTGTTTGATCTTTATGGAATTTGAATCGGATGTAGGCTTTGGACAAGATTCGGTTCCAAGGGCTAACGAATAAGAGCAAGTTGGATGCTCAGTTGGAGCTTTTCATTCGGATTGTTCCCAACAAGGCAAACAAGTGCCTCACTATTATTGACAGTGGAATAGGCATGACCAAAGTTGGTGAGTTCTCAAGTCATTCGATTCTCATGATTTGAATGAAATATAATCAATCTTTATATCATATTATAACGATTTTTCTGTTTGAATTCTTATGGTATGCAATGGAATCCATAGAATTGGTGAGCAATTTGGGAACAATTGCAAGATCGAGGACGAAAGAGTTCATTGAGGCTTTGCAAGTCGAGGCGTATGCGAGCATGATCAGTCTGTTTGGTGTTGGATTCTATTCAACTTACCTCTTCGCAGAGAAAGTGATTGTTACCACCAAGCACAATGATGACGAACAATACATTTGGGAATCTCAGCCAGGGGAATCATTTACTACCACAAGATATGTGAATGTTGAGCCCATGGGAAAAGGAACTAAAATCACTTTTTTTCTTAAGGAAGGTCCGATATATATAAATGATTTCTTATGTTTCTTCATATGTTTGATTCCTCAATGGTAGTTGGGGTTTTAATATATTTAAGGGCGTGGCATTTAGAGAGTTGTTCATCTGTTTTCGAATCTAGTTTTACATTTGGAATAATTGTCAGAGAGGCGACTGAAGGATCTAATCGGTGTGTGAAGAGAGATGGCTGGAGCTTGAGCTTATGGCTTTGGTGTACCTTTCTTCTCCCTTCTCTCAGTTCTTCTTACCCTTATTCCGGCCGAAAGAGATTCGTGAGCTGATAGCTCTTTGTTAGATTCAATGGATTTGTGATATTCAGTTGTCCTATAGCTTAGAGCACTTTGAGTGGAGAGAATAACAGCTAAAATGGTGTGGAAGAAGCAGTTTGGATGGGAGAGAATCATAAAGCACTTAATTCAGAATCATCGATCTATTCATCTGATTAATCTACTCTGGGTTTGAGTTCAAGCTCAATACCTTTGGGTGCGGTCAGAAACAACTCTTGAACTAGTCTTACTTATTTCTAGCACATAAGTGAATTCATGTGATTTTTTTCCATTTTTTTTCTTTTTCTCCTGCTTGAATGGAATCCAGGAGATGAAAAAATAGTTGTGCAGACTACTACTATCGAACACTAGATTATTATTGCCATTTTATGAAGACCCTACTTGCTTTTATGGGACCTTGCCAAGCATTGCCAAATTATATACTTACCATGGTTTTACCAGACGCAGACTAGACCTTGCCAAGCATTGTCGAGCTATATTCTTCCCCAGTTAGTTACTGAATCAATACCAACCAATTTTTAGTTAGAGTCTTCCGGAATCATCCTAGTCCAGTTGGGCTTACTTAACTTTCTAAGGCTAGATAGTTAAACTTGTTGAAATATAATTTCAACTGCAGCAAACCATTTTTCCTTACCTTTGCGATGCGATGAGATCGCAGATCGCAAATCGCATCCTCAGCCTGATTGCCTTTAGTTACAACCTGTGCTTTCTGCAATTGCGATGGTGCGATGCGACTTAATCGCAAATCGCATATTGCATTATATGTGTTTTAAGGTTCTGCTTCGATGACTGCCGATTGCGATTCTGCGATGTGATTCGATCGCAAATCACACCAAGATAATAATGTTCCATTTCTTTTCTTCCGTAGATTGTGATTCTGCGATGCGATCCAATTGAAGTCAACGGTTGAGTACAGGCCTGCACCAAATGAATTTGACGTGAGGTAAAAGTTTCTTTGCTGCCAGTTTTGTCAGTAAAATAGTAAATGTAATTTACTGTGGGTTGGTAAGTTTTGGTAAGGATTTTAATTTTATTCTAGCGGGAGTATGGGCACAAGTAAAAGCTGGTAAAACCATTTAATTTTTTTATTTTTTTTTTACGGCAGCATGGCAAGTGAAAACGGATGTAAGTCCTTTTGTTTTGTTGTCATATATATGTAATGTTTTTTTTGTTTTGAAAAGAGCATGGTAATGCACAACAGTGCGAAGTAAAAAATAGAACGCAGCAGCGTGAGAAAAATTGATGTGTAATTTCCACACAGCATCGTGTTGATCTCTTTAGCAGAGACATAAGTTTTTTTTGTAATGCAGTGTAAATCCTTTTAAAAGGAGAGACAATGAGTGTTTATTGGAAACTGGAACTGAAGTGTTCCTGGTGTAATCCCTCTGAGAGAGGAAGAACCATATTTTATAACAGCAGTTTTTATTAATGAATAGAAATCTGTGGTGTGTGAAAACTCTGTCTGCTGTAAATACATTTTTAAGTTTCCGTTGTGTCAAAGATCCTGTGGAGAGGAACAGAGCATTGTCTCTATGTTCAGGTTATCTTGTTTTTGGGATTTTACCAGAAAAATTCCCAACAGTGTTATCGGAGCTGGTTCAGGCTCTTTGAAGGTATCAAAGAAGCTGAAGGAAGGATTCTTACTGTAGCAACATCTCCAGCAGTGTGAAGACTCAGGCAAAAGAATCCAAGGTATTTCTCAAGTTTCTTTTGTGTTGCTGTTGAAGACAGTCTGTTATTTTAAATACACAGTGAGGTATTTGAAGCATAGTTAAGAGTGCAAGAATGGCTGGCACCAGCACCAGCAATAGCATGGGTATGCATCTCCCACTATTTTATGGAAAAAACTATGACTATTGGGCAATAACAGTGAAAGTCTTGTTTGCTTCCCAAGACTTATGGGAAATAGTTGAGGATGGTTTTGAACAACCAGCAGATGAAAATGAGTTTAATGCATTAACTCAGGGAGAGAAGGATCTGTTAAAGAGCTACAAGAAGAATGACTCAAAAGCCCTCTTCTTCTTGTATCAAGCAGTGCATGGAAGCATGTTTCCAAGGTTAGCAACAGCTAAGACATCCAAAGAAGCATGGCAAACTCTTAAAACAGCCTATCAAGGCATGGAGAAAGTGAAGACAGCTAAACTGCAGTTGCTGAGGAAAGATTTTGAGAATCTGAACATGAAGGAGTCAGACAATATTGACTCATTCTTCACTCAAGTAATTGGCCTAGTCACACAAATAAGATCTCATGGAGAGATATTTGAAGAAAGGAGGATTGTGGAGAAACTATTGAGGATCCTACCCTCAAAGTTCGATATGATTGTCACCACCATAGAAGAGACAAAGGATCTCTCAAACTTTTCAGTGGATGAACTTCGTGCATCACTGATAACACATGAGAAGAGGTTGAGTAGAAATGAAAACTCATCTCTAGAGCAAGCCTTCAAGACCCAGATGTCTTTTGGAAGAGGAAGAGATCAAGGCAGAGGAAACAAGAGAGGAAGAGGCAGAAGCCAGAACAGAGGAGGAAGGAACAGTCCAGCAAATGCTCAAGGAAGAGGCAGCAATCCAAATCAGAACCAAGGTCAAGGCAACAACCAACAAGGAGGACAACATCATGCTCAAGGACAAAGGTATGAAAAATCCAATGTCCAATGTTATTATTGTAAAAAATATGGGCATTATGCCAGTGAATGTAGGAAGAAGCAACATGATGTGAATAATAGATCTAATGCAAATATTACTAGAGAAAATGTCAGCCAAGATAATGTGTTGTTAGCTTGTAACATGGCTTAAACAAATAGTGAAGATATATGGTTTCTAGACTCCGGTTGCAGCAACCATATGACAGGAAACATAGCCCTGTTTTCTGCTTTAGATCAAAGTGTGAAGTCACAAGTCACACTTGGGACTGATAGCAAAATTTTTGTTATGGGTAAAGGAGAAGTTAAAATATTTACAAAGCAAGGTGAAAGGAAAACCATAGCAGATGTCTATTATGTTCCTGGAATGAGATGTGACCTCTTGAGTATTGGACAGCTTGTTCAAAAGGATTACAATGTCTTCTTTGAGAATGATGTATGCACCATCATGGATAGAGCACCCAGCAAGTGATGCATTGCTGAAGTGAGGATGACGAGGAACAGGATGTTCCCTCTCAGAATAAGAGCAGAATTGAAAAACAAAGAAGAAATTGCAGCAGTTACCCAAGAGGCTTTCCAAAGTATGCCAAAGGATGAAAATTGGATGTGGCATTTGAGATTTGGACATCTCAACTTTGAAGATCTTAACCTGTTGAGCAGAAAAGGGATGGTAAGATGATTACCATTGATAGAGAAACCAGACAGCCTTTGTGAAGGTTGCATTTTGGGGAAACAACATAGAGAAAGTTTTCCATTAGGCAAAAGCACCCTTAGAGATTGTCCACTCAGATTTATGTGGACCAATGCAAACCCCATCTTTAGCTGGCAGCCAATATTTTCTAACATTTATTGATGATTTTACAAGAAAAACTTGGGTTTATTTCTAGAAGAATAAAAGTGAAGTGTTTGAAAAATTCTGAAATTTCAAAGCACTTGTGGAAAATCAAAGTGGGATGCGCATCAAAGTTTTGACAGACAAAGGAGGTGAGTATATCTCCAAGGAATTCCTACGGTTTTGCAGAGAAAATGGAATACACAAACAGTTTACAACAAGATACACCCCACAGCAAAATGGAGTTGCTGAAAGGAAGAACAGGACCATCATGGATATGGCCAGCAGCATGTTGAAAGCAAAGCATTTGCCAAATGTTTATTGGGTTGAAGCCGTAAACTGTGCAATATATATTTTGAATAGGTGTCCTACAAAAGTTGTAATAAACAAAGTGCCAGAAGAAGCATGGAGTGGTAGAAAGCAAGGAATCACCCACATGAAAGTTTTTGGATGTGTGGCCTATGCACACATTCCAGATCAACTAAGGAAGAAGTTGGACAGCAAAGGGGAGAAATGCATCTTCATTGGATACAGTGAGGAATCCAAATCTTACAGGTTGTATATCCCATCCACCAAGAAGTTTTTTGTAAGCAGAGATGTTCAGTTCATTGAGGAGGAAGCTTGGGATGGAAGCATAGAGAAAACAGTTAATGTTAAAAATTGTTTGTCTCATGATGAAGATGATGAAGAGTTGGCTGAAACACCTTCCCAAACAGCAGCGCCAACACAAGAACAGCAAGGAACACCTTTGAGGAGAAATGAGAGTGCTTCTCCAAGCACACCACAAGGAGGAAATTCAAGTGCATCTTCAAGCACTTGCACCCCAAATGAACAAGGTAAGAAGTTTAGAAATTTAAGTGACATTTATGATGAAGGAATGAATTCCTTATTTGCCTTATATTGTCATATTGATGATCCTATTCATTTCGAAGATGCTATTAATGATAAGAAATGGGTAGAAGCTACGGATGAGGAAATGAAAGCCATAGAAAGAAACAAGACATGGGATTTGGTTGAGTTACCAAAAAGTAAAGAAGTTATTGGAATCAAATGGGTCTATAAGACCAAGTGCAATGCTGAAGGCAAAATTGAAAGACACAAGGAAAGGCTGGTTGTCAAGGGATACAAGCAGTAGTATGGGAGAGATTATGAGGAGACTTTCGCACCGGTTGCAAGAATGGAAACCGTGAGAGCAGTGCTATCCATAGCAACACAAAACAAATGGAAAGTTTACCAAATGGATGTGAAGTCGGCATTCCTAAATGGAGTGTTAAAGGAAGAGGTTTATATTGAGCAACCTTTAGGCTATGAGAAGAAAGGCCAAGAACACAAAGTTTGCAGATTAAAGAAATCTCTTTATGGGCTGAAGCAAGCTCCAAGAGCGTGGTATAGTAGGATAGATTCCTATCTACTGGAAAATGAATTTGACAAATGTGAGGGAGAACCCACCGTCTACATCAAAGAAAAGGATGGTAAGATTTTAATTGTTGTCTTGTATGTTGATGATGTAATTTTTACAGGTAATGATGACTACCTCATTGAAAACTTCAAATCAGTCATGAAAGAGGAATTTGAGATGACTGACATGGGTTTGCTGAGATACTTCTTAGGAATAGAAGTAGATCAAAATGAAAATGGAATTTCTATCTCTCAAGCAAGATATGTAAATGAAGTGTTGAGCAGATTTAATATGCAAGAATGCAAAGCAGCAAACACTCCCACAGTAATGGGATTAAAACTCAGCAAAGAGGACAGCAGCAAGGATTTTGATCCTAGCTTATATAAGAGCATAGTTGGCAGCCTTATGTATTTAACTGCAACTAGGCCTGACATAATGTTTGTTGTTAGTTTGATTTCCAGATTCATGGAGAGGCCAAAAGAGGCACATTGGCAGGCAGCAAAAAGAATTCTGAGGTATGTCAAAGGTACAAAAAGATTTGGCATTTTGTATACTTTTTCAGAAAGTTCAGATTTAGTTGGATATACTGATAGTGATTGGGCTGGAAGTGGAGATGATCGGAAAAGCACATCCAGTTATGTCTTTCGCATTGGTTCAGGAGCCATTTCATGGGCTTCCATAAAACAGCCAATTGTGGCGTTGTCTACAGCAAAAGCAGAGTACGTGGCAGCTACAGTAACAGCGTGTCAAGCAGTTTGGATTAGAAGAATGTTGAGGAGCTTAGGCCAAGAGCAGGCAAAAGCAACAGTTATTTTTTGTAACAATAGCTCATCTATTGCCCTGTCCAAGAATTCTGTGTTTCACAAGTGAACGAAACACATTGATACAAGGTTCCATTACATCAGAGAATTGGTGAACAATGGAGAAATCGTTTTACAGCATTGCAAGACTCAGGAACAGGTTGCAGATATTCTGACCAAGCCATTAGACCAGAAAAGTTTTGAGTTTTTAAGGAAGCGTCTGGGTATGATTGATAACCCAGCAGTTGAAATTAAAGGGGAGTGTTGAAATATAATTTCAACTGCAGCAAACCGTTTTTCCTTACCTTTGCGATGCGATGAGATCGCAGATCGCAAATCGCATCCTCAGCCTGATTGCCTTTAGTTACAACCTGTGTTTTCTGCGATTGCGATGGTGCGATGCGACTTAATCGCAAATCGCATATCGCATTATATGTGTTTTAAGGTTCTGCTTCGATGACTGCCGATTGCGATTCTGCGATGCGATTCGATCACAAATCGCAAATCGCACCAACATAATAATGTTCCATTTTTCCTTCCGCAGATTGTGATTCTGCGATGCGATCCAATTGAAGTCAATGGTTGAGTACAGGCCTGCACCAAATGAATTTGACGTGAAGTAAAAGTTTCTTTACCGCCAGTTTTGTCAGTAAAACAGTAAATGTAATTTACTGTGGGTTGGTAAGTTTTGGTAAGGATTTTAATTTTATTCCAGCGGGAGTATGGGCACAAGTAAAAGCTGGTAAAACCATTTAATTTTATTGTTTTTTTATTTTACGGTAGCATGGCAAGTGAAAAGGGATGTAAGTCCTTTTATTTTGATGTCATATATATGTATTTTTTTTTTTGTTTTGAAGAAGAGCATTCTAATGCGCAACAGTGCGAAGTAAAAAATAGAACGCAGCAACGTGAGAAAAATTGATGTGTAATTTCCACACAACAGTGTGTTGATCTCTTTAGCAGAGACAAAAGTTTTTTTTGTAATGCAGTGTAAATCCTTTTAAAAGGAGAGACAGTGAGTGTTTATTGGAAACTAGAACTGAAGTGTTCCTGGTGTAATCCCTCTCTGAGAGAGGAAGAACGATATTTTGTAACAACAATTTTTATTAATGAATAGAAATCTGTGGTGTGTGAAAACTTTGTCCGCTGCAAACAAATTTTTAAGTTTTCGCTGTGTCAAAGATCTTGTGGAGAGGAACAGAGCATTGTCTTTGTGTTCAGGTTATCTTGTTTTTGGGATTTTACCAGAAAAATTCCGAACAGAACTGTCAGGCTTACCACCGTTTTATGCCAACTATGCATCAGATATTTAACCCACTCAGATTGTGTTTTATTGCATTTAAAAATCATTGTTCATGTGACTAAGAAGGCTGATGTTTTCAGTTATGGAGTAATACTTATGGAGCTCATAACATGCAGAAGAGCACTGGATGAAACACAGTGCGAGGAGACTTAGGCCAATAGGGCATGTTTTCACTATGTTGTTAGCCTTCATGAATAGTGATATTTTCTATTTGTTGTTGTTTTTTTGCAACTTGCATTAATTGCCTTTCATATGGATTCGTTGGTTTGGTTTCAAATTTGGTGGCATTTCTTTCATGTTGATAACGGTCTTACAGTAAATAACTTGACCTTGTTGAAGTATTTCGTCATGCTGGTTTTTGCACATGCCATGAAGTTGTATATGGGATAGCATTGTATGTTGTTTCATAAATGATAAAAACCTGAAAATTAGAACCTAAAACTTGAAAATTAAAAGTTGATATGAAATTGTATACGGCATAACATTGTATGTTGTTTCATAGAGAAAAATCTGAAAATTAGAACCTAAAACTTGAAAATTAAAACCTGATACATGAATTTATGTAGCTTCTTTCATAATTATAAATGAATTATAATTTTTATGTACAGGTGAAGGTTTTTTTGAGTTACGAAGAGAACTTACTAATGGATTGAATTGGTTGAAACAAATCTCATCCTTGTCTGCCTCTTTATTTTTAAAGGCTTGCAGGGTCTAGAAAATATTAGCTTTGCGTTTCAACAGAGGGTTGTAACTTTGCAAGTCAACAAAGGGTTGCAACAACTTTGAACTGATCTTGAAGGATTTGCATCTTAAATATGCATTTGTGACATATAGCTAACATGCAAAACACACCCTCAAGTTTGGGATTAGCAGTTGTGACACACACTATGAAGTTTGAAGTTTGGGATTAGTATATGTGACAGATGGCTAACATGCCCACAACACGTTGGTGAAGTTTGAGGTTTGGGATTAGTAGTCGTGACAAATGGCTAGCATGCCCACAACAAGCTGGCGATTTGGTTACGAGAAAACTCCACACAAATGAGATACATATGTTTTGCATTATCTTGAATAGGAAATGTTTGAGAACTAAAGCTAGCATTAGTCTCAATTTAGAAAGTACGAATGAGCTCAACAAATATATGGTATGAGAAAAATCACCAAAACGGTATATTTGTGTAAGGAAGATGCCAAATAATACCATCAAAATATTTCATTGGTCATCCAAATTATTACGGTAGTTTAATAGGCGGACAAGGATGGTGCATAGATGAACATGGAATCCCTACTGTATGATAAATCTAGAAATTTTATGGTAATTTCAATGGCCATTAATGTTAAGTAAGACATTTGATTACTATAGTCCCATGCCGTTTGACGACAATGACTAATAATAGATCAATATAAACATTTCGTCCTATATTCAAAATACAATATTATAAAAAAAATATCCATTTCCTCCTGTTTTGAACATAGAATTATATAAAATCTCCAGATTTGTCCTATACTAAAAGAAATGTCCACTTGTAAATGTAAATTAATGTCAAATACCGAGTAATATTAGCCCTCTCTTAAAGCTATATAATTGAACCTTAATATTTTGTAACATATTAAAATTAACTCGAAAAGTAATCTCAATTATTGAAGTCACGGGATCAAAATATAATCATGTTTCATAAGTCTTGCTTCCACGTGCTTGCTTATGTGTGGGATTTTATAATCCAATAAGCGAACATGCTCCCCTCACATTATAATTCCAAATCTAGCGAGTAAGCTTGTTATAAAATTTGTAAAAAAAATAAATCAATACAGTATGTTTCCCCTCGACAATAAATTGATCATAAACTCAAATTTAAAAGAGTTTAAAATAAAATAATTTTATAGTTATACACTTTAATTAAAATTAAAAATAAAGAGGATTATTAATTTATGATAATTAAAAATAAAGAGGATTATTAATTTTATCATAAATTAGTAATAATAGTAATATATATATATATATATATATATATATATATATATATATATATTAAATACGAATTTTATTAAATAATTATAATTTTATGTTTTTGAGTTAAATTTGAATTTAAAATATATTGTTAATTTTTTTTTCCCTGGAAAAAAGTCATAATTTCTATTAATGTTTGAAAATTACATTTTGTAGATGTCGTAGCATATGCATATGTGAGGTGATAGCCTATCAGTATGTAGTTGTACAAAAATAAAAAGCATGTGTTCCATGCAGGGAGCACTGGTGTATCAACATAAAAAATTGTCTCTATGTAGAAAGAGCGATTATAGTACTGTTTGTGTGAAAAACCATAATAACTTAGATATATAATCAAAAATTTATACCAAGCTCGTGAGCCCAGTATACTGCATGTAAATCTATGAACAACATGTGGTAGTGCTGCTAGAAAGCACCATCCTTCTACTCCTGTATTAACCAATTGTCATCATGTTTGTGCGTTGCCTCCTTTGATAGGAAGTCTGCCCCTGTGTTGCACTCCCCGTGGAGAAGACATCTCCCTGAGCCACCCGAGATCTCATCAGAGGAGGGGAGGGTGGCTGGTAAGGTGTCCTCCCACACTTCTTCTTCGAACCTTTGGCAGTGTCCACCTTCGCCGCTTCATTTGTCGTCTGCTGTTCCTCTGTAACTTCCTCCTCAATCCATTGTTGTGGGTGAGGTTCCGGAGTTTCAAATTCCTTATTCTGTGCCTCTTTCTTGTTGTTACGGTTCAACAGACAATTTTTGAATAGGTGTCTAACCTTATGACATCTCCAGCACCGGTAAGGGACTCCTTCATAATCCAATAACTGCTTTCGCGAGAAGGATCTTCATTCAAAATATATTGTTAATTATATCTATCAAGATGTTTATTTTACAATAGAACTTTCAAAATTTTAATTTAGCTTTTAATAATTGTATAGTGGATGTAATAGATTTAACTTCTATGGAATATTTAGAATATTCTTAGTACTATTTGCAAATTAATGGTTGAGATTTATCTTTAAAGTAGTTATGCCCATTCTATTTTTTTTTTTGTAAGCTAAGATGGTGCTCAATCTATAACTTGATCAATCAGAACATTACAGCATTCATAAAACAGTTTCTGCCCGCCCTCTAGGGGAAACCGGGTCATAACACCACCTATAGTTTTTAAGAGCAGCCCAAAAATAGTAGGTCCACTGTCTGATAGTCTTAGCTAGATAAACTATGCAATCTTGAAACTTACTAAAACTGTTACTAAAACTACTGCTCTGTACTACATACTTTTTCCTATCTTTAACATATACAAAGCTATAACCAAAAAAATTGTTGCATTTTCTAAACATATCTCAAATCAGTCATTGCCGCCATCAGGTTGCTGGTTCGCTGCTTCCGCTGGCCCTGGCTGGTCCCGATTCAGCATTTGCTGGATAGCATCCAGTTTCTCCTCCTGTTTCATCATGGCCTCCTCCTGTTTCATCATGGCTATACGAAGGAAGCTCAGTTCACGGCGAATGTCTGGATCCCCCTTAGCTAAATTAACCATTTCTTTCGCCACTTGTGTCAACGCCTTAGCCATAATCCCCTTCATCACCCAGTAGATGTGAAGGGACTGTTTAAATAAGGACATACGCCCTCTGGTTTGTCCCGGGTCATGGAGGAGAAAAGTCCAATCTTCCATTTCCTCGTCGGATTGTTCCTGAAGCGCTTCCTCTTCAAGCCGCTGCATGACCTTGCGCACTGCCTGGTTGGAGTAACGGAGGAATGCCTGCTCGGCCCTTCGAACGCGGTGGTTAACCGTCTCCTTCGGTTTTCTGTTTTTCCCCTGACCACGCCTGGAAGTCTCCCCTTCCTCCTTCTCGTGCCCCTTCCGGCCTCTGACTCTCTTGCCATCCCGGTCCTTTTCCTTGTCAGGTGTAGCGCTGCGCTTCCTCAAACCGTAGCGACGGATCTTCATGTCCCGAGAACCAGAATGGTCCGCCTTCACCTGCTCGTTTCCTTCCTCAGCCAGGTGCTCATGGTGGCACCCACGATCCCTTACTGCGCCCGGGGTCACGTCTTCTTCCGAGTCATCCTCTACCTCCCACACTGAGAATGGAGGCTCCTTCTGCATAAGATTTTTTCCCTTTCGATTACTATTCTCCTCCCCTACACCCTGATGTTCCGTCGCTTGCCTCAGCTTCTGTCTGGTTTCCATAATGCCCGAGGGCCTGATACTCCTCGTTCTCTGATTGCCAAGACTGGTCGTTGTTCTCTTATGTCGTTCAATGGAACCCTCAACTCTTACCCAGATTATGAGCTCGCTCAATGCCCTCATAATCGACCCTCTTTCATTATATAGCAAATTCCTTGCCTCAGAGAAACAGCAGTGACCAGTATTCGAATGCCGCCGGTCACTCTCCGGTGAACCACTCCTCCCAACCATCTTATCATTATTCATTCCCTCTTATGTGAAGTCAGGCGAACCGCCACCATCGCCATTCATAGTTCGGACATTAATAATCTTTCGTTGTGTGTACTTATGCCTAACCGCTCCTTCCGCCACCGCTGTACTGTCACCAAAATCCTGATCCTTCATCCTGCTGCCTGCTATGATGATTTTAACGAATCCCGATTGCACCATATTCTTACAACGGGGTCTCCACGACGCCCTGTTAATCCAACTCACTGGTCTGTGCATTGTCATTTGTGGCGTGATCATGATCAACCTTAATTAGGTCCGCCAACTCCTTCCACTCCCGGTTTCCTTCCACGGCTCTCCACTGGCTGTCAATTGAGCTGCCACGTCCACTGCAGCCCCAATTAGCCAACCAATCCGCTACCTGATTCCCTTTTCGACGAACATGGCTGATGATTCTGTAATCGATGCGTTTAATCAAGCCTGCAATTTCTTGAACAATGCCTGCAGTCCGCCAGCTTTTGGTTACTTTCTCCCAACCCTGCCCATTATTGAGCCTCCTCAGCATGTCCACAGCAATCTTCGAGTCCCCTGTAATTTCCAGATTGGTATAGCCATTCCTGATGGCAATTCGTAATCCTTGATGCAGGGCCCAAAACTCGGCCTCGTTATTGGTCATCTGTCCCCCCCATTCTGCATAGATCCACCTTACTTGATTATTGCTGTCTCTGAAAATCCCCCCAAAGCCAGCTTCACCCGGGTTGCCCTTCGAGGCCCCGTCGAAGTTAAGTTTAACAAATTGATCTCTCGGGTAAGTGAACTTCTCTGGGCTCTGAGTTCTCATATCATGGTTGGCCGAACATTTAAAGTGAACCATCTCTAGTTTTAAATTTAGTTTGTTTAGGATTTCTTGTTCGTCTGGGGTAGTCTTCCAGTCATCACTCTCCCACTTATCGACTAGGATAGTCTCCCGCGTACTCTCAACCACCTGCTCCCAAATTACTTCTGGATCTTTAGCCGAATTCTGAAATATCCTCCTATTTCGCTCCTTCCAGACTATCCAAAGAATAAAGGTAGATATCAGATTCCAAGCCCTCTGGACAACCCTGGATTGAAAGGTTTCCTTGTTCCACTGGAAAACTACATCATTAAATTCTCTGATGTTAATTCCTGGTTTATTGAACAGTCGTTTGGTAATCATCCAGAGTTTCTCTGCATATGGACATCGGACCAACAAATGATCTCTAGTCTCATCATCATTGTTGCACAGGTAACATCGTGAAGGGCCGTTGAATCCCTTCTTTCGGATATGATCCCAGGTCAGAATTTTGTTTTTTGAGGCTAGCCAAACAAAAATGGACACCTTTGGCCACCAGTTTCCTTCCCATATTGTTTTCCATTCCCAATTCCTGTCACCTTCGTTTTGAGACTTCATTAGAAAATAAGCCTCTTTGGTTGTAAATGTCCCCTTCATTGAGTTCCCCCACTGGAGGATGTCTTTCCCATGATGAACTCTGAGTTTCCTTGATCCCATTTCTTTCCGGTAAAGATCTTGGAGATCTGAGTTAAGTTCCCGATCCCATTCTGTCGGTTCCTCCCAGACTCTCCATCCCTCCGACAAGTCATTTACCTTCCAATAATCCTTTACCCTCGTTCTGTTACCTGCAATTCTATCACGGACCTGGAGGAGGTTTTGAATGTTGTTCAGTCTTTCTCGTTGTTGCCAACTATCTTCCCAGAAGTTGGCCTCTGAGCCTCCCCGGATTTCCCAGAAAGTATGTTTGTCAATAAGATCTCTGTTTTGAGAGGCTAATTCCCAAATAGTGGAGCCTCTGGGGATTTCCTGTTGCCTCAAGATATCTACCGGAGAGTTTGGCATTCTGTATTTAGTCCTCCAAATAGATTTCCATAGATCATTTCCACCCCTGAGCCATCTCCACCACAGCTTGGCTCCCAGGACCTTGTTTAGAATTTCCGGGTCTCTCAAACCCAAACCTCCTTTCTCTTTTCTTTCGGTGAGTTGGCTCCACGAGACCAGCGCCCATTTTTTCTTTTTATCAGATCCACTCCATATGAATTTCCTTATGATTTCCCTGATTTTTGCACATACCCCTGTTGGGGCAGCCATAATCGATAATGGGTAGATAGGGATAGCCTGAAGGACCGACTTGGCAAGAACAACTCTGCCAGCAATGTTCAGAACTCTGAAGGCCCAATTTGCAACCTTGTTGTTAAGTTTATCCAGAACCCCTTGCCAGTTTTTCAGCTTTTTAGAAGTGAAATCTAGAATATTACCCAGATATTTGGTAGGTAATTCCCCCCCTTTGAATCCTAAAATTCTGATTAGATGGGACTTAACCTGTTCCATTGTGTTGAAGATGAAGATGCAGGATTTATCTTTATTGATTTCTAACCCAGAGGCCTCTGTAAACAGATCAAGGATTCTCCTTAGATGTTGGACTTCTCTTACCGTTGGTTCCCCAAACAATATAATGTCATCAACAAATTGTTGATGAGTCAGGGGCAAGTTGTTTCCCCAAATTTGCAGTCCTTTGATTCTATTTGCTGCTCTTTCTTGTTTGATGAATCGCCCTAGTCCTTCAGTGGCAAGAATAAATAAAAATGGGGACAAAGGATCTCCTTGTCGAATCCCTCTAGAGGCGTTAAAACTTTTTGAAGGGCTTCCATTAACCAAGATAGAGAAGTGAGGAGTGGAGATCAGGTTGTGGATCCATGCAATCCACCTTTGGTGAAAACCAAATCTTTCAAGGACAGTAGCTAAATACTTCCAGTTTAGTCTATCATATGCTTTGGATAAATCTAATTTTATCATCATTCCTTTTTGTTTTTTAACTTTTAAGGAGTGGATAACCTCCTGAGTTACAACAAGACCATCAAGAATCTGCCTGCCTTCCACAAAACCCGTTTGTTCAGCCGAGATTAAATTGTCCAAAACGGGTTTTAATCTTTTGGCAATCAGGGAAGTGATCATTTTGTAAATGACATTACAAAGAGCTATAGGTCTGAAGCCACTAGCCTCTTCTAGGTTGTCTCCCTTAGGAATAAGAGCATAAAAGGTAGAATTAAGAGCTGGCCATACCTTTTGATTTATTCTTGATTCTTCCACAAGATCCAGAATCTCTCGACCCAAGAAGTGCCAGCCTGCCTGGTAAAAGTCCACAGTGAAGCCGTCCGGCCCAGGAGCTGTCCCTTTCTTCATTGTCTTCACGACTTCCTCCAACTCTTCTAAGGTCACGGCCCTCATAAGCGCTTTATTTTGGTCCTCAGTGACCAGGCTGGGGATAGCAGAGCAAATCTCCTGTATGGCTCCCGTTCTATCGATTTGAGGTTCTGTTAATATCTCCCTGTGGTGATCCATCAAGACTTGTTCAATTTCGTTCTGCTCTACCACTCTTTCCCCGTTTTTGTCCTTGATCGATAGGATCCTGTTTCCCTGCCTGTGCTTGACCATAGCCTGGTGGAAGAATTTAGTGTTTCTTTCCCCCTCCCTAAGCCACTTTATCCTAGATTTTTGGCGCCATAGGATCTCCTCTTGCTTTCGTCTCTCTTCCAGTCTACCAAGGATTACCCCTTCCTTGTTGATGCTTTCCTCCGTTCTTCCTTCCAAAATTATCTTCTGTTGAAGATCTGCCATTTCCCCTTCTAGATTTTGTTTATCCTCCAGAATGTTGCCAAATTCCTGCTTGTTCCATTTTTTTATTTTGCCTTTCAGCTCTTTCAACTTTAGCTGGAACGTGTGCATTCTACATCTGCCCTGACTAGTATTTTGTTTCCACCAGTTCTCAACTTTCTTGATGAACTCCGGGTCCCTTAACCAGAAGGCTTCAAATCGGAAAGGCCTTTTCCCCTGAATCCTCTTGATGTCAACCTCTAATCAGATCGGCCAGTGGTCAGATCCCAAAGATGGAATGATCTTGGCTTCTACAAAAACATCTTTGTTCATGATGGCTTCAGAAACTAAAAATCTATCCAATCTAGATGCAATTTGGTTTTTTCCTCCCCTTCTATTGTTCCACGTGTATGTCCCATTAATGGTCTGGATATCCACAAGCCTGAGCTCCTCTATCATCTCATTAAAACTGTCCATGAGGTGATCCCTCCTCCTAATCCCTCCTTTTTTCTCTTCCAAGGATCTAATCAAGTTGAAATCTCCACCAATAATCCAAGCAGCTTCAGGGTAAAGTTTACAGACTGATTTGAGACTGTGGATGAACTGCTCCTTTTTCCCAGGGGTAGGAGGACCATAAACCCCTGAAATAACCACCTGTTGCTTGGTTCCTACTATCCTCCCTAGCCCAGAAAGGATTCCACTCATACTGGCCCAGTTATCTATGATGATTTCATTTGGGTTCCACAGAACTGCAATTCCTCCTGCAAAGCCTATTGCATCTTGCCCAATCACTTGATATGGTAATCTGCTTTTTTCTATTATTTCTTCAAGCTGCTGAACCAAAATCTTTGTTTCCTGTAAGATCAGAATACTAGGTTTCTCTTTTTTCAACTTATCCTTCATATACCTGTGTTTACCTCTACTGTTCAAACCCCTAATATTCCAACTGATAACTATCATTTAAAACTTTTTGTATGAGGGGAAGAATACCTCCGACAGAGGTATCACCTTACCTGAGTTTATCAATATTTCTCCCACCGTCTGGATCGTTTCACTCATTGTTTTCCGGCCTCTTTTTCTGTTGTTTTTGCCAGAGCTGCCCATTCCTTTATCTTCATTCCCCTGCTCACTTTCTAACATTGCTGGTTTATCCGGGGGCTCTCCTTTTTTCTCTTTGTATTTATGGAAAACTTCCTTATACAGATGTTTTTGTTTTTCAGGTATGAACCTGCTATCCAAATACTTCCATTCCTGAAGTAGCCGTCTCATGATTTTCTCTTCTTCTGCTTCATTTTCAAGCGGGTTTTCCACTTCCATCTGAGATGCCAGTTATGTTTCTGTTGACTTCTCCTCCGATTTTTCTCTATTGGTTTTGCTTATAGTTGTTCCTTTTCCTTTCTCCTCTCCAGCTATTTCCATTGGGGTATTTTCCGGATCCTCATCATCTTCCAGGTTTACTTCATATTCTTCATCTTCGCTCTGCAGTACCTGAAATTTGTTCTGATTTCTTGTTTGACTGGGTTGCTTTTGAGGTTGGGTCTTTGGTCCCTCTTTATTCTGTCTCCTCTTCCTGACTACCTGCTGAAATCCTCTCTCCAGATCCTCCATTCTCCCAGTGGTTCTTTGTTGATCCGCTTGACTTTTCTTGCTCTCTTCCTCTTTATTCAGTGGGCATTGCCTGTATAAGTGGCCATACTCATGACAGATTCGGCATCGGAAAGGGATGTGTTCGTAATCAATTGGATACTTCCAGATTTCATCATGATACTCTACCTCAACAGTTTCCAGGAGGGGATCTGCCAGATTTATGTAAACACAGATTCTTGCATAAGCACTATATTTACCTCTTTTCGTAGCCTCTGCAATTTTGACAAAACTCCCAATCGTGTTGCCTATTCCCTCCAAAATTTCAGGGTCCCAGAACTCATCAGGAAGCCCAAACAATCTGACCCAGACTGGTGCATCAAGCATTTTTTCCTTTTCAGGGTTGTATCTCTCTTCCCAATATTTCATGAACAGGCCAGCATTGTTCAAGAAATATGGACCCTCCTCAAAGATCCTGTTCTTGTCCTCCAGATTGGAAAAGATTGCTGTGAAGAAACCTTGAGCTCCAAGCTTGAGATCTACCTGCCCCTTAGGTCTCCATCTCTGGTCAATCCATCTGTAGAGTTCCCGCTCAGAAGGCCAATACCCAACGAATCGACATATTAGGGCATGGTCTCTCATGTAACAGTTGTATTCCTCCAATTTGTTGTGGGGAACAACATACCTTGGCTGTTTCTGAGCCCTCGGTAGGCATTTCCCTCTCATTCTTTTCTGCCACAGGTTGCCCATTACTGGGGCATGATTTTCCCTCTCAATGTGCTGCTCTCCTCCCGTGCTTGTCTCTCCTATTACCACATTTTTGAAGGAGGGGATCTCTCCCCCCCCCCCTTGGCTCTCCCATTTCGCTCAGGGCGATATCAGATGTTTAGAATCTCTTTAGCCGTTGAGAACGTCTAAACCAACCCGTGCCTGCAATCTGGGATTCACTGTCCCAGCAGGTCTGCGCGCTCTAACCTCTGTCAATACCTGTCTGCACCTCTGTCACCATTGCCTGCTATCGCAAACCCTAGCACTCATCGCCTCCCCCATCTTCATCCCTAGTTATGCCCATTCTATTATTTTAATTTTATTGATTAATTATATATTAAAAAATCATATGAACAAGTGTCATATGAAATGAATTGTGGCTTTATAATAGGCTTTATAATATCGGTTTTATTATTAGGGTATATAATATTATTTATAGTGTTAGGTTTATAATATTTCATTTAATAATAGAGTTTAAACATTCGACTATGGTTGAGCATGATTGACCATGGATGAAAATGTTTGACTTTATAAAATATCATTGACCATGCTTGATAAAAGTTCACCATGATTGATGATCACTGACCATGATTATCATATTAAGACAGTCTTTCTCATAATGCCATGTTGGACCATGGTTGAGACAATGATTGATTTTCATATTTAAACAACCTTTGTCATAATGTGATGTTAGCCAATGGTTGACCCTGATTAACCATGGTTGGCCACAATTGATTTTATAAAATATAGTTGACCTTCATTGAATAATATTATAACAACGAGACTAATCCTGTAAAGCCAAGGTATATAAACCCTAAGATACATATTATAAACAGTAAAATAAACATGGTCGAAAATGGTTGATATTCATATTGGGACAATCCTTGTCACAATGTGAAGTTGGACCATTGTTGAGCATGCTTGACCATGATTATTAATTATTATTAATAAATAATAATATTATTAATAATTCATTAATTATTAATATATAAATATTGTTAATAAATAATTAATAATTAATTAATAAAAATAATAATAATAAATTAATTAATAATAATTAATAATAATAAAATTAATTAATAAATAATAATAAAATAAACCTTAAGATAAATAAACCCTTAGATAAATGTTGTAAACCCAAGGTACATAAACCATTAGATAAATGTTATAAATCCCAAAACACACATGGTTGAGCACAGATGACGATGGTTGATTTTCATTTTGAGACAATCTTTGTCACAATGCACTATTGGAACATGGTTGACCATGATCAATTTTCATATTGGGAGAACATTCCTCACAATGTGACATTGGACGTTGGTTGACCATGATTAACAATGGTTCACAATGGTTGTTTTTCATATTGATACAATCTTTGTGAGAATGCGACGTTGGACCAAGGTTGACCACAATTATCACAATGTGACATTGGACCATGAGACAATATTTGACACAATGTGACCATGGTTGGCCATGGTTGACGATGGTTGACCATGGTAGGCTATGATTGACCATGGTTAACCACGGTTGATATTATAAAGCAAAGTCAATAATAAACCCAAGGGATTGATATTATAAACCCAAGGTATTAATACTAAAACCCCAATGGATTATGGACCCAAGCGAATAATATTAAACCCAAGGGACAAATATTATAAACACAAGGTATATAAACCCTAAGATAAATATTAGAAACAATAAAATAAGCATGGTTGACAATGATCGACCATGGTTGGCTATGATCGACCATGGTTGACCATGATTGACCATGGTTGGCTATGATTGACCATGGTTGACCATGATTGACCATGGTTGGCTATGATTGACCATGGTTGACCATGGTTGTCTATGATTGACCATGGTTGACCATGATTGATATTATAAATCCAAGGGATTGTTATAATAAACCCAAGGGAATAGTAAATCAGAGGATTTAATACTAAAACCCCAAGAGATTATGGACCCAAGGGAATATTATTAAACCTAAGGAACTAATATTATAAATCGAAGGTATATAATAAACCCAATGAATTGATATTATAAACCCAATGGATTTTAAACCCAAGGGATTTATATTGAACCCTAAGAATAATATTATAAACCCTATCGATATTATTATACCCTAGGAATATGAAACATTAGATTAATAAACCCGAGGCACTAATAAACTGAAGGGAATAATATTGTAAACTGAAGCTATATAAACCCTTAAATAAATATTATAAACCATAAAACAAGCATGGTCGGCCACAGATGATGATGGTTGATTTTCATATTGAGACAATCTTTGTTGCAATGTGTTATTCAACCATGGTTGACCACGATCGATTTTCATATTGAGGGAATCTTTCTCACAATGCAAAATTGGACCCTCGTTGACAATGGTTGACCATGATTAACGATGGTTCATGATGGTTGATTTTCATATTAAGAAAATCCGTGTCAAAATGCAATGTTGGACCAAGATTGACCATGGTTGTCACAATGTGGCATTGGATCATGAGGTAATCTTTCACATAATGTGATTAATATTAAAACCTCAAGGGATTATAGACCCAAGAAATGAATATTAAACCAAAGGGACCAATATTATAAACCCAAGGTATATAAACTCTAAGATAAATATTGTAAACACTAAAAGAAGCATGGTTGACCATGATTGACCATGGTTGGCTATGATTGATCATAGTTGAAAATGATTGATATTATAAACCCAAGAGATTGTTGTTATAAACCCAAGGAGGTACTACTAAAACCCCAAGGGATTATGAACCCAAGGGAATATTATTAAACCCAAGGGACCAATATTGTAAACCCAAGGTATATAAACACTAACATAAATATTGTAAACACTAAAATAAACATGGTTGACCATGGTTAATTTTCATATAGACACAATCCTTATGACAATGCGACGTTGGATTATGGTTGACCATGCTTAACCATGGTTGATTATCATATCAAGACACTTTTTGTCACAATGCAACTTTTGACCATGCTTGAGCATGATTGACTATGCATGACCATGCTTGAATTCATAAAACATGGTTGACCATGCTTGACCAAGCATGACCATGATTGGCCATCATTGACCATGATTATCATATTGAGACAATCTTTTTCATAATGTGACCCTAGACCATGGTTGAACAATGATTGATTTTCATATTGAAACAATCTTTGTCACAATGTGACGTTGGCCAATGGTTGACCTTGATTAACCATGGTTGACCAAAATTGATTTTATAAAACATGATTGATCTTCATTGACTAATATTAAAGAAAAGGGACTAATATTATAAAGCCAAGGTATATAGACCCTAATATAAATATTATAAACAATAAAATAAACATGGTTGACCATGGTTAACCATTGTTGATTTTCATGTTAAGACAATCCTTGTCACAATGTGACATTGGACCATGGTTGACCACGTTTGACCATCAGTGATTTGTCTCAATATGAGAATCAAACATGGTCAACCATGGTCCAATGTCACAATGTGATAAATATTCTCTCGATTTGAAAATCAATCATGGTTAAGCATGGTCAACCATGGTCCAACATCACATTGTGATAAGGATCAAGTATCAATATGAAAAATAACCATGGTAGACCATGAAAAACAATGCTAGTAATAATATTATAAACCCTATCAATATTATTATACCCTAGGAATATTAAATCTTAGATTAACAAACCTAAGGGATTGATATTATAAACCCAACGCACTAATATTAACCCAAGGGATTAATATTGTAAACCCAAGCTATATAAACCTTTAAATAAATATTGTAAACCATAAAACAAACATGGTTGACCATGGATGACGATGGTTGATTTACATATTGAGACAATCTATGTCACAATGCGTTATTCAACCATGGTTGACCATTATCGATTTCATACAGAGAGAATCCTTCTCACAATGAGACATTGGACCGTGTTTGACTATAGTTGACCATGATTGATGATGGTTCACGATGGTTGATTTTCATATTCAGACAATCTTTCTCAGAATGCAACGTTGGACCATGGTTTACCATAGTTGTCACAATGTGACATTGGACCATGAGACAATTTTTGACACAATGTAACCATGGTTGACCATGGTAGGCTATGATTGACGATGGTTTACCATGATAGATATTATAAACCCAAGGGATTAATACTAAAACCCCAAGGGATTATGAACCCAAGAGAATAATATTAAACCCAAGGGACTAATATTATAAACCCAAGGTATATAAATCCTAAGATAAATATTGTAAACACTAAAGTAAGAATGGTTAACCATGATTGACCATGGTTGGCTATGATTCACCATAGCTGACCCTGATTGATATTAAAAACCCAAGGGATTACTAGTAAAAACCCAAGGGAATATTATTAAACCTAAGGGACTAATATTGCCAACCCAAGGTATTTAAACACTAATATAAATATTGTAAACACTAAAATAAACATGGTTTACCATGGTTAATTTTCATATAAAGACAATCCTTGTCACAATGTGAGTTGGACCATGGTTGACCATGCTTAACCGTAGTATATCTTCATATCAATACAATTTTTTTCATAATGCGACGTTCAACCATGCTTGAGCATGATTGGCCATCAATGACCATGTTTGACTTTATAAGAGATGGTTGAACATTCTTGATCAAGGTTGACCATGATTATCATATTAAGATAATAATTGTCATAATGTGATGTTGGACCATGATTGAGACAATTATTGATTTTCATATTGAAACAATCTTTGTCATAATGCGACGTTGGCCAATGGTTGACCCTGATTAACCATGGTTTTCCACAACTAAATTTATAAAACATGGTTGGCATTCATCAAAATAATATTAAACCAAAGGGACTAATATTATAAAGCCAAGGTATATAAACCCTAAGATAAATATTATAAACACTAAAATAAACATGGTCAACCATGGTTGTCTATGATCGATCATGTTCAAAATCAATCATGTTCAAGCATGCTCAACCATGGTCCAACGTCACATTGTGACAAGGATTCTCCCAATATGAAGATCAACCACAGTCAACCATGGTTGACCATGTTTATTTTAGTGTTTATAATATTTCTCTTAGGGTTTATATACCTTGGCTTTATAATATTAGTCCTGTTGGTTTAATATTATTCAATGAAGATCAACCATATTTTATAAAGTCAAACATGGTCATCCATGGTCAATCATGCTCAACCATGGTCAAACATTTAGACTCTATTATTAAATGAAATATTATAAACCGTAACACTATAAAGTCAATATTATAAACTGTAATAAGAAAACCAATATTAAAGTCAATATTCTAAACCTTATTATAAAGCCACAATTCATTTCATATGACACTTGCTAATATGACATTTTTTATATGTAATTAATAAATAAAATTGAAAAAATAGAATGAGCATCACTACTTTAAAGATAAATCTCAACCACTGATTTGCAAATGGTACCAAGAATATTGTTAATATTCCATGAAACTTAAATCTACTCCATCCACTCAATAATTATTAAAAGTTAAATTAACATTTTGAAAGTTCTATTCCAAAATAAACACGTTGATAAATATAATTAACACTATTTTTTAATTTCAAATGAAATTATATTTGTTTAATAAATTTCATATATATATATATTTTTAGGTAAGTATTAATTACTATTATTACTATGATAAAATTAATAATCCTCTTTATTTTTAATTCTAGTTAAAAATATAACTATAAAATTATTTTATTTTAAACTCTATTTTAATTTTGAACCCTATGATCAATTTATTCCAGAGGGGAAACATATTGTATTTAAAAAAAAATTACAAATTTTCTAACAAACTTAATCACTAGCATTTGAATTATAATGTGAGAGGATCATGTCCGCTTATTGGATTATAGTATCCCACACGTAAGCAAGCACGTGGAAGCAAGACTTAGGAGACTTTTCGAATTAATAATAATATGTTACAAAATATTAAAGTTCAATTATTTTTTAGAAGAAAAAAACCAGGATAGATTTATATTAAGAAAATATAAAAAGTCTTTTGTACATAAAACAGATGAAAGAGCTATGAAGAACCCCCCACAAATTGCTGAGTAACAATAGACAGATAGTCCACAACACCTGTGACTGAAAACATAGAAAAACATAAGACTGATGAATGAGCTTTATGAAAAAGCCCCCCACTATTGCTTGTTAACAAAAGACAGATAGATCTATCAACCAATGACCCCACCAGGAAAAAGCCATGAAGCACAACTATATAGCCCGCTTGTCCAAAATTGGCACAAATAACAAAACTGGAAGAACTGAAACCAGGAAAATAAACCATGAACCACATCTTTTTAGCCCGCTTGTCCAATGATGCCACAGATAACAAAACTGGAAAGAGACAGCCCTCGGCAGAACCATCGATGTCGGAAGATATGCAACCGCAGAGTCAAGGAGCATGAATATTTTGCGAGAGGACGGATTGGTGAGAAGATTCTTGGAAAGCCAGAATCTTATGAAGAACAGCATGTAGAGGATCCTTTGAATCTTGGAAGATATGTGCATTTCGCCAGATCCACAAAAACCAACAGGTTATAATAAACAACGACCTCCAGGATGGGGACTGCCTACTCCACCATAAAAAAGCATCCTGAACAGAAGAAAAAATCATGTAAGGAAACCCGAACTGTAATGACAAATCATACCAGATTTTAAGGGTCGAGGCGCATTGAAAGAACATATGCAGATTTGATTCCACATCGTTGAGGCACATGGGACACCTGCTCGGCCCCTGCCAATTCTTTCTCTGAAGGACTTCCCAAGAAAGATTTTTATTCCAATATAACAGCCAGGAAAAGATGATCATTTTGAGAGGACATGAAGCCTTCCAGAAGCGGGAAGGGAACAGCGGAAAAGAACCCCCACCAGTGACAGAGATCAGATCGGCGTATATGAGCTTCACGCTTGCAGGCTGATTGGATCTACTAATACACCAAACGAGAAGGTCTTTTGTGCCCGATCGCTTGATACCAAGGTTGCTGAGACTAGCTTTAGCCGAATTCCATAGTGGGACCATCGGAGGAGGCAGATGCAATTCCTCCCCTTCTTTCCACACCGGGAAAGATCCAGACCACTCCTTTATCAGTCTATCCCATGTAAAATATCCCATCCTGTGAAGATAGAGGACCAGCGGCAGAGGAAAAGAGAAATTCCGAGCACATGAACAGGAATCATAACCAATGAACATACAAGAGCCTGAGAAGAGATTCCAGCTTAAATACTCCATAAATAAATGCTGAACTTTCCTGAGGCTCTGCCAAATCGAGGATCCACTCCTAATACCAATGGACTTCCTCCTGTACCAGTATTCGATGCCCCTTCCTCTTAGATATTTACCTTTTATGATTCTGCTCCACGGCCCATCACCGAACAAGCCACGATGGAGAGACTTACATAGGAGAGCATTACCAAAGATGCGCAGGTTGAGAAGACCCCATCCACCAGCAGATTTTGGTTTTGATATAGCCGCTAACTTAACCAGATGCAATTTGTTCTGAACTGCGCATCCACCCCAAAGAAAATTTGCAATCAACCTGTTCATGTGATTAATGGTGCTTGAAGGGAGATAAAAGATATGCGCCCAATAAACAGAGAGCTGAGACAGAACAACCTGGACAAGAACAAATCTGCCAGCCAAAGAAAGAAGTTTATACTCCCATCTTGAGATCCTTTTATAGAATCGATCCAAGAGCCATAACCAGTCAGATTTTGTGTTTCCTTTAGCCTTTAAAGAAAATCCCAAGTATTTGAAGCCTTGCGATATAGAAACAGGAACAATACTCAACAGCTCAGCTATCCAAAGAACTAAGTCCATATTTGAATCATTATGATATAAGAAGGACTTTCCCCTGTTTATAAACAGACCAGTGGCTTTCTGAAAATTTATAAGAATATCATTAATGCATAACCAAGAAGCCTTGCAGAGCATAGCCAAGATAAGGACGTCATCCACGAAGAGATTATGTGAAAGGGAGACCTGCTTGCAAATCTTAACCGGGCGGCATCGCTTCTCCGCTACTGCTTTATTCAACTGCAAGCTGAGACAATTCATGACCAGAATAAAGAGTAATGGGGACAGGGGACAACCCTGTCGAAGACCTCTCTCCGCCTGAAAAAAAGGAGAGGGGATTCCATTAACAATCACTGAGTATTTAACATTTTCAACACAGCTCATAACCCAGTTAATACTTGGGGACTTTAGTCCAGTTTTCGCCAGCAGGATTCTTAAAAAACCCCAATCCACGCAATCATATGCTTTTTGCAAATCAATCTTGAGGATGGCCGCGTCCGTATTCTTAGACTGCATTGAGAATAGAGCTTCTTGTATCATGGCGACCGCATCCAAGATAAATCGGCCCTTTAAGAAGGCATGCTGATCCCTCGAGATAAAGGCATTTAGAGCAGGCTTCAATCTTTCTGCGATGATTTTAGAGGATAATTTGAACAAGATGTTGCAGAGCGAGATAGGCCTGAAATCATGGAAAGTTTCAGCCCTGTACTTCTTTGGAATCAGAGCAATAAAAGTTGAAGAGGTGGCAGAATGTATGCTTCCAGACATCCTAGAGGCGTCAATCATCCGTAACAAGTCCATTTTAATAAGATCAAAGAAATGGGAGAAGAATTCGATTGGCCACCCGTCCGGTCCCGGACTTTTATCCTTTTTAAAAGACTTGATGGCGCTCAAGAGCTCTTCCTCAGATATTGGCTTTATAAACTCATCATTTGCAGCATCATCGAACATTTCCGGAACCAGTTCTATACCCCACATGGCGTCTTGAAAGAGGACCTCCCTTCTTTTAAACTGGGTTTGAAAAAATCTCACGGCCTCCCTTGTGATCTCCTCCTGAGATATGAGTATATTTCCCATTTCGTCTTTTATGCTCCAGATAGTGTTCATTTCTCTCCTTGCATTTGCAAACTTATGGAAGAATCTCGTATTCCTGTCTCCTTCTTTGAGCCAAATGGCTCTGCTCTTGAGACACCAAGTTGCCTCCTCCTTTTGCAAGATCAATTGTTTCTTTTTCTCCAAATTCCTTATCATAATTTTCCTTTCAAAAGTTTGACTGTTGGGATCGGCTGAAAGTAAAAGAGATTCCAGCTCCCTTCGTGTAATTTCCAGCTCATATTTATCCAGTCTCCTCCTATGATTTTGCCAATCTTTCGTCACGACCCGCAGACTATCCATCTTTACACGGAAAGGCATATAAGGCGCCATTGCGGATTCATGGATGGATTTCCATTTGCTGGAAATTAATTCATTAAAGGATGGATCAGCCAAATGTATCCTATTAAATTTAAAGGGATATCTGATCCTGATGACATTTTTGCGCCATTTTTGGAGAATGGGTCTATGGTCTGAAGTGTGATCACTTCCAATTGATAAGACTGGCATTCCCATATTCCCAATAATGCCGACATGCAGAATGACTCTATCAATTCTCTTAGCTATGTACGCCTGCCCGGTCCTGCTATTGTCCCATGTTGGACTCATTTTTTCCGGAACGATGTCAACCAGATCCCTGTTCAGCAATTCTTTTCTGATTCTGTCAGCCATTGAATCAATTTTCCTGCAATTACCCCAACAGTCGTCAGAGCTCAGAGCTAGATTGAAATCGCCAGCCATCAGGAGAGAGTCAATCTCAAGAATATGAGAATCAAAAAGCCTTTCCTAGAAAGAAAGTCTGTTTTTATAAGGAGCGTAGACATTCAGCATGTTAAAAACAAAAGCTCGACCCCTGAGAGATGCTGTTATTAGTATTCCTGCACTGCATTTATAAGCTACTGCCCTTATCCAGGCTGGATCCCACATAACAACAAGACCGCCAGACTGACCATTTGCCTCAGTGGCAACCATATACCATTTCGGAAACATTCTCCTAAAATATGCAATCGACACATAGCTGGGATGCATGGTTTCTTGGATAAAAATGACCTTTGGATGTGCTCTGGTGAAAATATCTTTTAGCGCATTAAATTTTGGGGCTGCGCCTAAGCCCCTGATATTCATTGAGATAAGAAAGGTCATTTTGATGAGTCTCCAGCCATGTATGCTCTAAGAGGCTGAAACTCAGATGACTCCAAGACAGGAACTTCCACTAATGATAGATTCCTCACTCCTTGCGATGTGACTACAGATCTTCCCCTAAAATGGCGGCTGCCCCCTTTAGACTTCTTCCTGGCCGTTATATTTTTGGCGGAGTTTGGGTTGACGGTAGGAATGGGCGAGCTGATAGGTTTATGAATGGTCAAAGGTTCAAGATCCAGAGATGTCCTTTTAAGGAGGAAATCAATATCACTATCAGGATTATTGACAGGGGATTCAGAGAGCGTATCTTCCAAACAGGGCATGTGACTGTGATCAATTCCATGTGATTGAATTGGCTTCTTCCCTTTTATGTCAGCAGGGTGAACTTTGACCGGGGACGGAGAGGAGGAGGATATCGGTATAGGGAGAGAGCCAATAACAAAATCCCTCTGATTCATATCTGGGGGAGATGGGACAGGGATATCCTCATGGGGCTCCGGAATATGAGCAGTTATATGAGGCGAAGAGATAACATCAGCTCGACCAGGAGGATCTTGTAAGGAACAACAGAGATCAGGCTGAGGTTGAGGATCATGGTCAGAGAGATTAAGGTTCTTATTTGAAGCATTTCGATCCTTCTGTAGAGAAGACAACCGTACCTCCAAGGACTCCCGAGAAGGCTCAGATTCTGATATCCTGTCTCGATTGAAAGATGATTTCTTGTTCCTTCTGGAGAATCGATGACTGCAATTTTTGATCAAGTGTCCCGTTTTATGACAACCGGAGCACCTGAAAGGAATGCCCCAAAAGTCTAACCTTTGATGGATATTAGAGCTACCCCATAGTATCTCCAAATGATCCGGATATCCACCTTTAAACGGCTTCTCTATTAAGATCCAGGCAATTCGCTTGTCTTTCTCCCCTCTGCACCAGGGATCTACATACACAAACTTACCAATCGAATTACCTATCATAGAAAGGGTTTCCTCTGACCATAGTTCCAGCGGCAGGTTCGGGAGTTTCACCCATATCAAGCTGTTTGATGGGGTGTTCTTTAATGGGTCGAAACCAGTGTACCAGCGAGAGAGAGCCAGGAAACTTCTTCCAGAAACCCAGGGGTTATTAAGAACCAGCTCAAGGTCGGCTGCTTTTAGGAAATGGAATGAGTACCATTCCTTCATGAGCCGAGAGATAATAGGAGTATACCCTAGCAAGGGAGACCATTTGTCCGACAACCATTTTCTCATATCCAGATCATCCATTTCGGGGAATTGCCACTTTCCCACCAGAGCAAGATTCTTCAGGCTGTCGATTCTTTCAGATAGGGTGGCACCGTCTACAGAGACAGCTTTCGGAGGAGGGGCTGTCTTAACAGGATGCTTGGATTTGTTGAATAGACGAGAGGGGGAGCCAACTTTTCTGAAGGAGTTCTTATTAGACCGGTGCGATTCGATACAGGTTGGATTAATTATCATTTCTTCCACCATTGCTTGCCAGCCTGTAAGGGAAGAGGCTTTTTCCCGCGCCTCCTCAGCTTGGATGGCAGCCTGTACAAGTGCCCTCGTGGCAGATGAGTCAGACTCATCCACCATCATAAAGTATGATATGACTCAGCCTGACCAACGACGGCGCTATGGGATCACCCACCCCAGCACCAGTACAGGCGCAATCCTATCTGATATCTTTCAGAACAGACCCCCAAAAAGAGTAAAGCCCAGAGAATAAGGAAATTAAATGAGCCCGATCAGGAAAGATCAAGTCCGTGGATCCGATCCAGAGAAAAGTACACAGAAAGATAGGAGGACTTAATGAGGATCGACGAGATGTGGCGCAATTTGCAAGTAAGAAAACTCCAGAAAGGAAAATGGGGGCGGTTCAGCTGTCAGTCTAGGGAGAATAACCTTAAGAAATGACAGTACAGGACAGAAAAACCATACCATATTCAATGAGGACAGGTATACTTATCAGGAAAAAAAGTACCAGAGCAAGCTGTGATAGACAGAGACTGAAATCTGTCCGAGAAATTTGAATTTTTCAGGTCATCGGAAAAGATAGGAGACTCTAATCCAGAGAGGTTTTCCGACCATTAGATTTAAACCAGCTCTTGACAGAGGAAACGAAGATTGGAACTCTATGCCAAAGGATAGTTTTGGCAGTCAATACAACAGCAGATGAGTTGAAAAACACACCACCAGTTCCCTATTCTAATGCGAAAATCAGAGCAGGGTCTGTAAAAAACTATGGAATTCTTTATCTTACTAAAAATTGACTTCAGCATTTCTAAATCAAGATCACTAAAAGGCCTATTTCAGCTCCATATATATGAACCAGCATTCAGAACCAGAGCCTGAATACGCAATACCATATAAATGTTAACCTAAAACCAGTTATTACATTAAGCAAGAGAAGAGAAAAGAAAAACTGACCTCACTGGAGCAATTACCGGAGCAGCAGGAGAGAGCGACCTTGATCATTCCAGAGAGAAAACTTATCGAAGAATAGGAGAAACCCATAAAAAGCAACCCAGATTTACAGAAACCAGAGATAACAGATCCCAGAAGCAGTCCAGGTTGAAACAACCAAAAGCCGCAAGGCCCCGGATGTGAAGAAAACACGGGACGATGTACCAAAGGAATATTTATGTGCTCAGGGAGCAACGTAAAACCATCTAACCCCGCTCCAGGTGTCCATGCATGTATTGAAAACTTGTAGGAGACTATAGATAGGTGTCTGAAAGCTGACACCCACCCAAAACACTTAAGCCAATCATCTGTAAGATTAACTGAAAGTGCATGCAGGAAAAACGCAAGGTGGCTAACGCTTGTGAGAAGTCTTGCGAGCCAAGTCAAACTCCCGCCAGATGCCTAGCCATAACGAGTGTCCAGATGCCTAAAGGCTACTGTAAAAGCATGCAGGGAACCCCGTCGAAACAGAAGGTGGCGGAAGCTTGTAGACAGTCTTATGGCCAGAAAATTGACCGCATAAACTCCCGACAGAAGCCCAACCACGACGAGTGTCCAAGCACCTGAAAGGGACTGTGTACAGGTGTCTAAATCTCTCTGGAAAGACGCATGCTCTCCCGCGCTCCGGCTGCTCAACCCCTCTCCGGCTTCCTGGTTACACATATGCTCTGAGCACAATTTTTTATAGCTTTAACAGAGGGGTTATTCTGAGGTATCGATTAATTATTTGATTTTATATTATTGCCTCTTTTGACATTAATTTACATTTACAGGCGTAAATTTCTTTTAATATAGGATAGATCTGGAGTTTTTATATAATTCTATGCTGAATACATGAGGAAATGGATTTTTTTTATAATATTGTATTTTGAATATAACGAAATGTCTATATTTCTGTATTATTAAATTTAATTTGTTTCAATAAATTTAATAAATTAAAGACTTCACGTACCAACGTCTGCGTCAAAAAAATATGCGATTCTAACGATTTCTTACCACGATTTCAGCCCAAAATTATTAAGAAAATAAAAAGGTAAGAGGTTTCGATTAAGATTTTTTGAAATGGATCATGAGAAAAATAAATTGTAGAGACCACGGGTGAGAGATGCATAACCGTTATAAATTCTGAAGCTCTTATATTTTTTCCCATCTAAAATTTGTGAAGTTGATGTCTTAATCTGAAATTTGTTTAATATTTAATGAATTATTAATATTGTTCAACGAAATTCAACCATGTTTTATAAAATTAATTGTGGTCAGATATAGTTAATTAGGATTAACCATTGGTCAATGTTGCGTTATGACAAAGATTGATTCAATATGAAAATAAATCATTGTTCAATCATGGTCAAGCGTCATATTATGACAAAGATTGTCTCAATATGATAATCATGGTCAACGATGGTCAATCATGGTGAACCTTGATCAAGCATGGTCAACGGTGTTTTATAAAGTCAAACATGGTTATCCATGGTCAATCATGCTCAAGCATGGTCGAATATTGCATTGTGACAAAAATTTTCTTGATATGAAAATCAACCACAGTTAAGCACAATCAACCATAGTCTACCGTCACATTGTGACAAGGATTGTCTCTATATGAAAAACCTCGTCAACCATGTTTATTTTAGTGGGTAAAATATTTATGTTAGCGTTTATATACCTTGCGTATACAATATTAGTCCCTTCGGTTTAATAAAATTCCCTTGGGTTCATAATCCCTTAGGGTTTTAGTAGCACTCCCTTGGGTTTATTTTTCCCTTGATTTTATAATAACAATCTCTTGGGTTTGTAATATCAATCATGGTGAACCATGATCAATCATAGCCAACCATGGTCAATCATGGTCAACCATGTTTATTTTATTATTAACAATATTTATCTTAGGGTTTATATACATTGGGTTTATAATATTGGTCTCTTAGGTTTAATATTATTTGCTTGGGTTCATAATCCCTTGGGGTTTTAGTAATAATCACATTGTGCCAAAGACTGTCTCATGGTCCAACGTCACATTGTGAAAACCATGGTCAATCTTGGTACAACGTCACATTCTGACACAGATTGTTTCAATATGAAAATCAATAATCATGAACCATCGTTAATCATGGTCAACCATTCTCAAACAAGGTCCAATGTCGCATTGTGAGAAATTTTCTCTCAATATGAAAATTGATCATTATCAACCATGGTTGAATAGCATATCATGACAAAGATTATCTCAATATGAAAATCAACCATCGTCATCTGTGGTCGACCATGTTTATTTTAGGGCTTTTAATATTCATTTAAGGGTTTATATAGATTGGATTTACAATATTATTCCCTTGGGATTATTAATTTTATTAATCCCTTGGGTTTATAATAGTAGTCCCCTTGTGTTTAATAAGATTCCCTTGGGTTCATAATCTGTTGGGGTTTAGTATTAATCCCTTGGGTAATATTATTCACTTGGGTTCATAATCTCTTGGGGTTTATTATTCCCTGATGTTTATAATATCAATCCAATGGGTTTGTTATTCCCGTTCCTTTATAATATCAATCATGGTCAACCGTGTTGAATCATAGCCAACCATTATCAACCATGGTCAAATGTCATATTTTTACAAATATTGTCTCAATATGAAAATCAGTGAAGTTCACATTGTGTCAAAGATTGTCTCATAGTCAAACGTCACATTGTGACAACTATGGTCAACCTTGGTCCAATGTCGCATTTTGACAAAGATTGTCTCAATATGAAAATGAACCATCATCAATCATGGTCAACCATTGTCAACCAGGGTCCAATGTCGCATTGTGAGGAATATTCTCTCAATAGGAAAATCTATCATGGTCAAACATGGTCCAATAATACAGCGTGAGAAAGATTGTTTCAATATGAAAATAAACAATCGCCATATGTAGTCAACAATGATTATTTTAGGGTTTATAATATTTATCTAAATATTTATATAACTTGGGTTTACAATATTTATCTAAGGGTTTATTAATATTAAACCATATATTTTATTATTATTTATTAATTAATTTTATTATTATAAATTATTATTAGTTAATTTTATTATTATTAGTAGTTAATTTATTATTATTTATTATTAGTTAATTAGTGATTTATTTATTTACTTACTGACCATATTTATATACTAATAATCAAAGATTATTGATAATATTATTATTTTATTATTATTTATTAATTGATTTTATTATTAATAGTTAACCATTATTAAATAATTAACAATATTTATATTAAGTAACTATATTGAATTAATTATATTTATATTAATAAATATAATTAACAATATTAATATTAATGATAAGATTTTTCAGCGGAAATCACATTATAATATTTTTGTCCATGCATT